>OX235271.1:59944286-60674074 GCA_944472155.2 Trichobilharzia szidati | reverse complement strand
CGGAACTTCTACAGAAATGAGTCTAGAATTCTGTTGTACAAGGTTTGTGTGCGTCCTTTATTTGATTACTGTTCATTCATGTATAGTAGTATACGCATAGAGGACAAATTGAAAGTCGAGGGAGTGAAGAGGTACTTCACGTTAAAATTACTCGGAACCGAAAATGGTGCGAACTACTCCACTAGATGTGATACCCTATGACTAGAAACACTATGGCTAAGACGCCTGAGACTAAACTTAACACTTTACTATAAGCTTCTAAACCACTTAGTTTTTACCTCTACTAATGGCACTCGACCTTCAGAGGACAATGGTTAGAAACTAAGACACACTAAGGGTACAGTAGCTATAGAACAATGTAAAACAGCCACCAGGCAAAAGTTTTACTTGATTAGGTATGCACAGATATGGAATAAACTACCAATGGAAATGCGTCAAGCAAGTACATTGGCCTCCTTCGAAAAGGTGCTTAATGACAAACTACAAGAGTTTGCAAACGATAGTAGTTCTAGTTCCTATCTGAGAGCCTCCGAAATTATAGGTCCATTTAATATAAAAGCTTAAGTACTACACCTGTTGTTTTTTGCCTATATTTATAATTCTAGATAAAACACTAACGGTTAAGATACGTACCCTCAAACAGACAAGAAATTTCGTTTGTAAAACTTCTACCCAACACAATAAGTGGAATAAAATGGACATAAACCGACAACATAAAAAAGGTATAACTCACCACAACATCACATGGACAGATGTACGCTCGTTGGGCACCATATATACCTCACCAACTACAACCCACCTTTCCTAAGATAATGTGATGAACTTATATCCATAATGTTGCTGAGCAGTTAATATTCTCAACCCCTGTCGGAACAGCTGAAATTCATAAACCTTCCTCACGCTAAGGAAATACCCACAAGCAGTAGGAATCCATTAATTAATGCGTTTGAAGCTTATGTATTTACTCTCAACAGTGACATTGCATATCTATGGTGAACCTTTTACTCTGTTAGCTTAGTTACCCAAATTCAAATAGAAAATAAAATACCAAATCAGTTTAGTTACGGGAAGAATATATTAAAGTTTCGTTACTTGGGTTTACAAAGATCCAAAGTCCACAATAAACGTAATAGACTCCAGGTGCTGCGGGAAGACTGCTCCAGTACTAATTCTCCAATGTTGACGTTGCCGGAGGTCGACCAAAGTACGTAGGAAGAAACTACGGTGCTCCTGCAAAAATTCGAGATAGAAAGCAGGTGGTTAAAATTGTTCGACGGCAGTTGAGATGGTGGAGAAGACGGAGAGTCGAAGGCAGAATTATATATTCATTCAAAACCCGAGGTAAAATTCAAAGTACAGAGTTTATGGTTAAAACAAAGTAGTGTACAATATGTTCATTTCTTACATAGTAGTAAAATTTGGATAAGTTTTTTTTTTGAGGACTCACACGCTCCCCCTCTTAGAGGTCCGGAGGACCATCAGTACTGTCCTCATGGACGATTACATGAATATAAGCAATATAAATAATGGATAATGTCAACAATAAGGATAACAAAAAATAACAGCAACAATAATAAGGATACAAAGTTAGATCCGGATGTATGGAATGCATGCGTGTCGTATAAAGTTTAGCACCTGCAAGCATGATTCAGGAATTTAAAAAAAAATCAAAACTTGTTATAATTTTAAATAAAAAATTTATGTACATAATAAACCATGACATGTTCGTTAGCATTTGCGAAATTCATATATAAATAGATATATACATATACTTGGTGAATGCGTGTGCTTGCAGTACAGTTAACAAACAGCAAACAATAATACTAATAAATATTTATGGTTATAATGAAATGAATGTCGACAACAATAGTAATGAGAAGAATGTCTAAATGAGGTTAACGTACTTTTTTTATGTCAGTCAATAAAATGAACATAGCGGGCAGGTTTACAGATCTGCCGTCCACTGCGTGTCTGTACAGGGGGAAGTGTGAAGAGAGGAAGAGTTGGAGTTGCATTGGCTTTCTCATTGTTTATTGGTGCAGGCGTTGCTAGTGTTTCATATTCGCTGTCGGTGTACGCTGGTTTAAGACGATCAATAGAAACAGTCTCCGGTTTACCATGTTTGTTCAGCGTGAAGTATTTATCGGTGCGTTTGAGTACTAGAAAAGGGCCTTCATATGGATGTTGTAAACCTTTTCTAATGGCATCGACGCGAACAAATACAAATTTGCAAGTGAGTAGACTCTTGTTAACTTGAGCTTTCTGAAGTGATTGGCGAGGGGCTACTGGTCGAAGCTGGAGCATTTGCTGGGTAAGGCGGTTGGTGAAATCGGAGATATTTACATCAATTGAATCATTAGATGGAACCAACTGACCAGGCAATGTGAGGGTAGTACCATACACAAGTTGAGCTGGTGTACATCCCAAATCTTCTTTGACAGTTGATCGGATACTGAGAAGAACTAATGGTAGGTGTTCACTCCACTTAGATGAGTCAGCTTGGGCCATTAGGGAGCTTTTCAGTTGTCGATGGAAACGTTCCACCAGACCATTCGCTGCAGGATGATAAGCTGTAGTGGAGATATGGTTCACTCCAAGGAGTCTCGTAAACTCTCGAAACAGAGTTGATTGAAATTGAGCTCCTCGGTCTGTTGTAATAGTTGTTGGTACTCCATAGTTTGACACCCAACGATCTAAGAAAACCAAAGCGGTATTTTCTGCAGATATGTCGTTGAGCGGACAGGCAATAGCCCATCGGGTAAATCGATCAATAGCAGTAAGTATATGAGTAAACCCTCTGGATGGCGGTAATGGTCCAATAATATCTATATGCACGTGTTGGAATCGTCTATCCGGTAAATTGAACTGCTTTGGAGGTGTGACGGTATGATGATGTACCTTGGATCTTTGACATTGCAAGCATTGGCGGGCCCATTTCCGAATATCGGAGTTCATCTTGGGCCAAACAAAACGCTCGCTGATTAACTTGACCGTAGCACGGACTCCAGGATGAGATAAGGAATGTAGATGTTCAAACAAAGGTTTTCGACAACTTAGTGGGACAAAAGATCTATGAACGCCAGTTGAAACGTCGCAGACGATGGTTGTATCAGACAGGGGAATAGGTACGTCCTGCAACTGTAGGGAGGAGTTTCGTCTGCAAGTATGAAGTTCGGCGTCATTTTTCTGCAGCTTGGCTATATTGTCTAAGCTAATATCTATCGAAGATAGAAGGTGATTAACGTCACATCGAGACAAAGAATCGGCTACGATATTGGAATCTCCTTTGATGAACTGGATGTCTGTTGAGAATTGTGAGATGTAATCCAGTTGTCTGGCTTCTCTCGGAGAGTGTCTATTCAACGAAGTGGTGAAAGCATAACAAAGAGGCTTATGGTCGGTTAAGATAGTAAAATGTCGACCTTGTAGTAAGAAGCTGAAATGTTTAACTGCTAGGTAGATGGCTAACAGTTCTCTGCTAAAAGTGCTGTAACGAGTTTGTGCAGGTTCCAACTTTTTGGAGAAGAAAGCAAGTGGAGTGATGTCATTATTGAACTTTTGTTGTAAAACTGCGCCCACTGCTACCTGCGATGCATCTGTACATAAAATGAGTGAAGCTTCTGGGTTGATGTGAGATAACATTACAACGTTGGATAAGGCATCTTTTGCGTTATTAAATGCTGCTTTTGCTTCTTCAGACCACTGAAATTTCTTCGAATTGCATCTAAGTAGGTCGGTCAGTGGCTGAACTATGGAGGCACATGATGGAATAAAACGTCGGTAGAAGTTGAACATCCCGAGAAAACGTCTAAGTTTCTTTAAGGAATCAGGTTCGGGAAAGTTCTTAATAGTTTTTATCTTATCTTCGGTAGGTCTGATGCCTTCGGCAGTTATTCGATGCCCTAAGAATTCAATGGAAGGGGAACCAAAAATACATTTCTTTGGATTGATAACAACTCCAAATTGTTCAAACCTTTGAAATAACAAGCTTAAGTGTTCCATATGTTCTTCCATCGATGAGCTGGCAATTAAGACATCGTCGATATATACAAAGACGAAATTAAGACCTTGGGTAACTTGGTCCATGAAACGCTGAAATGTTTGAGCGGCATTCTTTAGTCCGAAGGGCATTCTCAAGAATTCGAATAATCCAAAAGGCGTGATAATTGCTGTTTTTGCAATGTCTTCTGGAGCGACTGGTATTTGATGATATGCCCTGACCAAGTCAACTTTAGTAAAAATGGTCTTTCCATGTAACGTCAAGGAGAAGTCGTGGAGATGAGGTATAGGATAACGGTCTGGGACCGTAGCGTTATTCAAAGCTCGATAATCTCCACATGGTCGCCAGTCGTGATTAGTTTTGGGTACCATATGCAAAGGTGAAGACCATGGACTGTTAGATGGTCGTATGATGCCTAGCTGCATCATATGTTCGAATTCCGACTTAGCTGCTGCTAGTTTATCGGGTGGTAACCGTCGTGGACGTGCCTTCACAGGTTGTCCTGTTGTGATGATCTTATGCGTAACTGTATGAGATATATCTTCGACGTTGTATGACGGTTTAAGGATTTTAGGAAATCGTTGCAATAAAGTAGAGAACATTTCACTCTCCGGCTTTTCTATGCAAATACTATGAACAGAGTAGTCACATGTAATACCGTGGATCTTGAGTTGGGTGCAATTGTCAATCAGTTTTTTCTTGCTGATATCAACTAACAGATTGAAATGACTTAGGAAGTCTGCACCTAGTATAGCGTGACGTACGTCAGCTACTATGAAGATCCATGTGAAACGTCGGCGTAGTCCTAAGTTTAAAATCATTGACTGTTCGCCATACGTCTGTATGTTGGTTTGGTTGGCAGCACGGAGTGAAAGTTTCCCAGGTATTTTGGCTGATCGCCTGGATAGTGAGGGAGGAATAACACTGACCTCGGCGCCTGTATCTACCAGGAATAATGTGCCGGTAGTCAAATCCCTCACATAGAAAAGGCGACTGGGATGATTGCCAGTAACAGCCGTCGCCATTACTGTCTGGCTGGGGAGTTTCCCTGAGTTGCGTTACCACTGTTGTACATGCACGGTCGAACACACTTCAGGGCATTATGCCCATACCTCCTATGATACCAACAAATGTTACGGCTTTGAGACGGTGTTCTAGAACGTCGTCTAGATCTTGATCGCCGTTGCTTGGATACTATCTGTGACTGGTTCCGCTGTGCTCGAAGCTCAGATACTTCCAGTCGTAAGTCTTGCATTTGAGATGTTAACTGGGAAAGTACCCAAAACATTGGTGCGTCCTTCATAGATGTGGAAGGGCTTGGTGGTACTACCTCTGTAGACACGCTATTTATGCCATTATTTGATAACACATCCATGATATCGTCTGCCATCTTAGCTAATTCTTCAAGGTCTGTCGTCCTAGAAGATATTGTTAGGATTTGTTGAACGTTTTGTGGTAAACGTTGTAAGAACATCTGACGTAGAATTAACTCATCTACTTTGTGTGATCCAATCAACTGACGCATATGTCTAAGTAGTTGAGATGGCTTTTTTGTACCTAGATCACACGAAGTAAGTAGTTGTTGTATGCGTTTCTCATCGGAGAGGGTGGTCCGCTGGATGAGTGCAGCTTTTAGTTTGTCATATTGAGAGTCTGTAGGTTTGCTGTCTATGACATCGATAACCTCTCGTAGTACTTCCGTGGGTATTGCTGCTAATACGCAACCATACATGGCAATCTGCGACGTAATACCTCGAGCTGCAAACAACTGTTCAATGATTGTGAACCAGACACGTGGTTCAGCCAGATCAAATTGAGGTAGTCTTAAATCCGGCAAGGCGTTAACAGAAGAATTCTGTGTCTCTTCGCCTTTAGTACCTTCTTCAGGAACAGTGGTACGTTTAGATGGAGCCATTGTCAAAAAATATTTAAGTATAGAGATATACAAAATAGCAAAACGTGTGGTAACAGAAATTAAAGCAATGCGAGTTTATAACGCCAAAATAGCAACAAAAATGTTCAAAACGAGTTAACTATCGAAAAAAAGGTTCGTAAACGGGCTCACCAATTATTGTGGTGGACCTTTTACTCTGTTAGCTTAGTTACCCAAATTCAAATAGAAAATAAAATACCAAATCAGTTTAGTTACGGGAAGAATATATTAAAGTTTCGTTACTTGGGTTTACAAAGATCCAAAGTCCACAATAAACGTAATAGACTCCAGGTGCTGCGGGAAGACTGCTCCAGTACTAATTCTCCAATGTTGACGTTGCCGGAGGTCGACCAAAGTACGTAGGAAGAAACTACGGTGCTCCTGCAAAAATTCGAGATAGAAAGCAGGTGGTTAAAATTGTTCGACGGCAGTTGAGATGGTGGAGAAGACGGAGAGTCGAAGGCAGAATTATATATTCATTCAAAACCCGAGGTAAAATTCAAAGTACAGAGTTTATGGTTAAAACAAAGTAGTGTACAATATGTTCATTTCTTACATAGTAGTAAAATTTGGATAAGTTTATTTTTTTTGAGGACTCCACACTCTAGACAGTCCCCTACAGGCAGTTTTAAAATCTAATGTCACAGGTTATAGGGAGAGATGGATAACAGAATCTTTGTTTACCGAATCAACTGCAAATACATGTAATAGGAATGATTCATCACCTGTCCCAGACATCTAGAAAATTCTACTACCCCTACGACAAATAGAAGACAAAGAAAACTATACATCTCAAGTTTCGAAGTCGTGTGATTACAACTGATATAATTATGAACAATAAATTTTGTTCGAAACTGTGTCATCCAGTAAATAATACTGTTTCACTGTGTGATACATCGAATAAACAAACTAATATGGAACAACTACGGAACCCCAATCCTACATGGCTGACTAACATGGATCATAATGACCTTTGAGCGTCTCACTCCATCAATGACCTTGGACGTGACAGACAATTTCAGCCGATACAAGACATTTACTAATTTGAATGTACTTGTGGACACACATACATAGGGAGGACTCATCGATCTCTGCAAGTTAGGGCTTCGGAGCATATTCCTAAATGGCTCCACAAACAAATGGAATCTCCAGAACCCATTAACGGTGAGAACAGGAGACCTAGCTCTTCTATTGCGAAACATATTATGGAGACAAGACATAGATTTGACGTTAACAGATCTCTTAAACCCATCTATAAAAGTGTTTTGGGCGTATCCTTAAGTTTGTGGAAGTCCTAGAAATTAGAAAGTTTAAGCCACCTTTATGTGTTCTAAAACAATTCGTCATCACATGAAACCTTCCTTGGAAAATTTTGTTTTGATACCATAGGAGAGATATATATAGCGAGGATTAACATAGGCATGAGGGCCTTCCATCCTTATAATCTGAATCTTATGACCTGAATCATCCTGCGCGCGCTCCTTTAATAAGACGTGCAATTTCCTCACTAACCGGAGAATACCAATTTTGTGAATTATCCGCTTCGGAAACCTGATCTCCCTGGCCGGTGAATTAAATTCAAAAATTATTTGCATATTGAATCTCTGTGTGGTTAGTCCAGCTGTCTCGAACTACTGCCAAAAATTTAGGTGCTACTTTTGTAGCAGCATCTTCCTCACTCGTTCAGATAAACCAGACTTGTTGGTCTACCACGTTATTGCTGTGAAGCCGAACACCCAGAACGTAGTAGCTAAAGTCGAAAACCTTTTCTTTTCCTTGTCTTGTACTTTTTCAGTCTTATTTTTGTTCTTGCGGGTAGATACTGTTGCATACCTTTTAGTGATTGTTAATATGGCTGTCGAAATTGGCCTTAGAAATGGCACTAAAACACCTTACTCTGTAGTCACAAGGGGTTCAGCCAGAGAAGGTCAAAACCCAGGGACATGAACCCCATGTCGCATACCTAAAGACTCGTGTAGGTCTCGTCTGTCCTGATACTACGCCTCCATTGCCACAGTCTAGTACTGAAACGGCACAGGCAATACCAGGGGGACAGGATACTACACCTGCATCAACTGAAAGCCAGTGTGTGAAACACAGCAAACCAAAAAGGAAACGCTCAAGACGTCATAAGACCTCGAAGGCACCATCAAGTAAGGGAGACGAATGCCAGGCGTGTAGTATCGTAGTTTCTAAAGCTGACTCAGCGTTTGAATGCAGTTTTTGCAAACGATGGGTGCACTGCCGCTGGTACAAAGAGGTGTCGAAAGCATACTACGAGTTTATGAGAAATAACCCGTGCCTGTGGTTTTAGTACATCTGTCAACTTTGTCGCCCTGGCATAGTCCCAAAGAGCGTGTCTGTGGATAGCAGAAACAACAAGTCGCTCTTGTGTCCCAACAAAGTCTTATGCATCTCCCCACCTGCCAACACAACACTGCCAAAAATTGGCGCAGACAGTGAGAAGCACACTCCAGTTCTACTAACTGAAAATGCCAATTTTCATAAGGTGAAGATTCAAAAGGTTGGACCCAAAACATCAAGGAAAGAGAGAATTAGAAAAGTACCACCAGAAAAGCTCGGCAACACAACAAAGACTGGCCATAACCTGACGAAGCCTAAAGTTGCTGATGCTGCCATGGAATACAAGAAGCCGAAGGCCAAACCTAAATCTGAGGTTATCGGTCGAATACTCTTATCCTCTTAAACGTACCTGTGAGCAAAGACAGCTAGCTTGAACAGCGGGCCCTGTTTGTGTTATGTATGTGGATATGAGAACCTTGTAGACTACGAGCGAATCTAACTAATGCGCTGGCTAATCTGTCTTAATCGCACGTCAACAACGACAACAATAATACCGCCGGGCACGCAAGACAAATAAAAGAGAAGACTGGACGTTGATATGAGAGCTTTTACTGTCTCAAACAACAGTCGAAAATGTTAAACAACAACTCCGTATTTATACAATTAGAAAAATCAATGTCACATTTTAAAAATATTAACGACCTTGGGAATTCAGTAATTTAAATCAATAATCACGCAGATGCGTGAAATCAATGATTATGCTAGTGTGTGAAATAAATAATGAATATTAATGATTCCCCTGCGTATATGTTACCTCCCCCTTTTAAAAAGAATCTTGCAATCAGTTTAGTATCCTTTTTTCCTTGGGGTCGATTTGGAAATGAACTGTTTGTGTTCGTTTGCGCTGGGATCGTCGGCTGGGTAGCATCTCTTGTTTTGTTTCTGACTTGACTGGTGGTATTTTGAAAGTTTCTAGTAGTAAATCCAGTGGCAATTTAGGTTCTTGGGATGTAGTATATCGACGTCGTATCTGATTTTTATGTCTAATCCACCATTCATGCCCAACTTTAACCTTGTAAATTAGAGTTTCATGTCGACGTTCTATCAAGCCTTCGGCCCATTTTCTGTTCCTCGGTCGATAATCGCGCACATAGATAGCATCACCCTTGCGGTAATACGTCACACTATTTCTTCGTTGATGTGACGAAGATGGTAACATGGAGTGGTGATGAGTTCGTAGCATTCGACCCATTAGAAGTTCTGCAGGGCTTTTCTTCTGTTCTGCCAGTGGTGTAGTTCGGTATACAAAAAGAAAGTTTTGTATTGCTTCCGGTTTCGCGCCTCCCCCTGCTTTCAACAACGCTCGTTTGAAAGTGTCGACAAATCTTTCTGCCTGACCGTTGGATTGAGGGTGATAAGGTGGCGACCGCACGTGTTGTATACCGTTTCTCTTGCAAAATTCCTGGAACGCTTGTGAGGTGAACTGACTGCCATTGTCAGATACGATGATTTCTGGTATACCGTGACATGCGAAGATCTTTTCCAGGACTGATACTGTTCTGCTGCTAGAAGGTGGTGTCACTTGTACTACCTCCGGCCATTTTGAGTAAGAGTCCACGAGAACCAAGTAGTATATACCTCCTATCGGCCCAGCAAAATCCACATGTAGGCGGGACCATGGTTTCGACGTGGGCCATGCTCTCGGTGGCGGGTCTTTGGCTGCCATGACAGACATCACTTTCAGTTTTTGAGCAGAGCCTCTCTTACTGGAGCTAACAGTTGCTGCTTTGTTGCTACCAGACATCGAAGCACTTTTGGAGCAGCCATACTCACTGTGACGATTCGAAGTTGGTGTTTCATTAATCACGTCATTCTTTCTAATGGGCTTAGGTTTAATATATCTGTCTCTGATTTCTGGCTTTCTTGTTGAGGGTTCAATACTTTCTATCTTATGGCATACACTGCTTAACGGAATCTCTGACAGGTGCAGCTTCTCAAACCAGTCTAAACCCAAAAGGTCAAGGTTTGAATTATTGATGTAGCATGTGCCGACGAAATGACTATCGCGAAAACTAACGCTGCATTTAATTTCTCCATTCAATCGAAGTCTTCCACCACATGCACTAATTGCTATTTGATTTGTCTTCTCTATGGTAGAGCATCCCAACTTCTGCCATAATTTCTTTGATATTATTGTAATATCGGATGCTGTGTCGATTTGTAGGCGTGCCGGCCGTGTATTAATCGTCAGATTGATATATTTGCGAGGTGCTGGCGTACTAATATGATATGTGGCAGTAACACCCAAAGACTTAGGCTTGTTGCGCCGTTTGGGCCGACTACGAGATCTGGGTCGGTTGTTGCGTTTGCAGTAGCCATCTTTGTGACCAACAGTATGGCATCGACGGCATTTATGCTGTTTGAATGGGCACAAGTTTGCAAAATGCCAGGAGCCACAGTGCCAGCAGGCTGATGGTGGTTTATGCTGAGGATGACGCGGTGCGGTTGATGTCGACGGTACTGGATGCACCGCATGCACTTCTGCTGCATTTTGGCTGCCAGACTGCACCAAGGCGGTATCGTTATGAATGTTGATTAAACGCTGATATTCTTCACCGACGTCTTTCAGAGTCATTCGTGGATCTTGTTCCAGACGATTTAATAGACGTGTGCGTATATCAGCAAATTTGGGAGACTGCAAACCACAAATGAAAATCAATACCTTGAACTGGTCTTCTGAGAGTGATTTCAATTTAAAACGTTCACACGTGCGATTGACTATACCCAACTGAGTATGAATATCATCATTTTCGTTCAGAGATAGTTTCATGCAATGATATCGAATGTTGAATAATGATCTCTGATCACCGAACTGATGACGAAGGGTATGGACAGTTTCATCGAATGATCTTTCACTGGGCTTCTGTGGGAGAATTAAGTTGCAATATTTATCCAGCTCATCTGATCCCAATGTACGAAGTAGAAGCCGTACTTTCCAGGCATCATCTTTATCCGCAAAGTCTACTCGAAATAGGTCTTCATATCTGCGAAACCAAGTATCAAATGTTACGTTCGCATCTGGATCATAAACGAATTCTGAGATGCTGCTACCAATGCTGTCGTTGGCTGTGGATGAACCGGCAGGGCGTGATATCTGTAGACCAGCAAGCATTTCCATCAATTTTAGCTGCTGTTCCATTAGTTTCTCTAAACGCAATGGATCCATCTTGAGCAAACCCGTCGCCAAATTTGTTATGTATGTGGATATGAGAACCTTGTAGACTACGAGCGAATCTAACTAATGCGCTGGCTAATCTGTCTTAATCGCACGTCAACAACGACAACAATAATACCGCCGGGCACGCAAGACAAATAAAAGAGAAGACTGGACGTTGATATGAGAGCTTTTACTGTCTCAAACAACAGTCGAAAATGTTAAACAACAACTCCGTATTTATACAATTAGAAAAATCAATGTCACATTTTAAAAATATTAACGACCTTGGGAATTCAGTAATTTAAATCAATAATCACGCAGATGCGTGAAATCAATGATTATGCTAGTGTGTGAAATAAATAATGAATATTAATGATTCCCCTGCGTATATATTAGTTTGATCAGGAACAGTGGTCCAACTTGTGCAATAAATTAAGTCTGAACATTAATTCAGCAAAATTGTGCAGGCTGTAGAGCGGTGTCTATACGCCTCAGGGTTACACTGAACTCTACCGAAGAGGCCGAAAGAATACTATTAATGGCTCAGGTACTAGCCATCGACAGATGTTCGAGCATAAAGGTGAGACATGATAGACCATGGGCTAACAGACAAATGGCGAGGGAGTCACCGGAACTGAAGCCTCCTACCTCTATGGACGTACACGGTTTTTCGGAGCTGGAAATGGGCACTGCTTGCGAGAAACACATATATGATATACACCAGTGGAGATGGCTGTCATCTCGGATGGCCCTTGGCGCTTCTGGAGCCATCTCCATTTCCCGACTACCTCGCCCCGCTCATCTCACACTGATTAGCTCTCAAAAGCTGCTTAGTGTCACATCCAACTCCGCGGAGCAGCTGATCGTAGCTCTTCAACATTGGTACGAGGCCAAGGGGAAAATAGTGGACATCCGATGCTGTGAAAGCAGACCCCGAACCATAAGGAGGCAGCAAACTGAGGCTTTAATACGTCCCCAAGCCTCAGTGACACTAGAGCGGTGCAGTACTGAGAATAACAGTCTGTGTCACCCAAGTGTCTTACCTGAATTCATGGAAAAAACTACAACGGGCCGGTTCCATCGGAATCTGCCAACTAGTCCCAACATTAAGTCCCCTACCAGCAGACAGCTTCACTTCAACTACCCCACAACACACTGGGGTTGTGAGACTCACTGTCAGCTGCCTATATAGCAATGTGAGGGGACTGAGAGGAAAAGTAGGCGAACTCGGATATCTCCAATCACACCTACAACTTTAAATAATAATTCTCACTGAAACCTGGCTAACCCCCACTATCGCCAACAATGAAATCAGTACAGGTGACATGGTTCTGGTCAGGAGAGACAGGGATAATAAGGAAGGAGGGGAAGTTGCTATATATACTTTGACAGGCAACTTAAATGTGTGCACACACAGTGGACCCGCCACTTATCGAACTCCCAGACTTCGTATGGTGTCATTTCACCGTAGGCCACACCATGAACTTACTGGGTGGCATCTAATGATTCCCCAGCTGTGGGGCAGAGCACAACCAGCTAATGCTCAGCACCAACGTAGGGATACGGGACTTGGGCTATGACCAAATCACCATAGCTGGAGATTTCAATGCCCCATCACTGAATCTTGGCTCGGTGTATGCAAACTATTCGAAATACAGGACTGAATGAGAATGTTGGAGACGACGCTAGATAGGGCCCTAGTGGAAAGTTATCGAAACTAGATTACATTGTAACTAGTGACCAACTACTCGTCGAAAAGGTCCAGATCATGACTCCTCTAGGAAGTAGTGACCATGCAGTCATAGGTTTCGATCTCGTTCTCCGTGAGCATTTACCGTGGGACGTTACGCAACCATATCTGTTGTGTAGCAAGGCTGACTATGCTGAAATGCGGAGGCTCTTGTCCGACGCAGACTGGTCCTTAGCATGGGATGAGTTATCTGTGGATGAACACCAGGAAGCGGTAAAAAAGATAATTCATACAGCAATCTCGGATACCGTCACTTTATTCACAACACAGCCCAAAGGGAAGTCATCATGGTTGAAGAGAGGCACGCAACGTGTTCTGCAAGCAAAGAGGAAGGCTTGGTTTACTTGGCGCGTATCCAAGAGTCAGATCGACCACGACGCATACCTGAAACTCAGGAACCGGTGCAACGCGAGAGTCAGGAGTGACAGGAGGTCATTCCAGGCTAACCTTGCCAAAAGACTCCTAGCAAACCCCAGAAACTTGTGTCGATTCATGTCGGAAAGAAGAACAACCAATCAGGGGGCATGCGCCTTAGTAGGCCCAAACGGTCAATATCTCACTAGTCTGGGGATGGCGGAAACATTCAGTTTAGCCTTCGCCAAACAGTAAAACAGCAATGTGGGTATTACCGGTACGGACAAAATGGTGGCACTACTATTTCACAGGAGGAAGACCTAGTGGCTACTCCCTAATGAACCCTGCAATAGTACTGGGGAAGCTACAGCGGCTCACACAGAGGAAGTCCCCAGGTTGTGACGACATCAGGCCATCTGTCCTGAAAGCGTGAGTCGAAGCTCTCTGTAGGCCCTTATGCGACTTGTTCCAACACTCGATTGACTCGGGGAAACCGCTAAGGGAATGGAAAACAACCATCCCTTCTCTGATCTTCAAGGGTGGGGATAGGCAAAATGCCACTAGTTATAGACCAGTAGCTCTACTCCCAGTGGTATCGAAATTACTGGAAGGTATCATTGACGATCACATCAGGGAATATCTCGGTAGGTCTAATATACTCCATGAAGCCCAACACGGTTTCAGGAAAGGCAGATGCTGTGTAACCAACCCTCTATGAGCTTGGGACGATTGGACATCATGCTGGGATATGAATGTTCCAGTCCATGTGGTCTTCCTAAACTTTGGGAAGGCATTTGACACAGTTCACCATGACCTTCTCCTACACAAAATAAGTCAGGCAGGTATAGGTAAGCCACTTCTGTCATGGTTAAGGGACTACCTAGCTGAAAGGCAATTTCGCACTAAGGTCAATCGAGTTCGATCATCTTACCACAGCTCGTCATCAAGAGTGTCGCAGGTTTCTGTCCTAGGACCACTGATGTTTTTGATTTTTATCAATGATCTACCATGCCGTCTAAGCTACCCGACTCTTCTGTACGCTCACGACGTGAAGATATGGAGGGCGATAAAGTTTCCGGAGGACTCAGATAGGCTACAGGAAGGTCGAAACCTTCTGGAAGGCTGGGCGGTGGCCAGTGGCATGATTTTCAACTTGAAAAAGTGCAAAGTAGTGAAATTACGCACCTGTAGACTGTAGAATGCAAGTTACACCCTGTGCAATGAAAGCTTGTCCTGCTCAACGTCGAAGCGCGACTTAGGTCTAGTTCTAACGGAGAAAATGGACACAAGCGTAAATTACACGGGGGACGTAGCGAGGGCATATGCGGTCATACACTTTACACATAGACAGTCTGATGCACTCACTCCTGAGCTCTTTCTAAGGTTGTACAAAACATACGTCAGACCACACCTTGAATTGCATAATATTATTGCACCTCCAGTGCTAAGAAGAGACGCCAACCTCTTAGAAAGA
Organism: Trichobilharzia szidati; assembly: GCA_944472155.2. Lineage (NCBI taxonomy): Eukaryota > Metazoa > Platyhelminthes > Trematoda > Strigeidida > Schistosomatidae > Trichobilharzia > Trichobilharzia szidati. Next base: position 60,659,042 of record OX235271.1, on the reverse strand, counting down.
GTTCAAAGACGGGCAACAAAAGGAGTGGTTGGTCTCCGAAATAAACCATATGATGAAAGGCTGAAGAAATTAGACCTATTCACACTTAGCTACCGTCGGCTTAGGGGGATTCGATTACTGCCTACAAAATAACAGATGATCAGAATCACCCAAACAAAGGTATAGGTTTCCTCGTGGAAATCCAAGAAGGATAGCTTATCAGAGGTCAGGGAACCGGGTACGCTCCCGCTTCTTTTCCCTGCGGATTTGCTGTCCCTGGAATTCCTTACCGGCAGATGTAGCTATGGCACAGTCTGTGGACAACCATTCAGTGACACAAGGACTGCGTCCAAATGGCCTATCCCCTTAAAACCCCATATACCATTCAAGGGTAGACAATTAAACTTGTCGTTTCACTTCTTTACATTCTCTCCCGTCTTACTCTCCTGAAAACTCTAACTACACTTATTATTATTACCGATATATATACATATATATATATATATATCAACTGAGGATTTAATCCGCTGACTGTTGTTACGTTTTCCTTATTTCTTTTTCTGTCTGTTAGTCTGAATAATTTAACTAATTATATATTATTATCTCTTTTCTATTGACGAAGATACCGAAGGACCATTCACAGTAGTAACAGTCTTAACAGACCTCATACTACAAACCACATATAATTAATCCCTGCACTACTCCTTTTGGAGTCAACCAAAGCTACTACAGTCGAGTAGCGGGACGAGCTACGCAGACGTTTACCGAAGATCAGGAACTTCTACCTCACAATCAAGAGGCGAGCACAAAGAAATCAAATTGGCTTATACTAGCTCGTAAAAACGATATTGGATATTGGATCTTTGTATAAAGGTTGTAGTTTGACCTTTAGGATAAGACAGTTTAAATGTTAGTTGGATACACGGATAAATTACCAATAACTATTCGGTTTGTTTGGGACTACATTTATTTAAGTGAGAGATATGAATATAGTAATAGCTTTGTAAAGGTTAAAATATGTTATTTCGCTGGCACTTAGACGTTAATAAACTAATGGTAGAAGCGATGTAGTTAAGTTATAGAGACAATCTAGCAGTACCTCTGTCTGGGTGGCTTTTTATGCGTCCACTGAATATTGAAATTACAATTTCAATTGCATCCGTTCGTTGTCAGACGCAAATTACCCCCGGGTGGATATTTTAACAAAGAAATCTCAAAGACAGTGTTAAGGTGAACGCAAAAAACGAATACGTTCATAAATTCACTGCCTTTGCTGCACAGTTTGGTGCTGAGGACACATTCTCAAACACCAGTTATTTGACAGTCTCTTAACTATGCTTCAGGTGTTTAAGTTAATAATGAAAGAGTTAAATGTGACACGATACGCAAATTAAAAGCCGTTTAACTTTCAACGATACAGTGAAGAAGGAAAATTGCAACTATCTGTTAGTACCATTAAGTAAACAATCATTCGCCTCAGCCCCTCGAGTCCATTCTAGCATATACTGTATGCATCATAGATGTGGAATCGCTGCTTTAACAGATTCCTCCAGATGATGGGTTAAATGCAATTAAATAATGCAAATAAATAATTTAAAATATGTGCAAGGATTGTAGATTGTCTTTCATATCCACTGGATTTTAAATCGTCCAGTTGTTCGACCAATCGTTTTTTTTAAAATCAGTCGACAAGCACTATGCAGTACTTGGTAGATATTACAGTTATTTTCTCAAGTTTTCTCAGCTACTTAAATCACTACATCCTCGTTTAATTTGTTCACTTCAGGGAATTCTTTGTTGAGTTTTGATACTTCTTTAATATGTTTATTTCTCCCTATTCTGGGCTTGATCACTTAAAAATTACAGAGTCATTTATGAAGAGTGTAAGATAACCTAAACCCTGAACATCTGCTTGAGTGCAGTTTTCGTGAGGTGTAATATCTTAATTGCTGAATAACTTTTAATTCGACTTGCTGTTTGGCTATGTTATCACGTCAAAATAAGTTCAGCACACCTGTTTCCATATAATATTTTTAGTAGATCCAACTACATTCAAGGTTGGGCTGTTTACGTCACCAAGTATTGTTTGGTGGTGTCGTAAATGCGCGGTTTGTCTCATATAAAACTCATCTGGAAATGTGTGATGGTGTTAAGACAGATGGCTGTAGGTTCAAGCGCTATTGGAATCGCTGTCATAATGGGATGCAGACGTGTCTATCTGAAAAACTATAATTACAAAGAAACAGGATTAATTGATGCCATCAAATAAATACTGATAAAATAGAATTCAAAGCAGTACCCAGGTACTAGTTAATGCCGTTTATTTATTTTTACGGAGGTTGGTAAATTTAGTCTGGATAGACACACAGCTAAAATATTACCCACAGAGAAATGTTACTCGAAATTTGTTTGGTAATAAAGTGTGAGCGTCACTTGATGGGTGGAAATCCGTCATTTAATCTAATTCTCCTGTCTGAGGAAGATATATACAGTTATATAAATTCTGAATACATTGGTTGTAAATTAACTACATAATCTATTCGATCAAGTTACCGTCTTTTGAAATAACAAAACCAGTAATTCAGGAGCACCATGTAAGTATACCAAGCACTCCCAACAATTCATGTGTAATAAAACAGAACATCCTACTGCTTTCTTTTCTTTCATTTATTTTGCATTGAAATCCTGAGACTTTTGTTGTAAGGCATAGTAGGAGGTCTTATAAGATTTGTATTTTCTATCGGTGAGTCCATGGTAAGTCTCCCGCTCAATTTCGAGTGATTCAGAAGGTGTTTATTAATTTTCTTTCTCCCAGTTCATACAGCCTAAAATTGCATGTAATATGCCTGTAATATGATATAACATGACATTATATTTATCTACCTAGCGTTTTTCGTTTCTTCTGTCTTGAAGTACTACACAATCCATTGTTGCTTGATTTACAGTTCTTATATTTTTTTATGATGTTTAATTTTCAAGTTTGAGGCGCGATAACTTACTTTCTTATGCAGTAATAGTAGGTATTGGTTTAAAAATCTTTACCTGTCTGTCTTACTTTTCTAATGTCTCATTATATATTATATATATATATATATCATAATGTTTTCCCTCTGTTAGATGTTTCCATTCCGACCGGCAATTATATTGGGCGTAATATGCTTCATATTTGGATATCTGTATTCACTTCTTCATTATCTTCAACCACAGATGCAGGGAACCAGTTCTGAAATGTTTAAACATGCAGTTCATGTTTATAAGTAAGTTACAGTAAATTTTGTGTATTATAGAAATCAAATACAGAAAAATAAAGAACTTGGGTCTTCTTTTTCTGTTTGTTATCGTGGAGAACATGTTATCGACATTGTTGGAGGATATGTGGATAAACGTTTCCGCCTACCATGGTTGCCGTCAACTATAAGTCAGTTGTTTACTGTGTCTTTGGTTGTTGTGCCTTTCACATTTGCTAAGTTATACCAGGAGTAAGGAAAGCGTCTTTCTAATTTCTTTATAGTGGACTTCTGAGTATTGATTCTTCTATTCAGCACTATTTGCCACAGTTTTTGGTTCCTAATATCTCAATATCAGACTTACTCACGCATCAGGTATTTGATGAAACTTGCTAACGATAAAAGTCTGGATTCCCATATTTTATAAGTCATGTATCTTTAGCTAAATGGCGAGATGATCATAGAAATGCATTACATGATATAATCAATCAAATACCACCTATCCCACCAAGTGAGTTTAATGAATATTTTTCATTGCTTCAAAGAAACCCAACAGTTTCATTTGCACTCGATGGCTATACTATGTGATGCCATCGTTCGCAAAGTAGACCCGAAAAGGCGAACACTGGCTCGTTATTTTATGGAAGAAATTGCATGGCCTCTTGGTAAGTATCAATAATAATAATAATTTATTTTTTGGCTAGTTTAAGTGGCCAAACTGTGTTAAGGTAGTATTAATGAATACCATTTAACATATATCGTATATAAACGAAATTTCGCAGTTCGTTATCCCTACATCATTATTTTTATGTACTCTCGTTTAATTGTATTAAAGGTTTGGACATGCTTATCGGGATCCCTCGAACCCAACTATACCGTGCTGCCAGGACCTACCACGCTGATGCTATCAGTGTGTTTTGTGCCATTTTATATTTTGATGTGAAATACGCATGGACAAACTTAGTCACTTCTAAATGGCTACCTTATTCAAAAGAGAGAAATATGGCATTGGATGTATTTAATGATTATGAGGTAAATGTTTATCTTTTCAATCTAAAATTTAGAAGAGCATTGAACCAGTGCGTCTGACCTCATTATTGTTTACCGTAGTATAACACAACACGGAAGATAGAATGCAAACATCTGTGATCAAAGACAGCTAACTTTTCCATATCATCCACGTTCACTAGCCATGTCTCACAGCGATAAAGGAGGACAGAACAAACTGTAGTGCAGTACACATGTCCTTTGATTGATAGCCGAACACAATGGGATGTATAAGTTCACGTGTTATATCCTAGCAAATGTCCAACGTTTTCATGACAGTTAGCTGTGGGGCACAAAAACACTTGCTTCATACTTTCTAATACTAGTTAGTTAGGTACATCAGGATTCAAGTTTTGTTGTTCTTATTTGCCTTTGACTCCAGTTCTTATTGTTACAAATTAACATTGCACTATCCACAACATCATCAAGCCATTAAAATCATTCCTTCATTGGGCGTAGGTTGCTACTAAAACTGAAAGTATTCATTCTATGACTTTCAAGAATAAATTGATGCGTTCATAGTTGTATGCAGTTTATGTTGTTCTTTATTTTCTCATTTTCTGTTCACACACCTTCATCCTATAAAAATGACCTGTTTTTTAATATTATATATATATATATATATATCATATAACTACACTTAATTGTTTTGTTTGTTCTGTTTATGTAGATTTATTATAATTGGAATCCTGATTTACTGGAAGTTCCATTAGTTTCAACACACCTATTCACTAATGCACGAAGTTTAGTCCGTTTATTCACTCTGTTAGAAAATTCAAAGGATAAGATTGCCAGTAATTCATCATCTGACAATCATCCGTTCGTCCTTAAGAAGTCAATAAGAGATTGGATGCTTCAAGTTTTAAATACTTCTTCTTATGATCCGGTTCTCCATCGACATTTAAAACTTACTTCTTCAGGTTTCATGGTCACTAATTCACCAAAGGTATTGTTTATCTGATAAATATTTTCATAATGAATTTTAATGAAACATTTTTATTAACATGATTATATATTTCGACTTGTAATTTAGACGACTTCATTCTAGAAGGATGGTCCCTGTTGGAAGCTGGGAAACTCTTATTTCAGGAGTTGGTGCGTCGGCAGTTCAATGGTAGGATGCTCACCAGCCATTTGGTAGGTCCAGGTTCGATTCCCAGCTGATGCACACCTAAACCTTCCCTGGTCTACTAGTTCGTAGTAAGACGAAAAAGTGAGGGAAGGTTGCGAGAGAGGTTAGTCACCTAACGCCGTAAAAACAACGCCATCACTAATGCGTTCCAATGTTCCACTCAAAATGCAAAGGAATATATACAATGGTAATAATACCAAGAGAATTTATCGCGAAAGCTAAATAGTTGTTCCATACACGTGAAAGTTTCTTTAGCAATTTTTTTAACTATACTGGACTTTGGTTATTGTAGCTCGGTGTGATTTCACAATGTGAAATACATGTTATTATTTAGCACCAGCTTCACATGCAAGCTTTCATTTATTTCCCTGTAAAATTAATTAGGGTTATTCTTCAAGAAATACCTATGTTGATTGAGCACTATTTAGGTTATTAAGGCCATGTATTGCCTCGGACTATGTTGAGCTATAAATATTCCACTCTGGCGATCAAAATATTAGCTTGAGTGAAAATTTGTAGTTGAAGGCAGGCGGTATCATATTTTGTTTGCTTTTATAATACCAGGCGTGTTCCAGACGTTTTAGGGGTAGTAGTGTAATAGAATGGACATATTTTTATATTTACAACTTAAAATAAGAATTTAGCAATAACGCGAAATAATGATGATGATAAGTTTAACGAAGCAAACGTTGATCAATAATCCCATATAAGAACAGTCATTTTGTATCAAAAGAGTAGCGCAAAGAATGTAAACGCCACAATACGTATATGGAAATTGTCAATTCACACTAAATGGCAATAAACATCGCCCTATAGTAAAAAGTATCATCACACATGGGCAGTTAATTTCTGTAAGGCAAAAAAAATGGTGAAGTGTTACTTACCTGTGTGTTTTGGTCAGAAACGCTTGCCGTATCCAACTATAGCCATTTCTTTAGCATTATATTGCATTCTTTTCGATTCAGATATGGCCACAGAAGAGTAGAACACATCATTGTAATCCTGTATACCCGCATCCTTTTGCTATTTACCGAACTTCAAGTCTCTTGTCTCATTCGATTGATCTCTGGGCCAGTAGTTGGAGTCTACCAGCCTAATACCTTCCGTTATGTGGGTTTGAAGTTCATTTGCCATTTTTGCACACAAAAAGCAGCAGACTGTAGAAAGCTGCTTTAAACAGATTTTCCCACCTTAGTTTTGTCTTTTAAAATTTGAAGTACCCTAAATTTCGACAGGAATTGCACAAACTGCAAGCCTTTGTGCGTTTTGGTTATTTTGATTCACCATTTTTCGTAGATCCTTTTGTAAGGAGTCTCTGTACACTAAAATTTCTGGAATCTTTTGATCACTTTTCTATCCAGGATTTCGCAGAATATCAGATACGTTGTTAGGCTGTCTCAGATAAAAATTACCTTGTTTTTTTTTCTTGAATGTATATACTTCGAGAATAATCAAGTGGTAATGACAACATTGTAGAGTCGAATGTTCCCAATGTTACCTCATTAGTATTTTGTGCTTAGTGTAATTTAGTCAGATTATTTTTTTTTATCAGTAGCAGCATATACTATAAAAAATGTTTAATATGTCAAGTATTTGACTAACACACTGGGAAGACATGTTCATAATGTAGTGTATTGAATTTTTACAAACTACATAAGAATCTTCATGTCATTTTCATTACTACAAGGAATTGACCAACATTTTGAACGAAATTGAAATGCCTGTCAGTGTATTCATATATTCTTTACAAACTTGAAGTATTTGCTCCAGTTATTCGCCTTTTGTGACTGAGAAGCACTTCCACTCATGGATTTCCCCATTCAAGTATTGGTTTGTAGGCATTTGATTGATTGGTTACAAGATTTCATCACGTGCCTACATCGGTTAGAGAAGCATTGGAAAGCCTGAGAGTACCGGACAATTCGTCTTGGAGCATCAGTACGCACCCACCAGGGTTCGAACCCAGGACCTTCTGGTTACAAGGCGAGCTCGTAGACCATTAAGCCACTGGGACCCGATCCAGTGGCCCATGAATTCCAACTTCTGCTGTGAATCGGCAGGAGGGCCTGGTTTCGAACCCTGGTGGATACGTGCCGATAAAGAGTCCCAAAGTGGGACGAAACAGCTGTCCAGTACTCCCAGGTTTTCGAATGGTTCTCTAACGGATTTCCACATTATTTTAAAGTTATCTACTATTAATACATAATAAAACTGGATTTTACTACTGAGTAATATTATTAAGTGGTTTTCTGTTGTACTGTATAGACTGTATAAGTTATCATTTATCATGTCTCTTAACCAGATGTTTTTTTCTTCTTCTTCTTATAGAACACCCTAATGTTTGGAATGTGGGATGATATTCTTGGCCAAGGAGTTTTTATTGATCCAGAGAAACAGTTAACTTGGGCTTATGTTACAAATCATGCTCATGGACGATCATTAGACAGTGATCCTATTTTAAACTCTTTAATTCATTCAGTGTATTCATGTATTGATAATTAGAGAAGAATTCTCAACAAAATGGTGCCTTACTGGTCAAAGAATTGTTGCATATATTTACATTGAAAAAAAACACAACTCCGCTTATTTATTATTCAACTCGGTGTTTTAATATACAAAAGGCAGGAACGATTTTTATAGTGCTTTTTAATAATATGTATGTTTGTAGCATTTATTATATATGTAACCTTTTCTTTACTAGGTAATTTAGACGTAACGATCAAAGATGTTAATCCCTTTAAATGAATTGAATTAAAGTATATTCTGTGGAAATTCTCCCTTGTTATTAATAGGTCAAATTATAGATATCTTCTAAGCATCTGTCTAACTTCCACAAATTCATTACTGAGCACAGCCTTTGACTATGTATTGTGTAAATTTGATGAATGCTGTGAAACATGGCTATTGAAAATGGAAAACCTGAAGACATTATCTGTCGTCGATCACAGATGTTAGGTAAAGAGGGCAAGTAGGTCGATTAGGTTATGAAGCTCCATCGATCGAGGTGGCTAGAAAACATGTAGCACAAGCCGAGCTACTGCCTTCCTCAACGAGCAATGCTAGTTAACATCGGATTAGGCTGGCAAAGAGTTAGAGGCGATCAAATCAAAACCTGACGTCACTCTGTGAAGTCTTTCACTGTTGGTGTGAACCAATCACTGTCTGGTTGGGCCTTCAGGATGCTAAGAACCAATGGCTGTGGAGATCATAGGTGACAGGACTCAAAATCGTTGTCAATGGTGCAGATACATTCACTCTTTGCATTCCACCACAACCATTAAATCCTCATGTTTTTCCATGTTACTATTTTTTATTCCTTGCGTATTTGTTTATTACAGTTCTTTTGAATATCTTTAATCGGCCAAGTTAAACTTTAAGCACCACTAACTACCAATCAGCGAATGACCTCGAATGCTCCATTGAGGTTCATGCACGTGACTTCAAGGTTGTATTCCGCTTGATTCGTATCAAATACGTGCTCTAACGAAGTTACGCTTACAGTTCGATGAGGATAAGGTTTTGCAGTATTGCCTGGATTTGGGTTTGCTTAGGAAGGAGAGGATTTATTCATGTGGAAGTGTCATGATTTTAAAAAGCTTTAGCAGGTCGATTGATGGATATGTCCATCGTTTTGCAATTTGCTTGAGACGAGTTAGTATTAGGTAAAGAAAGCTGATGATTTTAATGTTTCGTAGGAACATTTTTTGCTAGGTCGCATTTCTCCCTAACCCAGATTTTGTATATTTGTAATTACTGGGTTTTAAAACAGCCTGTGAGAGGCGCAGCTGCTGAAACTGAAAATAGCCTCGTGTCAACAGTTCAGTGTTACCAGCAGTGCAGAGATATCGGTTCATGGAAAGTGGAGAGAATTACATAATTGTTAGGCGGAAAAGGTGCCGTCGTACATGTGGACGTAACTGTCTTATTGAAGAAAAAATACAACGGTGGTCGTGGGCGAGTCAAAAATGTTTGTGTGATCGGTTTATACAACACCTCCTTGCCGAAAGGACTCGTGGAGAGAATACCAGACAGAAAGTCTACTACCTTAGTACGTATTGTCACTCGACTGGTGAAACGGATCTACAGTACATACTGATAAACAGAAAGGTTATAACTCGCTGTCATCCTTTGGATATATTGATCACAGAGTGAACCATTCTAGTAATTTTGTGGATCCCATTACAGGGACTAATTCTATGGAAGGATTTTGAGGAAGATTAAAAATAGGATCAGGGCTATAAATGGATCTCAAAATGATCTCATTTATAGTCATTTGGATGAATATATACAGAATATGATGTAACTTTTCCATTGACACTCCTATGCTAAACTAGGAGATGTTTCTGTCACATGTTAGAGAATGATACCCTATGTAACCGTTTCACGCTTTTTTTCATAAATATACGTTTTCCTTAATCAAAATTACCTCTTTTATGTGATTGGTTCACTGAAGGTCGTTCGTTGATTGGTAGTTAGTGGTGTTTAAAGTTTAACTTTGCCCTTTTATCTACCTTTGTGTGCTAGAAGGAATATGACAAGTTGAATTGCTGCACTTTTGTACTAAGTTGGGATTGAGACTCAGTCAGCATAGAAGATTTGTATAGTATTCATCAGTGGAATTGTCCATAGTATAAAATGTACTGTCAGTGATTACCTTCTGGGAATTCAGCTTTTATTCTTAGGTTTTCTTATTTACTACCAACGAATTGATCTGGTTACTATTGGCATAGTTTATGCATCTGTCAAATTATATAGAGGCCTTTGACCGCAGTTAAATTTTCGTACTTTTTTTGTCTAAGTTTATAATTTATGTTGCGCTATGAAAAATGAGAAGTTCACGGATTTATTGTCAAGCTAGAGTTGATGCTATTCACTATTGTGTTGGTTCATATCTTTGTATTTAGACAAATGTAATGAAACCTAAGAACTTCAATGGTAGAATGCTTGCAAACAACACAGTAGGCCCGGATTCGATGCTGACCTCAAGCAGTCCTAAACTTTGCCTAGCCTACTTGCCTTTAGTAAGCTTAGAGAAGAGGAAAAGTTACTCTTGAAGCTAGCAACTCCACATCTCCAAAAAACATACCACCGATACCGAAAATTCAAATCTTTAAGCTAAAAGCCTTGTGTTCCATTCGGAACATGAGGAATGAAACTTACTGGAACTATTTCTAATATAGTTGATTCAGTGTTTCCAGGGAGCAGTTACATAAGTTGAAAGTTCAGTTTTTAATGGGATCACTTATTGGAATTGATACTGACAAACTGTTTGATGTTGAAACTATAAAGCACTCAACTTCATCGATGTACTAAAGACAGGGAGTGAAGTGGTAGAACGTGTTGACCACTTCACTTATTCGGGAATTTGCATCAGCCCCAGCGGGTTGACCACTGACTAAATCTCATCATGGATACAGAAAAGCTCTTTTGGTACTTGCCGACTTACACTATATCTGGCGTAGACGTGATATTTGGCTGGCTGTTGACCACAGGGTGTGTGTACTGCTCAGCAGCTCGCTCTGTCCTCCCTTATGGCTGTGAGACATGGTCATTGAAAGTGGAAGAAATGAAAAGGCTAGCTGTCTTTGATCATAGATGTCTCCTTTCTATTTTCCATGTTAGGTGGTATAAGAGGATCAGTAATACTGAGGTTAGGCTTCTGTCTAGTACTAGTTAAGAAGAGGAAACCAATTGACGAGGTTGTGAAGTTACACTGATTGAGATCGTTGGGATATTTGTCACGCATGCCTTCCACCACAGGCAGTGTTAGCTGACTGACATAGGATCAGGTTGGAAAAAAGCTAGTGAGGGTCAAACCAAAACATGGAATTAACCAATGAAATCTATAACAGTTAGTCTAAACCGTGTCGGGAGATGTAGACTTCCCGGTTGGGGTCCTCAGAATGGTAAGAACCAATAGCTGTGTACAATTGGTAATATGGCTCGAAATCATTCCTAATGGCGCAGATGCATTCACTCTTTGTGATCTGTCTTTCCCAATAAACTCCCATCGTTCTTCCATATTACTATTGTTTTTCTCTCGCATCTCTTTTTATTATCTCTCTTTACTCTCCTCTCTTGTTTTGTGTGCTACATGGAATGTGGCAACTTCTGTACATCTCTGCAAATTTCTATATTTAAATCAGTCAGTTGGTCTTCGAATTAATAAACACTTACAAATTTTTCATAATTGTGTTTCTTTATAGACTTGGGATTCATAAAACAGCTGTAACTGTAAATGAGGCTGATTAGTTAAGAAATGAAAGTTGGTATCGTGCAATCACAAACTTATTAAAGACTAACTTACATAAAGATATCTATTGATCAGTTTCAAAAGTTACAAATTCACTGTATGAAATGCATATATCTGTCAAAATAATAGAAAAGAAGTGGTTATGGTACTGAAACTATAAGTTTCACTCCTCAGTACAGTTTGGATCAATGGAAGAAATCAGTTACTGTCTGTTTTATATGGTAATTAGCTGAATTCTTTATACTGTTAGAAAAACTAGAATTTGATAAACAATCCTTAGGTTTGATCACGGATTGATATCAGTTAGAGAACCATCGGGAATCAGGCAGTACTGGTCAGTTGTCTCATGCAATAATAGGACTCGTCAACAGTACTTACCCTCCGGGACTCGAACCCATGACCTTGCTTTGCTTTGCAAAGCAAGCTCGTAGACCATTCATCCACTGGGATCCAACTCCATGGCTTATGAATTGTAACTGCTGGTCAGGAGTGAGGACAAATACTCACGTATGACATTGGCTGGTGGTCGCGCTAAAATCATGAATCGGTAGAAGTTAGAATTCACTGGTCGGGTCCTAGTGGATGAATGGTGTACGAGCTTGCTTTGTAACCGGAAAGTCCTGTGTGCTGACTGATGATGAATCGCAAACTAGGACGAAACAGCTGTTCACTTCTCCGTGCTGTTTTCCGATGGTTCTGTAACTGATATCACTCTGTGGTCAAACTTGAAACAAATCGAATCCCCACAAACTAACTCTTGAAAATAATTATTAGTTCTAACAAAATGCTACAATGAAGAGGGAGGGGATGGTAGAATAAACAATGAGCCGATTCAAATTAACGCAGTGTTTTTAACAGTATTTAAAATGCACCAACAATACAAACAGCACTACATAAAAATATCAAGCATTAACTAGAAAAAGTAGTATATATTCAAGATTATGTAGAAGTAGTTGTGGATAACTGAATGTATATTTTTCAAAAATAAACATCAATTAAGTATCCAAGTTGAATGCAATGAGTTAAATGTCTGACATCTCTTTCAAGTCGCCTAAAATGTTTCGACTTTATGTCATTGCATTAATTTGTGTATGATTAATTCACTAATACATTCAACGTCACTATAGAGGTGAACGTAGTTGAAGTTTAGAAATACCGAACTCATCCGTATAGGGTACAAGAACTTTCTATCTAGGGTCCAAGAGATATTAATTATTGACTGACTTATCATGGCTGTTGAAAATCCGGATTTTATTTTTGATGCTGAGTGCTGTTGACCTCCACACAGACTTGAGAGTAGTGAAAGCTTGTCTTGCTTTTCCGATCCGGATTTTCAACTCCAATGTAAAGTCAGTGCTACTATACGGATCAGAGACTTGGCCAGTGAGTCATAAAGAGCATCTCAAACAAACTACAGACCTTCATTAACAGTTGTCTTCGCTCAATACTCAAGATAAGATGGCCGGCCAGAAAAGATCAGCAACAGGGATCCCTGGGAGCGAACCAACCCAGCAGGAACCGATTGTGAAACAAATAGGCAGGAAGAAATGGAGATGGATTGGCTGGCCATACTCTGAGGAAACCATCAAGTGACATCACTAGACAAGCCATCGCTCGAGTGGAACCTGAAAGGGAAGCGGCGAGTTGGTCGTCAGTGCAAGGGTGACTTGGAGGAGGTCATGTGAAGAGGAGATGAAAACGTGTGGGCAGACTTGGAGCCAGGTGAAGACTCAAGCAGAGAAGCGAAAGCAATGGAGACGCACTGCTGAAGCCCTAGGAATTAAAGGAAACAATGATAATAATAATCATGGCTGTAAAGCGTAGAATTTAACACAATAGTACATGTATTCTCTATCTGTTGTCTTTACTGTTGCGAGAACTTTTAATTATTTATTTAGTTATTCTCCATTGTCATTATTCTTTTTTTTCTACTTTTTTCGGTCACAGCCTAAACTGATACATTTGTATAGGAGGTGTTATGTTGATGTTCGTCATCCTATTCTCTTAGAACCACTCTCAAACGGTAAGGCGTGAAATAATCAGAACGTTTCCTTCGAAAGATTTGAAATCTGCTGTAGGGATTTAAATTCATTTCACTCACTAAAATGGAGTAATTTTTGACATGACCTGTAACACATAACCGAATTTATTACATATGTTTATAGTAATATTGAGGTTCCGCTTCCACACAGGAACCCAATAGATGACTTGACTGAAGACTAAATACGACTGTTCACCCTCAGATAACTTCTGCTGCCATAAGCCTACCGAAAAACCAGAAGACAAGAGTAGTCTGTGCCAGTGGGAACATAAATTTTATGACACAAATACACATCACATATGCCCACTAACAGTAGATGACTTAATTAGATGCATACTGTCGGGTATCAATGTTATGCAATCGAATTATTGGCAGAAACCCAATGGCTTAATCTGTTCATTTGAGTTGAAACCAGTTCTAGCCTACTTAATATAGTTTTGCATGTGCTACTGACAAGACTTATAAGTAGCATATAGATGCAGATATAAATGTGTATGTCAGCTGCAAGAGGATCGAATAGCGGAGAGATTGATTCAGTGGCGAAGAGAAGAAATGGATGATGCTTATTAAACTACATAAAAAATATGAAAAGAAGCACAGTACAGACGACAAAAGTTACACAATACCGAAGATGTGTGCAGATTGTGATCCTAATATATGGTAGACGTATTATGCCTATGTCTGTGTGTTGAGTTACTAACAATTTCGTTACTGGATCCTCTAGTCTTCTGCCGTTGCATAATTATTTTCAGGTTAGGGGAAACTACTGTATGGCTGGTTAAATTAAGCATGGCTATACGACATATGGACAAGGAAACTGTCTTACTTCCCTGTAAATGACAAGAATTCTCCCCAGACATTAAAACCAATCAAAAAAGAATTAAAAAGAAAAAAGCTTTGAACCTTTTTCTGTTCATTTTTAAGGCTTATATACAGTAAGTATCAGCTCCGTCGGCGTACTGCAAATATGAGCATTAAATCTCTTATATTAGACAGAGACTACTGCTTAACACCACTGATGAATACTTATTTTGGATTTCGCACAAAACTTGACCTTTCAAATGATTTGAAATTAACCTTCTACTCTATCGGTCTTTGGCTGCTAAAACTTTGAACTGCAGATACAGTAATACTGAACCATTTCCTTTCGGATACAAACCGTACTATCAACTCTAACTGGGACGCAACTATTACTGAGGTGACAGCTGCCTGCTAGCCTGATTGGTAGACAGTAATTTACGTCAATGTTTATGTCCCAAATATTAGTCATGTGAAGACAAGAACAAAGACTGATAGCAGACTGTGCGTAGGCGGATACAATTAGCAGATAGATGATCTGACATTCAAGAGACAGCCACAAAGAGATGAAAGATTAACTTTTAATGAGAAACAACCAATCAGAAGATTGTGTTTGTCTGCTAACAATAATCTATAATAATGTACATGAAAATCTATAAATATGTGTTGATTTCCATAACAAACAATCTGTTGCCTGACTCTTTCATTCTGTCGTTACACTGCGTCTTACTGTAATCTCCTCTAACTCTCATCATAAGTGTACTTCAGACCTCAATTTAGGGTTAGGACTCACACGCTTTCATAACTCCTTTTATTTGTCGTTTCTGATTAACCAATGTCAGACTGAGTAGTAAGCGGTTTATCTGGGATACAGAAAGCCATCACAGGATAAAACTATTTATCGTTCTTGTTCGCTTATCCCGAATACCAACCTAAAATTAAACAAACAAATCGATATACTATTTTGGAGATAAGAGCGGAAATACTGATCGTACTGAGCATTCACAACTTGCATATCCACCTCCCATAGGTCTTAATTTCCACTCATAACTAACTCATAGTCAATCACTTATCTGATTAATGATTTCAAAAAAATAGGGTAATTCCACTCAATTAATATTTACTCATATAATATCCCTAAATAAATTTAACATCTCGAAATAACAAAGCATCTTTTCTCCTATTTGTTACACAACAATAAATGAACAATATTTTAAACTTTCGAAAGTAATTCGAATTAAATTGGATGCATTGAAATAATAGATGTAAGAAACCAATTACTTAATAATTCCGCTTATGAATAAATATCAACATGAATCTTCTCTCCTTGAGTTTGTTTCTTTTTCGTACGAAAACTATGTTAATATACAAAGTGGTGATGAGGTTGCTGGCTTTCCGGTAAAGCATTCTTGGCGTCTTTTTAATACATCAGATGCATTTCCAGTAGAATAAAAGTTTTTCAAATAATTTGATAACTCATTCTTCCAAATATTTCTTAGAATATTTTCAATAATTTTATTATCTGAATCATTTTCAAGTTTTGTATCACCACTTCCAGCAATATTCGATTTGGCCAGATTAACTTTATCATTATCATCAACACCCTCATTAGTTTGCCTATGACGCTGACTTAAACAACCATGAGTAGGACAAAATACAGGGAATTCAGACGAGAAATTTGACTCAGGCCATTCAAGTGCACAATGTGTTCTTGTCACTGAAGCAACAGGAGTAAAATATTTATACCAGTCTGGCTTTTTATACATCATAAGAATTTTTCATATAAGAAAAATGAATTCCTGTTATAACACCTGTATACTACTTGTGAATAAGTCTAGTGGTTAATTGATCCCTTATTTAAATTGTAAGTGAAATCGATACAAAGATTTTTGTATAGCTCACTACATTGGTATGCTTATGAGGCAGCATTTATGTATAAAGCTCTGTTATAAAATGGTCATTGTGAAAATATTACGAAAAACAGAAAGATTGAGCGAAGAAATATTTACTTTTCAATTGGATCCTCATCTCTGGCTCCACTCTAATATACATAGCATTTTTATTACAATACACAACAGTTTACCAAACAAGTGGTGATATGTTTGTTAACAATAATTAAACAGTGTCAAAATGTCGATGGGTTCATCGTCGTATTTCCGAACATCATCCATCATGGTTAAGCAAGCGACAAACAAGATCTATTCGTAGTTCTATTTTAGCACACCTTGTTGATACTGAGCACAAAGTTGATGTTAATACTGCATTTAAAATTATTTATCGCATTCCGACTAATCTTAACTTTGCTCTACGAGTTCGTCTTCTACAGACAGCTGAAGTATATGTTATCCACGTGAAGAAGCCAAGCCTATGTGTTCAGAAGAAATTTGTATAGCCACTTTCCTTACCGTGGCCATCGTTACAAGAATGCATAAACAGGACTACGTCGACCCCCTCCCCCTAAACCTATAAAAATTATAATTGTCCAAATTATTTTATTTTGGCCACTTCATCTTTAATTACGTGTTATCCTTGTAAAAGTAATTTATTCTAGAAGACGGAGATTATCTGAAAAATGTGATGTATTAGCGCTATACATTTCGAACAATCTGATCACACATTTACTTGTCAAGTCAATATATATGGAAAAGTTAAATTAAACAAGGTGACAAAAAAAAAAAGAATTAAGAATAATTAACACAAACGTTTGGTAATCCAATCAAATAAGGATTACCAAGGTAGGTTAAGAGTAATAACAAACTGTTTATGAATACACAAGGGGGGCTTAAGTTTATGAATGGCTATAGCCTCAGCGTATTTCAGTAAACGTCCTTGACCGTTTTTATAGATCACCTTAAAGGCTGAGTTTGTGTTAATTATTCTTAATTCTTTTTTTTTGTCACCTTGTTTAATTTAACTTTTCCATATATATTGACTTGACAAGTAAATGTGTGATCAGATTGTTCGAAATGTATAGCGCTAATACATCACATTTTTCAGATAATCTCCGTCTTCTAATAATGCTATCAAAATTTATAAAAGGGACTAACTGTTTTAATTTATTCTAACCATTTCTACCTTTTAAATGTGTATTAATTTTCTTCGTTAATTATCAACCCATTGACATTTTGACACTGTTTAATTATTGTTAACAAACATATCACCACTTGTTTGGTAAAGTGTTGTGTATTGTAATAAAAATGCTGTATATATTAGAGTAGAGCCAGAGATGAGGATCTAATTGAAAAGTAAATATTTCTTCGCTCAATCTTTCTGTTTTCCAAATGCCTAAATGGGGATTTTTTCTATATTAAAATATTATGAATCTACGTAAAATTTCTCATCATAGCAGATCAGTTTATATCGTTATACAAATGTTTGTGGTAAGGAACATAACTTATAGATTACTGGTCAACGTGATAAGAAATTGGACGATAGTAGAAAGTGTATACGACAGAGGCAGTGTAAATGATTTTGTGACGCATCATTGCAAGTCGATAAAGACTTGCGGTCTTATCAGTTAAACAACCATCTTCAGCCCACATTGTATGCCTAACTTCAAAACTAATTAGCATCATCATATTTATAATATGAACGATGTCAGGTATACTGAAGACCTCTTTGTTTAAAAAATAGATGCTGGACTAATGCGCGTAACAAATGCTCTTTCACAGGTAACGAGGAATATCACCACTGCCAAGCATGACATAAACTGATAAATGCCAATGCGTTCCGAAGATACACAAAAAACAAGTCCCCCTGAGACCCATACTTTCAATGATCAACTCGCCCCAACATAAGGTGGCACGTTGGCTTGCAGAGAAGTTGGAACCTATTCGTCAACGGCTAGGCGTGCACACTATGAAGGACTCATTTCATTTCTCGGAAAGTGTGAACCACATGAACGTTTTGAATAAGTTCATGGTGTCATTTGATGTAACCTCCTTGTTCACAATGATTCCAATCAACGAAACTATTGAGATCATTTGTCAGTAGTCTGATCTTCTCCCACTCCCAGAGTCGGAATTCAAACGCCTACTCCTTATGTGTACCATGAATGTGCAATTCCAATTTGACAACACTCTTTACCGCCAAATAGATGGTGTAGCTATGGGCAGTCCACTTAGCCCTGTTTTAGCAGATATATTCATGTCCAACCTTGAAAGAACAAAGTTGAAGCAAGCAATCGACCAAACAAATTCCTACTGTCGATATGTTGGTGACACATTTATAATGTGCAACAATGAAAGTCATGCTTCACACTTACTCGGATCATTCAATGATGCACACAGCAATATTGAGTTTACTATGGAACATGAAAGTGACGGAAAGTTTCACTTCCTCGACATTGCCATGGAACGCCTAGAAGATGATAGTCTTCAAAAGTCAATTTATCGAAAGCCTACATGGAAACGACAATACTTACATTTCAGTAGCTTTTGTCCAAATAGCTTTAAACGCGGTCTAGTCAAGACTCTGTACTATAGAGCGAGAAGAATATGCTCTATAGAGAAATTAGAGGAAGAATTTGATTTTCTTGAAAAGATATTGAAGAGCAATGGGTACCCTCACAGGTTCATCAACAAGTATGGAAGATCTGAAGTCAAAAATGTAAAACAAATCACAGTGGAAAAAAAGCCAATCTACTTTCAGCTTGATTATAAAGGTGAAAACATTACAGCGATGATCAACAGAAGGCTGAGTACATCACTAGCTATAGCCTATCCTGCAGCTAAGCTCGTTCCCGTCTATCGAACAACTTGCTCTTTGGTGCAATCAAAAATCGATAGATATCCTTCTCATGTGAACTCGAACTGCATATACAAATTTACATGTATCTGCGGGAGCAGTTACATTGGAAGGACAGAAAGAAGGGCATATCTACGATTTTCTGAACATGTAACAAAAAGCTTACGTCTAAAGGGAACAAATTCTTTAAACAGTGCCATCGCCAGGCATCTCCTCGACACGGGTCATGAGGTGGAAATCGAGAAATCCTTTAAAATTATCAATAGACAAAGGAGCTCCATTCTCCTCAAGTTTGCCGAAGCAATTTCTATCAAACGCTTCAAACCAGATTTATGTGTTCAGAAAGAAGCAGTTATTAGTCTTTCCTTGCCATGGTAACTGGATGTCTTTATTCTCTACTCTGATTACGTAATCTTTGTCTTTAACCTCACCCCTCTTTTTTATAATCTGTAATATTGCTTGTCTCTTGTTTCTATGACGTGATTTGAACTCAGTACATCGTTAACAAATTTATTAGTTTCTCATCATCTTACTCACCTCTCGTCTTTATTACGTAACTCCTTTACCATTGTATGCATACATTTATTTTGACTTGAACTGCCTGTGTAAAAAACTATATGAGCACAATTTTCTGAGCAATTTTCACTAATTGTGGAACTTTCTGTCAACTGACAACATGTAAAATTTGCAAGTATGTTAAAACTTTTCTGTGCGTAAACCTCACAATTTATTTAGGCTGTAAGCAGCTGATGAGAAGCCGACGAAATAAATGATGGTACCATATTATTCTGCACAAACCACTGTTGTTCTTGCTTTATTCAAAACCAGACAGTTGGTTTTTCGTTACTAACTAGAAATATTGCCTTACTGTTATGCTGATCGGCATTATTCGCTGCAACAACTAGTAACTGTAATTTCGATTTTACATGCAGTCATAAGTATAGAATATACAGTGTAAATTGCCAAAGGCAACTGTTCGTTCTCATACAATAATAAATTCAATTCTCCCTATTCCAATGGACAAGACACCAAATGGAGACATGAAAAAAATTATGGGCTGTATGAATGCCAGTCAAAATGGGAGCACACAGCGCAGGAAGAGGACTCTTTATGTGTTGAGAGGCACTCTGTGAAATGAATGGGAACAAAGAACCCTTTCCAAACTTCTGAGGATTTAATGATTTGGTGACTGCAGGTAGTGTAGGATATACGATAAGCAACGTAGGTTTCATCAAATGCACACACAAAAAATCAGACAGACTTCATCTCAGTCTCAAAAAAGTAGAGATGCAACCTGCTTGATACAAGATCGAGAAGAGGAGTAGATGTAGGCTCAGATCACTTTCTAGTGCAACGTATCTTCAAGATCAAGCTTAAAGACTTCACAGAAGCTGGGTTGGACAAACGTTGAGGAAAACTTCGGGCGACACCCTATACCAGGCTGTTGAGTGCAACCAAATAGAAAGCTACCATTGGAGTGTCCGGAGGTAACATTCAGACCATGGAGATGGGAAATGAAAGCTTTTGGGAAGTCGTGGATCTAGGTAGAAATGATAAAAGAAAATAGAATACAATAGAAGTGTGCTTCTGAAGCATTGTGTTCCACCTAGGAAATAAGTACTGAGTAATATAATAATGAAAATATATAGTTAAATTATTGAAACAAACGGCTTTCAAAGAAAAAGTACAGAATTATATATGCTGATCAAATTGCAGCTCTAGGCATAGTCATCGAACAAAGAATAGAATGGCAGTCAAATCTCTACCTCAACTTCATCGACTTTGAAAGGGCATTCACTAGACAGCATTGATCGAGAATTAATTTGGAAACTGCTTCAACCCTAAGGCGTGCAGTGTCCCAAGTCTCTATCAACTTCATTCAACAGCTGGCTATATGACAATGCCACATGTCAGGTGATCTACAACGGAAAACTCAGTGAGGTGTTCGAAGTGCATGCAGCAGTAAGACAAGGCTGCCTATTATCACCGATATTCTCAACTGAGGTGGATTGGATTTTGCGTCAGACTGTGTATTGGGAGTGAAGAGACAGGAATACAATGGACCACCGATAAGAAGATCTGGATTTCGAGGCCGATGATATATGTCTGATATCACACAAACTTGAAAACTTCCAGGAGAAAACCAACAAACTAGCAGAACAGGCTGGCAGGCAGTGAAGACAGGACTCTAAGTGAACATAGAGAAGACGGAGGTCATGAAGATAGCCAACGAACCGAAACAACAGCCAGCACCAATCACTATCAACGGGAGAGATTTGACAGAGGTTACCTCCTTCACTTATCTAGGAAGCACGGTTTCAACCACAGGCGGAAAGGATGAAGATGTCAGAGGCAGCCATAATCGGAAAGACAAGATACACCTTCATCACTCTGGAATCAGTTTGGAGATCTTCTACATTCAGCATAAAGAACAATATTCAGATTTTCAACACAAATGTGAAGTCGGTCAGCTCTTCTATACGGGTCAGAAACTTGGTTAATTACCACCCCTTTGAGATTTTGACACTGACTAATTATTGTTGATAAACTTATCACCACTAGATTCATATATATATATATATATATATATATATATATATATATTGTTACGTATATTTGATTATGTAACGCTACAAATGCCATTCAGTATGATTATTATTGTTTGGGATAAAGTGATTATTATTATTATTACCATTTTATGTATACGTTTTTTTTCTCCAAAAATGAACTCTCCGTGTAAGCAAATTAAAATGGTTTCTGTACATAAACTTAATAATTTATTAAGGCTGTAAGCAGCTGATGAGAAGCCAACGAAATAAATAATGGTACCATTTTATTCTACACAAACTGTTGTTCTTGCTTTATTCAAATTTATAAAGGGGAATAAATTTATGAAACTACCTACTTATTTTCTTCGTGCTTACACCAATTTTACTGTAATTAAAATGTGGATAAATTAACTGCATGCATTTGTTTCTCATTTGATCAAACAATATTCTAAAGGTTGTTCATGGTGACTAACGTCAGTTGAGTTGTTATTGATCATACCATTATCAACTTCAACAAATTATTCATATTTTTTCAGAGTTAGGTTTATAGAGGTTTTATTAATTTATGAATAGAAATCATCACGTTTCGATATCACTTTTATGGAAATGTAAGTTATACACTCAACTTAAAACCAATAGGCATTGCAGTTTCAAACTCCGTTCCAATCAATACAAAACCTCGGCAAGTAAACAGTATCATGAGCCCTCACATATAAAGTGTGGCTAATATCCTGAAACATGGAAAAGCTTTTCAGGAAAACAGAGTTCTAACCAACGATATCATAGCTCAGTATTTAACCTAGAACTCGTTGTCACTTGCCGACAAAGTAGTGTTCAATTTCAACCTTGACCGTGACTCCTAATAAGAGATTACAAAAAATCCACTATATATATTACTGATTGATTGAGATGAGTAGTTGGCTACAAATCACATCAACCAGTATTGTTTGCTAGTCATACCTTTTTTTTATTCCTACACGTTCCCAGTGTAACATAAGGCTTCAAGCTAGTGGCTTGAAGTTTCTGTAGCAGTGTTTATTTTTACGGGATGTGGTTGCTAGCCTCATACCCAACCTTTCCTCCTTAACAGCCTTTATTATTGGCTTAGTGAGGTAAAGGAGTGCGTCGGTCGGGGATCGAGCCCCGGACCATGTGCATGGTCGGCGAGCGTCATAATTGCTGTGCCACCGACGCTAGTCATACTTAAGTGATCTAAATACTGAATGACCAATTCACTCGTTTGGGACGTGTTCATCAGCGGTGTACCCGGTTTGACTGAGCTCAAAGAGCTGAATCAGTTCAGACCATCTGATCGATCTGTGGTTAACTAGGAGGGCAAACTGGTGATATTATAAATTTACTCCTCAAACTTTGTAGTATAAAATATTGACGTCTGTCAATCCTCAGGTCTTCGGTCAGCTACTGGACATCCGTAATATTGTAATGTTTTTCGAGCATAAATTTTAATTAACCCAAGTTAGCAGTCTATCTTACTTGATACTAATAATGACTGAATCTGACCACAGAACATTTTATTACCATTTTGTTTTAATGAGACCTGTAACAGTGACATCTGTCAATAGCTCAATACTGAACTATCTTCTAGAACATGGAGAATTCAAAAAATTTCAAATTCAACTATTAATTTATTTTCAATTATTTTTCCATTTTTACGAGTTGATCAGGGATTGATATCAGTTAGAGAACCATTGAAAACTAGGGAGTAATGGACAGCTGCTGTTTCATCCTACTCTGGGAATCATCGTCAGTGCACACCCACTGGGATTAGAACCCAGGACCTTCCGGTTCCAAGGCAAGCTCGTATACCATTCAGCCACTGGGACCCGATTCAATGGCTCATGAATTCTAACTTCTACCAATTAGTGATTTAGCGCGACTAATCCTTACAAAACAAACTATAGAAAATTAATCTGATGCTCGCTAGTGACTTGCTACAGGATGAAGTTTCCTGGAGTTCTAGTGAGAAGTCGTGACCAGTGAGGTTCAACCAGATGTTACGTGTGAGGATGGATGTCCCACCAACGACATTGGTTGGGGTCGCACTAAATCACAAATTGGTAGAAGTTAGAATTCATGAGCCATTGAATCGGGTCCCAGTGGCTGAATGGTATACGAGCTTGCCTTGTAACCGGAAGGTCCTGGGTTTGAACCCTGGCAGTGGGTGCGTACTGCCGATGATTCCCAAATTAGGATGAAACAGCAGCTGTCCAGTACTCCCTGGTTTTCAATGGTTCTCTAACTGATATCAATCCGTGATCAACTCGTAAAAACATAACTAACCCTTACAAACCAAACTATAGAAAATATTTCTCCATTCCATATATTCTAAAACCCATAAAATTTAATTTTTTTCTGATTGAATCGGATAACTACAATATTTTCAAGTTCATACTATACGTAATCATTGTGATTTCACGTTTTCGGTTTCTAAGGCAATTATAATGAGATTTCAGAAAATAAGTGTATAATTTGACAGTTCACCTGAGAAGTCAGATTCGCCTAGAACGGTTCCAATCAACTCGGCCCTCTGATCCGGGTACACCGCTTAGGAGTTTAAACTTAAATCAGCAAAATGGCCATCCTGCTATTAGAGCATCTTTTGATTGGTTCAAACGCTTTTCCACTACTTACATCAGTCACTCAAACATACTGTGTAACATACAATGTGATATTCGACACAGGATGGTAAATATTTTGAAAACATACCAATAAATCACATGAAAAATTGATGGATTCTGATATTTTACTGGTCACATCAGAAGAACTGAACTACAAAGACAGAATTTCTCTGGTTTCAGTTGATTAAATATGCCCATTAAAAATTTTAAAATCACTGACTGGTGAGCAATGAATAGCTTCAATTGCGCCTTGCTGACAAGTGCCAACTAGCACGAAACCTAGGTCCAAGGCTTCCTGCCGATTGCCTCCAACCATCTAATATCATCAAATCAATGTGCATCGTGATGGCGAGCTACCTAGAATGGTGGCCATACTGCAAATCTGACCGATAGAATTCAGTCTGCAGGGAAGAAAGGACTAGTTACTAGTGTCCAATTAAAGAATAGCTTCATCATTTTCTACAGTTATATGTGCATAATAATTAAAGAATTATTGTTATTAACAACATTACTGATTTAAATAACATCGAAGCGGCTCAAAAGCATTTCCAAATGATAATATACATCAACATAAAACTAAACCGAGTAACAGCTAAATTAGGAAAAATAATACAGAATTTAGAAGTTTACATATCCCACCGCAACCTAGGGTAGCTAATAGTGACTGTACCGTTGCACTAGGGACTTAGTTTTGTGTATTTTGAAACATCTACCGGTGTGGCTAAATAAAGGTGTAGTAAAAACTATCAAAACAGTGTGACCACCTGGTGTAAACAGGCTTGTCTTTATGAAGATTATTCTATCATCCGTCAGGTACCAAGTAAACAACGAAAGGCCGGAAGATACTAAATACTTCAAACTGCACAGGCCATTGAAAACAACCGCAGCTCTGTGTGTGTGGCTCCAGTCACTACGGCTACCTCGGCCAGCTGCAGAACCTTTAAATTCATATAAATTCTGTATTATTTTTGAATTTATCTGATATTCATTTTAGTGTTATGTTGACGCATAATATCACTTATAGATGCTTTTGAACTAATTCAGTATTAGTTAAAACGATAATGATAATAATTCTTCACATATTATGTGGGAATTGATGAAAAAGTTCACTAATGAGTCGTTCAGAATTTCCCAGTTTCCCTAGTATTTAAGGTACTTTAACTTTTTTTTGGTTATAGCTTGATTCCACGCTGTATTTTTGGTAGAAGTATAGAATTTTCAGCATATGATATCGGTAGCCTAAAGTTTGCAGGCCTACCATTGATATCGGGTGAGCGACGGCAGGGAATCGAACCCCGGACCATGTGCATGGTCGGCGAGAGTCCTAACCGCTGTGCCACCGACGCACTTGAGTAAATGAAATCACTAGGTCAACTTGGAGTCTTTCACATTGGTAATATTTCTTATTAACGAATAGGTTTAATTTTTTTTGATTGGACACTGGTCTGTAACTAGTGTAATGTGTCTAGTCCCATCTTCAGTACAGACTGAATTCTATGAGTCAAGCTTGCAACGTGGCCACCATGCTAGGTAGCTCACCATTTCGGTGCACTGTCAATTTTTCGTATTATATGGTTGGAGGCAATCAGTAGGAAGCCTTGGACCTACGTTTCGTCCTAGTTGGCACTCACCAGTCAGCAAAGCGTATCTGCAACCTTGAAGGAACTCATGTCCCTTCTGAGATTCGAACCCGCGTCACCCAGTGCTGCAGTCAGAGACGTTACCACTGAGCTATTCAGGCTCACGATTGACCTCCTGTAGGACTGTATTGGATGTATTTTGATTGGACACTAGTCAGTAACTAGTGTGATGTGTCTAGTCCTATCTTCGGTGCAGACTGAATTCTACTTCCTGAACAGGTGTAATAGAAAACAGTTAAGCGATTCCATTTTAAATCCAGTAAGTCAATAATGAAATATTAAAATCAATAATCCATACTGCCAAATAAGAGAGTTATTTTAATCATAGTTTTTATCAGAGTGCTATGAATTATCAACGTTTTTTTAATCAAAATTCATTACTACCTAGTTGGCATAAATATTACGACCCAATATATTCTGTAACAGCTGACTGTGTACTTGAATGGCCTGATCCAGATAACTGTAATGAGTTCCCTGTTATTTGTCCGGTTCATGGAATATGGAGTAGATGGTGTGTACAACCTGATAAAGGCATATGCACATGTAAAACAGACTCAAAATCTGATACAAGTAAGGATAAATCTGCCGGTGATAAACCAGACAGGAATATTCAAGAAATATTAAGAAAAATATGGGATGGTGAGCTACCAGGTTATTTAACTAATCTAAATAGTGGAGGTGCTTCGGATCCAGTTGAAAAACGTCATGCATGCTTTACAGGTGCACAGCTTAGATTAACACCTCGACGTCCTGTTATTGTAAACAGTCATTCAGTTCGAGCACTGTCATTATCTAAACAAAGGAAACCTAAAATATCCATTAATCGTGTACCATTGACAATTGTCTATGCCTATCTTGCTGATATGGAACTTTACAAGGAATGGTGCGCCCTATTCCGTCATCAACTGCGTCATACTTTCCCTGAAGACTTAAACTTCAGAGAAGTTTATCGAGAAGAAAATATTTATCGTAAACAAAATTGTAGTGGAATACTAGTGAATGTTTTTCCAAATAAAAAATGTTACGTAACACATATGGATTATAGTAAATTTGTGATACGTCCAAATATACATTATGGTGATCAGATTCTAGAATTAAAACATTGCGTTTTAGAAGAAATAGACGAACCGTTTCCTACAACTGCACGATCTGCTCAAACGAATGATGTATTTCATCTTAGAACGAGACCATGTCCGTTCTTAAAATATTTCGTTATCAATGTTGGTCAGTGTCCAGTTATCAATGAGTTGACAATGATTAGAGAAAAGCGTAATGCTATAAACAGTTATTATGATTTAGGCTTACAAATACACAATGGATGTATTACAGCTGTAGCTGTTAATTCACCAGCTAAAGAGGCTGGTTTACAACCAGATCAACAAATAGTTGAAGTTAATGGTCATTTTGTTATTGATCATTCAGATATACAAATAATTAGTTTAATACGTCAAATTCTATCTAACCGTAAAACACACTCGGTTGGACTACTAGTAATACCACGAAGAATACATGAACATTTACAGACAGTTAACAATTTGCATCAAGTTATATCAAATCAAGGATTCCATATGGGATCTTGGGTTAATGCTGTACCGTTTGGTTTACGGTATGTTGATATAGTTGTTTTTAATTACAATTTACAATATATACCACTAGTATAGTTTGAATTATAAAACACATCATTGTAAAAAGAATGTCTATGAAATAAGTAGTATTGGTCGAGATTGACACAGAATTACTTCAATGATCAGTGGATATATATTAAATCTTTAGGGAATTATGTGTATAATGTCACGAAATGCAGGAATTAGAGTTCATGAAAATCTGACTTATTGAACTAATGACCCAAGGGTGCATCAAAAACTAACACACCATTAAAACGGATATCTAGCAAATCTATGTTCAGTAATAGGCAAAGTTAAACTATCATAGCCGAAACCGTAGTGACCTTGAACAACCAATCAGAATTCAGATGCGAAAAAGTGGCACAACTGTTGAAAAATCCACTAAATAAATATTGCAAACATGATTTACCACTGTAGAGTTGCAGCTTATGTGTTGTAAGAATGTCTCCCAGTCAATACACAGATAATCTATAGAAAAACCGTACCATCCGCGATATATCCATTCATGGTACTTTGGGATCCATTGATATTTCTGACACTATTCTCCAACCATATTCCTAACCGTAACTTTAACCCCTAAACCTAAGCCTACAACCTAAACCTTATTAATATAAAGCCATAACCCTGCCTACCAGTGTAGACTTGCGAAAAAAGTACCTAGTAAATAAGTAGAACACTGTATCTGCCCTCTCCAATTTCGAAAACACAGACATGATTTGATTTGGAATGACATTTCATAGCATTCCCCATATCTAAACGGTTCCTGAAGGTTAACTTTTGGAGGACCTTGACTTTGGCTAAGATACTTTAACTACAGTCCTACAGGAGGTCAATCGCGAGCCCGAATAGCCCAGTGGTAACGTCTCTGACTGCAGCACTGAGTGACGTGGGTTCGAATCTTAGAGGGGTGGGACATGAGTTCCTTCCAGGTTGCAGATACGCCTTGCTGATGAGTGCCAACTAGCACGAAACGAAGGTCCAAGGGTTCCTGCCGATTGCCTCCAAATATCTAATACTTTAACTTCGCGCAGGAATACTTTACTTTGCACTACTTCATGTCTAGCTTGATTTGATACAACTACTGATTTAAGCTAATAAAAAAAAAACTCAATATATTGCTCACTTTCATCAGCACAGTTATGTAATTAGTTTCCGAAATAGATTAGATGATTTTGAATGCCGATCGTGTTCAAAGTTGGGATACGAGACTAATCAATAATTTGAGTTGAATCCTGGCAGTTTATATCTGCATATAGGTCTCATTTATCCTTGAAAAAGTCACTAAATAATTGGTTATAAATAAAACTACTGTGAATGATACAGTATTTTAATAATCGCATGACTTTTCAAGCACAACTTATTACTGCTTATAATCGTAGCAATTGAATCGACACAGCTTCATAATTTGCCTTATGTTTTTTCTCTTCCCCCCCCCCACGCCATCTTGTAATTTGTCATATATACAGTATGGACATAGCGTTATTTCAATTGCACATGTTTGGTGTTGATTTGATGTATGAGAAATTAGTGATCGACCTCTCTTTCTCTCTCTCCACCTAGCTATATTACGTTTTAGCACTTTTACCCTACCCCACCCAATTGTATGATAACATTCAAGTGAATAAATTACAATGGCAGAGTTTTCTTCTAGATTATTTAACTGAGAAGCATCGATAATTCTAGGCTTAGCTAAATTTCCGTCTTCCGATAATCTATTTTGCCCTGGAATTTAAAGACAGTAGATGTGAGGCAACTGTCTTCGTTCTATACTGAAGATTAGATGGCCGGAAAGAATCACAAACAAGAAACTATGGGGACAAACAAAACAGGAACCAATCGCCCAACAAATATGCAGGAGAAAGTGGAGATGGATTGGACACTCGCTGAGAAGGTCTTCGGGTGACATAGCGCGTCAGGTCCTCGAGTGGAACCCGAAAGGGAAGTGGCGAGTGGGACGTCCAAGGGTGACATGGAGGAGATCGTGTGATGAGGAACTGAAACAGTATGGATTAACATGGATGCAAGTGAAAAGTACAGCACAAGACAGAAGCAAGTGGAGGCGTGCAGTTGAAGCCCTATGTTCCACTAGGAACCCAAGGGAACAATAATATATAATATAGATGTGAGGCATAACTGAATTCCTAAAATAATTTCCTCAATGGGTAGCTTCATCCTTCAACTATCTAATATCATTAAAACAAAGCTTCCCATTGAGAAATTTAGGGCAAATATGTAAACAAACAGAAGGTGTAGCAATGGGATGAAACACCAATATCCCCTATCGTAGCAGATATCTTTATGGAGGGGTGAGAAGATATTGCTCTCAATACATTTAATCCTACTCCGAAGATATGGTGGAGATATGTGGATTACACTTTCAGTGTTAAAAACACAATATACCTCTAGCTTCTTGACATATATAAACTCACTAGTAAAGGGAATAAAATACACATCTGAATCGGAAATTTAACAAGGAAAATTTGCTATGTTAGATTGTAACATAAAAGGAATAGAAGAAGGTAAACTGCACACTAGCGTTTATAAAAAGTCAACACATTCTGATAATATATGTTTAGACTTTAATTAATCTCATACGTTATCTGTAAAGGCAAGCTTAGTTGAGTGTCTAACATACCGAGCGATAGCACTAAGTAGTACAACAAAAAAAACCTAGACGATGAAATGAAACAGATGGAAGAACAGCTGGTTGGTGTTAAATAACTATCCTATAAAATTCATTAGGAAGATCAGAAAAGGTCATAATAATAATAATAACATAATTAAGAAATAATATAAGGCATCTACAGTTATACCATATAAGGAGGGGACGTCTGAGACCTTACGTAGGATTCTTAATAGAGGAACTGGAGTGGCATTTAAACCTACAAACTCACTCAGGGACAAGTTCTATAGGTTAAAGGACTCTGTTGACCCAATTAGACAAAGTTGACTGTGAGGTCAGCTAAATAGGTCAAAATAGTAGATCGAGAGTAGTTAGATTGTCAGAACATAAGAATTTAGCTAAGTTTAGAATGCCTGACCCTGCGAAGATAAGTAATTTAGAAAAAAGCTCAGCAATCGCACTGCATGCCTTAACACACAACCACACAATAGGGTGGGAGAGGGTTTAAAATTTGAAAAGAGAAAGAGAGATTGATACTGAATCCTGGTTCATCGAGTTTACACTCGACACATGCAATAGAATTGACTCAACGCAAATACCAGAGATTTGGAAGATATTATTACCAGTCAAATCAGAGGATAATAAATAATGTTAAAATGTATTCTATTCACATTATAACACTCTAACAAGTTACTTATTTTTACTATAAAAAATATCTTATCGACTAACAACACTCGTCTTATTTCCTATCCTACTGTACTTTATTTACACTTATATTGTTTCCGAATGTACTTTATCTTCCATTCTGTTTCAAGCAAGTCTTATATTGATTTTATTCAAAATGTCTGATTAATTTTTACTGATGTGTATAAAATAAGCAAAAAAGTTATGTGAGTAGTGCCTTGATATAATTATGAGCAATAAGTTGTGCTCGAAACGTCATCAGCAGTAAATATTACTGTGTGACTTTATTAAAATAAAATTTTATCCATAATACATCACTGTCTGTTGCATCAAATAAGCCTATCTAATATAGAATTACCTTCTACCACAGTGCTCATAATCTACGCTTACACTAAGAGTTTATTAATATTGCAATACAACTATAATATTTAATACAACTAATTATCAAACACTAGCAACTTACCTTTACACGTATCTCACAGAACACCTTCAATGTGTATATGCCCAATGATTTTTATCTCGCACAAATAATAGCTGGATAACCTCGTCCGCTTTACTAGCTGGTCCTAAGCCCAGTAAAAAGAAGGCAGGTTGGGTGGAGGGCTAGCGACCCTTCTCCGGAAGACCAATCCAATCGCTAGGGTAATTCCAAAGTATATCAATAATATATAGCTAGAATTCAAAGTACGATACAGTGTAATTTAGTGTAATCATAGGTAATTAACGTAACCTATGACTAGTGACCAGAAATCAATATTTCTATTGCAAAGGCTAGATGATCCATATTAGAACCAAATGATGAACTGGTGCAAGAAATAAAACAAAGAGATTATATTCTTTTTTTAATTCAAAGGAGTATGTTTCTTCAATCAGTCTATTATCTTTTGTTTTCTAAATATGGGAATAGGAATTTTTAAAAGTCTAAATATTATTATTATTATTGTTTCCTTTAATTCCTAGAGGAACATAGGGCTTCAGCCGTGTGTCTCCATTGCGTTCGGTTCTCTGCTAGAGTCTTCACCTCGCTCCATGTCTGCCCACACGTTTTCATCTCCTCTTCACATGACCTCTTCCAAGTCACCCTTGCACTGACGACCAACTCGCCGCTTCCCTTTCGGGTTCCACTCAAGCGATGGCTTGTCTAGTGATGTCACTTGATGGTTTCCTCAGAGTATGGCCAACCCATCTCCATTTCTTCCTGCCTATTTGTTTCACAATCGGTTCCTGCTGTGTTGGTTCGCTCATTGCCAGAGATCTCTGTTGCTGATCTTTTCTGGCCGGCCACCTGATCTTGAAGTATTGAGCGAAGACAACTGTTAATGAAGGTCTGTAGTTTGCTTGAGATGCTCTTTATGACGCACCAAGTCTCTGATCCGTATAGTAGCACTGACTTCACATTGGAGTTGAAAATCCGGATCTTATTTTTGATGCTGAGTGCTGTTGACCTCCACACAGACTTGAGAGTAGTGAAAGCTTGTCTTGCCTTCCCGATCCTTGCTTTGATATCCTCGTCAGTTCCGCCGGCCTGTAGTTGAAACGATGCTTCCCAGGTAGGTAAAAGAGGTTGTTTCTTTCAGGTTCCTCCCATTTATGCTGATCATTGTCTGTTGTTGTTTTTTGTCCAGGAATCTTCATTACCTCTGTTTTCTCTATGTTCACCTGAAGTCCTATCTTTGATGCTTCTTCTGCCAACTTGTTGCTTTTCACTTGCATATCTTCCAGTTTGTGGGAAATCAGACATATATCATGGGCGAAGACTAAGTCCTCCAAGTTTTTTGTGTGAGTCCATTTTATGCCTGTTTCCTCATTGCCCGCTGTTTGTCGCATTATGCAATCTACTGCAATCAGGAAAATCGTTGGCAATAGTAGACAGCTTTGTCTTACTCCTGTCCTCATTTCGAAGGGTTCCGTAAGTTTTCCCGTTGTGGATTACTTGGTATGCAGCATTGTCGTACAGCTGTTGGATGAGATGTATAATTGTCGGTGGCATCCCGTAGTAGCGAAGTAGTCTAATAATAAGTCTAATAGAACTAACTATATTCCTGTTTACTCTTCCTAACTTTTACCTTGACACGCAAATGTTAGCTATGAAAACTCCAACTGTTTCAAAGTAATGACTTTTGCATCATTTTTCTAGGATGAATGGTTTACAGAAAATTTGATTGGCTTCAAGTTAGCTCACAAAATAACATTCGTTCGAGAACTATTGAAAACCAGGGAGTATTTACTGGATAACTGTTTCGTTATAGTTTAGGACTCTTCAACTGTAGGCAAACATGCACCACCTCTCCCCGGTGATTGGTTACGAGGCAAACCTCTCATATTCCCTCTTTTTTTATTGTCATCAAAAATGCTAGGCGTAAATGATGACCATTCAGGCCGCTTTGTTTTTTAATTTTATTTTATTTAGAAAACGAATCATGCTTCGATATGAAGAGACTAGATAATTTCGCTAGTGAACTCAAAGGGAAACACATTTATTCAATTTGATCAATTTATCTTCTTTTGTTTTAATTTATGACCCAAACAAGAACTGCATACAACACATAAACAAAGGAACAAGCAAACAAAGACCAGAAAAGAAGGATACAAGTCAACCAGAAGTATTTTTTTGAACAGATACTTGCATAATATTTACTTAAATGTTTTTTAATAATTTGATATACACAAAAAATGATTCCTAATTGTGCTTTTTTAGAAGAATAAGACGAAAGACAAGCATCTGCAGCAGCTGTAGAAGAAAAGGAATATAGGAATGAAAAAGGCATGTATATCCTTATAAGGGAAAGAAAGGGAGATCTCTTCAGTAATTTAAAGTGATGTAATCATTTGTTACAATATTTACTTTACTTCAAAAGGAATTATGATTTTCAAATGTTTTCTATAAAAAAATGTGTCTTTGTATGCGCCTGTTCTCACCTTCTCTGTACTCATCTATTCAGATAGGAATAGACAATTTTGAGAAGAAAAATGAGGAAAAAAATAATAATAATAAAAATTATACAGATGATATGAGGCCGTTTTTTTTTACTTTGTTTCATAAAACAATTCAATCAAAAAATGTTAATTAACATTTACAGACACTGACAACATGTTTGCATTTTGAGTACAAAAATGATTAAGCCAACAAATTTATCAGTTATGCTTCAGTGTATACGATGGTAACATTCTTGGCTTAGTTGTCACAGCTTTATTTGTTTGATCATAATTACTGATATGCGTATCATTATTATTATTAGTAATATTGTGATTACTAGTACTACTACTACTGAGAACAGTTGATTGTGAGTCTAAATTTCGACTTGGTGCCAACAGGGTATCAATGAATCTTGATTTATCCAACAGGAAAGTTTGCAATTCACCGGTGGTAGTATCATTTGGATGTTGAATACTAGCAGCAGAAGCAGCAGCAACAGCAGCAGTAGAATTATGTGCAGTAATGGTAGAATTCGGGTCACCTTGTGTAGCAAGCTTCTTTGCATGCAGTGATGCAAAGTGTTTTAGCATAGAATAGACAGCCGCTGGACTACAGCCTAGTGAAATTAGTGCATGTACACTTCTAAAATAGAAAAGTATATATGGGAAAATATGAATGCAAATTATTATTATTATTATCATTATTACTATCATTATTACTATTACTATTATTATTATTATCATTATCATTATTACTATTATTATCATTATTATTATTTTCAATACTTGAAAATTAATCTGATGCTCACTAGTGACTGGTCCTGTTCAGGCAGTTAACCTGGGGTTCTAGTGGGAAGCCGTGACCAGTAGGGTACAGCTGGTTGAAGATGAGGCAGTAACTCATCGAAGAAGACATTGCGAAATGGTCGCGCTATGTCGTGAATTGGCAGAAGTTAGAATTCAAGGACCATTGGATCGGGTCCCAGTGGCTCAATGGTCTATGAGCTCGCCTTGTGACCAGAAGGTCCTGGGTTCGAACCCCGATGGGTGCGTACTGATGAAGAGTCCCAAACTAGGGCGAAACAACTGTCCAGTACTCCCTGCAGGTTTTCCAGTGGTTCTCTAACTGATGTCAGCTCATGATGAAATCCTCCATGCAATTATTATTATTATCATTACTATTATTATTATTATTATTATTATTATTATTATTATTATTATTATAGAAATGTTTATCAGTGTGAAACTCGTTTAAGGGAAATTTAAGACACATGATGATGAAGTAATAATGGTGTTGAATCTTTTCTTTATTGAATTGGAAGTTATGTACTTGATAATAATGATAATAGCACACAATAGTGACAAAGTGAATCAAAACATTTTGTAGCTGGATACTTGAGGCGAAGCTATTGAATGAGTATCCTAGTTGACTGCTAAGATGTTTAAATCATAGCTCTGTATTCGAATACGATAAGTTTTGTCTTATCACCGCATAACACTATTGGATAGATAACTCATCAGATTTCTATTTTCTACAGCTGTTGTACAGCATCCAAAAAGTGGCACAGTCGGATGTAGGATAATTTTGTTCGACTAGCATTAAAAGTTTCCGGTTCACGTGTGACAGGTCATCCAAGTCAATAGGTCGAGACTTAATTGGATATTACGAAAAATTGACACTGGAAATTACGTGACTGAAAGTAAAAGTGAGCAATGAACGCCCCCTTGAATGTATTTGATAAGTATATTGGTCCATTTCACTTTGTTTATCATTCAGCTATTTTATTAATGTATGTAAGCGCTTCTTTCATGTGTATTTACCAGTTTAACTACACCTGTAGCGTGCGATTAGAAAAGTTCGTCGTCAAATTTCTGAACACCACACATGAAGGTGGGGCGAAGGATCAAATAAACCGATATGTAATTCAATACTAGCTCATCTTCTTGACACTAACAAAGCTTTCAAAGTCATTTATCGTATTTCATTCAACCTCTCACCCGCGCTAAGAGGATGACTTTAACATACAGAAGAGGCAATTGGAATTGATTTAAACAAGCCAAATCTATGTGTTCAGAACGAATTCCTGCAGCTCCTTTCTTTGCCATGGACATCTACATAGTATGCAATGGTTATATCTCCCTATCAATGTGACTATCATTTGACATTGTTACTTTATTATTATTACTACTACTTTGGCCAATAAAATTAACCTATTTGTATCTTGATGTCCTTTCGTAATTCATTCATCTATTCTTCTTAGCCATCAGTGGCTTACACATTTTTGATTATGCTAAGTCTTGTTGCTAATCTCTACTAATCTTGAATTCCATAATTATTCCCACTTACCCCCGCCTTCCCTCCTGTACCTAGAAACTTGAATATCATCATCACCATATGACTGCCATAATTTTGATGTAAAACTATATATATATATATATATATATCTTCACTCAATTCGTTATTTTTCTAAAAGCGCATTATTGACAGTTCCTAAACTTTAAAAATAAGTAGAAATTCAGAGGAGGGGGAAAAGTACATATGATTAAAATGCACGGGAGAAATAATAATTACATGAAGATTAGTCAAGGTTTTCGGACTCCGGCTGATGGCAATTTTGAACGATCTGAAGCTATATAACATACAGTCTTCATTAATAACGTGTTTATTACGGTACTTGATACAACCTCCTAAATAAGTAAACTAGTCAATACCTGTCACCATTTTATTCTTGGACAGTAAACTTGTTGTCACTTGTCATCACTTTAGATAAAAACTCTTTATAATCTCTTACACAACAGAATGAATTATGTTATTGCTAAAATAAGCGTAATATGGCTTCTTTACACTCCCTTCACAATAAAAAAGTGTCTCAACACTTCACGATTGATACAGTCGAATTCCGCCTTCATATCAGTAAGGACAGATGATGCTGATGGTAGATAACTTCCATGATCTACCGTAGAATAAGGATTTTCATCTACCCACTATCTTTCTGGTCTGAAATTTGTCAAACTTTTCGAGTTTATTTCTCTCGTAGCACACTGAGTCTTCGAAAGACTATGGGCCATACTATCTTTGATACTATACTGGTCAGACTAATCTCTCATTGATTAACGAAGGAAGTTTTGTCACCTTGTTTACAAATTGGAATGATCTATACCATCCTAATGAAAGTATCTCGGACTGTCATAAACTATTATTATCCTAGTAAAGCCAGTCAATAATTAATCGCCATAATCCTTGATCACTTCCGAAACCAAAAGCAATTACTTCCTAGTTCTGCACTGTACTTTTCTATTATTATAACCCCGGTTACAGTTGGGGGACATATATCTATATCCCATCCGTGTTGAGTTTAAACAATGGGCAAATAAAGTGCATCTGTGGGCCAATTAGACTCCTCTTTAAAGTGTTCTTTATAAAAGACAGGATGTCGTTCACGAAACGTTAACAAATTCTCATCCTTATCAAAGTGTAAGCATCTTACACTGATTTTAACTTCTTCTAAGCTAACAGCCATACAAGAGACTTTTCTAATAAAGTAGGATCTACATGGCTCATTTCTTCATGGTGACATGCAACCCCAACCACCACGTCAAGGTAGCAGCTCTCAGGTCGACAACCAATACGATACGAAGTTTATGTTGAAATATAAGTAAAACTACAGAAGCACAAACTAAACTAATATGTACACCTAGTAATTTCCCTCAAATATAAACACACTTCTAACACTTATTCTTCTTCAATATAAAACAGTCTCATTCACAATCAGAATAGTTTGAGAAGCAAGGTATTTGCCTTGATAGCATTTTCATAGGGAAGTGATGAGTTTGTTGGAGATAGCAGATATGCCCTACTGTCCTACACCACAAAGAATGATACTCGAGCTCCTGACTCCTCGTTCAATCGACTTCTAATATTTACAACCAAACGTTATTGTGTGACTTTCTTTACTGACAATTTCGCAGACTTAGCAGATAGACCTCAATCAACAAATAAGGAATAATCATCTATGACAGTCAGTACATAGTGCCCGATTGTTTCACAAAGATTTAAAACTGTCTTTAGTAGATACTAAAGAAAAAAATCCAACATAAATAAGAAACTTCTGCCTGGCTTTTAGTTCCATGGTTTATTGGATTGTTCAGAAGTCTTGTATGAACAGTTTATACAATGCACACCAGACGATAATGCCGACCATGAAGTAATTCGGAAACTATTAATTTAAGAATAGGATTTGAGCACTGTGGCACGGTATAATTCCATTATAGAGAAAGTCTATTTGATAGTCTCACAGTGTTATACAGCAGTGTTTAACAATGACGTTTCGAGCACAATTTAGTGCTCATAATCATATCAAGGCCATTTGGAAACTTTTTCAACACTACAGAATGCTGCAAACCTTTATAAACCGAATCCAACACCTCTATGATGACGCCATATTTCAAGTGATTCACAACGGAAAGCTCAGTGAAGCCTGTGAAGTGGAGACAGAAGTAACGCAAGGCTGCCTATTACTACTGATGACGTTCCTCACTGTGGTAAACCGGATCATGCAACAGGCCATGGGGAGCAAGATGGGTATACGTTGGACAGATAAAAAGACCCTAGATCTGAACTTCGTAGATGTCTGATGTCACACAGATTCGAAGATCTACAGGCGGAAAGCAATAAGATGTGTTCGATAATAAGAAAACTGACGAAACCCAACAGATTCGTGTCATTCTGTCCCATTTCTTCTTGGTGTACTGTTAAACTCCATTAAAAAAATAACGTATATGAAATAATAAATAATAAGTCTACGAAAGAAAGCTCTTACACTAGAACTCTGAAAAATTTCGGCACAACCAAATCATTCAAATTAAAACGTATTTGTCTACCTGAAAACCATGTTGTCCATTGAAACTCCAGCTTTCATTGAGAGTTCGTATAGGGCAACAGTCCTTAGGCGGTACATTTTTGATGCATCGCTATCCTTGTGAGGAGACTAAAATATATAATAAAAGAAGACTGAAAATTTCAATGGAAAACAAGACAAAAGATGTATATGTGAAAAGGGAACTAAGAAAAAACCTTGAATTATGAAAAATAATCCATATGATAAAAATCAGAAAGACATCGGTCAACAAAGAATATTCTTTCCACAACTTTAAATCGAAACTGTATTTTTTTTAAAAACGAAAATATCCATAGAGTCATGAAAAAAATAAAATACAACTCAGTAAAGAAAATTTTCTTTATCAGCGAAGTTATCTACAAAACTTGTAAGATCGTATTTATATCTACCGAAAAAGTATAGCAGTCTATTATTGACTAATAGGGAGTGTGACATAATTGAAGTAAAGGTCGAATATTAACTTTAGTCAGTAGCGAAAAATATAGACTGATCATTACCGTCAGCTACTTAATCAGATTTGAGGAATTGCCTTAAAACAAGTCCTTAATTATAATCACAGCGAAGAAAAAAGTTGTATGGCATGTCATTTAATAAGAAGTCGACACTGAGCCAAACACAACTGTATCAACTTACTATTCTGTCAAAACAATGTACACAACTATTGGAGGGCAGTCCAAAGACACCGATACTTCCTCAATACATCTCTTTTTATTACATTTCAGTGTATATCAACAAGCGAAACATGAAACCTTTTTGGCCAACAGAAACAATGTAAATGTAACTACTGAAATATCTTAAAATACTTCAACACAAGCCACACCAAATATGCTGTAATACAGTGGTGTATCTGAGTAAAACAGCTAAGAAAGAGCTTCTAGCAGAATTACAAAAACAAAGCATGCTGTTCCATTCTCATGCTACTCTCAAATGTTAGTCCCTAAATACATTCCAGCAGAATATTCCCTACGTATCTCATGCTTAAGTCCGGGTATGAACGCACAGAGAATTATATTGATAAGCATAAGACCTACTATTGGTCCAAGTTGCTACAAAGCAAGCGATAATAAAAGTATAAACATAATATAGGATATGTTATAGAATCACTAAACGAAAAGTGGAGGTTAAGCGAATAGACGAACTTCACACACATATTCCGTTTTATGAACAAGAAAAGAGCAAGAAAAAAAATTCAAACAATATCAATCCAGATTGATTTCCTAAACTATACAATCTGTAAAGAATATTACAAAGAATTGCCCTCCACTAATGACTGAGGGTGAGTTTGCTCTGGTCTTCCTATAGAAATTCTCTCATGTGGCTACGCGTTCATAATCTCTGCTAAGTTCTATTCAACGCCTATACGTAGTAGAGGATGTACCTACAAAAGTGAAAGGGTAAGTGTGAGTGTTCACTACTTAGCACTGGACTGGTGGACATTGAGTTCCATCTAGGGTAAATAGAAAGGCCCTGATTCTAAACAAAATGCGAGAGGATCAAATGATGCAAGCACCTCCTGATGCTGCTCTGCTGTCTTATGGACCAGATTCCAATTCAAATGCTTTTGAAGTGGTCCCCAAAGGCAACCACTTGCTCTTGCCTCGGCGTTCACACAGTATCTCAGACTTCACACAAATAAAAGAATGATCAATGAACAATCCCAATTTCATACACACTATGGTAGCTCATTTTTTTAAATTATATGTTCAACAAGTTGATTTTTCCATTTTATTTCTGCTCTTATATACACAGTTTTGATTTATTTATATCAACTTTACAGTTTTCGATATGTTCATTATCATCAGTCGTCTGCTATGGTTTGAAATTTCAGTCTACCCACACCGTTTCAAACAGCTAGTTGACTGTCTTTGGAATGTCTGCATACACTGCGATTTCTAACACGGCTATTCTGAAATCACGTGTCTCGTTCAAGCTTGCCACGTACAATGTTCACAGAGTGTGGACAAACTAGTTACACTAATTAACACATCGATCGAGTTTTTACACACTATAGGAGCTAATTTCAATTCTACCAATTGTTGTGGGACACAAATCTCCCGCATGTTATCCTCATGGAAGAAATATAAGGCGGTGTCCCAAAACTACCAAAATATCCACCAGCGAAAGAGATGGAAAAGGCATCGGCGATTGGTAGCACCAGGAAACTATTTAGACTTATCAGGGAAACAGGTGACAAAAGGCAAATGATAAGTGAAACAATCTCCGAGAAAAATGGCACCTTAATTAGCTCTCAGGAAAGACGACTGTAACGTTGGAAAGAACACTTTGAGGAGCAATTTAATGGGTCTACAGCTACGCTGAACTTACCCAGCATCCAACACCTCCCTGAATGGGATATAAACACAGGTCCTCCGTCTCTAAATGAGGTTACAAAAGCAGTCACAAATCTGAAACGGGGCAAAGCAGCATACTTACTTATTTTACTTCGGCTATCTCCTACAGGAGGATGAGCCGGCTTCATGAACATCTCGAATCGTTTGTAAGAGAGTTCATAAAGTTTCATGGGAATTTGGTACGAGTGATGTCCCCAGAATCTCTCGGCCTTTTGTTTGAGAGTGCAGCTCTAGCCTTTACACAACCAAGTGTGACCTACAAGGCAGTAGGAGTGGAGTAGAAAGTCCACTATTCATTGGCAGCCGGTGACCGTAGTTCGGTTCATACGCCTTTTTGAATGGGGCCAGACATCCAGGACATCCAACAAGCCCTTTGTCCATACGTCTGCCGGTGAGCTCCAGTGAACTTCATACACCAGTCGTTGGAGGTTTGGAATCAGGGTTTAGCCATCTCCCCTAGACTGTCATCCAATGGACAGTCAACCCGGTGAAGAGCGCCGGGCATCCGCTTTCGCCCTCTCACTTTGGTGAAAAACACCTCCGCCACGTGAAGGCAGTGAGTAGGACTTCCTCAGGAGAGGCTATGTAAGACGCCCGGTCATATGGGAGCATTTCAAGAGGTGTGCGGAGAGGTGGCCAACCCGCAGCGCATGGCATCCACCCCCGACCATCCTGAGGCTTTGGAGGCAAAGCAGCATGACATGATGGAATGACTCCAGAGGTGTTTAAGGGTGGTAGAGACAGCTTACTGTCTACGTTAACTATAGTATTAGGCAGCGTCTGGGAATCAGAGGAAGTCCCGTCGGGTTGGTGTAAGTCAAGACAAGTCTTCCTGTGATAATCACAGGGGGATTAGCTTGACCAATATGCTATCTAAAATCCTAGGCTCAATAATCATGTGAAGACTAAGAGGTGTTCGGGAAGAACAAACACGAGAGAATCAGGTAGGCTTTAAACCATGGAAAGGGTGTCCTGATCATATCTTCACCCTTCGGCAGATTCTGGGACATAGGCATGCTACCCGCATCCAACAATCATCACATTTCTCAACCTGAAAGCACTCGATTCTGTCGACTGAGAGGTACTATGGCGATGTTTGGTTGTGAAGGGAATGCCGAAAAAATACATCGCACTGATCAAGACACTTGACTCGAACGCATGCAAGCAGCCAGGTGAGAGCCTAAGGAGAGTTGTCATCTGAGGTGGTGACAACCAGTGGTATCCATTGTGGGTGCCCTGCTCACTGTCCCCATTTCTCTTTAATTTCACCATAGATGTACTAATGGACTTAACCTTAACTGACTTCAGGGATAACAGTCTCGTTGACTTTGAATATGCAGATAATATAGTCCTTCTGGGTGAAGACGCTAACAAAATACAGTCTTCTGAACTCCTTGAGCAGCAATCCCAGTGTGTTTGAAATGAGATTCGCTCCCGTCAAATGCATGATGATGCTACAGGACTGGACTAAATCGACTCCTAGCCGAAAGATTGAAAGTGAAATGGTAGAGCGTATTGACCACTTCACTTATTTGGGAAGTTGCATCAGCCCGTTCCAGAGGATTGACCTTTGACGAAATCTCAGAACGGATACAGAAAGCTCTTTTGGCATTTGCCCACTTACGCCATCTCTGGCGTAGACGTGATATCCAGCTGTCGATCAAAGGACGTGTGTGTGGCAGTTTGCTCTGTCTTTCTTTATGGCTGGCTGTGAAACATGGCCATTGAAAGATAAAGATATGAAAAGGCTAGCTGCTTTTGATCATAGGTGTCTGCGTAATATCTCCCGTGTTAAGTGCTATAACAAGGTGAGCAATATTGAGGTGAGGCTTCGGACGAGTGCTAGGTAAGGAAGGGAAATCAATTGACGAGGATGTGAAGCTACATCGACTGAGATGGTTAGGACATGTGTTACGCATGCCTGCCTAGACATCACCTTCCTGGACAGGCAATGTTAGCTGACATATGGTCAGGTTGGAAAAGAGCCAGCGGTTGTCAAACCAAAACATTGCATCGGTCAATGAAATCCACAACAGTTAGTTTAAGTCAGTCACGTAAAGACGTGCATACTTCCTGGTTGGTGTCCTCGGGATGGTAAGAACCAATGGCTGGAGACAATTGGTGATATGGCTCAAAATCGTTCTCAATGGCTGGCTCAGATGCATTCACTTTTTATGATTTATAACATCCAATAAGATTCCATTGTTCTCCCATATTACTTTTCTTTCTGCCTCACATTTTTAGAAATGTGAGATAATAAACAGCTGTTTATCATCTTTCTTTTGAATCTTGCTTTACTCCCTTCTCTTGCTTTGTGTGATACATGGCGTGTGGCGACTCGAACTGCTGCACATCTGTGCAAAGTTCTACGGTAAAACCAGTCAGTCAACAAAACGTGGACTGAGCTGGAGAAGGCGTGGGTAAAATGTAACGTAATTTAGCCACTTTTCCCATACCGCCTACTTTTTCCCCGTTTACCCATATCCCGAAAATTTTTTACATCCCACTTTCCCTCATTAAACAAAGTTTACAACAAAATTACCCAACTTTTTCCGTTTAACCAAAGTTTGTTAAAGAGAAATTGCCAGCTTTTACAATATTTCTTCTGCTTTAAGCTACTTCGCGAACGAACTAATTAAACATGTTTGCCTTTTACTGTTATTACTAAACTCGATAACTCCTGCAGTTACAAATGTGATGACTACTGTATTCAGATTCTAATA
The DNA here is from genome assembly GCA_944472155.2 of Trichobilharzia szidati. Taxonomy (NCBI): domain Eukaryota; kingdom Metazoa; phylum Platyhelminthes; class Trematoda; order Strigeidida; family Schistosomatidae; genus Trichobilharzia; species Trichobilharzia szidati. The sequence continues at coordinate 60,615,171 of OX235271.1, read as the reverse complement.
TTTCTACAAATGTGAATTTCACTGATATAAAATAAGGCTAAGGCAGTGAGGAAACATATTGTTTTATAAGGTAAATACAGGCTTCATAAAAATGTAACAGGTGAAAACGTTTGAAAAAAAATGACTTTATGGAATATTTTGAGGCAGTGATTTGTTGACCGTTAATAACCGGTTTACTTGCCTGGAAAATAATGAGAATAACCTAGTGATGATTAAACATCCAAGTTACGTAACAATTTGCGATTTATTACAACCATGGGCAACAGTAAAAAAATAGACACCAACTTCGAACAACTACAAATAAATTATGTGGACTCAAAAGCTACACAAAAAACCTTAATTTTTGCTTACCATCGAGTGATGCATCAGGACACCAATTTAATTCAAGAACTCAAGGTCGCTCGACGATTTTTTGAATAGCACACAAACTTCAAATTTCCAATATTTAGTATAATTCTTACAACTTACCATAAACCGAACTGGATCTATGGAAATCGTTATTGGCTTTCAGGTAATGATTTCTGATGTTTGGTGAGCTTTAGTGTAGTTTAACATACCATTCGTCTGCCATCGCTACCATATACCCGGATAAGAATTTTGTGGGAGGATGGCTTTTTCTAATTAGCAGTATATGATGTATGGCACTCTTATAGCTGGAGTTATTCCTTTGACCTGCTGAACATCCAGTGTATTCGAAACGCTAAATAATATGTATATCAGGATTAATAGATTCACGTCTAATGGAGGACATATAAAATAAAGACCACCGAGTAATTAACTAAAAATTAAAATTGGAAATTAAATGAATAAGTAATCAGGACAGGCAGAAGACTGAGGGGAGAAAAACTCGTCTGGAGATCAAGAACGAGTTTGGCTAAAATCCACCGATAGACTGAGATATGTGATGGTTACATCTCAGTTCATTTGGGAGCGCAGCCAACCTGGTGCAATCCGTGTTGTTACTCCATTATCCAGGCTTCACTTCACTAACCAGATTCGCGTTACAAGAATACGGCAGTGCTTTCACATTTGTGAGCGCCAAACAGGATTGACAAATAGGCGGTAGATTCGAAACAAAGACTTATCAAGAATCTACAGTGAAGAGTTCACACTGGAAATACAACAGCTTATAACCAATTAACTATAAAACAGTAGTCGTTGATAATCTTAGTTACGGTAGTCAACTAGTTAGCTTCATTAATAACAAACCAGATACCACAGCACACTGTAAAAGCTGGATTTTATTCACCTTTGTTTCTGTGCAACTATAATACGAGGAGGATAAATAAACGATTAAACACTATGCTGACGAGCAGAATACCTGAAAATGAACTCGTCGGGTTACTCCCAGAATCTCTTTCAGTAGCATAACCCGAATCGACAAGTACTGCTCATTTACTACTCTCAAACGAATATATAAAAATACACCTTTGCATACCTGAGTGGTCAAGTCAGAAGATGCTTTGGAAATATTCTTAATGTCTTCAATTAAAATGATCGGCTAACTAAATATTACAATCCCGACAGGCAGGAGACACTGTATAGACTTCTTATCATTTTCATCCTGCTGAAGGGGTACTAATCATGAGGTTATTTAATCGTAACTGAGCGTTTTTGATAGTGACGAGTCTCTCAATTCATTGTCAGAATTCCATAATTACTGAATTAATGTGAACAAAAGTTGTCATTAGTAAGTGCACCTGGAAGACTGGCTGATTGTGATCCTGAGGTCGTGTTTCAGACGAGAGCTAAGGATCACTGATCATTATGTCTAAGTTTTGTTAGATTCAGAAACATTTACGTAAGAAGATTCACCGAATATTTTAGCCCGAGTATTGCCGAATATGTGCTAGAATACTGGCGGATAACTAGTTTACTAACTTTTTGTTACAGAGCTTATGATTAGAAGGTCTGTTAAATGTAAAGCTGATTAATATTCCATCGGGCGAACTAAGGAGTAAAAATCAAATATTTTTCAGACAGATATATACATCTGTACACACCTCCCCGACACTCCTAGCAAAACCAAGAGACTTATTTGAGTCCTGTAAGATTCACTTAAAAGGGTTTTGCTCAAAAGTATAGGCTTCAATCCATAGAAACTTTGGTTTTTAATTGTCCAGAAGAAGTGTGGAAAGTGAACCATTTTGATTGTTAATTGATGTGGTATGTATTACTACAATTGTTCGGTGGAACATAAGTAGGAATGATTGGCAGACTGCAGGCTGCTCACGCGCTCGCTGCTGTTAGTAAATATGGACCTTCAATTGATGTGTGGGTCAAAGCCAACAAAAAACACCAGGAATCAGAATCAAATAATTGGTTTAAAGTGAGAATTCCGGCTGTTCATGATTTATTCCTGGAACACCGATGATCACATTATAAGAACAGAATCCAGCCACTGAGCGAGTGCAAATTGATTTTTGCACTGGGTGGTTTTACAGAAACATATATATTATTCTTGTGTGGATAAGTGAATGTTAATGTGTATTTTAAATTTTTGATGACTTATGTTTAACAGATAAATAATGAGTAGAGTGGGCCTTAACTGTATCATAAATGAGGAATTCAAAGGTATTCCAGACGGTGACATGAAGCCGCTGATAACAGGTCTTTTCGAAGCGTGTTAAGAATAGGTTTAACGGGTTTTTGCTGATGATCTTACAGAGGACTGGATATGAACATTCACTTCTGCAAAATCAATGTTCTAAGTGAATAAGAGTAAGAGGAGGGTGTTTAACAGCAATTTGCTGTTTTAGGTCTTGTGCCGTTTCTGCCATAAATAGCTTCATCTGGCTTTTACCGATAATATTATATTTCAGACAGCTCGTACAAAATATCAGTGAAAACGACTTTTGAGAGGTATTATTAGTGTGGGTTTTTCAATATTTTTTAACCATAACGAGCAGTTGTATTGCTGGGTAAATGGCCTTACTCCACTAGTGGTTATGGAATAAAGGATATTGGAGTGTTTATATGTCGTGGCCTGAAGGATCTAGGGAACTGAAAATTACTGCATACCAAGAACTGAAGAACGTCGCAGGCCATTCGCAAAGCCTTTCTGAGCTTTCATGATGAAATATATTAGCTCGCATACCAAGCCTTCATCAAACCTCATTTGGAATAGTATTATATGGTTTTGGGTCCTTCTGTTAACTTATTTGTGGAAACAATAGTTCTCCGATTTACAGAAAATATGAAGAATTATTATTGAAAAGAACGTCAATATCGCTCGAACTTTGAAAAGGGAGTGCATTTTACACGCTCTTGTTTAGTTTTGGCTTTTGTTGTGTTATACGCTCCGAAAGTCTACAGATTAACTTTAAATCAGTTTATTCTGATCGAAGTTGTGTTCTTATAACTTAATAGTTATGTATATTTTTGTGCACTCATTGGCTTTTTATCCCTGATTTATAAAGGTTATATACATATAAAGTCATATTTAAATTGTTTTTCCCCAGTTCGCTCTAAAAAGCATGTCGATCAAAGGAAACTGCTGCGGAAGGGTTATGTGCCAATTTCCAGTGGATGAGGGAATGCAGTGTGATAACTGCAAGAGCTGGTTTCATAGCATGTGCACAAACCTAACTCCTGCAGCATACAAACGGTGGTGCAAACAAAGCATTATTATATTTCAATTTTGCTCGAAATATTACCAATAAAAAAATTATCATTGTGTGTAAACTATTGAAATATAATTATACTTTATTTGATCTAATCCACAGTGCTCAAACTTATTACTGGTGCTGCAAACCTCTAGCAAACTGGTTGTGCAATAAATGCTGTAGTACAACTAAATTCCGTATAACAGAAGCCATTGCAACTCTCAGTGGAGCTCTGAAGCTCATGGACTGCAAGGGTTTTCCACCACGGGAGAAGACCGACTACTGCTCAGACAACGATGATGTGACTAGCGTCATCGAAAAAACAGCACGTCCCCGATGCGACTCTGTCAATGAGTGAGCGCTCTTCAGCACAGAAGAGCACCCACCATATTATAGACACCCACGCTGCCCCTACGATACCGGATAAGCCTTCCAGTGACTGTAATGGAAAGAATGCCACGAAGAAGAGGCGTACCGAAGTCGAAAACGTGCAGCTTAAGTCCTCCAGGGACTGGTAGATTAAGCCCCATACACACCGGTGAATAGCAGGCAGATAAATCCTATTACGATTAGCGAGGAGGACGCCAATGAATAGCGTAATGTAGTCTCTCGCAAAGAGCGAGATAAGGATAACACATGGGCTACACTGCCCACGAAGGACAGAAAGACACTTACGCCGCAGAGCAAGAAGGCCACATCAAGCAGACCTGATCTCTCTGACAGGCCACTCATTCTCCTCAAAGTGGAAGAGTCACTGGCCCCCGATCCCAAGGCCAGATTCGAGGATGAACTTAACTTGGTCAAGCCCCATTTAGAAAAGCTACTGCCACAAACAGTATCAGGCATTTAAATACACAGTGCATACAGAAGCGGCCGAAAGCCTGATCCTACAGTAAATCAGCTTGTACGTCTCCTCAAAGTCATACTAATTTCGAAAGAAGAGAGGGATGCTATTCTAAGCAACACTCGTTTTCCTAAAGGATCAAACATATACGTTCCTGCAGACTTATGCCTAGCAGACAATGTCAAAAGACAGTCTGAGGCCCTAGGATTAAGTGAACGACGCTGAAACGGCGAAAAGAACCTTAGGATTAAGGGTTTTCGGGTTGTCGGAGTTCGCAGTTTAACCATCCCGAAACCTCTGTGGGTAGGCCGGGGAAACACCAAACTGAATTGACAGTTTGCTACACAAACACTCGCAGCCTATTGAACAAACGGACTGAGCTGGTTAACATGATGGACTCCGGGGACCCGGATGTAATTATTATCACAGAGACATGGCTAACACCCGATGTCACCGACAACGAAGTTAACCTGCTAAACTTCGAAACGCATAGGGTGGACCGACTAAACCGCAAGGGAGGTGGCGTATTCATCTACCTCAAGGAATGCTTAACCGTGCGTAGCATCGAAGCACTCGCTCAAGAAAGTGAGTCGTGCGAAATTCCACGCTGCAGACTTAAATGCATAGACCAAGACATTGATCTCATTCCTATATACCGCAGAACTGATTGCAGTGCAGATGGCTTCCAAATAGAGAAGCTAGGCACCTGGATTTCGAAATGACGAAGTCTCGTAGTCGGCGACTTCAACGCCCCAACAGTTGACTGGACCAGCCTAACAACTCCATCCTCAGTCAACTCCTTTGATCATAAACTGCTGGAATCTAGTATATCTTTAGCCCTAGTCCAACATATCATTAAGCCCACGCGCTATGACTCACAGCACTCCTCCTCAACTCTGGACCTGGTGTCCTCCCATGGTGACGATATGGATCTCATACAACATCTTCCTCCTTTAGGAAGAAGTGATCATGCTGTGCTCACTTGCAAGTTGACAGAAACAGCAGCTAGGGCCAAAACCCCAGCTCGACCAAACGTTTCGAAAGCTAATATAAATGCAATCGTCTCAGCAGCTAACTCAGTAAACTGGTACATCAACCCAGAGTCTCAAGTAGAAGCCGCATGGAACCAATTTAAACAACTTTATGCCCAAGTAACTGAACCTTTCATCCCTTGGTCTGTCCCAAAGGGTCGGAAACATTGCCCCCCTTGGATAAACCGAAAGATTCCTAAGTTACTCAGACGTAAACACAAATGTCGGGACTTGTTTGTCACACTTGAGACTTCTGAGACCAGGCAATCAAATTACACTGCTAGAAATAAAGCTATTGCACAAATCCACCAATCAAGGATGAAGTTCGAAGCACATCTGGCTCAAAATGCAAGGGCACAACCTAAGAAAATTTTCTCGTACAGGAACTTCAGGAATAAAACATCCAATGGTGTCCCAATCCTGACTATTGACAATGATACAATCGAAGAAGACCAAGAAAAAGCGGAAGCAATGGCAAACTACTTCTCCCAAGTCTTCACTCAAGAGTCGTCACTGCCTATAGGATCAGCTCTGGCTGCATCAGAGGAATACGGGATAGATCCCGTTGACATCGACCAAGGCATCGTGCTCAACTGCCTAATGAAACTAGATGCAGGGAAATCAATGGGTCCTGATAATCTTCACCCGAGGCTTCTCAAGGAGCTATCAGTCCACATAGCCGTCCCTGTGACCACGATCTTCAAGCTTTCTGTACAAAATGGAGTGTTACTGCGTGACTGGAAAGACGCAATAGTAACTTGCATCCACAAAGGAGGATCAAGACAAAGCCCTTCAAATTACAGGGATATCAGTCTCACCAGCACTTTAGTCAAGACACCGGAAATAATCATCAAGAAAAGCATCATGGCATATCTGGAAAACAACGAAATGTTATCCAGAGCACAGCATGGCTTCCGAAGGAACCTCTCATGCCTATAAAATCTCACTGCAAGAGAAAGCTGGGTCAAATCAAGGGACAACAGAAGACCCGTTGACGTCATCTTCATAGACTTCAGCAAAGCCTTTGATAAAGTACCCCACAAAAGACTACTCATGAAGTTGGAAAGTCTTGGTATCAAAGGCAGCTTACTAAACTGGCTCAGGGAATTCCTCATAGATAAGAGGCAGAGAGTTAGGATCAACTCGAAACTCTCCTCTTGGACAGCAGTACGCAGCGGAGTGCCACAAGGCATGGTACTCGGACCTCTCCTATTTATTTTGTATATCAGTGAGTTATCTCAGCTCACCAACTCCCCTATGGTCCTATACGTAGATGACTTAAAAATTTGGAGAGAGCTGAAGGGCAACAGTGACACGTCCAAGTTGCAAGAGGACCTCAAAAAATTGTCATAGTGGTCCATAGAATGGATGCTCCCGATAAATGTGGCAAAATGTGCAACTATGCGCATTGGACAAGCAAGCACGAGCTCCTACGAACTAGAGGGAATTACACTTCCATCAGTTCAGACTCACTTGGACTTAGGTGTCATAGTTAGCCACGACTTAAAAACTACAGCACACTGTCGCGCGGTGGCTGCACGTAGTTTCAGGTCATTATGGGCAATTCGTAGAGCCTTCACTAGAATCACCAGAGATATGTTCACCTCCTTATACACATCTCTGATGAGATCAAGACTGGAAAACTGCATCCAGGCCGCCAGCCCTTGTCTAAAAGGGGACTCACACACTCTAGAAAGGGTTCAAAGGAAGGCAACACGTATCGTTTATGGCATGACTAACTTATCATACGAGGAAAGACTAGACAGTTTAAATCTCTTCTCCTTGTCATACCGTAGGCAGAGAGGAGATTTAATCACAATGTTTAGAATTTTAAATAATGAGTACGGACCTGACCCATTCTCTCTTTTCCTTCCCACCAGGTCGGAACACCTTAGAGGACATGGCAGGAGAGTTCAAAACACAAGAAGAAATCATATTGCTGTTGAGTACTGGTTCTCACACCGAGTCATAAACTCTTGGAACCGACTCTCAGAAGAAGTGGTGTCTGCAACCCCAACTGATTCGTTCAAGAAGGGTTTGGACAACCACAGAAATGTACTAGTACGGGATTAACATAGGCTCCAAGCCTTCTATCCTCAACCAATAAATCTTAGATTCCGCTTACGACGTGCATTTTCCCGTCTAACAGGAACTATCCACTTTTGTGAATAGTTCGTTTGGGAAACCTGATCTTCCTATCCGGCGAATTTTATTCAACCATTTCTTCTTCACCGAGCCTGTGTTTGGTACTTCCCACTGTCTCGAACTACTGCCCAAGCTTCAGGTGCTACTTCTGTAGCAACATCCCCCTCACTCTTTCAAATATACAGGACTTGTTGGTCTGTTACGTGATTGTTGTGAAGCCGAATAACCCGAAAGTTACAGGTAAAGTCAAAAGCTTTTACTTATATACTTTATCTTTCTGTTCTGTGCTTTCTACTGTCTTTTGCCGTCAGTCTATTGGACAAAACTCCACTGTCTCTTATCATTTAATCATCGGTATTATTTTAGGAGTAAAATGACTATAGATTCTCACCCCAAGATAAGTAATGGGAGACCATACACCGTAGTCACCAGAACTTCAGCCAAACTAAGCAAACAGGTGAATAGTATGACACCTATATCCACAGTAGGCCTTAAAACAAACAGGAAGGCCAATAAGAAACGTTCACGACGTCGCAAGACGACGAAAACGTTCCCCAAGAAGGCAGACGATTGCAAGGTCTGCAATTCTATTGTCGAACAAGCAGACTCTGCTTTCGAATGTAACTTTTGTAAGCAATGGGTACATTGTAGATGTGACACCGGAGTACCAAAGGTATATTACGATTTTATGCGTAAGAACCCATGCCCATGGTTCTGGTACATTTGCCCAAGTTGCCGTCCTAATGCAGCCTTGTGTAGTTCCTCGAAAGCTAGATAGAGATATCAGGAAAAAACGTGAAACGTTTTACTCCCACCAACTCAGAAAACAGCACAATTGCATGTAAATCGGGGATACCAAAATCCACACCGGTTATACTTGCAATTCCTGCCATAACTGCCCCAGACACAGAGGTTGAAGCACCAAGGGTACCTGTCGCTGGGAAAAGACCCTTACCGTCCACCAGTAAAAGTGGCCACAGCACTGCGACACATAATAATACCCAGTTGCACCAGACGAAACAAAACGGTCTTAAGGGGGATGACAAATGTGCGAGGACCGAACCTAAATCCACGGTCAGTCGATCAAACTGCGTTATCCTCTTTAATGTACCAGACTGTAGCAGTAGTCTGCTGGAAAACAGGGCCCTGTCTGATCAGGAACAGTGGTCCAACTTATGTAGCACACTGGGTCTGGACATCCAACCAGTAAAACTGTGCAGATTGTATAAGGGCACTGCTGCTCCTCAAGGCAAACCATCCCCACTGAGGGTAACACTAGGCTCTGCCGAAGATGCCGAAAAAGTTTTATTGACTTTCCAAGTCCTTTCTATAGGGAGGACCTGCAATATACGTGTTAGGCCAGATAGGCCATGGAAGGAAAGACAGATGGCGAGGGAGTCGCCAGAGCTTATTCCTTCTGCCTCCATGGTTGTTCACGGCATTCCCGAACTGGAAACTGGGAACGCTTGTGAGAAGCACTGTCACGATGTCCAGCAATGGAGATGGTTGGCATCCCAGATGGGTCTGGGAAGTTCAGGGGCTGTCTCTATTTTTAGACTGCCTCGACCCACTCACCTAATGTCAATTAACACCCCACGTCTGTTAGCTGTTAAGTTTAGCTCCCGAGACCACTTGACTACTGCTCTCCAGAGATGGTACGAGACCAAAGACACGGCCAGCAGCGCATTCGCTGCTGCGAGAGCCGGCCTCGTACCCAAAGGAGAGAGCAAAACGTTGTCATAGAACATCCCCAACCCCTAGTCACAATACAGCGGTGCAGCACGGACGATGATAGCCAGTGTCATCCAAGTGCTCCGATTGAATCAGAAGAAAAAAACGCCAACAGGCCGGTTCCCGGGGAATCGGCCAACTAGTTCGTAGGATAACTCCTCAACCGACAGCCCACATCACGTCAACCACCCCCCAATACGGGGACGTGGTGAGACTGACTACCAGTTGCCTGTACAGTAATGTGAGAGGTCTAAGAGGCAAAATAGCTGAACTTAGATACCTACAATCACAGCTGAACTCCAAAATCATAATACTGACGGAAACCTGGCTAACCCCTACGGTGGCAGACAGCGAAGTCAGTATAAATGATATGGTCCTTGTCAGGCGAGATAGGGATCTGAAAGAAGGAGGTGGAGTCGCCATATACGTCGACAAACAGCTCAGATGTGTCCATGCAATCGACCCTCCCCTCATTGAGCTTCCTGACTCCATATGGTGCCATTTCACCGTTGGGTACTGTAAATATCTAGTGGGCAGCATTTACAGATCACCTTCATGTGGAGCAGACCACAACCAGGTACTGCTGAATGCAATTTCAGCGACACATGACATGGGTTATGATCAAATTGTCATAGCTGGGGACTTCAATGCCCCATCTCTTAACTTGATGACGGGATGTGCCCAGGGCAGATTTGATCGAAATCTGCTGCATACCATCACGGAGGCCGGATTCACCGAAAATGTCAGAATGGATACTAGATGGGGCCCAGATGGGAAGTCTTCTAGACTGGATTACGTGCTCACTAGTGACCAGATACTAGTGGAAAACGTTCAGATCACGACTCCCATAGGTAGTAGTGACCACGCGGTCATAACATTCGACATAGTCCTCCGCGAGCGTTTACAGTGGGACAATACACAGCCCTATCTGTGTTATAACAGAGCCAATTACACCGAAATGCGAAGAATTTTGTCTGAAGCAAATTGGCCAAAAAATTGGACAGAGTTTACAGTAGAAGAACACTGGAGAATGGTAAAGAACATCATTCACCAGGCGATCTCAGACACTGTTCCTTTGGTCACACCTAAAGCTAGAAAGCAACGTTCATGGCTAAAAAGGGGGACACAACGCCTTCTACAGGCGAAGCGAAAAGCCTGGTTTGCGTGGCGAGTATCGCAGAGTCAACCCGAACATGAAGAGTACCTCGAACTCAGGAATCGGTGTAACATACGAGTCCGGAGTGATAGAAGGACATTTCAGAGAAACCTCGCCAATAAGCTTCTCGTGAACCCCAAAAGCCTATAGAGGTTTATGTCTGAAAGAAAACCGACCAACCAGGGAGCTTGCAATATAGTGGGTTCTGATGGGAAATCTCTTACTAGTCTTGAAATGGCAGAGACATTCAGTCTAGCCTTTCACAGGCAACTGAACAGTAACGAGGATTTTACCCCCACAAAACATCAAGATTACAATGCAAGACCAACGTGCGAAAACCTGCTGGGTACATTTCAAATTACCCCGGCTATGGTACTCGTAAAATTGGGAAAGTTGGCTTCGGGAAAGTCTGCAGGTTGCGACGACATAAGACCATCCGTCCTGAAGCAGTGTTCAGAAAGTCTCTGCCAACCCCTAAGCGATCTGTTTTAAAACTCCTTTGATGTAGGGAAACTTCCATGTGAATGGAAACGAGCCATCCTATCCCCTATCTTCAAGGGTGGTGACCGGCAGAACGCGACCAGTTACAGACCAGTTGCGCTACTCGCAGTGATATCGAAGATATTGGAAAGTCTCATTGACGACCACATGAGAAAATACTTCGACGGGACTAACCTACTCCATGAAGCACAGCACGGTTTCAGGAGGGGAAGATCCTGTGTGACGAATCTTCTACTAGCTTGGAACGATTGGACACTATCCTGGGATGTAAAGGTACCAGTCCATGTGATCTTTCTCGACTTTGCGAAAGCATTCGACACAGTTCACCATGGTCTGCTCCTTCACAAAATAAGCAAAGCGGGTGTTTCTGGAGCACTTCTCGCATGGCTGGAAGATTATTTAGGCGAGAGAGAATTCTGCACCAAAGTCAACCGCATCCGATCATCCTGGCACACCTCGGCATCAGGGGTTCCTCAGGGTTCTATCTTAGGGCCGTTGATGTTTTTGATTTTTACCAATGACCTGCCCTGTCAACTGAATTGCTCTGCGCTTATTTACGCTGACGACGTGAAGATTTGGAGAGCAATAAACTCATCGGAAGACTCCGACAGATTGCAGGCTGACCTGCAAACTCTGGGAGACTGGGCTCTGGCTAACGGAATGCCTTTCAACTTAAAGAAGTGCAAAGTAGTGTAACTTCATTCCGGCAGGTCACAGAGTGCAAATTACACCCTTGGTGGCCAGAACTTGAGTTGTGTGCCATCAGAACGCGATCTAGGCCTTATTTTAACAGAAAAGCTAGATACCAGTGTAAATTACACGAGGGACGTCGCCAAAGCTTACGCCACTTTACACTTTATGCATAGGCAGCTGGGAGCTCTTACTCCTGAACTATTCCTAACGTTGTATACGACATACGTGAGGCCACTCCTTGAGGTGCATAATATCATTGCTCCTCCGCTACTCAAAAGGGATGCTAACATTCTAGAAAGTGTCCAGAGACGAGCGACAAAATGGGTGATCGGCCTCCGCAACAAATCATATGAGGGGAGACTGAAGAAATTAAGCCTTTTCACACTTAGTTACCGTAGTCACAGGGGAGACCTCATCACCGTCTATAAGATCCTAAATGACCAGGCCCACCCTAATAAGAGTATCCTGCCATTAAGTGATTATAGGCTTCCACGAGGTAACCCGCTAAGGATAGCACACCAGAGACCAAGGACTCGAGTGCGTTCACATTTCTTCTCGCTTCGAGTTTGCCGTCTCTGGAACGTTTTACCGGCGGCCGTAACTACAGCTCCATCGGTGGAGACTTTTAAGCGGAAGCTGGACAATCATGCAGAAATGCATGGTTTGTGTCTCAATGGCTTACCCTCTTAAAATTTGAAACCACATTGTCAATGGATAAGCATACAAGCTAAATCCCCACGACCCGTCCTGTCTTCTCCCACTGTACCGACTACTCTATCTTTTCTTTCTTTCTTTATTATTTCACTTATCTCAACGTATATTATCTACACTATAACCTATTATTATTATTACTCAACTTTTATGACTATACAGAATGACCAACGGGTGTTGGGTCAAACTCCATTCACGGCAGCAGCTGAGTCCTAACATACTGCACATTACAAACCACAATCTTGACCAATCCTCGCTTCACTCCTCTTGGAGTCTACCAGAGCTAAAGCAGTCCAGTGGCGGGATTTACTACGCATAAGTTCACCGAAGATCTGGAACCTCTACCTTACAATCAAGAAGCGAGCTCAAAGAAATCACTGGTTTATACTAGCTTGTAATCAGGATATTGGATATTGGATTCAAGGAACCGCCACTCATAAACTTGTTTGTGCGTGATATGAATTTGCGTCCTGGTGATGAGGGTATTGAAAAAGAATGTGAATACAGGTACATACAAATGCCTTATTATTTTAAAGGTACATTAACTCCCAGCTCGAAGCAAAAACTATGCACTTGTTAAGGGAAGCCGATGAAATATTGGTATTTTATGATCGTAAAATAAACTCAGTTTAAACATATTGAATTCATTAGGCTCACGGGGCTAAATCGACGAATGATGATTTATGTAAAGCGTCACTTCTAAACTCAGAACACTGCAGGTACCTCGGATAATCACTAATATCGCCGAAGTTCTTCACGTCAATCAGTTGATACTGTAGAACCGACATCTGAGTATCTTGATAAAGACAATCTAAACACTGCATCTGTTGATGAAGTTGAATACCGTGACGAGGTTAGTTTCGAAATTAAGTATAGATGTCAATAATGAGTGTATGTTTCAACAAATACGAGGGTATTCTCAAGCAGTTATGAAGAGAGGCACGAAAGTGATCACGGTTTCAAATTTAGATTAATTGGTTGAGTATAGAAGGCTTGGAGCCTATGTTAATCCCGTACTAGTACATTTCTGTGGTTGTCCAAACCCTTCTTGAACGAATCAGTTGGGGTTGCAGACACCACTTCTTCTGAGAGTCGGTTCCAAGAGTTTATGACTCGGTGTGAGAACCAGTACTCAACAGCAATATGATTTCTTCTTGTGTTTTGAACTCTCCTGCCATGTCCTCTAAGGTGTTCCGACCTGGTGGGAAGGAAAAGAGAGAATGGGTCAGGTCCGTACTCATTATTTAAAATTCTAAACATTGTGATTAAATCTCCTCTCTGCCTACGGTATGACAAGGAGAAGAGATTTAAACTGTCTAGTCTTTCCTCGTATGATAAGTTAGTCATGCCATAAACGATACGTGTTGCCTTCCTTTGAACCCTTTCTAGAGTGTGTGAGTCCCCTTTTAGACAAGGGCTGGCGGCCTGGATGCAGTTTTCCAGTCTTGATCTCATCAGAGATGTGTATAAGGAGGTGAACATATCTCTGGTGATTCTAGTGAAGGCTCTACGAATTGCCCATAATGACCTGAAACTACGTGCAGCCACCGCGCGACAGTGTGCTGTAGTTTTTAAGTCGTGGCTAACTATGACACCTAAGTCCAAGTGAGTCTGAACTGATGGAAGTGTAATTCCCTCTAGTTCGTAGGAGCTCGTGCTTGCTTGTCCAATGCGCATAGTTGCACATTTTGCCACATTTATCGGGAGCATCCATTCTATGGACCACTATGACAATTTTTTGAGGTCCTCTTGCAACTTGGACGTGTCACTGTTGCCCTTCAGCTCTCTCCAAATTTTTAAGTCATCTACGTATAGGACCATAGGGGAGTTGGTGAGCTGAGATAACTCACTGATATACAAAATAAATAGGAGAGGTCCGAGTACCATGCCTTGTGGCACTCCGCTGCGTACTGCTGTCCAAGAGGAGAGTTTCGAGTTGATCCTAACTCTCTGCCTCTTATCTATGAGGAATTCCCTGAGCCAGTTTAGTAAGCTGCCTTTGATACCAAGACTTTCCAACTTCATGAGTAGTCTTTTGTGGGGTACTTTATCAAAGGCTTTGCTGAAGTCTATGAAGATGACGTCAACGGGTCTTCTGTTGTCCCTTGATTTGACCCAGCTTTCTCTTGCAGTGAGATTTTATAGGCATGAGAGGTTCCTTCGGAAGCCATGCTGTGCTCTGGATAACATTTCGTTGTTTTCCAGATATGCCATGATGCTTTTCTTGATGATTATTTCCGGTGTCTTGACTAAAGTGCTGGTGAGACTGATATCCCTGTAATTTGAAGGGCTTTGTCTTGATCCTCCTTTGTGGATGCAAGTTACTATTGCGTCTTTCCAGTCACGCAGTAACACTCCATTTTGTACAGAAAGCTTGAAGATCGTGGTCACAGGGACGGCTATGTGGACTGATAGCTCCTTGAGAAGCCTCGGGTGAAGATTATCAGGACCCATTGATTTCCCTGCATCTAGTTTCATTAGGCAGTTGAGCACGATGCCTTGGTCGATGTCAACGGGATCTATCCCGTATTCCTCTGATGCAGCCAGAGCTGATCCTATAGGCAGTGACGACTCTTGAGTGAAGACTTGGGAGAAGTAGTTTGCCATTGCTTCCGCTTTTTCTTGGTCTTCTTCGATTGTATCATTGTCAATAGTCAGGATTGGGACACCATTGGATGTTTTATTCCTGAAGTTCCTGTACGAGAAAATTTTCTTAGGTTGTGCCCTTGCATTTTGAGCCAGATGTGCTTCGAACTTCATCCTTGATTGGTGGATTTGTGCAATAGCTTTATTTCTAGCAGTGTAATTTGATTGCCTGGTCTCAGAAGTCTCAAGTGTGACAAACAAGTCCCGACATTTGTGTTTACGTCTGAGTAACTTAGGAATCTTTCGGTTTATCCAAGGGGGGCAATGTTTCCGACCCTTTGGGACAGACCAAGGGATGAAAGGTTCAGTTACTTGGGCATAAAGTTGTTTAAATTGGTTCCATGCGGCTTCTACTTGAGACTCTGGGTTGATGTACCAGTTTACTGAGTTAGCTGCTGAGACGATTGCATTTATATTAGCTTTCGAAACGTTTGGTCGAGCTGGGGTTTTGGCCCTAGCTGCTGTTTCTGTCAACTTGCAAGTGAGCACAGCATGATCACTTCTTCCTAAAGGAGGAAGATGTTGTATGAGATCCATATCGTCACCATGGGAGGACACCAGGTCCAGAGTTGAGGAGGAGTGCTGTGAGTCATAGCGCGTGGGCTTAATGATATGTTGGACTAGGGCTAAAGATATACTAGATTCCAGCAGTTTATGATCAAAGGAGTTGACTGAGGATGGAGTTGTTAGGCTGGTCCAGTCAACTGTTGGTGCGTTGAAGTTGCCAACGATGATGATATTTTTAAGGAACCATATGGTTAATATTTCCTAGCGTTAATAATTGTTAGTTTCCGTTTGCTAAGTATGAAAGGGTACAAGAGGAGATGGAATTTGCACCGTAAGTCGGGAGTGCATTGGAATAGTCTACATGTTTATCATTATTCATGTCACCCCATGAAGTGAGTACTAGACACTTGTAAATGACCGGTGCCCACTGTTTCACAGCATTGTTGGTACATTTAATTATCTGCCTGGACTATCAGTACTGAATTATTTACTGCCTGAGGCATACCCTAGTGATAACTAGTGGATATCTACTTGTCATATGGATTGGCGAAATCTAGAATTGGTTTATGCGCGTTTAGTAGAATTTCAGTTGATTAATCGTTTAATTTTGTATAAGTCCTTAGGTATTTTGTGTGGCTAGACTTAAATGTTATGCCCTTCAACCTCCAGGCAATACAGTCGTAAGATTTAAGGTAAATGTGAGACGCATATTAACTGCATTCTTGCTGTATCGTAGAAGGCGCTTGGCATTCACATACTACACTTTGATTAAAGCCGAATTACAAAGATTAAATGCTCTCTATAACCAGAAGTTTCTTTCATGTAAATCCTCATCTAATATGTGGAAGCTATTAAAGGAAATCACAGGTGGTAAGCAAATAATGAATGATACTTCTGTCGATGTTGATATGCTTAATAAATCCTTCATATGTATCCCTGCAGATGTTATGATTCCCAAATCTAATAGTATAAATAATGACTGCTTTTCATGTTTTAACACGAATGATGTCCTCAAGTGTCTTCAATCTCTCAAACCTACCCAGTCCCTTGGTCCTGATGGAGTTCCTGCTGTTATCCTTAAGAAGTGTGCTGACATCTTATGTTACCCATTAACTGACATTTTCAATGAATCTTTTTCCAAAAGTTTTATTCCTGACTCATGGAAAAATATCAAGGTTGTTCCAGTGCCCAAATCAACAAGTGGACCTACTGTCAAGTTTAGACCCATTGCTATTACCTCACCTTTTTTAAAAGTTATGGAAAGACTTATTTTACTTAATCTTGAACCCTCTTTAAAGCCTTTTAACGACCCCAACCAGTTTGCCTATAAACATAGTAGGTGTACCCTAGATGCCGCTGTAGTTCTATATCATAATATAGTCTCTAGTTTAGATAGAGGAGCCAAATATGTTCGGTGTGCCTTCCTTGATTACACATCTGCATTTGACTCTGTACCTAGGTCTCTCTTGTTAAGTAAGCTTGCTGCAACACAGAGTGAGAGCTGGATAAATAAGTGGTTGTATTCCTACTTTTCTGATAGGAAGCAGTACACTGTCTACAATGGAAAGTCCTCCTCTACCTCACTTACTTTAGCTGGTGTTCCTCAAGGTGCCGTTCTTTCTCCTTTTCTGTTTTCTTTTTTCTTACATGACTTGCCCCATTCTGATGTAGCCACTTTTGTCAAGTATGCTGATGACCTCTCTGTCTCCATGCCTGTCAACTCTCAGTCAGACTGTTCCATATTAAATAACTTTCTCTCGGAAATTAGTCAGTGGTCCTCTTCAAACGGTCTTAAGCTGAATCCGTCTAAATGTCAGGTAGTAAATTTTACTTTCAGACGAAAAAGTGACCTTCAACAACTAGCTAGCTCACATGGTCCCACTATCATTGACGGCATAGAGGTTGAAACTACATCAGATGTCAAGTACCTTGGACTGAGTATTTCCTCCGATCTTTCCTGGTCCTCTCACATCTTGCTAGTGACTAGAAAGATGTTTCGCTTAACGTTCTACCTTAGGAAGTTTAGGCAGTCTGGTATAAAGCAGTCTTTACTTTCTCAGTTTGTCAATTCCTGTATTCTACCCATCCCTCTTTACTGCTCCCCATTAATCTTTCCTGGACTACTTAAGAAAGACTTTGCTTCGCTGCATAGGGCACTAAAAGCTGTTAGTAGGGCAAGTGGGATTTCGTTAAACCAACTGGTTAACACAATTGTGGATAGACATATAATGTCATGTAAGAAACTAGCAAATTCTATATTGTCAGACCCCGAACACCCTCTCCATACGCAGCTCTCTCCTTGCATTTCATCTGGTAGAACTAGAAGCAACTATAGGAAGCTATATGCCAGGACTACCAAGTATAAAAACTCCACAATACCTTATCTGGCACAGCTGTTATGTGATGAGAAAACTGTTAGGCATGACATGATCAATTTACTGCGGCACTCTAACAAATAGTTCCCATTAGCTTTTGTTCTCCTTTCTTTGTTACTATTATATTGTTGCTCATATATTCTATTACAGACTAATTTTATATATCGTATCCTGTGGTGCACTGTTTAAATATGTGAATGCAATGCTGTTCTTTTTTTATTTTATTTCTTTTATTTCTCTTTTTCTTTTTGTTGTTGTTGCTTTATATTTCTAAATCCTTATAAAATTTATGAGGTAATTAGATGCAATATTGTAATGAACGCTGAAAATTCCATACCTGTACCACAAATACTGTTTGGAATAAAGCCATTATTATTATTATTATTTGTTGAATACTTTTCCGTACAGAACGGTCTCTACTTGTGCGTCCCTCATAAATCTCAGACTTATGGAGCTGATGACGTTTGAAATAATTGCAGTCAATACTAGATTTTCCTTCCTCATGCACTAAAAATTTCTAAAGGACTTCTGGCTTTGCATGCAGATTTCATCATTTCAGCCTGCCTTTTATTTTTCAATTTATTTGCTATCTCAGTTTCATTAAACGATTTAGGCCCTATATCAACACAACATTTGAACTTTGACTAACCAGAAAACAATTATTTTACATGGAGCCAGGCTGAACTGTTGCTCATTATTTTGCTGCATCATTTAGTCACTTCTCGTTTGTATATGTTCTCATATGCCCGAGTACCTGGCTGCAGGTCGTGATTTTCATTGTTTTGGTTGTTGACTTGCACTTCTTCTTCCCATTTCCACGTAGCAGCTTTTTCACTTTTCTTCAGACTGTTAGTTAACTTTGAATCTGGTCCTGTTTGATGTTGACTCTTAGTTAGCTTTTCAGGATTGTTTGAAAATTGGACGATGATTATGTTCTAAAATGTAGTCTGTCTTCACTATCACCCACTGCATTGCTGGTTTTGCGGTGAGCCTTTTGTGTCAGCTGTTAATTACTTTTTCTATGCCCCTTTAAATAGTAGGTATACAGTTGATTTTTGAAAAGACAAAATAATGTGTCATTTTGCATTCAAGTTGTTGTCTTGATTGATACATTAGACTTAAAGTAACTCAGGTGAAAATTAAATGAAGTCGATCTGGCTGCAGAATAAAATGCATTAATACTTCTTCGAAAATTTTAGCCCGATAAGAATGAAATGAATGACAGGAATATTCTTCCGGAAGCTGCTGCGGGACTAAGCTTAAAAGCTCAAAACCGATATTTGCAAGCGAAAGTTCGTGTTCTGTTGGAAGAAAATCAGAAGCTGAATTCACAAATAGCTCAACAGGTTTGTGACCATTTTTCTATTGTGTATCATTTGTAGTAAAATATTCCCCATTTATAAGACAGGGAAAGGTCACTTAAGCGAGACATTTTTTCGATTACCTCCTCGTCCACCATTCTTCACCGACATATTGCACTTAAGAAAATAAATGCATAGCTCACGTAAAGATTTTATCGTACTTTTAATTTACGAGTTTTTCGCTCACATGGGGCAGGAGTTATTGGGACTCATCTGAATGGTCTACACATGTGTGTACGGAAGGTATTTGTACGGTCGCTTTCTTTGATTTGGACATACAAGTAACTCATCTCAGCCTTCATATAGATGGGTGTTCCTCCTCAATCTTAGTTACCTTACAAGATTTCTGTTCCCTAATTGGTGCCTTAATTTTCTTGGTTATTTTTCACCCTTTCAATGTCATTTCAATAAACTACTATTAATGAACTTATTACAATTGTATTGATAAATTATGTATAGTCCAAAAAAGCCATATATGTATATGTATATTACTATAGAGCCGTGGACAACGAGCTAATTAAAAAGGAATATATTTCTCTTGAGCAGTTTGTATTTTTTCTCTTGATGAGTGTTATTTACGTATTATAACATGATGTATATGAAGCAGATTAGTTTTCTGGTTACAGTGAACTCCAATTTCTGATTGAATAAAGTTTATTGATACATTAGATTTCGGTTCAATTGTGATATTTATATGTTTACCAGATTTAGCTCACTGTTTCTGTTGTCGTTCTCCTCTTTTACAATGCTTAAATACGACAGTCAGAATACATGTGATAGAATTTTTTTATTATTGATTACTGGAATATGTATACACACCTTACTAAATGAAGTATATGTTCACTTGCAAACAATCCAACCGTATTTTAGCAATTTTAGCTCCAACTGTTCACCTAAATTCGTAGGAATGAAATATCATTGTTTTAATCTAACAAATTAATGGGAATAAAAGCCGTTGTTTTACTTGTCTTTTCCTTAGATATTTGTACGTATTAGAGAGGTATGAATGCAATATGCACCTCAGTATTCACCTCATAATACGAATTATGAAAAATTGGTAATCGCAATGTGGAACCCAGTGGTTTATTATTTTTTTGTAGCTGGAACTGTTTTGACTGCAGTTATTCTACATTTCTTTTGGATATTCAACTTCAGATTTTTAAGTTTCTTGAGGAACAAATTATCATTTGGCTATTAAATTAAAAATCCATCTGTTGATATTCTGCTACTTCAGGCGTTTATTTTTACCAACAGTGCACTGGTGATGCAGCTAAAGCGTGCCACCGTAATATGAAATAGACTTGATTGTTCATTCTATGAGAGTAGGAGGAAGAATCGAAATTCATCTTATTGTTTTTTAAATACTATGTTTCAACTACGGATGGTTTTGAAGCATCTAAGGTTTGTTTTATCAGGTATTTATTAGTCTGTTGTCGACTATTAGGATTCTCGGAATTCATATCCTTGATGGATTTATTATCACATTGACCAGTTGGTATTTGGATTACTGATGTGGCTGACACTCCAGCAATTTACAAACGCTGGGTACTACGTGTGTCGTTCAGTATTCATAGTGCTTTTAAAAAATAAATCAATGGATGTCAAATAAACTATTTTTAAAGACTTTTTGTTTTACTTTACTTTGCTTTGGCTTTGCTTAACTGTAGAGTGCTAAAATATTTGTTGTGCTGTGGAATTATTGGTTCTGCATGCAGATTCAGTCTTCCATATCTGTTTTCCTAAGGAATTTATGTTTCAGCACGAGATAACCTTTTACCAGATTGTTTATAATTGTCTAAATATATATACATTCCTTTTTCACTTAGTTTATACTTTATTCTATTCATGGCTTCCTACAATCAATTTTATTGCCTTAGAATGAAGAAGGAGTTCGAATGAAAAATCGTATTCAAGAACTGGAAGATGAACGCAGTCGTTTGCACAGAGTTACATCTTCACATTCGAATCAACTAGAGAAAATGAAGAAAAGTTTAAGCGAGACACGAAGTCATTGCAGTACTCTTGAAACAGAGAAGACTAATTATAAAAAAGTAAGTGGTTATTAATTGAAGCTTGGAAGTTTTCCTTGTTTTTTTCTACTGGATGAAGGTGATTGGTGGTTGGTTTGAATCCCAGTGAAAAAGACACCACTTGGTATGTCCCAAATATGACGAAACACGGCCTCGTATCTTCACTGTGGACGGACCACTGTCTAGGAAAACCTAATATATGGAATTTTCGGGATAAATTTTTATTTTAATGCCACCGGTAGTTAAAAAGTCATCACTCAACAACCAGAAGAAAACGCAACATTGGTGAAGAAGTAAGAATGTTGTGTAAGTGTGAGTTCAGAAGTAGATGTTCTGTTTTTAGTGAGGTTTCTGAACGGTTCTCACTTACAATTTTATTTTATCGCAATGGCGCTAATTACTCATAAGTAGTATGTCAGTAAATAAGTTTTTCTCAAGGCTGTTTTTGTTATTTAAAAAAAATGCAGAACACCATTCTGATTTCTGTCTTATTCAATTTTTCCGTTTCTGCTATATAAATTTCGATTTTTGCGTTATTACTTTCTGAGAGGTAAAATAAGAACGCATTGAGATAAGATATACCTATTATTACTTTGACTGGGCACTAATTAGTAACTAGTTTAATGTGTCTAGTCCTTTGTTTGGTGCAGACTGAGTTCTATAAGTCAAGTTTACAATGTGGTCAGCATTCTAGGTGGCTCGCCATTGCGGTACACTTTGAATTTTTGATACTAGATGGTTGGAGGCAGTCAGACTTAGTTATGTCTCTGACTGCAGCACTGGGTGACGCAGGTTGGAATCTCAGAAGGGACATAAGTTCCTTCAAGATTGCAGAAATGCCTTGCTGACGAATGCCAACTAGCACAGAACATAGTCGCAAGGCTTCCTGGCGATTGCCTCCAACCATCTAATATACACTTATTATTATTATAATTCAGTTTTAAAGTCAATGATTAAGATTATATGCTCGAATATGGGGTCACGCTTTCGAAAGCTGTACACAGTACTTTACATACATTGTGTATTACGTGGATTCATATTCATGTCATACAATTGGGACCACTTGCCTGTTTATCATACTGCGTGAATCATGTCTCATAGTTGTGTAGAAGTATAAGCACTTAGTTAACGTTAGATATTTTTATTTAACTGGTGCGAAAATGTAAAGGTAGTGAATTAGTGTAATCGCTTTATACTCAGTGAGAGAATAAACACCATCAGGTAAATTAATGTTAGCGAAACTGTTACACAGCGCAAAGAAGGTTTCCAGTCGTATACTGAGTTAATTTTCATTATTTCTATAATTTCAGGACTATGATTCAGTTAAACGTAGTTTAGATCAACAAGCTGCTGAAATTAAAGCCTTAACAACACGTTTGAATCGTGCAACTGAAGATTGCGATCGTTATAAAGCAGAGTTGGAGAAGGTTCGTTCATCTACGCGAGAAAATGTTGATTCCCTTCGTCATAATGTTGATAATTTAATGACTGAGAATAAACGATTAGAAAGGCAAAAAACTGAATTAATTGGAGCATTCAAAAAACAAATGAAACTGATTGATGTATTACGTAGGCAAAAGGTAATTGTCTAGTGTTAGTTTAATTGTTGTATAAGAGATGTTTGTTTTGATTAAAGTAATTTATAATATATTTATCAGTACATAACCCATATATTGTTCATAATATATGTTACAAGTCATATATAATGTGTGGTGATAACAACTGTACACTAAAACCAGATGGGGAGACAGATATAAGTGACTGGATAAAATATTTACCATTCTTCGTGATACGATAGGTTTGTGTCTTCATTATTCATAAATGCTTCGGCTACTTTTTACACTTGAGTTTTTACAAACGTAACTGTCTGTTCATAAGTCAGTAAACGGTAAACCTGCTATTATTTTGTATCCAGAATAATGATTGTTCCCTCCATAGCTCGGATGATGGAAATCAAGAAACGTAGAGTCATAGAGTCAATTTTTAATTACCGCCTGAATGTATGTCCATAGTTTGGCATACTGAATATCGAAAATCAGGTTTTTGTTTGTCATGATTGCCATTTCTTGATTAGATATTACTATATTCTCAGGGTATATGTTGCAGAAAATGTCCAGAAAATATGTTGAGCGTAAATATACCTCAGGATGGAAGGATAGTCAAATCAAAGCCACCCTGTCTTGCTTTAATGCTTCAGAGTTATCTTCAATGTTGTTGATAATGCAACTGTGAACAAAAAAAGGTGTTTGTTTGAATCCAGTTGCCTGGATCAGGTCTTTCGTGTACACCAGGCTAACAGTCACACTTATCATTGTGTGAAGGCTGATGATACTATCCAGTTGCCTAGGTTGAATTAGGTGGAGTGGGACTCGAATCTGTGGCCGGTTGGTTCTAAACCGAGCTCTGAAGCCAATGAATCATATCTCCACTTGGGCAAAATACGTGATGCTGAAAAATGATCTGTCAATGTTAGTTGCTTATGTCATATACTACTTAAATAATATTTATATTGGTATTCAACGTGATTCTCTGAATACCAGAGTTTGTAAGTAAACCACCTGCTTCGTGTAACCGAAGTGTAAATCTTTTGTGAGAGTAGAGAAGATCTTTTGACTCATTCATCTTTATTACAAGGCTGTTAAAAATGATCAGAATGTTTGTGAGTTATAAGGAATACATTGAATGGGACTTCTGGCTTCGCAGATAAATTTCTCCACAACTACTAGTGGGTCATAAGTTTAACTCATTGACGTAGTCACTTGATACTTTTGGGTGAAATCAGCTTTTCTATTGCTTAATCTGATGCTGTTCTTTTCTGTGTTATTGCTGTGTTAGTTTTACCTCTGTAATTCAGATGCAGTGCTAAAAATATATTAAAATACTTCATATCTAACTGTCTCTCTACAAGACTGTTTGTATTTGCTAAAAATGACTTGTATGTAATGCTTTATTCTGCCGTCGGGTGTTTAAAAATGATAAATAGTATCATGTAGTTTGTTAACTTTTTGGAACGTATAAGTGTTAAATACTGACTTTAAGAGTGACTAGAAAGAGATTTTATCAGTTTACTTTGTAGTGTCAAAGAAGGAATCGTGGTCGTGTCTACTTGATATCTACTAGTTTGTCTTGACTTATCAACTTTAAGGGAGTAACCTAATGTGTCTGTCTTAAGACTGATCCATGCTTAATTAGTTGAAATTCTCGTTACTCGAGGGTTATTAGGGCTAAAATAAGTTGATGTCAGGCTAAAGGATGAAACAGCAGTGTTCATTGTACCAGTGTAGAACAACATTAGAGTGATGTTCTTCGGAAACAACAGATGTCTTCAACCGTCCTACCTTTTAACTTTTGGAGGAATGAATTCAGGGTCGACTAGCTCCAGAATAGTTCCACCCTTCATTACAATTCGTATATTAATTCATACGGTTTTCTAAAGATTTGAGCTTCAGTATGTTAGTTCAAGATTTTACAGTAGCATGTTCAACGTTGTTTGAGCCAAAATCAATTTCATATATGCCTTCCAAGGTTATGTTATCGTGGACCATATAAGTTTGAAATACGGAGGTACTTTTGAAATAATATTAAAGTAGTACTGTGATAGAAGTACTTGATACAATTCACTCTGTATGTGTGTGTGTGTGTAGCGAAGCAGACTTAGGCGAGCACATAGGTTTACATTTTATGTTCTTTAACTGACGACTACTGCACAGACATAAAGCGTGTAAACGTGTTCTACAAAGACCTAGTGAAAGCACTCTTATCTGTTGTGTTTTATTTTTATGTCATTTTTATATTTTCATTTCTGTCAGATGTTAATCGAAGCGTCGAAATGCTTACAAATCACTGAAGAAGAATTTCTAAAGGCTTTGGATTGGTAAATTCCAGACATTTTGAATTCTTCTTGCATTATATACATAAAATACTTTCAAACTGAATATGTAACCGCCCAATCATATCATATCGTATCACTTACAGTTATATTTATTATTTTTATTTGTTCATTTTAATTCAACTAAGTTGTACTGCCTTTATTGTAGAAAAAATATACATATTTCGTATAGAATATATGTGTGCTAAATTCTTCTGGTGTTGATTGATTATTGTTGCATAATAAATTTAAAATTCACGTAATGGTACAGAAATGGCGTACAACAGAGTGAGTCGGTTGTGTTGTTGATGGCTACTATAATATTTTAACAAATCTTTGTCCTTTTTAGTCACCTCTGCATTTTCTGATTTGTTCAACTGATTATATTTGTTGGTTAAAGAGTTTCATTTATTATTGCTCTGAAGGTGATTTCCAGGGTGTTATCTGAAGAATCATTGATGTTAACTTCGGTTCAGCAACAGTATCTTTAATTGCTAGATTTTTACCATTCATCGATGTTGCAAATATGTTTTATTTATGCGTGTCATTTACCAGATAACTTTCGATATGTGATGGCTGTAAATTCTCTCATTTCTTTCACGTCCTTTGCGTTCTGAGTGGAACTTAAGGCTTCAAGTTTCAGTAGCGGTGGGTGGCGTTTCTAATAAGGGGTGAGGTTTCTGGCCTCACGCCAAATTTTCCCTTTTTACCGGACTTTGTACCAGTTAATTGAGGTGTGTGGTGTGAACATTTTCATAAACGTTTCATTTTTGTTTAAACCAGATTCTATACTGGAATTATAAAACGAATAAAGCCTTTATTGCGGGCCCTCAATATTCTCACTTGATCGGTGGATGTTTGATTAACTCATAAACACTACAATTTATTCGTTTTATTATGGACAAGATATTACGTCCTGAACGCTTTGATGCTGATTCCAATTGCCAAACATCTTCGAAGATTTGGAATCATTGGTTTCGTACATTCAATACTTTTATCACTAAATCTTCAACTCCAGATTCAGACAAACTTGATGTTCTCATCAACTATATCTCACCTACTGTATATGAATACATTGCTGAATGTAAAACATTTGACGGCGCTCTTAGTACTCTTGAGAAACTGTATGTCAAACCAAAGAACGAGATGTTTGCTCGACATCTATTATCCACATGCAAACAAGAAACTGGACAGTGCCTCGACCAATTTTTACAAAAACTGAAATCTCTGGCAAAAGATTGTTCATTCAAACCTGTTTCGGCTGAACAAAATCAGAATGATGCAATACGTGACGCATTCATAAGTGGAATGCAATCTAATAATATACGACAACGTCTTCTGGAAAACAAATAACTTGATCTTGATACTGCTTATGAACAAGCTCGATCCCTAGAAATGGCTTATCAACAATCACATTCGTTTCATCCTTCCGAATTCTCCAATTCTGCTGCAATATCAAACAGTGATACATCAAATGAACTAAACTCTTATATGGGTGAAACAGGATTGACTGCTTCAATAAATGAGAAATGCTACTTCTGTGGATTTACTAGACATCCTCGCTCTAAATGTCCTGCAAGGGATGCAGTATGCAAACTCTGTGGTAAGAAGGGGCATTATCAGAAGGTCTGCCGGTCAAAATCGTACACCAAAACTACATCAATTACTAGTTCTTTGTTGTCTTCCATGACTCTAGCCGCCGCTCCACAGTCTCTCTCCAATGCGGTTGTGCAGCTTTTTGTAAATGACATTCCCCTACAAGCCCTCGTAGATACTGGGAGCTCAGACAGTTATATTTCTTGTGCAGTCGTTCAAAAACAACATATAAAGGTAGAGCATTCTCGCACTTCAATCACAATGGCTTCCACAAGTCTGACAACTCATACTCATGGTCACTGTTATGTAAATCTACGTTATAAAGACTCGAGTTACTCACATATCAAACTTTCAGTGTTGCCAAATCTGTGTGCTGATGTGCTATTAGGTCATGATTTTTTACGCTTGCATAATAAACTCGAAATTCCATTTGAAGGTAAAAACAATCCATTTTCACTGTGTAATCTTGTTGCTGCACATATTGATCCACCTCCCTTGTTTCATAACCTAACACCCAAATGTGTTCCGATCGCTACAAAATCACGAAGACATTCCACTTCAGATGAACATTTCATCAAGCTGGAAATCAAAAATTTACTCAGTGAGCAGATCATCGAGAATTACGACTGACTTTCTCCGCGAGACCAATGATTCGTATGTCCGTGAAGGATGAGCTACCGCTGTTGGCTTCATCTATGTGCATCTACCAATTCACCTGCTCGTGTGGAGCCAGGTGTATCGACTGTACTCAGCGTTCGCTATCCAAATGCGTCAACGAACATTTACCTTCATGGTTTTATAAAGGAGAAAACCGATGCCCCCGCAGCTCGATCCTTGAACATTTGATCGACTCTGGACACCAAGTCAAACCAGAAATAAACTTCAAAGTTATCTACAGAATACAAGGCAATCTTGCTAAAAGTGTACGGATCAAACTTCTCCACATCGCAGAAGCAATGGCAATTCATCTGCTAAATCCTGAACTTTGCATACAAAAGAAATTCGTTCATTCATTAAATCTACAATGGACGTAATCTTTCTTAATTTCAGTCTTACTAATTGTATTATTTTGTCTCTTGCATTTTATTATTTCACATCTTCACTTATATTATTCTCTACCCCACCCTTTTGTAATCTCTACCCTCATTAACAATGTTACTAACTTGACCCACGTCCAATTTCTAGTCAACTGAGTTACGTCATCCGATTAACTTACTTATTTTCAACTGTATTATTCTCTAACCCCACCCTTACTTGATTTTAAACATCACTCATTAACACTGTTTCCAACCTGACCTCATCTGAATTCTACTCACTTAATCAATTCTATTTTATTTTCCATCTTAAAGTTTGTTTCCAAGCCAAAAATTACTTATATTACATAATTATCTAAACTTTATAAATCTAATGTACACACACACAAACAAAATTGTATA
The DNA here is from genome assembly GCA_944472155.2 of Trichobilharzia szidati. NCBI lineage: Eukaryota > Metazoa > Platyhelminthes > Trematoda > Strigeidida > Schistosomatidae > Trichobilharzia > Trichobilharzia szidati. The sequence goes on along the minus strand of OX235271.1, from coordinate 60,586,935 downwards.
AATATGCGATTGTACAGCTAAGTGAATGAATTCGCCGAAAAGAGTCTCTTCGCTGAACGCCTTCTTTTCCAGTATATATGTGGTATAGACATGGAAAGTGGCAACAAAAGGAAGTTGAAGAGATAGAAAGAGAGAAAATATAGATAAGACAAGTTATGAAACTGTATGACTAAAATTGATATGATTATGAGCAATAATTTATGCTCAAAACCTTGTCATCCAGTTGTTAATACTGCATCACTGTGTGATATTTAAAATAAAATAATCTAATATGCAATTAAATTCTACCACAGTGCCCAAGTTCTGCACTTACATTATCGAATTTATTTTTTGAAGTTTACTAAGCATAATTTTATGATCTTTATTTGACTTCTGAATGAAAGATACAATCAATAGTTTTGTATATTAATGGCGGTACATCTTACTACAGTATTTACATGTGAGAATACGTAATCTACAGTTCTTCTGCATTCCTTTGAGTTCCGAGTGGGACATAAGACTTCAAGCTTGAGCTTTGAAGTTTCAGTAGCGGCGATGTTGTTTTTACACAGTTGGGTCGCTATCTTCACTTCCAACCTTCCATCCAAATTAGGCTTATGACTGGCTAAGCGAAGTATAGAAGTGCATCATCCGGAAATTGAATCCGGACCATGTGCGTGGTTAGCAAGCATTATGTCAGTGAATCACTGACACACGATCTGTTGACTAGCAGCTCCGTACTTTAATGCCTATTTATGTAGCATTGTTTAATGGGTTGTATTCAAGTTTAATTAACTAGTTATTGCAAAAGTTTTAAGTATTTATCAAGTTGGTCATTTCACTTTAGTATTCATTTAATTAAGTGTCGATTTATTACGCTGAGTTTTATTTTACTCATTTTTTGATCTTTATTAAGAAAATTTATTTGAAGTTAATACATTCACGTTTGATACTGACAGTCGATTTTACAATCTTTTAAACTTTGGTTTATTAGCTTGAAAGTGTACTATCCGATTTGTTTGCTCTAATGAAATTCTTTTTAGTGGTTTTAGAGCTGCCAAGTTTATCCAAACAGTCCAGCTTCATGTCGGCCTGGATCTATCTTAATATATCAGCTTACTGTTTTTACGTACATGCCTTTTAAAACAAGTGACCATGTTGGCATATTACTTATGTAGAAATAAGATATGATAGAGAAGATTTGTAGCTCAGGTGGATGATTTTGATGTGGTTGTGTTCTCTGAGCTGGATAGTTAATTTGCGAAGCTTTCATCACCCTACTAGGTGACATCTTCAGCGCATACTTCAATTTGAAGTGAGCTTTTAGATTTCTCCACGAATCTAAAATCTAAGAGCCCACTTCAAATTGAAGTATGCGCTGAAGATGTCACCTAGTAGGGTGATGAAAGCTTCGCAAATTAACTATCCAGCTCAGAGAACACAACCACATCAAAATTATGTAGAAATAGAATGTAACCTGATGTTTATGTGAATACTGTCTTGGGTGTGGTGTCTTTCGCCTTAGTGAGGATACGCTAATGTTGGCAGCTGTATTCATCAACGACTGGCAAAGTTCAACAATAGAGTCCCAAGCAATGCGAACGCACAAGATATTCATCAAAGACAGTTTCAACTTTTCAAAGAAAGTTCCTAGAAGACAATTAATTCAGTGTCATTTACCAGTAGGCACAATTATTCGCGCTAGAATAATGGTGGGCTTCCTCAACCAATGACTGGCATGCGTTCAGGGTCATTGGAACATTTCCAATCCTGGGACTCTATTGTTGAACTTCGCCCAACGACTGATGAGATTCATTCCACTTAAAACCAACGTTGTTTTGCATTTCTTTGAGTTCCGAGTGGAGTTTCAGTAACAGTGTTGTTTTTACTAGGTGGAGTTACTATCCTCGTTCTCAACCTTTCCTCTTTTCTGGTCTTACCACTAGCTAGGTGAGGTTTGAGAGTACAAACGTCTTCTGGGAATCGAACCCGGACCATCTAAGCAGTTGGTAAGCATTCACTGATCTATCTGTCACTTAGAGCTAATGCTATATATCGATAGTTACCCTTCAGTTCTTTCTGTGGAGTAGCTCTAAAGTAGTTGTCTAAGTAATACCTTATGAATTTCATATATTCTAATGGAATTTTTTTGTTGAAGAAACCATAACTAAGAACATAATTTACACGTTTAAATTACTATTCCATGTTTTCTCATCTGAATGTGTGTAGTTTACCCTACCTCATAAATTCTAGTCAACAAGTATGTGTGAACTAAAGTACGCGTTATTCTTTGGCATGCACAACCAGTCTTTCACTTTTATTTACTATCATAAAATCCATTTCTTTTCGGTAATTATTACTATGTAAAATTATTAAAATTTTAATTTTGCAGAAAATTCGATGCCTGACACTGAGTTGCTTCAAGTTGACTCAAATAATACAGTCCCAGATGTCTTGGTGCCCGAAACCTTAATTTATCAAGGAGCTGAAGCCAGAGTTTATCGCACTAAATTATTCCGTTCAACATATACTTTTCCATGTATTGTAAAGGAAAGATTTGTTAAACGATATCGCCATAGTACATTGGACTCAACCCTATCTATGCAAAGAATGCGAGCTGAAGTTCGACAATTGTTACGTTGCAGAGAAGCAGGCATAGACGTTCCACCTATACTTCTAGTCGATATTCGGCGTCGTCGAATTTGGCTCGGTGAAATTGGTCCAGATGCTGTTACACTACAAGATTGGTTTAAAACCTTCTCCACTCGGGCTATCGAAACAGACATATCGGCTGGAGATCTTCAGAAAGAGACAGTTTCACAGCTACGGGATTTAACAGCAGCCCTGGGACGATTGCTTGCTCAACTACATTCTAATCACATAATTCATGGTGACTTGACGTTGGCTAATATTCTTATTCAACAGGTAATTTCTGGAGTATTTTTTGTTGCGTTTATTTTGAGATCTGTCGAGTGGATATACAACCGATGAAAAATGTCCTCTAAACCTGTTTTATCCTTTCGGTATATGCACATGTATGTACGCGCGTACTGTTTCTCAGATATTGAAAATGCCTCCCAACAGAATGACAGATTGATATTTGTTACAAGTTTCATCAGGCATTGATATCAGTTCAAAAACCAGATAGTCCTGGACAGTTGTTTTGCCCTAGCGTGAGACTCTTCAGTAGTACGCACTAACTATCCCACCTGAGATCGAACTAGTGACCTTCAAGTTACGCGGTGAAGCTCGTTGATCATCCAGCTACTTAAGCCGGAATTCAATGAAGTGCAAATTTTAGTTTCTGTCAGTTCGTGATTTTAGTGCGAGCGCCAGCCAGTGTTATCGGCGAGTATTTGTCCTCACATCCTGTCTCTGAAGAGTCCCAGGCTAGGAAGAAACAGTTGTCCAGTACTCCCTGGTTTTCAATGGTTTTATAACTGTTATCAGTACGTGATAAAAATTGAAATGAGCCAACCCCTCCCTTGCAAACTTACTCTTGAAGATGAATATTTAACTACATATCTGATACTCATTAAAGGGTACGTCATTCAGTGGAGTTGTATTTCTCTTCTTTTGTTAAACCTTGTAGTAATTTCTAAAAGAAATCGTTTTTCCTCGTCATATTCCCCTGTTTAAAACACATAAAATGTTAGTAAGTACTATATTTTTTCTTTCTAAGCAATTTACAAGCGATACCTCTGGTAATTTTTAGATGGTTCTCTAGTGATAATCATTGAATATCTAACTAGTGTTCTAATTTTCTTCGTTAATTTTGTTTTACTTTATCGCAGAAGGATGTTAACGGTAAACAAATCAGTTTTCGAGTTGTTCCAATCGACTTTGGACTTTCAAGCGCTTCATCTGGCCTGACATCACAACGTTTAGCTGAGGATAAAGCTGTGGATTTGTATGTATTTGAACGAGCATTAACTTGTGGCTTAGATCATAAAGCCTTATTGAAAGCTTTTCCTGATCACCCTGATTTAAATACACCAGATGGCGTGATGAATTTAATTATGGATGCATATCGTGAGAATTACGCTGTACAACAGTTGAATGAAGAATCAGAACCACCACAACAACAAGAACGAGTCAAGTGTAAATCGTCGGTTAATAAAAAATCGGGTGATAATTTGAATCCAAAGAAAGCTGAAGTGAAAGAAGTTCTAAGTAGGCTTGAAGAGGTTCGACAGCGTGGTCGGAAACGTTTGATGGTTGGATGAATTTTTTATTTTTTAAAACATTTAGCTATTTTGGTTATCAATAATTTCTTATGTATATTTTTTGGAATGGAAAATACAATGTTTTTATACATCCACACTGTCTTTAGTATAATTCTTTCGGTGACGGTGATTATTGTAGTTGGTGCCAACACTGATGTATGGAATTACCAAATGAGTGAAGCTTTAGGACAAACGTGTTGTTATCATTTATCCCTTGGGTTCCTAGTGGAACATAGGGCATCAGCAGCACACCTCCATTTCATCCTGTTTTCTGCAGTCCTCTCTTTAGCTAGCTACACAATTTTCCATAAGCTCTAATCTCCTGCTTTCTGCGGAGACCCAACTCCTCACTTCCTATTCGGGTACCACTCGAGGGCCTGGCCTGTGATTTCTCTCAATGTTCTGCTCGGCATACGTCCAATCCACCTTCTTTGTATTTGTCGGTTCGCTCTCATAGTTCCTGGTTGCTCATCCTTTCTGATCGGTTATCTCATCTTCAGTATCTAGGCAGCGAAGGCAACTGCTGTTGAAAGTCTGCAGCAGGCTGTCGAAGATCTTTTTGGTCAGGCATTTGCCAAGTGTCTGAACCGTATAGAAGCAATGAACGGTATGACATTATTGTCTAAATTTCTGATCTTGCACTCAGTGCTGCTGATTTTGGAGTCAGAACGTCTGTCTTGCATTTGCAATCCTGCATTTGACATTCTCATCAGTGCCGCCCGTGTAACAACAGAAGACAAGGGTCAGGCAACAGATCGTTTATTAAGGAAAATCAACACATATTTATAGATTTTAATGTACATTATTGTAGATTATTGTTAGTAGAAAATGCAGTCTTTTGATTGGTTGTTTCTCACAGAAAGTTAACCTTGCATCTCTTTGTGGCTGTGTCAGATCATCCATATGCTAACTGTATCCGCCTGTGCAAAGCCTTTGTTCTCATTTTCTCAACACCAATATTGGGGACATAAACACTGACGTGAATTACTGTCTACCAACTTCGGCTAGCAACCAGCTCTCACCACACCCGTAGATGAAACGCTCGATGCTGTTAAATGATAGAAATGACGTCCTTCACGTTTTTCCCAATGATTGTGATAGTTGTTTGTAGTACGTCGGATATTTTCATCACTTCTGTCTTGTTTGTGTTCACTTGAATTCCTGTGTTGGCTGCATCTTTGGGGAACTTGTTGGTTTTCGCCTGCAGATCTTCAAGTCTGTTTGAAACTAAACATAAATAATCCTTGAAGTTCAGATATTCTAGTGGTAGCTGACTGTCAATATCAACCAAAATTCATTTTTCATTGGTAGTCAATTCGTCAGTGGGGAGAAGCTGATGTATATAACTATGATTTGCCTGAAACGAAATTTAACTGGTTGAAAGATAGAAAGCTTAACTTATCCTAAGTGTATCAACAAAGCCAATGACTTAAAGAGCTTCATTGCAGAATGAAAATCAATCCAATTCATCATGCACCTAGGCGAGATTAGGTTGTAAGGAGGTGACACAAATATATATTTACACTCGCAGTCATGTAACGTCGCTTACCAGTGAGACACTGATGTTGACTTTCAGCGTGACAGTGCTTTTATCCACCAGTAATCCACTTCCGAAAACAATCCAAGGTGGAGATCTATTCTCTAAAATGGAAATATCCTTCACTGCCTTTTTCCTATAGTTGTCATCACAATAAGACTGAAACCACGTGATATATCCTAGTGTTTTTACACATTGCTAAAATGGAAAATATTGGTAGATAGACTCTGGTTAGTTTTAGGCAGTGCTGCATTAAATGCAATAACCTCCAGCTGTAGCGTTTTCGTCACTATAATTTCCTGGAGGGATAAACTAAGGCTAATAGTAACTTAACCGAATCAAGGTGTTATTTCACAAATTAGAAAATTAATTAAACGAAATATATGCTTATTCAAATCTGTCGAAGACGCAAAAGTAGCAGTCACACAGTGGGAATCGTAAAACAACAGTAAAGTAGAGCACTAAAAATAGGAGTTAACCAAAAACAAAGATAAATAATAAGGAAATAAGTGAAAAGGAGATTTACAAATGTTAAGAGGACGATTACGCATGAACGTCGGGGGAACAGGGTAATAATTACAAAATATTCAAATAATTATATCAGTATTGTAAGTCCATTGTTGGGCGAAGGATTTTTAGGTCAGTTATTTTGTTACATTGAGTCTTTAGTAAGTTTTTATCTTCAGTTAATATGCTGAAGGTATTGACAGAACTGTGGTTAAGCGAACTTTGATTAAATGAAGTGATGATTCTAATAGTGAACTACGGACGCACTTTATATCTTTAAGTGTCTTAAAATTGTACTTTCCATGGTTGAATTTTGCTGTCTTTCTAAGCCGGCTTGGTGATTGCCAACAACCTTCCATTTTCTCCCCACATATTCTTTTCGTAGCCATTCTCGAACGCGGGTTCGATATCTCTTGGTGGTGGGGTCGTGGGTTTGCATTGCTGAAAAGTCCCATAGTGGGACGAAACAGTTTCCCGTATCTCTTTAAGTGACGTTGGTTCGTAATGAAAATCTAACAATTGAAGCTAATCTGAATTAACTTAGAAATGTCTCCGTAAATAATTCAACAAGTGCTGGAGTATATTTAAAAAAAGTCGTATGATTTGTTCTAAGTGTACTGACCAAGTGTCTCGATCATAATGCAGAGAATCAATGCATTCTTCTGTATAGTTTCCCAAACTTCTGCTAGTGACACAATATACAGTCCAATGATATCAAAAACAGACTCTGGTGTTTTAGAATCTATAGAACCTTTCAACAATGCCATCAGACATCTATGCAATCCAAGCGTATCTCAAAATTGATCGACCAAGCATAATAACGAACTACCTGAGAATCAAAAGGTATATTTCCAACAAGTTGGGGTAAAAATTTTGTCTGCAAAGAATCAAACAGAATAGAAGACGATCCCCGCATACAATGTACGATGTAACTATGAGTTCAATCAAACAAAATCACAATCGTAAAACAATACATTACTATCAATTATTCTACTACAGATAATAAGTAGTAGAAGTTACTTAGCTACCGGATATATGTAGACAGTCAGCACCTGCTAGGTGCACAAGATCACTTTTCTATACGGCAAAGGCAGTTTTCGGTCAGTATGCTTTTACCATAGTTTGACTGAGAAATTTGTTTGTTTTGTTTTTCTGGTGTAATGCCATGTCAACCTATTGCCTAGACACTTTATCTGTCCTGGAAGAAAATTATGACTTGTATGAAAACGCTCTTAAATTGAAAGCTCTCTGATCTACCACTTGTATTCCTCCCACATTCATTTTTCTCGTGTTCAAATCAACATAATGTTGTTTATATTTTTTCCACTACAAGGTTGACCGAACTGTTTATTATAAATTTATGCAGTGAAGCATTTCATTGTTTTATAAAGACGACAAAACGCCTATCTGATTGAAAATAATAAGTAAATACAGAATTATTTGTTTATTTTGTAATTCCTGTTGACATTTGTTTGTATATTGTATGCCCTTATAATTAGTTTTATGTTTATCTTGATTGCATATAATCAACATAGATACCTATTCACGTAGAAACAAAAGATTTTCAAAAAACTGGGCATCAGACTGATAAATTGTATAATGTCCGGTGGTGGTTCTTTCTTTGGCTTAAGAAAAATGATAGGACTATATATTTTAAGAGTACTAGGCCTAATGCAGTATTAGGCATTCATTCAACAAAATAAAACTTCGAGGTTGATCACGGAGTGATGTCAGTTAGAGAACCGTTGAAAACCAGGGAGTAGTGGAAACTTGTTTCACCCCAGCCTGGGACTCACCGACGGTTCGCACTCGGTCCCCGAATTTTGAATCCAGGACCCTCCACTAATAAGGCGAGCTTGTATACCATTCAGCTACTGTGACCTAATTCAATGGCCAGCCCATGAATTCTAATTTCCACCAATTCGTAATTTAGCGCGACCACCAACCAATGTTGTCGATGGGAACTCCATCCTCACTCCCAACTGGATGGACCTCACTGGTCACGACTTCTCACTAGAAATCCAGGAAACCCCGTCCTGTAGCAAGACACTAGCGAGCGTCAGATTAATTTTCAAGAATTAGTTTGTAGTGATTCGTTAAAATCACGAATTGGTAGAAGTTAGAATCCATGGGTCATTGAATTGGGCTCCAGTAGATGAGTGGTATACGAGCTAACCTCATAACTACAAGGTGTAGGGCTCGAACCCTGAGGTGTGTGTGCTACAGGTAACTGCCAAACTAGGACGAAACGGTCGTCCAGTTCTCCAGAGCTGGTTTTCAATGGTTCTCCGACCGACATCAATCCGTGATCTAAAGTGAAACTTGAAAATAGGTCAAGAGCTTGTCTAAACGGTTACCCTATTTGTGTTGAGTATTTAGTCATGTTTAAACTGATGAATATCTGTATACACTTGTGTACATTTATTTCAAATATAACTAATGATTTTTACTTTATATATAATTTATTGAACATATTTCGAAAACTGTTAATTTAAACAAAGATAAATAAAATTTATTTGATACATTTCAAAATTAATATTCAGTTAACCGAGCATAAAGATATTCTTTTTCCTAATGTCATATATCTCTCCTACTATTAAATATGTCATTATGAATACCGCCCACTAATTTCCTCTTTGTATCTCTCTCCCTCCCATATAGATCACATATAATTTTTGTCTACTTGTCACTAATAGATGAGTTGTTTCAATTCATACTACTTAGTTTACCTGGTAACTAGCATTCACACACACACACAACACTCCTCAAAAATGAAGTTTTAATTACCTTTTGGTTACTGTTATTGATTACATAAGACAAGAATGACAGAGAAGGTAACGGGAGTTGGAAAGGTGGAGATATACCTACATATAATTACTATAGTAACTAAACTCAAATTAATTTATCAGCGATCATCTTGTTTCAGTTTACTCAATGCAGTTATTTATTGGACACAAGTGAATACCATTAGTTATGTTATTAAAGGTTCATTTTCAAATTCTTGTTCTGCTAATTCTTCCTAAATTAATAATAATGTTTTTACGAGTTGATCACGGATTGATATCAGTTAGAGAACCATTGAAAACCAGGGAGAACTGGACAGCTGCTGTTTCATCCTAGTTTGGGAATCATCGGCAGTACGCACCCACTGGAATTCAAATCCAGGACCTTCAGGTTACAAGGCAAGCTCGTATACCATTCAGCCACTGGGACCCGATTCAGTGTCTCATGAATTCTAACTTCTACCAATTCGTGATTTGGCGCGACCCCAACCAATGTCGTTGGTGGGACATCCATCCACACACGTGACATCTAATTGGACTTCACTGGTCACGACTTCTCACTAGAACTCCAGGAAACTCCATCCTGTAGCAAGTCACTAGCGAGGATCACATTAATTTTCTATAGTTTGGTTTGTAAGGGTTAGTTATGCTTTTACGAGTTGATCACGGATTTATATCGCGCTAAATCACGAATTGGTAGAAGTTAGAATTCATGAGACACTGAATCGGGTCCCAGTGGCTGAATGGTATACGAGCTTGCCTTGTAACCTGAAGGTCCTGGATTTGAATTCCAGTGGGTGCGTACTGCCGATGATTCCCAAACTAGGATGAAACAGCAGCTGTCCAGTTCTCCCTGGTTTTCAATGGTTCGTAAAAACATAACTAACCCTTACGAATCAAACTATAGAAAATTAATAATGATGACATTGAGTGTATTTTTGATACAAATAATAGTAATATGATTACAAATCTCTTTTCTGATGAATACAGACGTTTAGTTAGCTTACACCAGGACACATTTATAATGCAGTCTGCATATTTGATTTATTTATTTTATTTTTTTATTATTTTGATTACAGCTTGATTCCATACTGTATTTTCAGTACAAGTATGGAATTTTCAGCATGGATATCGGTAGCCCAAATTTACAGGCCGACCATAGATATCGGGTGTGCGCCGGCAGGGGATCGAACCCCGGACCATGTGCATGGTCGGCGGGAGTCCTAACCACAGTGCCACCGACGCATAAAATACGACGGACTAAAAAGTAGTAGTTCTAATACATCTTTCAATTCTGCGTATTCCCGTCCCACAGCTCAGAATGTCCTACAGAAGACCATTCCTTCATCATGCTGATATTTCAGTGCATTATATTTCATAAAATACTATTTATACGAGCATCATTGTTGCCAAAAGTTTCATTTAAATGGATCCTGCCAAATAAGCAAAAACGGATCTAAATTCCGATAGAAATCTATAACAATAGCTAGTCCCAATCCAGTCGGAAGTTCTATGAGATTACTGGCAACATATCACGTTATAACACCAAACAAATGGAGGCAGAATAATGTTCGGACAAATGGTCATACTGTATGGTCGCGATTAGATGCCACTTCTGATATAACTGTCATTTTAAGAAAGATTTAGAACTACATCTGCAGTGCCTACACTGAAAACACTACTCAAACTTCTGTCACCACTTGGGTACCTTAAATTCTCTTGTCAACCACAATATTGCCTATTCTTCGATAATACCGAAACCACTGGGATTTTCTAAGGCAACCAAAATGATTTAAATCTTTGGGGACTTGGTCGGTTTAACCGCCTAACACTGAAGGATGTTTCACTTAAATCTTTCTGCAAAACAATAAACTGTCTTCAGAGTCATGTGACTCTTCCTTTGACTTGTGCGAAATATATCCATCTGCTTTCGAACCTGACCTGCTTCTCTGACCCCTGATGCAAGCAGTTATTCAGCTACTTCCCTATACTGTTTAAAACCAAGCATGCAAATAGTCGTCTCTCTTCTTAAGGAAGGAAGTATTATAGACTATCTCAGTGGTCTATAAATCAGAATTCAAACTGTATAAATATTGACTAGTTATCTTCTAGTTACATAAACAGCCAATCAGATTTCATCATCTTCGACAGGAGCCAATTACTCGACTTTTGTTATTATTTGTAAATAAATGATTATCCCTCTCTCTTCGAATACACGTTCCAGTATCATTGTATAAGTCTACCGGGAAACGTCCATTACTGTTAACTGGTACCACGGGAATATCCAGCGAGCACAATAGTAGGATACCTCCAATAAATCACTTCAGTGAAAAATTAGCTGTGAATATGAGTGCACTATATTGCTGAGATCATTCAAAATATGCTTGAATTCATTCCTGAACGAGACTAGAATGTAATTTCGTGGATATTTACTAGCAGTGGAATCCAGATTACGCATTTTAGCGTTTTAAACGAAGGGTACCAGGTTCGAGTCTCAGTGGGAACACCATCACTCACTGAGAATTCAGAAATATCCAGTTGATGAGTCCAAAATACGGCGAAATGCGAATCCTGGATTTCACAGCTAGTCATCATCCACCAAATTACTTCAAGTTAATCAACGGACATCGTCAAAGCGAAGGAGCTGACGTGTCAACAGAGGACGAACACCTCGGTCCAATCATCAACTAACGGGAAAATCGAAATTGAATTAAAAATAAATAGAGATAAAAATGCATTTTGATGATGAATTGTTTCCATGGCCTTATGACTTTTGGAACATATTATTTTAAGATTTTTTACTTGGCGCTTGATCTCTAAGGGTCAGTTATAAGGGAGTGAACGAAAAAATTAAACAGATTGTTAATCTATATAGGTGAATCTGTCATTATACCCACCAGCATTTTATGTATGTTGGCTAACCAAGGCTGTTGATTGTGTCTACACTTGATCAGTAGATTATTGCTTACAAATGAATTCCTTAAGTGTGTTTTTTATGTTTAAGACATGCATTTTTTTCATATATTTCGTTTTGGCAAGAGCAAAATGAGTCATATATGTGACTTGTTACCAGGTTGAGTACAGTATGTGTTATTATATCCCACCTATAGCTTAGTTATTAAATTACACATTAATCCTATAAGTAGAAAATACATTTCCCTTGTTGACTAATTTGTATTCCCTTCTCAATCCCCTGCTGATAGTGAGAATATTATTCAGGATATGAGATTTATATTACTAACTGACCAGAAAACCACAAAGGCAGACACACCAGGAGAAAGAGGAAGGAGGAAGAAACTCTATTTGAATGAATGCAATAACAAATCAGAGTAAAAAACTGTTCATCTCCAATCCAAATTCACTTTTAATTTGTACCCCAAAAGGATTTTCTTCATATATGTGATCATAGGCATGGAACAGGGTAAAAAAGAACCCGCATTGGCTTACAGTTAATACTGCGAAGAATGGATATGTTTTCGTTTTATTATTATTACTACTCTAATAGTATTAGGTAATTACACTTCCAAAAAGGAAATTAATGTATTGAATAAGAAGCATAGTAACTGAGATTATGTAAATATGTTCTGAAAAGGAGAAGCAGATTGAAGTGAGAGAATCAAGATAAGATAAATAGTCGGAGGAAAGTGTATAAAGTTTGAATTCACAAATAATGTCTAAAGACTAATAGTGCGTATTGAACAAACACAGGAGGAGTAAGACAAGGCTGCCTACTATCACCTATGAATTTCCTAATTTTGATGAACTGGATCATACAGCATACCGTGGGGAAGGGGAAGACAAGCTTACATTGGATTTCAGAAGATCTGGCCTTCGAGCATGATTAATACGCAATGTCAAACAAACTTGAAGGTCTAAAGGCAAAAATTAATCAGCAAAGACAGGACTTCAGGGGAACACAGAAAAGGCTGAGATGATGAAGATACCCAACTACCAGCATCAGTAAGGAAGATCTAAGTGAATTCATCTGTTTCATTTACCCACCTAGGCAACATCATTTTAACTACAGATGACATGGATGAGGATGTCAAAGCCGGCTGAGATCAGGAAACCAAAAGAGATAGTTATTAATTCGGAATCTATGCGGAGATCTACAGTAACCAAAATAAGGAACAAAATCAGAACTTTCAACACGAATTTCTAGTCAATTAGTGCTCTAATATGCTCCAGAGACTTGGTGCATGCGTCATCACAAGCATTTCCAACAGCCCACTGCAGACTTTCATCCTTTCTTCCACATAAATTTCCTCGGTGATGTTCCTTGATACCTGCGACGTTTCCCCTATGACTGCATGAAAGTCCACGATGCCGCTGTCGACATCTTAGCCATTCCGCCATTATGATTGTGGATTTCTTATGGGTGACAGGAGTAGATTATTGACTCTCCCATCAATAATTTGGAGAGTTTACTTCCATCCTATTTGCTCTCACAGATTCTTACCACTTCTTTTCTTCTGAAGTCTTAGCAGATTTGCCAGCTTCTTACATCGTGCGAACATTTCATATCCCTGTGCTAATCCATGCTTTAATCGACAGAAAGGAGGCACATCTTGTGACTGGCTTCCCGGGATTTTCACCCGACCGTTTCACCCATCCTCGAAATGAGGACTCTTCCCGACTGCAGAACGGAAGGAGTTTATTTCTTTTACAGTTCGAATTATCACTACCTATCTGGTTGTATTTTACCGGGTGGAGTCTCTAGCTCCGTACTCTACTTAACCTCTCGTCTGGGCTTTGAACGGCCTGGTAAACTGGGAAATACTATTCATTATATATGATCATATTATTCATTAACTCATTAGCTGTTTAAATCTTTTTGTTTTCCACTTTGTTGGTTGCCATGTTTTCGAATTTCTGTGAAGTTTAATTCGAGAATTTCAGAGCTTTGAATTACGATATTTTCTTTAACACAGTGTTTTTATGTAATTTCCAAATTTTCTTTTGTGTTTCTTTCAATATATTTAAATCATCCTGTGTCATTACTACTTTCAGTGATTCATTCAATTTTTAGGAATTTATTGGTTAAGAAAGTTTATAACAGTAAATATGATTTGCTGGTATTTTTCAAATCTCTTTTCTTCGTTACTTTCGTAGAAAGTTATGCATAGGGCTTCCTTTGAGTTTTCATCACAGGGAGGGATAGGTATGTCACTTTAAGGTTTCTCAGCAGTACTAGCACCTCAGAAATACACTTTCCGACCAATTTTGTACAGACTGTAATACATTTTCAGAATAAATGGGATAATGACCAACTAACTTAACAATTTATCCACAGTTCCAAACCTTCTATATGTTTCCGAGAGGTAGTGAAGTTATTTAACACACAACTATCGAGCCTTTACAATAAATATGTACGTTATAAGTACGTAACAGCTAAGTTCATCTGGTTATGTCTAAATTCACTAATATTAAAGGATATAAACACCAGTAAAGTGCTACTTTGCTTATTTGGTATGCTATTTATTCGATTACGTTTCAAAAGCAGTTTACTCCTCAAACTTATATCATGTCACTATGTACTTTCGACCAAATAAACAAACTGATAGTGTGAATTAATATAGACAATTTATCATGTTCAAAGGGAAGTAATTCTTTACATAAATAACAAAACATGAGCGAACCCTTGTGATATTAATTTATACTACTCATAAATTGTAAGTAGGCAAAAGAAAACGTCAAATAAATAGCAGTTAATGTTAGGCAAGAGTTATTTACATTATTGAACCACTGATCCAGAAGACATAAAAAAGTTATTTCGTAGCAGCTAAGAGGACAACGAAACTGTGGAAGGAATACATAAAGTGTCCTCACAAAGCTTCCAAAAAATACGGAAATGTTGGTTTTGTGTTGCTTAGTTATGGTCAGTGAGCTACATTTTTATTAGCTAAAACATTAACAGTCAGCCTAACATGTAGCTGTTCATGTCAATGAGGTGTAAGCGAGATCAACAGTTGATACTTTATACGATTTCAACTGCATGCATATTTTATGGATAACTATTTCCAAGGCGTGTGGGTTCGATTCCCCACCCACGCACTCCTGAACCTCACTAAGCCGGTAATAAGACTGTTGAAGGGGAGAGGCTGGGCATGAGGCTAGAAACCCCATCCAGGAAAATAAACACTACCGAAACTTCAAGCCTCCAGCTTGAAGGCCTATATTCCACTCGGAACGTAAAGGAATAAAATAATACCAAGTGTTGTTTTGTAGGGACTCTTGTTTGATTTGTTGAAGAATTTCATCATGAACTGACATCAGTTATCAAACCACTGGAAAAGCTGGAAGTACTGGACAGCTGCTTCGTCCCAGTTTGGGACTCTTCATCAGTGCGCACCCACTATGAGGATTATAACCCACGACCTTTTGGTTACAAGGCGAGCTCGTAGACCATTAAGCTACTGGGACCCGACCCAATGGCCCATGAACCCCGATGGGTGCGTACTTCTGAAGAGTCCCAAAACAGGACGAAACGGCTGTCCAGCACATCCCTGCAGGTTTTCCAGTGGTTCTATAACTGATGTCAGATCATGATGAAATCCGCCAACCAAATAAAATAATGATAAATAGTGATTTTCAAGGCAGTGGTATTTATTAGGCAAAGCAATTCATTGTTGATAACCAAACTACAATGTTAAAAAGCGAACTTTTTCACACAGAGGTGGGACAGTTGAAAATCACTAACTGATTTCGATCTGTTAAAATGTTTAAATGAAAGAAGTTTATGCAAGATAACAAGCAAAAATTAATTAGACAACTGTTGAAATATCAAATTTCCTGACATCCACTCTGCATCCGATGCAGTTCTGAAGTTCGGTTGCTCAGTCATCTTATTTTTGTGACTGCAAAAGAAAACTAGTCACAGTAGTAGGTGGTAAGAATCACCAGATTCCTATCAGATCCTATTCACCCATTTTCAGTTGAATTGTAATTGAGTTTAGATTATTGAGGAAAGAAGTGTGTTCTGAAATATTGACATTTTGGAGGTGTACTTAGAATCTTCAGTGAAGATTGATTCATACCTACAACAACTTAAACAAGTCAAGTCTTTTAATTACGCTTATGGATTTCGAAGATATTCTTTTAGATTTCATTCTCTTCTTGCTTATTCATAACTGGTCTTAGTATGTGTCTCTAGGCACATCTTTATTTAGAGTGCATTAGAAACCGTGGTAAATTTTTTTAAATACAAATTAATCAAGCATATAATTTGTGAAATAATCTCCTCATGACACTAGAATAATACTCACATTCTCTCGCTGATTATTTTTTCTTTCAAAAGTCATCCACTTATTACTTGCTTAGCTATGAGGAATATAAAGCATTTGTCGTCTTCCCCTGAAATACTTTGTCAATATTGATATGTCAGCTCCTAGTACGCATGCTTAGACGATAAGCTAAGATTAACATGATATTATCTGTTCAAATTTTTCACTTAAATATTTTGGCTATTTTAATGAAGACAACAGTATTAGTACAAATAAGCCATGCATAATCACAAAGGTGAAATGAAGATATCTTAGAAATACTAACAGTAACTAAACAGTCAACTTCGTTGTTTTAACAGAGTTAGTGTTACCAAATGTGGTAATGAAATAATCTCGATAAAATGCAATTGTTTGAAGAACAATAAACAATTTCCACTAATTAATGTATCATAGAAAGCTTTGAAATAATCCCAGTCACACCCATCATCTATTCGACAGTTTCACTTTGTTCCATTTTATTAAAAAGCCTTTCAGAGCATTCAAGTTTCGTTGGAATTTATTATCTTCTTTCTTGTCGATATGCTGGAGTGAAGTCATCAGGTTCTACAGGCACACTGATCATAGAAATGGAAGCTTCACTACTGCCTGAATTTAAATATTGGCTGTATTTCCGTTGGTACCTGGCAATGAAATTTAACACTTTGGTCCCAGTGATTTGAATTTTCCGCTCTGTGTTTTATAACAGAGTAATAGTTGAGTATATGAACAAAGAAAGGAATAAGAAATCCCACTGACAAAATAATATTTGGTGAACAGTGTTTGGGTGTCGTAACTCATTATCCTAGTGGGTAACTCTGTAGAGTTTTAAGTGGTTATTTCTGGATTTCATTCTCACTTGAAACACCAACGAGCTATGATATAAGTTAGTTCGTCTATGTGTTCTGGCTTTCACAATCAAATATGTAACACTCAGTTTTTTTTACTAACTAAAGAACTTTTTCAAATTCCACCTTTCTTTGTGACTACTTCATCATTCAAATTTAAGGACACATGGCATGAGAGTTAGAACAAGAAAAAGAAACTTCCATTGAAGACTAAAATAAAGTCCAGAATTTCCTCAAGATAAATTCATGTTGGTGCAGGTGATTTTCAGTACACACATTTTCTTCTAATTTGTTAAACATCTCTTCATCATTTGCATAAGCCAATGCACATGTTGGTCAAGACAGATAAACAATCAAACAATGATCTCTTTAACAAATTTAGTTCAACCCAGTCTTATGCATGATTTCATGCTGGTTCAAACTGATGATCCTTATAGCGAAAGTTTTCCATAAGATAAGATGCTCTAGTAAAGTAAAAATCAGCTGTAAGAAGAAGGTGTACATTGGTATATATGTGTACAACTAATGAATTACATACATTTTAGCACAAATAATGAATCACATCAGACGCGTGCACACTATGAACATGACACAAAACATAAAAACACTAACACTATCTACACAGTGATCTAACTGCGTTTATTTCAGGTCAAGTAATACTGTCTATTCAGTGTGAAGCGTGTGGTTTATAGGAAACAAAGGAAAACTGAAATTACAAATATGTTTACATGAACATTGGACTGGCCGACAGCAAGCAATGCATAAATGAATTAATTTACTATGGTAATAAGATGAATTGTTTATCATAACGAAAAAATAAACAATTGTTAATTATTTTAACATCAGTTGGTTGTGACCAGCAGGGGAATTCCACCCTTATCACGCGTTTTGAGCGTTAGTGATTTAGTGGTGTAGCGCTCGCCAACCACGCGCATCGTCCGGAGTTGGAGTCTCTGTCAACACACTTTTACACCTTGCTTAGCAGGTATTAAGCCCATTAAGTTGGAGAGGTTGGGCTTGAGGCTGTCGACCCTACCCTGACAAAATTCACGATCATTACTGAGGCTTTATAGTTCAAGACTTAAGCCCTATATTCCATTAAGAACACGAAGGAATGAAGAAGAAGAAGCAGGGGAATCCAGAGCTCAGGTTTCGTTCTTTTCAAGACTTATCATCTGGATGCACTTGCACCATAGTTCATATTCTCGCTGAGACTTGAATCTGACACTCTCTATTTTGAGAGTTAGAACTGTATTCGCCAACTTATGAGACATGCTTTGTTAAATATGTACGAAGATAATGGTGAGATGACCTTATTGTCTTCTTGTGAAAATTCATGCTCAAACTCTCCCAGGATATTCGTGACTTATGACTTCAGATTTAGGAATCTGGAATTCCTTCCGATTACCTCTGGTTATTTGTTTATTTTGAATATCCTTTCAGAAATGTGTGACAATATAAACTCTGAGAATGGGCAATGCGAATAAATGGCTGCAAAAAAGTTATATGAAAACTGAAAGTAGAAGGTAAATTATTCAGTTAATGGTTCGAACTAGTAACCAATTTGAGGTAGGATCCATCATACTCAGATATTGTCATAAACATTTAATCTTACGGGTCCTTAACGGTAGTTCACATCGTGTGATATATTTTTGTGGTCATTTATAGTGGGAATTGACGAATACAAATATGACTTGATTTTGTACACTAGTGTATACTATTCACTGTTCAAATAGAAAACAGTAATTCTCAGATATAGTGACCAATCCCTGTAAATTATTTCATGATAATTTAAATAGACTCTTTGCTCAAATTACTTCAGAAAATTAGCAACATCTACGATCTGAATATTTATAATCTTATACTGATGAATGTTTACAAGATACATTGCCGCAATGTCATTTAATTGTGTTTTCCACAGTTTGATTTGATACAACACGCAGTCATACAGCATTAAATGTTTGCTGATAACATTTCGGGGGCGATTTATTGCTCATAATCGTATCAAGGTGACATGATACTCAGGAATTTATGACTCTTCTCAATCCCTATTAATATTTCTTATCACTAACTTGTGTTATGTCATCAACAGTTACGAAATAGTCAGTTGACCTTTATGATGAACAGGATATTCTAATCTCTATGTGTATTTGGGCAAGTGATGTTATCATGGAAAATGTTAAGTAAATTACAATAGTAAGAGTAGTGTTCATTCGTATATGCGTGTGTATCTCTGCGTGTGTATGTGTATGTGTGTGTACGTATCCGTTGTTAGTTCAGCAACACTTAAACATAACCTGAATTTTCGAACAGAAGGAATACTGAATTTATACAACAAGTTAACTTGATAAATATTTACTTATCTAATCAAACTGATGGTTGTTTCATGGTGTAAACACTTAGATAGGATTGATAAAATTCAGTTTCTACCCGGATATACAAAAGACAAATGAATAACATATCGAAAGATAGAATGAGTGGAAACATATTTACCAATTATGTAATCATAACAGTAATAAAGTATTTAATAGTCATGACCCTGTAGTTGCTGCTTACAAGTGAAAGCATCTGAGTTAGAATGTAACTTAAAAGAAGTAGAAACACAGGCATAATATAAATTCAGTTAGATGACTGAAATAAATTTTTGCGAAATAATGATCAGTATTTAATTAGTGGATGGTGACTAGCAGTGGAATCCAGGATGCGCATTTCTTCCTATTTGGCGCCCAGACATCGTCGAAGCATCTGATCAAGAAGCCGACATGTCGACCTGAGACCGAGTCCAATCAATCGATGGGAAAAATCTAAAATTCAGTTAAATGAAATAGTGATCACTTTATAAAATTAAAAGCTGATGAAGCTATCTAGGGTGGCGACGAAACATTTATAGTCAAATATGGAAGTCCAGGGAACATCAAACCATATTATTTTGTGGATGGTGACTGGCAGCAGAATCCAGAATGTGTACTTCATCCGATTGGGGACTCGTCTTCTAGGTGTACCCGCAATTCTCAGTGTGTGATGTTGTTCCCATTGAGGTCCGAACCCAATACCCATCATTTCAAAATCCAGGGAATTTTCACCAGGCCACTCGGGTCACGAGAATACCTCCCTTGAGCAAAGCGTGTTAGTTACAGTGTATGTAATTTGATTTCGTCTTTCCCATAAACTGAGCGGACTGAAATGTTCGGCTTCTGTTGACATGTTGGCCTTTCGTAGAGGTGTCTCAACAGCGTCTGAGGCTTAACATGATGTTAATTAGTATATGGTGACTAGCAGATGGATCCACTTGGATGCACATTTCGTTCTATCTGCAACAGGTCATCTCGATGCAACTGCATTCAGATCCATATCCTGATATGAATAATTATCCCTAATTGTGTTTAATAAACGATCTGATATGAACTGATGAATTATTACAGATCTGGTGATGAATAGAGTGCTTTGTAGGACTATAAATTAGGGTTTTTACTGACAAAATGCA
The DNA here is from genome assembly GCA_944472155.2 of Trichobilharzia szidati. Lineage (NCBI taxonomy): Eukaryota > Metazoa > Platyhelminthes > Trematoda > Strigeidida > Schistosomatidae > Trichobilharzia > Trichobilharzia szidati. Next base: position 60,566,312 of record OX235271.1, on the reverse strand, counting down.
ATCGAATTCTTACAAAGTTAAATAAAATAATATGCAACTTTTCAAACTACTTTGTCACTTCAAACTGCAGTATTCTTTTAGAGTTTACAGACAGAAAAGTACTTTTAAATGAAACACCACGATATACTTCTACGATAAGACAGAAAGGTTATGGAGGTTCAAATTGACAAGAAGTATTTGTAGAATTGATTACAGGCTCATGATTCCAGTCAGCATGAGAACTACATTAAGAAACATTAAAGTTCTTAGCACAAGTGAAACAATTGAATAACGGTTCATTAGGTTAGACAGTTGAATATTATTGTTTTCATGACTGTCACAGCCAGTAATGTAAATACGTGTATAGAGGGAATATATCTTTCCAGAATGTTAGCTTGTGAATATGCTGGAGTTTCCATTGGGACTCGAACTCAGTGGAGATGCCATCACTTGCTGAAGACGCACTAACATCCAGTGATGAGTCATTTAAAGGAAGAAGTGCACATCTTAGATTTTTCTTTTAACCTCAGTAAAAATAGACAACATGTTGAGTTTAGATTCCTTTATTTATTTCAGACAACGAAAAAATACTTCGTTTTCATGAATAGATACAAAAAGATGAAAATAAAAATTACTCTTATTAACAAATTAAACATTATACATTCAATGAACTGTAGAAATACTTTTTGGATGACATGAAAAGAAGCTGTCTGTCAAGATTATGAATGTGAATTTTAAAAAAACACAACTAAAAGTCCTTCAAAAATGTCATTCAACTGGTATATAAACTACTAGAGTCAGTAAGGTTTATTCATCCATGAATAACAGATTCACAATTAGAAGTGTAGATCAAATGCCTATTTAATTAAAAAGAAACTATCAGAATGTGAACATTCCAACTGTATTCCCTGACTTGATAGTTTTTAAGTTCTTAACGAAAAGAGGTGTTATGTGACGGAAAAGGAGAGAGATAAGTGTCACAAGTCAAATACCTGTTGCACATACCAAATATATTCTCAAAACAAAGAGTAAAAATAAATCCCATTTGATGTTTTTAAGCACCCTAAACAATGATTCCTTAATCCATCTGCTCAGATTTATTTACTTTTTCACATATCTTAGTTGATGAATTGATTCATTGAGCAATTGAATAAACAGCTTTGCCAAAAGGTATCAATCTTAAAGTTGTTTTTTATTTCTTCAAAAAACAACCTCTCATACTCAGTGGTTAAAAAGAAGATAATCCAAATGCAGATTAATTGGGTTTCATGTGAAGAGAGGAAAATGGGGAGATAATTAACTGTTAATTAATCAACGCCTGGATTGTGTAATTAATGAAGTGGAAGTTTTGAAAATGTTGTGGAAAAAAATGAAGGATGCATTACACAACCACTTGTTACAATGTGATGTTAATCACTTGTGAAAAGTTTTCAGATGAATCGTCGGATAGAAACCTTAAGCACATGTGTTTATCTTTCATTCTCAAGATTGCTCCATTATCAGTGATTTAGATGACAATGGTTTATCATCTCAGAAAAAGTACATATGTGGGCTTCAGATAATGTTATTCAAATTAGTTTTATATATTATGGTTTCATAGGTTGAAGTATTCTGTGAGTTGGGATTATTAAGAGCAGAGGCTGTAGTGACTCTTTAAATATCACGCTTTCTCTCTTCCGTATACAGTCATATCTTCTTAAGTGTGCTTTGAATACGTCACTGTTATTTTTTTTTCTCCATGGAAATTTATATGGAATGAAACTTGATTACTTATGCAATGTGGTACGGTTATAAATTACATTTAATACTTACGTATTTCATGATATATTATTGTAATTCCCTTTGGTTCCAATTGGGTCGAAGGCATTCTGTAGCTTATCTCCATTTTATGCTGTTCTCTTCAGTTGCCTTTAGTTGGCTCTACTATTACCAATAGATTCTCATCTCCTTCACAAACGAGCTCCTCACTGTCCCTCTCGGACGACCATCTCACCTTTTCTCATTTGGATTCCACTCGAGAAATGGACTGCCAAGCAGTGTCACCCACCGGTCTTCTCAGCGTGTCCCATCTATCTGTATATTTTTCTGCCTATTTTTTGGGCACTAGATTATTGGTCGGTTCGTTGCCGAAGTTCCTCGTTGCTTTTCCTTTCAAGTCATCTGAATTTCAAAATCAAGTCAGTAAAGGTAGCTGTTGATAAAGTCTGCAGTGGCTTGTTGGAAATGCTTTCGGTGTCCCGCATGAAAAGTCTCTGGCCCATTTGGAAGTACTGATTTATCACATCTAGCCATTATTATTTCAGAAAATTGCCTTTTTGAAACCAATATAGCCGGTGTGTTCTCAGTGGTTTGAAAAAACTGGCTGGTTCAACAGAATTCAACTAGTCACTATCCAGTGGCACGCTAAAGCTAGTTTGTTATGTTAATTTTAATAGATATGATCAATGACACGAACAGATCTCACTTAATTTTCTCAGCATTCTAGGTCCAAAAGTTATGCATATATGTATGTGGAATTAAGAAATCTTATATTCTTACACTTAGGATAACTTAATTATGCAGAAAATAGTTGAAATTCCTGTTGGGAGATACGGTTTTGAAGTGTAAAGAGAGGCCTCAATAAACAACAAGACACGTGGCAGACGAAGTAAACAGTCTGAAAGCAGTGATTTTTGCTCCTTGTGATAGGGTGTTTGTCAGTGTTTATTGTTAGGAGTGAACTAGGTACTCCATTTCAAAAAATAATTTATACATAAAGCCTATAAATTATTTCGTCATATCCATATTGCATTTGTTATCATTAGAGAAAATCCCTTGGACAAATTTGGCGATGTCATGATACGTTTATTCGGATAATAAAGTAGGCCGCCAGGTCTAGCTCTAGAAACAGATAACAGGAAGACCGAGGTACGACTGATGTAAGTCTCAAAAGTGAATATTTTAATTCAGCAGAATAGTGGACAGTATTTCCATATGTGAGGATAGAATTTTCAGTCTTAGTGGTAACAACATCATGGTTGTAAGCACAGAAATATGGATCAGATACCTCAGAAATTTCGGATTTCAATGTCAATAAGACAGGTTAGAACTCAAGAGGAATAGTAGAACTAGAGAGGTCAGCTTCGCAAAACAGACTTCTCATGTACTAGTCTATGAGCAACATTCCAATGTTAAGTCTGACGACAATAATAATGATAATAATAACTTCATTCTAGGCAATATGTTAACACACAGTACTGAATTTTCAGTATACTTAGATTGCAAAATAATACTCTTCCTACAAGCTCTTCAGCTGAAATAGTATTCAGCAGTACACTATGTCATGCTTTGTTGTTCGATCTGAAGCAATATCCAATCCTTTACGATAATTTTCCTTCATCTCCTTTGGGAAATGCACTGCATTACACTGAGAGCAAATTAAAAATGCCCGCGAGTTCATGTGGCGATCCCGAAACACAATTAGTTTATTAAAACAGTAAGAAATGGAGAAGGGTTTATGTATTACACTGGATGAAAGTTTAGGTAGCCCAGTGATTTAAGTGGGCCGCCTGTTACCTGTCTAGGGCAAAATCGGTGGAAGGGGATTCGAATGTGGGAGTTATAGTCGACTGGTTGAGCCAAGGGATATAGGTATTCGAAAAATGGTGTGGTTCCATGATTCCAATCCTATGCCGTCTATATTCACTTCAGAATCCAGCATATGTGGTTAAAAAGTACAAAGGAATTGAACAATTTGACCTTCAAATTACTGATTAACTAAAAGTTAAATATCAAAGAGATTCGAAACATTCATATCATTAATGAATTCATTCCACTATTATACAGATAATTAAAACGTGATAGATAATATTATAAGAAAATTAACCGTTCAAGTTAAGCTTACTGTATTAAATTGAACAATATTATTTAGGAAAAACTCTTACGATGTATGTCACGCGTGTCATATCACAGTTCAATGAAGGTCATTTATATAAGTTATTATATAACAGTTTAAATGATCATATACAATCCGTGACTAAATATGCATTCTCGTAATCTACTGATCCGTCAATCAAAGGATAGTAGTAAGCTCAAGTAACACATACTTCTTACCTTGTGTTGTGGCGGATAGGAAGAAGAAAGGTAGTGGGGAGAGTTTTTAGACACTAACTCATATCACCTACTCTTTATCACTTAAGTTATAGAGAAATAGAGAGAGGGAGGAAAAAGAAATATCTAGATAAGCAGTTATCCAACCGATAAAGCTGGATGTAATTTGTAGATGAACCATTCAACTTGTATGACCATGACTGCAGTATGGAAAGTAATTTCAGTAATGTAAATTCTATCGAAATTAATGACTTGTACTTTTATAAAGAGAACAGGAAAGTGAATAAAGTATCATATTAATTTTGGTTTGAGGATAAAGGAATCCTTGTTAAAGTATTTTGGGAAGATTACATTTTTAATGACATGGCTTGAAAACTTTGATCTGAAACGAAATACTCTTATTCTCGATAATGATGAGAACACTCTCAATTTTACTCCTGCATAAAAACTCTAAGACATCTTTAGTTAGTAAACCGAACCTCATTTTCTCAAAGTTTGAGGTACACTGCACATAGTTTTGACGTGCAAATTTTAGGTCTCAGAGTGAGAAGGTTATCATTGAGTTGTCGGGTTGTAATGCTGTAACCCGCCATTTGTAACTTGACAATTAGCTATCGTCAGTTCTCTATGGTGAATAAATATCTACTCGGCCGATAGGATTTATTGACAGATCATGGCTTCTCATCGGAATTTCAGAGAATCTGTTTCGAAACTAGTAACTTGTTACTATTTAGTGGTTGTTTGGCTGGAAGGTTTATGAAGAGATTATTAGTTTCAAAGCATCTTATATCACGAATAAACAAAACCTGGAGAAAGATCGACAGTTAAGAAGCACTGGATGGTTTCTTATCATAATTTCGTACATATGAGAATCGCGTACTGATGACTTTATGCAGAATGCCTTTCTATCTAGCAAAAATTGATCTGAAAGTCGACCACTTATTCAGCCTCACTACCAAGCTGATAGATAAAAGTTATTTTGATTATTATTGACTGGGAAACATGGAACTGTTCCTAACTTATCATATGAAACAATATAAAAAAGTATCTGATCAAGTTATTGAAGTTAACTGTAATTTTGACAGAATTAGGACTTAGAAGCAATTTATTCGTTTGTATTTAATTTATTTATCGTCGCCTTGTGCATTAAGTTATATTGCGAACATGGTGTTTGGTGATCAGATGCAATAGATATTTAGATTTTCAATTCAATTCATTACCGTTCTACCTACTGCTTTGAGTAGATATGCGTTCTGCCCTCTTTTTCTTCAGCTCTGATATTAATTTAATTCTTTCAAATATCTCAAGTACGAATTTTGAATATTTTTATTCTCTTATCTAGTAGAATCGAAGATGCACATTTCATCCTGTTTGGGACTCGTGTATCGCGACTGGGGCTCAAACCAAGCATCCATCGTTTCAAACATCACAGCGTCATCCACTAGCACCACTTGCATCATGACGGGCACCTCTTTTGCAACGGGTATCAGTTATTATTATTATTATTCAATTTCGATTCTCTTGTTGATTGACTGGATCGAAATGTCTGTCTTCTGTCGACTTCAGCAAATAATTTGTATACTCTCTTCATCTGTTTCAAAAGACTTTCAAAAGAATATCCTTTCAATAAGTTCTATTCAACTGAATAATAATACTGGCGTGATATTAACTGGAACAAGTCACAAGAAGATCTGTTTAGTACTGTATTTTGGTTTTTGACGATGTTGCGTTCTCTCCACTAGATGGTTTCACTCCTAAGCTTGTATTGCTCTTCTGGATGACACCTTCAAAGTTGACTTCACATTGAAGAGAAATCCACAAAGACAGTAGGACCCTCTCAGTTGAATTATCCAACTCATGGAATACAACAACACAGCTACAAATCTCCATCAAAGAAAATTTATTCCCTACGATTTTATGAAGGTTGATTTACTTCTCATACATGTGAAACACTATAACAGCGAAGACGAAGATAGAAATTCAGATAACTCAGTAGTTTAAGTTGATCAACTTATGTGTAATCGCTTCACATTCATTGTAATGGTTGTTTGGGTGCATGCATTCTGCAAAATTGTTTGCAAAACATGAGTACTGTTTATTTTGCTATACCTTTCAAAGCATGTGAGTTAACTGGTTGGTTTTCATTCCCTGTGCGTTGGTGGCACAGTGGTTAGGACTCTCGCTAACCATGCACATGGTTAGGGGTTCGATCCCTTGCTGACGCACATCTGATATCAAATGGTCAGCCTGCAAAATTTTGGCTACCGATATCACATGCTGAAAATTCCACATTTGTATGGAATCAAGCTATAATCAAAATAAAAATATGTATATATTCTCTGGTTAAGTGAATCGGTGGTACAGTGGTAGAATGCACGCCATCCATATATGTGGTTCGAGGCTCAATACGCAATCGACGCACACATTTACCTCGCCAAACCGGTAATAAGATTGGTAAAGAGAGAAGGTTGGGCATGAGGAGGCTAGCAACCCCACCCCACCCCACTGCTACTAAAACTTCAAAGTTCTAGCTTGACTCCCTGTGTTCCACTAGAAACGAAAAGGAGTAAAATAAATAATAATTCTCTGCTTAAAGTTGTAAATCAAAGTTGTATCTGCAGTGTAACAAATATGATTCATCTTTCGAAATGTATTCATTTTATCTTAACGTTGATATAAAAATATTTAAATATACAAACATGTGTTTATTTTTACACATTTCAAGTTTATTGCTACAACTTTTTTGTGTGTAATTATGTTGAATATTTTAAGAGTCTACAATTTTATTGTTATTCACTTCGACTAAACCACCATTATTCGTATTTATTGCAGTTTATTGAACATTGGACACTATTACACTGTAACAACAACAATCAACTATTCGTGTTTAAAAAGAACCACTTGAAATTCTTACACAGATTAAATTGTTTCTTTTATTTGCTTTTTAATTATATCGACGCATCTCTAGAAAATGTTCATAGTCCTGTTGGTTGTTTTAGGGTCACTTGGCAACCACCACTTGATCTAACTGATATACACCCACCCCCACTTCACACCTCACAAATTCTAGTTACATATTTGCATGTCTTTTAGCAAAATATTACAGATCCAATAATCACTCTTTTTAGGAATAGCGTTTATGGTTATTGTTGTTGTTTTCATTATTATATGGGTTGTCCGGGCAACAGTGGGGTGGGCGGAAAGAAATAGATAACTTGAAGATTATGGGAAGAGAAAATATTCATTCATGTATATCACACGCATATTTGTAATTAAACTATCATGACAACTAAAATTTAGCAAAACAAGATTTTAACAACAATGTTTAAGCATGTTTCGATTTAACAATGTATTATAATCGTTTTTAGATAAGAGTGATATTTACTTGTTATGATTGTTATGCTTGTGTTTTTCGGAAATTCGTTACATGAACTCCAATTCAACTGGTATATGCATATGAATAATTATACTGATTAGTACTCCTATTATTATTATCACTGTTATCGTCATTATCAATGAAGAGTATAAGTAACATATGCCAACTTAAATTTAGGACGAAAAGAAACCCTGAATATTTGTCGACCAGTGAAAATGTTCCACACAATGGAGATATTTAGAATACACAGAATAGAACAAAACACAAATAGATTTACATTTAAATTACATGCATTTATTGGTATGCAAATCTGATTTTCCGACGGAATGGAGGCTAAATACTTCCCCTACTCTCCAGTGGATTTTACTATGCCTAATCATATGCATGCAGTAGATGTTTTTTAAGATAAATAGAAAGCCTGGATTACAACTGGATTTAAATGAACGGCCTATTTGATTATCCATACTGAAATCCACAGACATAGTTTCTAGGTTCTCCTGTTAATCATCCTTCAGTTTCACTTTAAAAACTGTGAGATTCAACTGACTACCGTGTAAATACGAAAAATTATTTCTTTATCACGTTAGAATATTTGAGGAGTTTAGATGAAATTGAGTCGAAAATGAGTCATATAACAAATTACCTTAATAGCCCTGAGCGTCATACTTTATTCCGTACTAACAGATTGAAAATGTTTCAACGAGGGATCATGTGCATATGACTAGCCCATCGTTAGAGTGAATTATTATCACTTCTCTTTTATTGTTTCTATTGGTTGACAACACTGGTAGAGGAATTATGATCCGATTATTATTTTGGAGTAAAACTCAGCTGTTAGAGAACTTGACTGTTAACTCCGAGGTCCTGCAGCGACTCAGATTTTCGCATAACCTTCAGTCGTTACACACATCACCTCAGATAGTCACGCCATCAAAGAAATCTTAAGCAAAAACATGGTCAAGTGACATAAAGATCAGAATTAGATATCACTGGGATCAATATATTCGACTAGATTACTGCTGTAGCTGTTAAGGGATTCGTTGATCCTCAACCACCATAGTGAGCATGCAAAAAATATCTTGAATATGAACGTTTCTTAGAAATTTTAGAGTTTTTTTTTTTATCCTTCAGTGAATTAATTTACGCAAGACTACATAAATAATGCAGAATAAATTGTTAACAGGACAACAGGCGGTTACTTTTAGATATTTTGGAATAATTCACGATACCCATCGAGACATTAGATTGAAAAGAACAAGAAGTTCAGCAAAGATATCTTTTCGGCGATTTCATTCTCAACAGCTGTACAATCGTATTTATATAGATTAGTCCACACGGATACAATTATTATTTGTTTAATTCCACACATGTAAACTAATCTATATATCTTTGCTGAACTTCTTATTCCTTTCAATCTAATTCACGATAGCTGCAAGTTTGCAAGTACACTCATCAGTTACTTGGTGGGTATTTAGGTTCAATCAACAAGAAGCTATTGATTAAAATCGTAGACTTGTTCGAACTCATCATTAACGTAAATCTCAAAGTTTGTGTAAGTAATTATTCTCTCTGAGATACAAATACACAACAATAATTGTTGAATTTATTAAATGTTTCCACTTGTAGAGAAGTAACTATACAATTTTTATCTTTTAAAGAGATTCAGCCACAAAATGTCTGCCAAACCGAGGAAAACAGAATTTGAATCTATGGCATGCCTATTTGATCACTTTACTTGTAGCTTTCGTATGTGTTGAAGTTAAGTTGTAAGTTGAACAATAAATAGTTTTATTCTCCATTCATTAGTTTGATAACATTACGATAAAGAGGCTGTCAATGTATTTAAACTTAAGCGGGCATTTATGTCTATAAAACACGGCTTAATGTGTGTTGTGCACTGATGTATCATAGAGTTTACTTTACAATAATTCCAAATACCAAGTTGAATAGAAGATAGTCAAGCAGCATATTTTAATGTCGTGAAATAAAACCTAAGAGATTTACCCTTTATTATGATTCTTTTCATCATTAATATGATCTGCACGTGATCTGTTACCAAGATGGTTTAAACACGCATAATCACTGCAGATTTTTAGATAGTAAACAATTACAATAGTAGAAAACTTATCTCGCATACCTGATGAGTGTGATTTTTATTAACCCCCACTGATATGCAGGAAAATTCAAGGGTATATCACGAAAGTTACAGGAAAACTCACAGGAGAACAAAGCTAAATATAAACAGTAAATAAATTATTCGCTATCACCGAGTTTGTTTCGTGATACAATAAAATAATACATTTTCAATTTGCTTAGTGACAGTTGGCAGGGGATTTCAGGAGGTGAATCCTTTCTCGATCAGTGATGATGTCTTCACTTAAATGAAAGCTAAGCATCAGTTGTTTCATATTCTGGAAAGTCAACATTTAGGTTATCGAATCAACTGTAGTCGATCCATACTGAGATTCGAGTTTTGCTCGGATTCATTGAATCCCATCGACTGCTCTCCCCTGACACAGTAGCATTCTTGACACTGTCACGTTCATTCTGATGTTAGCAATTTAGTGATATTACCAGCAATGGATCGTAGAAGAACAGCACTTGATAGGTGTTAGCTTTTTCTCCATTATCATCTTTGTAGTTTCCAGAGGGAAATCTGCTGGTCTACTGTGAATTGTATTTAGTACAGATGTGAGAAAAAAGCTGATGAAGAGTACTGAAAAACACCTGGCAGCAAAGTTGTTAAATAATAATTTAAAAAAGACGGTACTACTTACAACATTAACAATGTAAATACATAATAATTGCCTTATTAAGCAAAAGTGAGTTAGTAAGAGTAATGCACGACTAGCGTCAAATTTGTCATCTGCAAACTACACCGTTCGATGTTATAAATGACAGTTAACAAGGGGACAGAAATAGAATGAACGACATTAAATATTACTGATTGATTGATTATTATAGATAGTTGAGAATCACTCGCGTCGAACAGTGGTGGCTGTTGGCCAAATCCAAGGCTGGTCGTCTCGCCCTTTTTGGGGTCTCAACCTCATCAGATCAAACAGTCTAGTCCATCCAAACCATTTTTCGATAGCCACTTTAGCGAACTGGTAATGCATGGAACCATGTTCGTCATCTACACATTACACAGCTAATGGAGCAGATGTCTCATCTAGCCTATTTTTACTGATTAACTCAGATAATTTGAATTCCAGTATAACTAATGCAATTCACGTTCCCATTTGTTTTGTAACATATCATGTTTCCAGTCTGCAGGATATTTTTTTCTCAGTAATATCTACCTGGTGGTAACTTTAAGTTGATTATTTTCAGAGATCATAAGGAAGCTTATTATCATTCATAATTCGTGACTATTAATCTGTAGCAATCACATTTACTAACATCTGAGCTTACAATACAATACAATTTGTGGTATCTCAGATTAAAAATCATTTTCAAAAAACCAATTATCTCCATAGCTTTTATTCCATTAATGTACTATTGTAGAGTTTAATTATTCCTATTCCTTAAATTCTTGACAGACTAATAACTTTTATTTTGCTTATGATAGTCATCGACACATTTCTGTGTAAATTGTTTTTCGTATTTTATTTGTAGTTGGATGTATTCAATGTAATCTCATCAGTATTATGGAGGTTTCTTAATTAGTCACCGTTACTTGTTATTCTAACATTCTTACGATACTGGCTGTTAGTGTCTCTATGTATCACTGATTGACAAAAGTAAGAATCCGTGGATCAATGGATTCTGTCCTAGCGGCTGAATGGTCAACGGGCTCTCCTCGTACCCTGAAGGTTCTAGGTTTGATCCATCGGAGGTGGGGTGTCGATCATGGGTGTGTACGGATAAAGTGTCTTAATCTAAGATGAAACAGCTGTCTGGTACTCTCTAGTTTTCATTGACGCACTAACTGAAGTCCCATCATAATATAACATGAAACCAAACAAATCCCTGCAAACCAACATTTGAAAGTATTACATTGTAACTTATTGAAAGGTTGAGAAATATTTTCAACACTACCTAACTCTACTACTACTATACTACTAATGATTTCTGAAAATATTCTGCATGAATAACTTGATAGAGTTAGGAGTAAATCTGCCATACTGCTTTCTACTTGTCTGTGGGCCTGTTGCATAAGCTGCCTACGTCCATAGAAGTGTGTAAATGTTCTAGTTAACGTCTGAAATCATCTCACAGATATACACCAGTGTATTTAAAAAGCTCAGAGAAAACAATAAGCTGCCTAGGGTATTTAAAACAAATGTTTTCACACAAGGTTTTCATACAGATGGCCAAATAAAATGCAGAGTAAAATGGTTACAGGTTTTTTAACCATCAAACTACCTGAATCATTTGTCCTGTTGAAATTCTTTAGTATTACTCAAAACACCACTCAAATGAACTATGCAATTATAAGTTTTATTTAGAATCATTTCTCTGAGTTGTTTTATTAACTTCTACAACAAGAATAAACATGTTATATTAAATTATCATAAATTCGGAAAATATATCAACATCCTAAAGTGATCAGGTTCCAGATACTTTCTCGCGTGTTGCTTGACTGAAGTACTGGACTCACCAGTTTGATGTAAATGATGCTGTTACCCTACTAACACACTAACACATACATCGGAATAATTCATGGAACCTAGCGACTAAATACAGACATCAAAAGTACTCAAACACCCAAAAACAAGTACACATTGATGAATAATGTGTCTAATACCTAATGAATGAATGAATGTTTTGTTTTAAAACAAAAAAACAAGTTGTTATACGAGTAGTATCCATGTTTGATGTGCTTTTATTCATTTATCGTTGTCGTCAAGGTGGATAGTGCTCATGTTTTCATTTGTTATCATTAAGATTTACTATATACACCTTCCTGAATTAATGACGTTCAAATAAGTACAAAACAAAAATGATGTTAATCACATTGAATTAATTTTATGTATGTCCTTTTATTTAACTAATAGTTTGTTCTTATCATCATAATTCAATCATTTATTTTGATTCAGGTACAGGGAATCACTGTAGAGACTGTGAACTTTTTTTTCCTTTCTATCTCATATATCACTAACAGATTTAGTCGTAACGCCTTAATGACCTTGGCAACACAGATGATGACCTTTTGTTAGATCTAATTTAAATATGTTTAATTAATCATGTAGAACAGACAATATCTTTGCTACTGGAATGTTTAAGCATACTTAGTTGTTGAGTTAAATATTTATTGTAAATTTAAAAGTGGTCTGCTGTTCATTTGAGGCCGATTTGAGACAGAATAGTTCAGAAAGCCTTCGAACGAGAAATCAAAACCTTCTTACTACTTAAATTTGGATGACTTCTAAATGTAACCTCATATTTCGCTTTCACCTGATCAATTTTGTTTTATTCACGGTTCATGAGATATTCTGATCAATAAACCACAAATTGGAAGAAGTTGGATATCACGGGCTACTAATTCCCGACCTAGAGACTAAACAACATACCTCACAATCTGACGACGAAAAGGTCGATCCCTTTTGATGTCGTAAATACCCACCATCAAAGAATCCCCATTCATGACAAAGTGACTGTTCAAAACTTTCTGGCTTCTAAACTCTGTTATTGGTCCGAAATTCTGCTTACCTTCTTTTACTTGCAGGAATTCATGGGGCTTATTTGTGAGGTGGTTTTTACAATCCTCGGAGTGACTTTTGTTCACTTTAGTTTTATTTTATCTGAAATCTAAGGTCAGATAACTGGAAGGTACTTTAAGATTAATAGTCGTGAAACTCAGAGTGACTCAGTCACTGACTGTCATCGCTAACGAGTCCTAAGTCAAGAAAAAACATGATCTCATTGTTTTTCCAGCTAATTTTCACTTACGAAGAAGTAATCCTTTAAATTAAATCTGTGAAAATAAGAACTAATTACATAGCATGATGTATCAGTAGAAAAGGGTTGTTCAGTTATATACTCATCTTACTTGTATTACTGCATACTTCTCTGAAGTTTCTATATATATATATATATATGATACAACAGAACCCAGCATTAAGTGCCATGTACCATGTAATGACTATGAGGATAATTACATAGGTCAGTCAAACTAGTAGGTCGAGGTTAACTCGATTGTCGGGACACAAAAGTCTAGCTAGGCCTAGAGTGATTGATCCTGCTAAGTTGTGAATCTAGAAAACAGTATTCAGCAGTTGCATCGCACTCACTTGCATGTAATCACACACTATAGCGTGGGACAAGGTGGGAGTATTAAAAAGTAATATAGTTAGGTGGAGAGAGAGGTTAATCACTGAAGCTTTGTTTGTCGATTCAAAACCGCACACTTACAATCGGAATGACGCAACGCCTATACCGGAGATATGGAAAGTGGCAATAAACAACAAAGGGAAGTTGGAGAGACAGAAAGAGAGAAAATATATATAAGACAAATTGTGAAACCATGTGACTAAAATTAATATGATTACAAGCCATAATTTATGCTCGAAAAGTCATCCAGTTACTAATACTGCACCAATGTATGATATGTGAAGTAAACTATCTAATATGTAATTACATTCTACCACAGTGCACAAGTTCTACACTTACATTGATCAAAAGTTTCCGTTTGAAACAAATGTCTTATTGAAAAGTTAATAAAGTACTAGTTACTTAATTAAAGAAACCTTTTCCGGAGTTACCATATTGTCTTAGCTACATAATTCACTCAATCACTTGAGATTTTCCTTAGGAACTCTGAAAATTTTTAAGCGAAACTATGAAGCTACGAAAGCACAACAACTCCCAAAATATCCACTTCAGCTACTGACTGACTGAGTTTCAACGCAGAACTTCTCACAGAAGTGCAGCAGTTCCAGTTGTCACTCTCCATGTAGCACGTAAGAGTAGAGAAAAGAGAGAAGAAAGATATTCAAAAGGACTATAATGAAAAGACATGTGAGGGATAAAGAATAGTAACATGGAAAGCCATGAGGATTCAACAGATTTGGGAGATCACAAAGAGGAAATTTATATAAGCTACTGACAACGATTTTGAGCCAAATTACCTATAGTCTCCAGCCAACAGTTCTTAGCATCCAGAAGAATCCAACCAGGCAGTTTACACCTCCCTACGTAGCTTCGTCAAACCAACTGTCAAAGATTTTATGGACTGATCCCAGATCTTGTATGACTACCTTTAACTCTTTTCCAGCACAGCAATATGCTAGCTAACACTTCTTGTCGGAGAAGGCAGTGGCTTAGCATGCACACACCTCAGCTACAAGTTTTATCCACTTTTTTAAAGAAGAAATTTGATTTCGTGCGGTTTGTCAGTCAAATAAAGGAGATGTCGTTAAAGCAACTAAACAAAATCCCCACTGAGTCATATAAAGGAAAGACGTCCAGCGAATAGTTACTCTTTTCAGCGGTATCTTACCTTGAAGATACTTATTTTCCTTAAAAACTTGATGTTATTAATGATTCACATCAGCCATTATAGTTTGTCTTAGACAATATGCACAGTAGGTGATGTCTGCATTAATGGGTACTAATATGCCACACAAAGATATGCTCCAGAGTTTATTTTGACTGGTTTAGTGATCGCATTAATCTCTTTAATGATAAATTTTTGTCATCTCTTATAGTATAAAATCTATGTCAGATATATGGTGGAAAATGAATCTTGTACGGGACCATCTTCACTGTGAAATAAAGGAAACTTAAGCAATAGGAAGAGTTCTTTTAGGGTTGAATCATAATAAAAATAACTATGGTTACCAGTTAGGAACTTATTTTAGCCAACATTAAGTTTTGTGTCAAAATGAGATGAAGTACCCAATGAAGAGACAAACAAACAAATTGACAGTTTAACACATCATTAGCTAAATATGCCTTCTGATAAATGAAGTTTAATATTTATGCACCTGCTAGGTGTCGAATTCTATGCATAGCGTTGACTGTTGTTGTTTTTGTCTTTTTTCACCCTGAAATACATGTTCATCAGTCCTAATATAATGGTCCTGATGGTATCCCATGAGAATCACAATACACTTAATGATATTTGTATCACGTATTACAAACTTTAAATTAGTGTTGATGAATTTGTTAACTGGGTAAGGAAGAGTGGACACTAATAATTAGCACGTATCAGAATGCTTTTGTGTACTCTGGAAAGTGTGACAAATACAAGCTGGTGTATACATGCTTGTATATTTGTGTTAGTTGACACACTTTGGGGCATTGGATTTTGGTAATTGTTAGTAGTGCTCTAAGTTAGTACCATTTTTTCTCTTAACAGATAGCTTTAATTTGTTATTCTAAATGCACACTGTTTATTTATACTTGTCTAATTATAAAGGTGTTCAACATGCTTTTCGATGTATGATTGATGTTTATCTTCGCTTCGTTATTTTGGGATATTTAGTATATTAAATGACAATTTAGTGTATTAATACTCTTAGAGGGCAGTTCACAGTATGCATTAACACTAACTTTAGATATATGAAGAAAAATATACGACAGAATTTGATAGATATGTGAATACTAAAAGCCTTTGTTGTCATCCTACCACTGGCAACTGTACTAATCCTAGTTCTGTAGGGCAATGTTCGCAGGTGTAAGATTTTGGAGCACATTCGCAATAATGCAAATTCATTCTTAATTTACACAGATCAGGGTGATTATTACACCACCACAGTTTCCTCTGGAAACTGAGATTATTCAGATCACAATATGTGGTCTACTTGATACCATAAGTTGCTATCAAGAAACCAGGGGTGAATGAATAAATTATATACTAATGGCTGACTGAGATGTGCAGTTGTGCACCACCCACATCAATTAGTAGTGCTTGCTAGCCAGTCAGACTGAACATCGAAAGGCTGCTTCACTCGTTTGGGACTGATCCCATCAACGATGTATCCGGCTTGACTCAGCTCAGACAGCCTAATCGGTCTAAACCACTTGGTTTCTGGCTAACTCCTTGAGCCAACTAGTGATACCATAAATCGAATTCCCAATTTACACAGTTTGAGGTAATTATTTCACTAAAAGATTTTTCCCCTTGACTTCTGGAGTACAGCGATGAAAGAGGGATTTCAGATGATAGTAGATATTTTACGTCCCAATTAAACTAATTGATTCGAGGAATGACTTTTTATTCCTACTGATTCTTACGCCATCTAGGTTCACCTGTCTATATTTTGCTATTCAAACAGCCGAACTGATCGAAATCAGCTACTTTTTTTCCTATGTACTTGAACTAACAGTCTTTGCAGAGCATTGGGTAGGATAGATTATTTTATCAAACCTGATCACAGTAGAATCTCCGCGTATGTAGAGTTTGCCTCTGACTGACTTTGTAAGTTTGAATAACACTCTAATATCTAAGTTTTTAAGAAACACACTTATATTATCATAGGTTCCCTTCTTACTTGCTTATACTAAGGATGATGACGGTGATGATCATAACTTCGATTACTATTTCTTCATTTTTTGGAAGTGTCTTCTCTGTGTTAGTGGTTCAATGGTGGAACACTCACCAACCACACTGGTGGTCTGGCTTTCGATTCCCGACAGACGCATGCCTAAGCATCTCTTATCATGTAGCGAAAGAGGTAAAGAAGGAAGATTGGGCTTGAGACTTGAAATTCCACCTCGTAATAAAACGACACTGCTACTGGAATTTCATGACTCAAACTTGAAGCCTTGTGTTCCACTCGGAACACGAACGATTAATATAACCCGTAATCTTTTAAGGTTTTCGTTGACAGCTTACTGAATATCAGTTAATTTAGTAGGCAGAGCTAATCAATATTTTTTTATGAATCACCATCCATTCTCAATTTTAGGAGTCAAAATGCTTCAATCTCAAGTTCCAGCTTTCGAATGATACGTCTAATCAAAGAGCTCTATAGCTTCTCAAATAAGCGAATGCCTTACTAGGAAGAAGGCTGCATCTTATCACATATTGTTTGTAATTTTAAACTAAGAGTAGAATATTCATATCAAAGAATAAGTCATATTGTGAAGGATGTATTCAGTTCTACTGTTCAAATACCTTTACTTATGTTCTCCAGGTATATTTCGCAGTATACACCGGATGACTGAAACCTTGGCTACACAGTAAAAATGTCAAATTCCAAAGCATCATTAATCTTTAACTCTGAACTGAAAGATAGGAAAGTAACTGGACTGTGAATTCTGAAAATTAAATAAATGATGGAAATTTTTTATTCTGAGTCAGAAGGGGTTATAGTGGAGATAGTTACCATGTTGCCATGTTAAAAGCGATTAATCAGTTCTTTATTTGATAGTCTCAGTGTCTGTTTAATTATCAAAGATACAGTAGGACTGAATAGTTAGGAATAAACAAATCAACCGCAGATAGTTTACATTAAAACAGGTTGACTATGAGTAATGATAAATAAGATTGTAATTTATTTATGAAGACTGTAACTTTGTGTGGAGTCAGCAGTGGGTTAATATTCCCTTAGGTTTCGAGTGGAACACAGGGTTTCAGAAGCACATCTCCACTTCATCCTGTTGTCTGCTGGCTCCACGATTGTCCATAAGCTTTCATTTCATCCTTACACGATCTCCTCTGTGTCTTTGTTGGGACCACGAGCAAGTTGTTGTTTCCCACTCGGTTCCCAATGGAAGTCCTAGTGTGTGGTGTCACTGGGCTATCTCCTCAGTGTGTGTTCAGTCCATTTCCATTTCTTTCTGAAGATGTGTTGGGATTTAGGTTCTTATGTGGTTCGTTCAAATAGTTCCATGTTGCTAACGCTTTCTGGCTGGCTAAATGATCTTCAGTATGGAGCGAAGGCAGTTGTTGATGAAATTCTGTCAACCAAAGGAGAGCACTAACTTGCAGGATTTGTTTACTTGTTAAAAACTAGTCTAGTATATCTTTCTACAACTAAAGCATCCCCCAGTCACCACACTTATTATTGAAGAAACCTCTTAAACTTGTAAAGTGCTTCATTGTAAAATGTCTATCAGAAACGTAGGATTGTGTAGGTCAATTTAGTTGGCAAACTATTTCCATTGTATTTGGATTACATTTAAACTACCTAACTTCTACTCTTCTGTCATTACTGTACTTATCTGAGAAGAATTTGTTTTCAAAGTGCCGAAGTGTGAATCTTGGTCACAGCAGAATCCTATCACGGCAGAATCGAAATACAGACGATAAGAAATACGTTATTAAGTTTTCGAAGCGAAGGTGAAACAGATAATCATGATTATTTTTCCAATTTAGTTATGCGTCTGACAGATGTCAGCAAAACTGTATACACGTGAGTTTAGTCATTGTGTATAAACATGGGGTAATATCACTATTATTAATTATTATTCCTTTGGTTTCCGAGTGGAGCAAAGGGCTCTAAAAGTACGTATCCACTTCATCCCCTTCTCTATAGTCCTCTTTAGATGGCTTCGCGATCGCTGATGAGCTTTAATCTACTCTACATACGATTTCCTCCATGTCACCCCCGGACACACACCCAACTCGTCAATTCCTATTTGGATTCCACTAGAGGACATGGCACGCTATGTGACTTGGGTACTATGTTAATAAGACGGAAGAAAAATTTATTAATCCACCGTAATTTCAAAAGGTAAATTATGAATTGTTCTTGATGTATACACAAACGATATAAGAGTGTGCTTACCATTCCTGTTGTAGGGAGTTTTAAACAAACTAAGTTTTGAATAAATTATGCAGAATAATTATTCAAATGAAGGGTAGTTAGATTTTGGTGAATGAATGAAGTGATGAATTTATTAGTTCGAGCTAATTTTGTATTTCCGTTTGACTGATTATATTAGACAGAAATGTTCGATTTCTGTTGACAACTAAAGAGCCCCGAACAGGACGAAACGCGAGTCCTGGATTCCATTATTAGTCAGCATCTACCAAATAACGAAATGATGATTTCACAATGAAACAGTATCATTAATTATTTAGTTTAATTTTTGTTGTTTATGACCAACGATCTAATAAGTCATTTTTATGGCTGAACTGTCGTTCTTCTTTCTAAAGACCAGCATAAATATTCTTGAAGTTATGAAAACATGAGTTTCAGGTTAATGAAGTTTACCATAACAATTTAGATTGGAATGCTCCAGAGCATCATATTATGAACCAGGATCAAAATATTTCGTCCCATTTCATCAATAGCCATTCAACTATTATCAACTCGGTGTTAGATGTAACTATGATCTAATGAAATCTACATCACAAACATGTGAAAACAAAACCGACATGTCTGCTGTTTGAGCAGTAGGCCAGAATTTATCAGCCTCTACTCAAATTAGCGTTAACTGATTTCTGTTTCCGACTGATTCCCATGTCTACCAAATCACAAACATTGATGAGAGGGTGGAAAATTAGTGCAAGCCACATAAAATAGAAAATAAAGCGACAAATGGAGGAAAAAGGATGTTCCATCAACTTGTACTGTTATCTCTACGTATATCTTACGTGGATTCCATTCAAGATTTTTGATTTTTCTCAATATTCAATGTATAAATGTAGATATTAATCCGAGTTTATGACACGCCTCATTTAACTCTGTTATGCCAAGAATGTATGCCATTTGAAAATGATTTCACAAAGATAAACATAACAGAAATTAAGAATTTTCTGCATCATGGCTGAAAATGTTATCAGATTTTAGTTTCCATGTGGCTACAAATCTGTGGGGTAGTGAAGGTGGTAAACGAAATTATCTAACAATTTCAAAAAAAAAATACCATATCTTTCTTTCGCCGTTCAAAGTGTATAAGTGTGAATAAACAAAACAACAGAGGAATGCTTTTTTGACCTGTCAGTGTCTAGTATAGATCACACCGACTTTTGACCAAAAAAGGTAATTAAATAGTGTTCACATTCATTCCAGATAGGTAAAATGTAGAATTTTTCTCCCATTACAATCAAAGTTCATGAAAGAAACGTGTATAGTTTAACTGTAAGATGTCTAAAAGAAAGTGAAACTAAAATCTTGAAAATTTCAACGAAGAGTTATGCGACACACATTTTTTGACTTCTGTATCAAAAAATGAAGTACATGATTAAGAACTATTAGGAATAGCATTTGGCGATTATTTGTGTCAATTAATTATGAAACCATCTTTCTAAATAGTACAGGATTCCTAGAGGATACTCATATCAAGTCCTAATTTCCATGAAATCTTCCCTGGATTTCGTGAAACAGATTGGCGATCTGACTTTCATTTGTGGAATTCAGAATTTTTCACATTATAAATTTCTTTATCCTTCATTTAGTGGGAGGTGGCTAGCGGTAGAGCCTAAGATTGAGATTTCATCCTATTTTGGACTTGTCACTGGATGTGCATGCTTTCCCAATAAGTGATGGTGATTTCACTGAAACTCGAGTCCACAACCCATTGTTTCAGAAGCCAAAGAGTTATTCTCTGTGACACTGAGCGACGAGAGTCACCTCTTGTGCAACATTATTAATAAACAGCTCTATTTACTCAAGAACAATGACTTTGATTCACTTTCACTAGTATATATCAGTAGTGTGGATATTTTATAGTTCCTTAATTTATTTCAAGACTGACAACGAACTGACTTCAGTTGGAGAACTAGACATCTGCTTAATCCTTATTTGGGAATTTTCAGAAGTATGCGTCCATGACCCTACCAAGGGTTGAACACACAACCTTCAGGTTACAAGGTGAGCTTGTATATCATTTCAACTACTGAAACAGAATCCAATGGCCCAAGTGAATTTCACTTCCAATTCGCCATGTATAGTGCCACCAATAGCCAATGTCGTCGGTGGCTATGTGTCCACGCACGCTACTCGGTGGATCTTGTTTTTCACAACTTCCTCCTGGAACTATATCTTGTAGTCAGTCACTAGTGAGAACTAGATTAAATTCGAAGCGCTGGTTTGCATGGATGAGACTGATTTCAGGATAGCAGATCGTAACCACTTAAATCCAAAGCATTTTCCGAATAGATGCATTCGCCATTCATATGGAAAACAGTCAACTGTGTCTTCATTGTAGAATCAGAAATAATCTTTATCAGCTATCTACAATGAAGGAATGGCTTACTCTGAAGTAAATACTACACTTTCTTATTCAAATCAAATCATACTGCTGGTAAATTACTAGATCTACTTTTACTTATTCCCATTATTAAAGCAAAATGTTATTAAATTCAGATTTCTTCCGTACCAGTTCAAGTCACACTACATCAAAATTCATAAATCAAACGTTACGGATCAATGAATACGAATTAGTTCATTGTAAATATCCTATGCAAGCTTGAAATTGGGCACTTTTGCTAGCTTTCTAAGTCAGCTATTCACATTTTTCTACTTGTAAGTTTTTCGTGTGAACGACTGAGGTAATAACTCTTTATCAGATTATTATAATTTTTTATTATTATTATTTTAATTACAGCTTGATGCCACAACGTATTTTCAGTACAAGTATGGAATTTTCAGCATGGATATCGGTAGCCCAAATTTTGCAGGCCGACCACGGATATCGGGTGTGCGTCGGCAGGGGATCGAACTCCGGACCATGTGCATGGTCGGCGAGAATCCTAACCACTGTGCCACCGACGCAAGCAGACGGATGTAATTTATTGCGCAACTTTTCTTATATCACTACTACACTATGGAGAAAGTCGATTAAGAGAAAGACACTAGACTAAAGGAACTGCTGTCAGTAATAATCAAAAAAGATTGTCCAGCTAAAATAGTCTCCATGACATTCAGCATTATTTTCAAAATCCTAACGCAGATGAGGGCAAGGGTCAGCATTTGTTCATCAGAGCAATAGTTTCTGGATACTATTGAACAAGACCTTCAACCACTGACCTTGGTTTGGACGCTGCTGGATACTGCCAATAATTAATGGATTGCTAATATTCCTAGTATAGCCATCATCAACTTTATTCC
The DNA here is from genome assembly GCA_944472155.2 of Trichobilharzia szidati. Lineage (NCBI taxonomy): Eukaryota > Metazoa > Platyhelminthes > Trematoda > Strigeidida > Schistosomatidae > Trichobilharzia > Trichobilharzia szidati. Next base: position 60,543,917 of record OX235271.1, on the reverse strand, counting down.
TAATTGACCCCCCCCCCCCCACCTGTTAAAAACAACTGAGGTGAATAGGTCTATGAAAAAGTTTGCTGTTTGATATTTGTTGAGGTAAATCAACTGTTTTCATATAAAGTGGTCAAAGTTGAACTTATACCTCATGGATTTTATAAACGAAAAATATTTGGATTAAAGTATTAAGCCGCATTGACACAAAGGCCAGTGACACTTCTAGTGTACATACTAGTGACTTAAATAAGTAGCTTCCATCTACTTATACAAGTCAGTATTCTAAACCATTGTCTTACATCATAACAAGGCTTTACAGGCCTTCGATGCATGTTCAATAGTGTTTATTATTATTACTGTTATTCTCTTTGGTTCCGAGTGTAACGGAGGAATCCAACAGCACATCTCCATTTCACCCCGTCCTCTTCAATCCTCTTTAACTGTCTCCACCATAAGCCTTCATATTCGCCTCACACAATCTTCTCTATGTTACTTTCAGACCTGCTCACAACTCGTCATTTCCCTTTCGCGTTCCACTTGGAGGCTCCCTGCATGATATTCCTCAACGGTCGCCTCAATTTGTGTCTAACCCATCTCCATTTCCTTCAGCAAATCTGTTGGGAGATGGGTTATGGTTTGACTCGTTCCCATAGTTCCACGCCAGTAATTCTTCCTGACCGGCTATCTAATCTTCAATGCTGAGCCATCAAAGGCGACTGTAGATGGAAGTCTAAAGTCTGTTTGAAATCCTTTTACTGACGCTCTAAATCCCTTAACCATGTTGAACCACTTCGTTAGTGTCTACTACAAACTATACTTAAGTTATTCATCTCTCTCGAAAGAAAGTTTCCTAGTACCTAATAAATAAATAAAATTAGATAAACGAGATTTCACTATTTAATTTCTTCTGATTCCTGAAAATGCAGGTTTTCAGTCCTGCTTTGATTTGCGGAAGAAAGATGAAACCAGGAGAATAAATCAAGTTGTATGCTAATTTCAGCTTATCTTCTAGTTGAATCTACAAAGAGATTAGCTGGTACAATCGTGAAGCTCATCTCTTCACATTATTTATTGTGAGATTCAGTGTATTAAAAGGAAATCAATGGAGAATTGTTGAAGTTCCTCAGCCTTTTGCTGGTAGACAGACAGGTATTTCTAATCATGTTCCTTAATACTCTTGTCTCTTTTTATATTTAATCAACAGTACTGTACACAGCATAAAATATAAAGGTGTTCACACATGGATTTACTGCTTTTTAATGCAAATCGTGGAGACATTGTGGAAATTTTTACATGAGATTGATGAATTTTATTACCTTTTAATACGTTTTATAGGTATATGAATACGCACATTTTGGTATAATTAACTATCAAATAAAAGATAATTGCTCTCTCTCTCCTTCTCTTCCTCATTGATAAAATGCTTAATACTACATCGTTTTTGCTTACTGACTTTTTATGTCGATATCATTTCAAAACAGCAGTTTGTGAAGATTGTTTTTTTTATTATTAGCTTCAGATAAAGAGAAATAATAGTGTCGTTTTCTTGTTATTGGGTATCTCAGGTTACTCTCATGTACTAGAAGTCATCAGAAATTTCTTAATCCATTACCTGTTGAAAACTTCAACTAACAGGTCCTAAATAGAATGAAACACTAATCTTGAATTCCACTTCTAGCCCAAGAACATCCTGTCAAAGGTAGCCTCATCTTGTTTTTGCAATGGTACTGCTTCACTGCACTTAGTAAAGTAGTTGATCGTCACTACGATTTATCGGCTGTCTCGTTCTGAGGCGGTAAGTGACCTCATGATGCGCCAGCTGCCACTAGAATCGTTGACGGATGGCATATTTCATCATATGTTGACCAGTATGATGCACGTAGTTAATCTGCTGCTGTAATCTTACGTACAGAACTAGGAGATGGGGAGATTAGTCTGGCCTCACTACATATAGGAGATAACATATCAGTAGAAGCAGGCCCCATTTACCACAGACCCATTGCTTCCCTGATATATATATATATATTTGATTGTCGGCACTTATCAACAAGATGCATGTAGGAGTTTAAGGGAAATTATTTAGACCTTGAGATTATCATATACACAGTATTTTTGATCGGACACTACTCAGTAACTAGTGTAATGTGTCTAGTCCTATCTTTAGTGCAAACTGAATTCTACCAGTCAAGTTACTGACTAGTGTCCAATCAAAAAATAAAAAAATATCCATTACAGTTCTACAGGAGGTCAATCTCGGGCCCAAATACCTCAGTGGTAACGTCTTTGACTGAAGACGGCACTGGGTGATGCGGGTTCGAATCTCAGAAGGGACATGAGTTCCTTCAAGGTTGCAGGTACGTCTTGCTGGCCGTTGAGTGCCAACTAGCACGAAACCTAGGTCCAAGGCGTCCTGGCGATTGCCTCCAACCATCTAATACCAACAATATACCCAATATTTTGTCAAAGTAACACTAAAAGAAGAGACAGTTACACAGTTGTCTATTTTCTCGAAACCTGTGTAGAAATGAGTACCACCAAATTCAATAGATCATCATAAACACTTTAGTAACAACAAAATAGTTTTAATGCATTAATTAATGTAAGTGTAGAATTTGAGCCCTATTGTAAAACATTATCCAATATCAGATAAGTTTATTTTATATAACACACAGCGATACAGTAATAAAAACTGGAAAGTTATTCACAAAATTTTTGAATTTGAATTTCACCGATTCAACCTGATGTCTGATGGCAGTTAGTTTACTGACAATTCTGTGGGTTTCGCCTAAGCAGAGTCTACTAAGGTGTTTTCCTGGTGCTTTCACTTTTTTGTTGCAACCGGAATGCGTATACTATGAAATTTAGGGATTATTTCAGTTTTTTAAAATATCTAATGTTGAAAATACAGTGATCTGTCGATCTTGTTTTTATATGTGATGGTCGTGTGAGTTTAGTGATCTTCGTTTATTGGTCTTCGAACAGGAAGAATATAAGTATCACTAATGTCAGTGTAGAACTTGGGCACTGTGGTAGAATGTAATTCCATACTCGACAAGTTTATTTGATGTAACATATAGTAATGCAGTATGAATGACCAGTAATTGATGCGTTAGCGCTATCGTAAAAAGTAATGATTCGCTGTCACCCTTATAATTATGAACTCTATTCAAACAGAAACAAAAAGTGGTCACCGGCAAGCAACCATGAAGAGATATTTTGATGTGTTTACGCTCTCTGAGCTGGGTGATTTCACTGTGACGCTTTCATTGTTTTTCTAGACAACATCTTCAGTGCAAGCTTCGATATGAAGAGGACTCATTTGAACTGTATCTCCCGCCAATCTTTTGTCGAGATTGCTTATTAGTTTGCGTCAGTATTGTTCCTTTTTACTGACTTACAATTTGACTTTTATTTGTCTTGTGACTCATTCTTTATTAGTTGATAAATCTGGTCTGTCGTAATGTGTCTGTTAGTCACTGAGTCATCGTTGTTCAGGCTTCTAGAAATTCCGTAGCATTTTTAACGTTCCTACTGTTTTACATTTTTACGTTTTTCCGGTCAAACTGGTGTCCATAGTTGAAGAAATATCTGGGAATGTAATATCAAACTCCTATGAAATAAATATTTCTTTCGGCTTCCAAAAAACTCAGTGTAACCTAGAGACAGTGGGATGTATATTTGATTGGTTGGAGGATTTCATCATAAGCTGACATCAGTTAGGGAACCATTGGGAAATCTACATGGAGTACTAGTTTCGGGCTCTTCATCTGTATGTACCCACCTGGGTTCGAACCCAGGACCTCCTGGTTACAAGGTGACCTCGTAGACCATTAAGACACTTGGACTCGGATCAGTGGGCAGTTCATGAATTCAAACTTCTGCCAATTCATGACATAGCGCGACCATTTCGCAATATCTTCGATGAGTAACCGTCCTCACCTTCGACTTGGTGTACCCTACTGGTCATGGCTTCTCACTAGAACCCCAGGTAACTTCCTGAATATGGCTAGTCGCTAGTGAGCACCAGATCAATTTTCAGGTATTGGTTTTGTAGGGATTTTGTTTGACTGATTTGAAGATTTCATCATGAGCTGACATTATTCAAACTGGTGTCCATAGTTGAAGAAATATCTTGGAATGTAATGTCAAACGCTTATGAAATAAAAATTTCTTTCAGCTTCGAAAAAACTCATTGTAACCTATAGACAATGATATGTGCATTTATTGTTATTTTACCATTTATACAGTCTACCTTCATCGTAGATTATTTCTGGCGTGTAATAAAATTCATCTCTGTTATATCCTTTATTACACCCACAGATTTGTAGCCACCTAGATACTGAAAACTGATGACATTTTTCAGGCAAGAAGGTGTGGAAAATTCTGTCTTCTTCTTCTCTAGTATGCATTATTATGTGGGTGAAATGATTTACAAATGACATACGTTCTTGGCATAACAGAGTTAAATGAGGCGTGTCATAAACCTCTAATTTATACATATGTATGTATTAAACGGCTAATTTTCTTTTTGAGAAAAAAATGTATATCGGACTAATTCCCATCTAAGATATGAGTATTGATAACACCATAGCTTAACTGATTTCGACATATGCTTCGCCAGTTTATTTTCTGTTGTTGTTGTTGTCATCGTCTCTGTGATTGCTCTATTTTTCTGACTAGTCATTATCTATATCACTCGACAGTCAGTTTTCTAAGTGGATAGACACAGTCGTAACAGAAAAAAAGCTATTTAGGAGTTATTTTTGTGGGAGCGGTTATTTTTTAAGTTGTAGTATGTCAAAAGCCAACGCTGAGTAGGGGACCATTGGAAACAAGATGACATAAGATAACTGTTTCATGAAATTCGAGTGAAAGTTTTGACTGGTTGGATCTACAAAGTCAAATACGAGAAATGGTAGACACCGATAACACTAGCTGACGCGGACGTTAAATTGTTAACTGATGGAAGTTAGGAATCGCCTGTCATTAGTCTGCAACCTAGTAGCTGAACAGTAGGTGTGTTTGGTTTCTAACGTAGTTGGTTCGATTTCTATCAACGTCATGGATGCTTGCTGCTGAGGAGTCTCAGATTATGAAGAATTAGATATCCTTTGTTCTTCGGTTTTAAATGACTATCTAATTAAAGTCGACTCATGAAAAAATGCGCCGTGAAAAGAAAACAATTCCTCTTAAATTATATGAAAATTATTTCATCTACTTATTTAGCTTTGTAATTTACCATTTAGGTGATGAGTCCATTTTCACTGCTGTCTCTTAAGTTATATTAGTAGTGAATTTATTTAAAGGGTGGATGACTTATTGCCATTTGAAACTAAGGGTTCTGGGTTAAAGTGTCGGTTGAAACAACATCACTCACTGAGCATTGCAGGTACATCCAGATGACAAGTCCCAAATAGAACGAAGCGAGTATTCTGGATTCCATCGCTAGTTACCATCCATTAAATAATATTAAATTGGAAACTGGCTTTAAACAAAGTGCTATTTCACTGTGATATTTTCACCACTTGTTCGGTAATCTTTTATTTTAAACTCTATCCAGTAAATTACTTTAAAAAAAATTTCATTTAGCTGTACTATGAAACATCTGTTCTCAAAAACAAACAGTTTTTAAGGAGGGAAGTGTTTGTGTTTAGACCAGACTTTTGGGCGAGCCTATTGGTGGAAATGATTTTTTTACTTATGATCGTCAATTTACAATCCTAAATTTTACAAAGTGACCGGTAAAAAGTACATTCTTCAAATATTGTCACTTCCGATATGAAACTGAGCAAGTACATTTTTTTCGATTCATCATTCTGATTGCGCCATATGCTTGCATTATTTAGTGGAAATAGTTAATCCCTGTATGGCTCATCAGGTCCATTGAGAATGATTTTGAACGATATTACCAACAATCAAAGACTTCAAGCATTGATACCAGTTGTTAACTTGACCACCCTTAACTCTTTTCTAACCCAATCCTATGTCAGTTAACATTGCTCCTCGAGGAAGGCGATAGTTCAACCTGCGTAACACATGTCCCATCCATCTCAATCGATGTAGCTTCACAACCTCACCGACTGGCGAACCCACCTTACCTAACATTCGACACCTAACCTCAATATTACTCACCATATTATACCAATTAACAAGGGAGTTAGAACGCAAATATCTGTGCTAAAAGACAGTAAGCCTTTTCAAATCTCCTACTTTCAAAGGTGATACTTCACAGCCATAAAGACTGACAGAGCCAACTGCTGAGTGGTACACATGTCATTCGATCGATAGCTGGATATCACGTCTACACCAGAAATGATGTAAGTTGGTGAATGTCATGTTAGTCTTTTGTATATGTGCTGAGAATTCGTCAACAATGTGATCATTAGGATCGATGAAAGTTCTTAAATAAAGGAAGTATTCAACAGTTTCCACTACTTCATTGGGTATCTTTAGGCTACAAGTTGGTGCAGTCCAGTCCTGCAGCATCATCTTACATTTTTGACAAAAAAGAATCGCATACCAGATATTCGAAGATTTATGCTCAAGGTTTTCAGAAGACTCTGCATTTTATCAGCGTCTTCTATCTCGAAGATAATGTCATCTGCATAATCTGAGCTAACGAGATTTTCCTGTCATAACAAGTCAACATAAAAGTCATAAAGTCGTTTAGGCTCAAATCCATACAATCTAAGAACTTAGTATCTATTGAATTCTTTTTAATACTGAAGTAGATATGATTTAGATATTGCTATCGAAAGTAGGCTGCTTTACAAGTGAAGCCTTCACAATCTTTGTATTCGGATTGGCATTTAACACTTTGTGGAAATCTTATGCATGTATTGAAGTTGGAATGTGAAATAAGTTTATGCGAGAAATATACAAGGATCCTTTATTGATTAAAAATCCTTGTAAATAAGACTGGTTGGAAGCTACTCGCTGAATTACTGCATAAATATGACAAACTAAGACCAACATAGTCTAACCACAGGTAAATTCTGTAAATGGACAGGATTCTTCACCAGTGATTATGGGATATTTCGTATAATGCACAGAATATCCATTTAGTCCTCTCAAACTACCTCAACTACACCCCCATGGTACACACAGAGAGTTTAGATACATTTTAAGACATCTTTCAACAGATAATCCTTATGTATACAATAATTCATGAATTTCTCCCAAACGCATCTTAATCAGAAATATCCTATAAGACTATTGTAGGAAGAATATAAATGGTAGCTTTAGAAAAAACATGTGTAGAACATCTTTATATTTTTCTTAACAATTGTAAATAGACAAACTTCATCACAATAAGAAAATTGTTACTTCTTTCGGGACTAATTTCCATCCACAAATCGAATGCACAAAAATTGTGTCAGTCAATAAAACTCTGCACAAGACTGTTTTTGTAACACTTTCACTGGTGCACAAAATCATTCTGATACGTGCTAATTATTAAGGTCCACTCTAACATAGTTGATGAATTCATCACGAATTCAGAGTTCACAATACGTGATACAAATATCCCTAAATGTATTGGGATCTTCATATGATATTGTTAATATGTTGATAGAATTAGTGATTTTAATTTCGATCAGAAATGATCAAAAGTGTGTTAGGAATTCTGAACTTGACAGGTGGACATATACTTAGGTTTATATACAAGGAAGAGTTGGAACCAATAGTATGTTGAATAACTGCTGCATCGAAATAGATGGACTAAACAACAAATCACAATGTTGCTACTGAAGGAGCTGTATCTCACACACTCAAACGTGCAGAAAGATCTTCTGATTTTAAAAGTATGGTCATATTACAGGTATTGATTTGTAGAAATTTAACTGACTTTGATGTACATTTCTTCATGATCTGATTTCTTTAAGAGAACCAATGTAAGCCAAAGAGCATCAGAAAGCTGTTAGCCATTATTCAGCAGTGCGTATCCATGGTCCTACCAGGGATCAAACCTAGGAACTTCAGCTGAGGAAGTAAACACGTTACCATTCAGCCAGTGAGCTGGAATACGAAGGCCCAAAAATTCAAATTTTGACATTCATTAGTGAGTGCCCCTCCTCACACTTCCGGCTTAGTGGACTCTGCTGGCCTCAAAATATCATTATAACACAAGGCATTTATCCAAGCACTTGTTCACTGATAAACAGCGAATTAAACGAAATTATTTTATGATTTCCTCACAAAATTAAACTCCATTTGGGAACTACTTGCTTTCAAATGCTTCTCCAACAGATTTAGGTTCGTGATGACATCTACCTTGAAATTTTGTAGTGATCCGATCAGATTCTCTACTCGAATTGTTCTAGAACATTCAAAACACCCGGGTTTGCATATTTGTAAACTTAACAGTTGATGGTTATCTGGAATTAACCTAGTATCTTGTGTTACTAACATTTATAAGTGGTTTTCCAGCAGCTATGCACTGGTGACTTACACATGGGAGACATGACTGCATTGATTCCTAATCGCCTATTATTTAATGTGTCTCAAATTCTTGTCTGCCAGAAAAATGTCTTTAAATCAAGATACTCTATGTCATAATAAAATTTAACTACTAAAATGCTAATAAGTAGTTCACTTTCTCAAAAATTATTCCGTACTCATACACATCATAGCTAGTCATTTTCGTTCAATGACCAGTGAGAAAGTAATAATGAAACATCAAAACCAGTTGAGTTTTTTCCAATAAACATTTTGGTGTTGTTTCACTCTTTGACCTGGGTAGTTTGCAACTGTCGTTTTAGACAAAATCTTCATTTTCAAGGAAGTTTTCGTTGACTAGGTTGAGGATATAGGTACTACCAATATTAGTCAACTTTAGAAAACCCGTGAAGATAACCAATCGCAGCAAAGCTTACTGTCTGATGCCTCACTTGACAGTGAAGTCAGCTGTTCTGTTGTTTTCTAGGAGGACAATGAAAGCTTCACAATTAAGCCATGCAGTTCCGCAACCGCAGTAACATGAAAACCGTTTTGATGAGTTACAAATTTTCTTGACCAACTCAAAAAAGGTTTTTCCAAAGATTTTTTATAAAAATGAATAACTAAGATGGATAATGTATTTGCTGAAGAAATCAAATAATTCCTGCCTAAGAGGCTGAGCGGTCAACGAACTCGTAACCTGAAGGGTCCAGGTTCATTCCCTGGTGGGGTTGTGGTGCATGCTGATGGGGAGTCCAGAACTAGAACGAAATAGTTGTCTAGTACTGCCTGAGTTTCAATAGTTGTCTTAATGACATCCCCACAAACTAACTCTTGAAAATAAACAACTTCAAATACATGAAGATGAATATTGTAACTCAACAGTAGTTCAAGTAATAACTGAAATCAGTATAGTGAACTTCTGACTGTTGGTTTACTGGTCTTACTGATATACACTCTTCATTTTGACTTTATTCATAAGGTCAGTGTTGTAATTGTTTTGTGCCACATCAATCGCCTAACAACTCAGACATATGAGTACATTCAACATACATTGCTATTCTCATCGCTTTATAAATCATTTTTTAGGATAATTTGAATATTATTCAGAGGCAGATGTCTATTTCTGTAGCAAAGAAACTGTCTATTCTGTTTTTAATAACCATCTATTTTATATGATTAATTATAATCATATTTGTTTAAATTAATTTTGACAAAAGTTCGTTGTCTGTTACCAAGGTCATCAAGGCGTTAAAGATAAATCTGTTAATAGTATGAGATAGGCAAAGTTTACACTGTCTACACTGATTGACTAAAACATACACCAGTATACATACAATAAATGATCCAACCTTTATTTGTACACCAAAGGTCAGTGTTGTAAAAGCTATAAAATCAACTCATATGATTGATTAATTAACATCAGTTTTATTTGTACTTATTCCAGCATCATTAATTAGAGAATGTGTTTTAGCCGTGATGATCTTAGCTACGACAACAACAATCAAAGTGGCCGACGACACAAGCAGCATCAAATAAATCAGTATGTAGCATGGATATTGGTCATCTGATGACCTGTTGTTTTTTGGGTTTTATTTCTGTAAACATTAATGCATATAAACGTGAGTTTGTTAACAGTTCTTCCTTTTTATTGGCCTTTATTTAATCTGTACTTATTTAACCTGTAGCATGTTTCAGCTCCTTTGTGTGTGTGTGCGTGTGTGTCTGTATGAGTTTAGTTACTGGGCTGTATTAAACTTCTGATGTATGTTATCATGTGCGTGCGTGTTAAAAATAAGACTTTATTATTGATACCTAGTACGTGGGAGAGATGATATTTCATTTGAATGCATCTGTGTAGAAGTTTAGCGAAGTAACTTGCATATCTAAACAGGTTCATTCTTGTCATGGTGATTAACGAATGGTTGAGTAAAGTAACAACATGATAAATAATGTGGTGCATAAATATAAAACTTATCAGCCTGGCTCTTAGCCAATTTAAAATCAACGAATGAGGTAGATTCTAGTACAATGAATCAATATTGACACACTTTATTGTGGTGGAGTATTTAAAATGTGACGTCTACAGTAGTAGCCAGTCTATACATTAGAAATATAACATCGTTATTCTATCACAGAATAATCATAGAGCAGAGGTTGGCATTCATGGGCCATTGGCTGAATGGTATACGAGCTCTGACTGGGAAGTCAATGGTTCGAACACTCATTTGGTACGTACTACCGAGGAGTCACGAACTAGGGCAATACGTCTGTCCAGTACTTCCTGGTTTTGTAATGGTCCTCCAACTGATGTCGCCCCACGATCAAACCTGTAATCATAGAGCATAACAGTCCTACCATTAAGTATGCATTTTAACTGTCACTAGGATATATTCATCCTAAGAAACTACACTAATAGTGAATGATAGAGAACTAGCAGTCTTAGAACCTGAAGAAAGCCTTAAACTAGAATGAAAATGATAATCTCTTAAGACAGTATAAATGTATATATACATAACACAAAGTTTGATACGTATATCTACTTTCCAGCCAGTATCCTAATGAGAGTACACCTGTTTAAATTGAATTTCATTTTGTCATCTCCTTTACCTCGCTAAGCCAGTAATAAAGGTGGTAAAGAAGAAATGTTAGGCATGAGGCTAGCAACCCCATCCTGTAAAATAAACACCGCTACAGAAACTTCAAGCCACTAACTTGAAGCCCTATGTTCCACTGGGGAACGTGAAAGAAAAAATTAAATAAAACAGTCAAATAAAGTCATTACAGTTAATTCTTACGTAAAGCTTAGGATTACAACAGATATGGCCCATCGAAAATGTCGTGTTTGTTTGTCTTATGTTTATCTAATCAGTCTACCAAATTAAATATGATAGTTTAATTCATTCTGGACTTTCCCACTGACTGACTGGCCCGATGTGTTCAGCCTCTGGCTGCAATGTCAGCACCTTGTGTAGACGCTTGAACTATTGGTAGTGAGTTCGAGCCTCATTGGCAACACCATCACTCACTGACTGGAGAATGTACACACGTCCAGACGATGAGTCTCAAATAGGACGAAATACGTGTGCTGGATTCCACTGATAGTCAGTATCTACCAATTTACTTATAATTCTGATAGTGTTTGAATTTATGCAATTAAGTTGTGTTTCTCAAATTTAGCATAGTTGTACGCCTTACTTCCTCCAGTTTTATTGCAGTTTTTCATACAACTCGAGCATATATTGCGTCATTTTGACTGGTATTGATCTGATGAACAAAGATTTGGTGGTTAACCACTCTCTTCACGTAACTAAATTACTTGTTAATACGTTTACCCTGTTTCAGGCTATATCTGATTAAATATGAATGGATGTGTTTGTAATTATTTCACTTGAACTATTGAACTATTCTTTTATACGAGGTAGGGTTGCTGGCCTCCTATGCAAGCCTCCCTCTTTACCCGACTTACTACAGGTTGAGCGAGGTTTAAGAGTGCGTTGGCCAGGGACACAGCCCCGAGCATTCTATCGTTGAACCACCGATGCACATGATGCATTGTAATGGCTAGGCTTTCTTCCAAGTCACTTAATTTGTCAGGGCCAATCATTCTATAGCTCCAGCTTATTTCCTATGTTCCAATAATCTAACCAAACCCAATCTACGAGTTCGACCTCTGTGTTTCGTTCTGATGATCCACTATGAGGCTTGAATGGTAACCTTCATTATTTAAATTCAGTTATTAACCTCCGGAAATGTTTTTTCGGATATTCAGAGGTACCTGGAAAATTCTCTCATATACCTTATTCCGTGGATTAATTTTTACGAAAAATATCTGCACACTTTCAGATGCACCTATTTAACAGACAAAATTCGTTGATGTACGAATGAACAGTTAATTACTTATTCTTGATTCAACGAATAATAAGTGTACATAACCTGTTACCACGTTTCATTCCACCCTACTATTTCATTTCACTTTTACTGCCCCTCCCACTCCCACCTGAGTATGTTTTTCTAAGCTCAGTTACTATGCTTTTTATTCAATCCATTAATTTCCTTTATGAATAAGGTAGCTAGCTGCCTACCACCATTAAAATGATAACAACAGAAAGAATGTGGGTGTATAGACAGCGAAATTAATGCGGGTTTTATTTTGTCTTGTTCCATACTGATTATGTAATGCATAGAAGAAGAAGGAACAAATTCTTCTGTGCACTGATTAAAAGTGAATTTTTGATTGGAAATGAAATTCTTACTCTGTTTTATTATTGTTGTTGCATCTACGCGAAAACCCTTTCCTCTTCCTACTCGTCTGTCCGCTTTAATTTGTTGGTCAGTTCGTGTGATTTAAATTGCATATCCTGAGTAGCAAAATGTTCTAATATCAGCAGGAGGGTTGAAAAGGGAATTTAGATCAATCAACAAGGGAAATATATTTCCTGTTTCTCTAACGATTTGCGTGGAAAACTTTATGAATAGGCCCAACTATGCTCAACTTGGTAACAAATCACGTGTAGACTATGTTGATACAATAAGTTTGCCTGTATTTTAAAAAAATTCGCTTTAATATGTTTACAAATTTAACAAAATAAAAACGTCAGTTCGTAGGCACATTTGTAGTCATCGGAGAACATATTTTCTGGTTTAAATATTGGAAGATCAGTTGTCACTGTATATTCTCATCGACAGGATTAATTCACTAATGACAGATGAAGGTGTCTACCAAAACATTAACACAGGCATGAATCATTACCACAGATAAATTATTTTATTTTTGATTACAGCTTGATTCCACACCGTATTTTTTGGTATAGGCATGGAATTTTCAGCATGTGATATCGGTCGCCCAAATTTTGCGGGCCGACCATAGATATCAGGTGTGCGTCGGCAGGGGATCAAACCCCAGACCATGTGCATGGTCGGCGAGAGTCCTAACCACTGTGCCACCGACGCACAGTAATAGTCAGTAATAACTGTCTCAAGATTCCCAATAGTAGGGCGTTCCTCGGTTTACGTCGACTATTTAACTCAGGTATACTTGTGAAGAAATCTAACTTAAAACCAAATTAATCCCTAAAGGGCAACATTACATAGTCACATGTGATCAAGGAAAGGCAATGCATACGAGAGAGAATATTTGATGAAGAAATTAATTTTCAGTATATTTAACAATAAGATTATAGGTTTCCAGGTAGTAGGTGTCACGAACTTCCTGGAACAATTTGAGAGCCGAGTCAGATTGATTCATTATAAATTATTTAAATTAATGCCAGCGTGCTAAGAAAATCAAGACAAGATTTTTCTGAACGTTTGGCAATAGGTTGTTCCTACTATCACTGGTTTTTCACAGGCTGTGATCTGATGCAACACTTATTCCTCCTGAAGTTCTTAATGTCAGAAGGTAATAATAATAATGAACGATCGCTGTTGTGTTCACTTTTTCCATATTATATGGAATTAATTACTACCACAGTGCCCAAGTTTTACACATATATTAGTGTTCACTTTTTCTTTGCAGTTCTAAGGCAAAATGATTTAGTCTTTGAAGGGAGTATAGGTTTTCGCTGTGCTACTGACACGATTTATAAGTAGTATATAAATATAGACAAAAATATGTGTATTATTTGCAACAGCATCGAAAATCAGATAGATGGATATAATGGTGAAGAGAAGAAATGAAGGGTGCTTTTGAAACAGCATAGAAAACATGACAGGACGACAAAGTAGTACAATACAGAAGACATGTAAAAACTGTGATTTTAATATATGGTAGACGCATTCTCACGCGTCGGTGGCATAGCGGTTAGGACGCTCGCCGACCATGCACATGGTCCGGGATTCGATTCCCGGCCGCCGACGCACTTCGTTACCTCGCTAAGCCAGAAATAATGCTGGTGAAGAGGAAAGGTTGGGCATGAGGCTAGCAACCCCATCCTGTAAAGAAAACACTGCTACAGAAACTTCAAGCCTCTAGCTTGAAGCCCTATGTTCCACTGGGGGACGTGAGGGAAAATAAAGACGCATTCTCATCATACCTGCACATCAGGTTAGCAGTTGATCTTGTGTTCTGCTGTTACATACTCTAAACTAAGTTGAATGATGCCAGTACTTGAACAACACTATTCAGCTTTAGGAGAAATCCTTCAAGCTGAAGCTTGAAGTTCTATGTTCCACTTGAAAGGAAAACGAATAAAATAAGATGTTATATACTCCTCCCCAGTTATATAGTATACTTTCAGGTATACACTATCGATACTGTTTAAGTTTATTTGTGTTCTGTAATTCCTGTAGGTGGCATACATTCAGAACATTTATAGGCCACTTAGATCTCCAACTGTTATAGGAAGTTTCACATGTCTAATCGATAATTGGTGAGTATTTCTCAGCTATTCGATGATTGGTCAACTGAAAATGGTGGTTTACTTGTTTGTTTTAAGTTCAATGGACTTGACAGCTTATGCTAAATAAGACGTTACCTACGAATTAAAAATGGGGAAATATACTAACAGCTGTGTTGGCATTTTAAACATTTATATTACATACAAATTATAACAATATTTGGATAGTTACACTGGGAACAGTTTAACCAACATGGAAATTGGTTGTTTATTTCGATTGGAAATAGATATTCATTCACAGTTATTGTTTCTAACCCTGTCTTTTTCTCTCGTTACATTTTAATAACTGAATATATCTAACTAACTTTATAATTCAAGATCTGTCTCAATTCTTTTCTTTTACTCTTTCATAATGTCTGCTGGATACAGATCTAAATTGTCTTTGTATTTTGCTTGTTTTTCTTTTACTTTCTCTTGTTTGTTGTATGTGCTGGTTGTTACTTCAACTGGTTCACCTAGGGTCATTTGGCAATCACCACTTGATCGGATAGGTATGTAGCTATACATAGCTACACTCAGTCGAAGATTTTATTACATGTTGTCTAGTTTCGAAATTCTACTAATCTGATAAACACGCTTCAAGATTGAACATGTTCATTGTTATTGTTGGTGTTGTTGGTTGAGACACATAAAGAGAGAGTGAAAAGGGGGAGGAAGGGAAGGCGAGTAGGGGAGAGAAGGCGGAGGAATGAATAGAAAATGTGAGTATGAAAAATATGAAAATATTGCACGCATATATACATATGTATGTTTATTGTTATAGCAACTAAATTTCAAATAAGTTCTCAACATTGTCCAATAATTTTTGAAATATACTTCGAAACAACGAATATAGAGGGAAGATTATTTATTTGATCTGTTATGAGTAATTCTCGTTTATCTTCCAATTTGGCTACATGAATTCTTCCAGTTAAAAACCAACTGACTGACAAAGTGAACTTATAATTTTAATAATCATGAGTAATTTGGTTTAAATGTCTGATACACTACCTTAGGACGGAAAGGAAATGTTGAGAATTAAATTCAATGAAACTAATATCTGTAGGCTTAAATAGTATGATTTAATGAAATAGTTCCCCTGCACGGATAGTTCTTTATTTCAATAGTTATATTAGTTATCTCGACAGAATTGGCTGGAATAGTTACCTGTTGGAATCTGACGTCGGAAATAGCAAATGGGAATGTGTAATAATGAAGTCAAATGTATTCATAGAGTTGGAGTGGTGTGTTGGATTTCGGGAATGAAGGAGAATATGTAACAATTTTGGATGTGAATGTAGTAAAATGCACTCCTAGATATTTCAGTATTCTATAAATTAGGTTTTATCAGACTGCGAAGGATGGGATGGAGAGGTGTTCCCTAATTCGATTTTAGTATGCCTTTCAGTGACTGATAGTTCAATTCTCTAAGGACGTAAGTAACACTAGTTTGACAACGTGCTTGACAGCATTATTATTACTCTTTGGCAGTGTAAAAACAATCGACCACTACAAAACACTTCGATGTCAAGTTGCATTAGGTAAACTGTCAAGAAATATATGTTGCATATTCTTTGTGAACACCAGAAAGATCCACCTTATTATCATAGCTCTATTTTTGCATTTCTTCCTCACACTTCATCAGTTGCTTTGACTACTGTCTTTATTGAGTATATATGCCTTGTGCACACTGGTTATCATTTGAATACGCTAATTATCGTTACTGATTTACGAAACCACTTTGTAATCTTTCAACCACCTCACTTAAAATCAGATCTGATAACAGCCATCACCACCAAAATTCTTGTATTCTGTGATATGTACTGCTTTCTCGACAAAAGTACACCTATGGGCTAGGTATAAGTTGGTAGTTGTCTTTAGTGATTCGTGTTTCGTGTACCAGTAAAGTGAAGGAAGATTTATTGTAATGACCGTTACCTATCTGTAGGATTTACTTAACAAAATTACTGACTGATTTTCAAAATTTCTAGAAAGGATGAAACATTCAGTGTACAATGGCCTAGAAAGGCTGGACACTTGGGAAAAGATGCATTTTTTACTTTGTAGAGAACAAAGATGAGCCTCACTCGCTATATCCTAAAAGTCTGTCGGATACTGACACCTGTCATTACACCGTACTGCCCTGCTAACCTGACCATCTTGTCGTATAAACATTTAGATGTTCGATTTGTAAAATTACAAATATAAATGCTCACTGATCTCACTTTACTGTAGCAGGGAGTAGGATTTCGAAAAGCAAACTTGTGATATTCAGTCCTTGAATTGTATGGACAGTATGCGAAGTATCCAAGTCATAAATTATTGTCATTAATATGATTAAAGCTTTCTATTTCTGGGACATTTGAGGTAAAAACTGTATACATGTTGAATATTTATTATCTTCCCAGCTAATATTAAACTGCTTTCATCTATATTGATTGTCATTAAATATTCCTGATTGTTGTGGACTGAGTTATGAGTTAAACCATGGAGAGGTAGAAGACAGGAAAATGTTGGGCCGACGAGAAAACTCTAGGAGATTTGCACTTCACGGACGATTTATGTCTAATGTCACACAAGTTGAAGATCTCAAGTTGAAAATAAACAAGTTAGCAAAAGAGACTGCAAAGATAGAACTTCAGATGAACTTGGAGAAGACAGGGATGATGAATTTACCTAACAAACAACAACAACAATCACTAACTCCTTCCAACCGGAGAAATTTGAATGAATTCACCTCTTTCACTTACCTAGGTAGTATCCATTTAGCTGCAGTCGGCCCAGATGAGGATGTGAAAACTAGGATCAGGAAGACAACACTGACATTCATTACCCTGAAATCAGTCTAGAAGTCTGCTGCACAAAGCTTAAAAACAGGATTCGGAATTTCAACACTAATCTCAAGTCAATCAGTTTGGGTTACTAACAGCATTTCAAACAGGCACCACTTTTTTTACCAACTGCTGTTTTCTTCTAGCCAACAGACCAAATAGGAACCTATCGCCCAACGAATATGCAGAAGGAAATGGAGATGGATTGGACAAAGGCTGTGGAGACTGCCAAGTGACATTATTCACCAGGGAAACTCTCGAGTGGGTGACATGGAGATCAGGTGAGGAGGAGATGAGAGCTTATGGGCAATTGTGGAGCCAGCTAAAGTGGGATGCAGGGAACAGGATGAAGTGAAGATATGCTCTTGGAGCCCTATGTTCCACTAGGAGCCGAAGGGAATAATAACAATAACAGTAATAACAATAATAAATATCTAGCAGTATTTATTAAAGTCATAGAGTACAAAAATTTGGAAGACAGAAGAACAATTAGAAACACACCTAGTTGCATACCAGCTAAAGTGGTGAAAATAATAATCTACAGTAATAAAAAATAAGAATGGTAGTACTAATTTGAAGTACAAATGTTCAGAGAATGATTTAATTTAACGGACAGAATAATAAGAAATACCGATTGTACATATTTCAGAAACTTATAATTTAGGAAAAATTCACCTTAGTGATTGCTTCCTGTTTTAATTAACCTTAGTCACACAATGGACAATAACTTAAGTTAACGAAGTTTATTGACAATTAAGTTTACTTTCCAAACTCTTTTGTATTTTGCCTAACATCGTCTAATGATCAGCCCACCAGGATAGCCTATTCATTGAGATAATCTATTTGACAGTCACATATATTTCATTTACGCTATTCTCAAAGATAAAGAAAGTTGTTGTCATCGGACAGATAGAATCTGTTAGGACATTTTGGCAGTTAGCCAAAGTTATTAATTATGGGTAAACCCATTGTCTTCATTTTTAAATGAATTACGGGGATTACAGATACATAGTCACAGGTATCTTAGTTACTAAGATGATTTACTAGTGTTAGCTTGACAAATATAAATGCAAACCAAAAAACAAAACAATATTTATAATCAAAATATTTTTTTAAATGGTTTTATTTTCCAAAAGGTTGATAAATGATTTACAAAGATGAAAGTGAACAGAATTAAATGCTTATAAATACATTAAATAAACAGGATCACTATGATAACTACAACAATAGGTTGTTTGTTTTCGTATTTTTATGGACTGACCATTTATAAAATACAGACATTAGTTGAGTAGAAATACTTTAAGCACTTGAAAGAATAATGCAAACTGAAAATAAACAACATAACTGTGGTAGAGTATACCTTTTAGTGAGCAGTTTGACCAGATGTACTTGCATTCCAGTGAATGATGGGTTTTTTTAGAAATAAAACTTATCACTTCAAACCTTAGAGAAGTGTACACTGGGTTACAGTATATTGCCTATCAACTAAACCCAACATGGAAATTAGGCGTATCTACCCTAAATTCGCTGTTTGGCGAGAGCGAACTTTGTCAACAGTTTGTTACTTACCTATTCTTGTAGTTTATTCTTGTTATATTAGTTATTATTATGATTAATATCACTTTACTCCAAACAATTGATAATTACACAGAATGGAATTCACATGGTCATACATATTGCAACAATTTATCTCCTTTAAAAAAATAATAAAACTGCAAAAACGGAGGTTAATAGAAGAATCTTCTTGATATTCATAGTGGTAATAAGTTCGTCTTTATTTAAAGGTTATAAAGTAGGCTCATAAGCTCACTTCTGACATATGTTTCTTCACACAACACCCGTGATAGATATGGTATTGCTGAATTTTTATATTTTGTTGTATGAGCACAAGTTCTTATGAAATTTCTTCTGGCTTTACCCAAACAGATACAAGGAGCGAATTGCTAATATCGACAAGATGACCTGAGCCAACTATTTCCAAAAGTTGAATTGCCTATCAGCAACAATATCAGTTAGTTGGGTTAAAAGTACACAACTTATTCTGCTTATAGCTTTTGAAGTCCCACGTATATGGCATGGTTCATTTTGAGAAGCCCAGAAGAGGGGAAACAATTGAAAGAGTGGGCATAATACGAGAATTAGTAAATTGCAAGAGAAGAAATTGAGTTATACAAAAATTTCTCAACTTCCGTGTATAATTAGTCAAATTAATGAATTTCATAGAAATCAACAAGATATGAAACAACCAACGAAGATTGCTAGAGTGAGGATGGCAGAAAATAGAAGGAAGTGGAGATGTGTTGTTGAAGCCATACGTTCCACTAGAAATCCAACGGAACATTAATAAATAAATAATTAGAGATCAACAAAATATTAAACGACCAACAAAGACTTCTGGAGAGACTTAAACCAACATAGGTAATATTCGATTTATTTCCTACCACAGTGGTGTCGATATTACAAGCATCATGGGACTAAATTAGTTCACGCAAGTCTTGTTTATGCCTGAAACTTAAAATTAAGAGTCTGACATTTAGAGGGGTTCATTTTAAGACCATTTGTTAACCACAAGTAGAAAAATATTCTCACTAGAACAATCTTATGAAGGAACAACCGGGATAGAAATTATCACATCCCCAGCACAATTAGTGAAATTGGTTTTAGAAAAGCACGGTAAATCATACATAATTGAAGAAAAAAGAAATGGAGAAAATACATCACCATGAGGTATACTAGCTTCAGAAAGCAAGGAATTGGAGCGCTTCTCGTTAAAAACAATATGTTGTTTCCTGCCTGGAAAATAGGTGGACAAGCACTTCGTAACCCAGGACTGAGTGCATACTAAAATCAGCTTGTCTAACAAAAGTGCCCCAAGAATAGAATTAAAAGTAGCAGAGTAGTCTAAAATGACTGGAAAACATATTATGTTACATACAGTACAATGACAGCATCTTAAGTGCTTCTATTCCAATAATAAGCAAATTTCTTGGGATTAATGAAAGATTTTAAAGGGAGTTCAAAAGTAAGCAATTTTTATAATTTTATAAGGAACACAAATATATGTACATCATGTTTCGTTTACAGTTTGAGGCACGCCAAATCATCCCAATATTTCAGTTGGCCTTGTGATTTCAATCTTAATTGCAGTGTAGACTTGGGTAGTCCTCAGACATTGCTTCTTAATACTGCAAATATCTTTTGCAAATGAGTGGTAATAATACACACAGCTTCTTCTTCTTCTTTGAATTTCCATCGATTATGTAGAAACTGACTTCAGAGTGAATCAATCGTAAGAAATATGTCATATTTCTTTATTTATTCATTTATTTCAAAATCACAAAGATGAGGAGTCAGTTGTACATAGTTACTGGGAGGGATTAAATAACGAGTCGATGCTCCTCAGTGACTGGCTATACGACCAATTTACCTGGAGTTCTAGTGAGAAGTTATAACAAGCGGGCTTCGCCAGGTCGGGTGTGAGAACAAATACTGACCGCAGACATTATCAGGTGGTCATGCTAAGATCACGAGTTGATAGCAGTTGGAATTGATGGGCTCCTGGATTGGGTCCTAGTGACTCAATGGTGTGCGAATTCGCCTTGTAACTAGAAGCTCCTGGATTCGGACATGTGTGGATGCATACCACTGAAGAGTCCCAAGCTAAGATGAAACACCTACTCAGTACATCTTGGTTTCTGATGGTTCTCTAATTGACATAAATCTGTGGTCAAACTGACTCTTGCAAACTAGAGAATATCTGAAAATCAGGCTTTATTCGAGAAGTTTATATTACTATTATTAGTATTTATTGAAGAAACTTTCGTAAAGGTGGTCTGCATTAAAAAAATATGAACCGTGACATTTAAAAAAAATATTATGCCAAATAATCACTAAAATCGCTTTGTTTTAATACCTTAGTATCACATAGCATATTACGTAATTTGTTTATTCGTCACTGCGTGACAGCTATGAAATGCCTAATATTTATTTTCCCTTATTTGTGCACGTCCACACCAGTCTGAATCAATTAAAACCAATGAACTTTTCATTGATTATTAATGACTCATATAAGCTACTGTCACTGATAACAATAGTGATGATAATAACCATAAGGAAAGTGGATTTTTGCATATGGCAAACATTTCACTACTTTGTTTTTATCAGTAAATGCTGTAAATTCTTATCTTAATATTCAACTTTTGCTTGCTGAACTAATGCAATTCATGATATCAAAATATTTAACGTTATACTAATCAGCATGAGAGGGTTCGACTGGCCTTCACTAATAAACAGCTTACTACGAATTATATTCTTAATAGTAATAATAATAACAGTATTATTATTATTCATTTGACAGGCTAACAGATTAGAGGAATTAAGATATGGTCACGCGTCAGAATATGGTTATGTCCTCTTAACAGATAACGTCACATATAAATAGCATTGATATGTGAAATACGACACGGGGGAGAAATCATTTCTAAGATTTATTCATCAGTCGACCAGTTTTGATAATACAAATAAATTCTTATTCCACTTTTTTGATTATTGTTAAATAATACTGGGCATATAATGTGATAAGAGTGTACACTCATGTGTTTAGCATCTACTAGCCAAGTAGACTAACCAGTTGATAAATTTGAAGCTGGAATAATTCGATGACGAGCTGACTGGATGCTACTTTACACGACAAATACTAATTACTCTTCTGATATTACAACAGAGGTTTCTTTTAGCTATACCTATTCCTTGTATGTCTGCATTAATCCACACCTCTTCGTAATGAACTTATTCCTTACAGACTTAAGGGTATAGGGACTCTTATTTCTAAAATAATTAGTCCCTTTGATAAATTTGAATAAGGCACTTAGAAGACAAATTCCACGAGATGATGGCATCATTTCGTAGTTTCATTACAACCGCATTTTGGATTAACCACATACATCCTAAACTATGTGTACAAAAAAAAACAATAGACTTCAACCTTCGCCTACCATGGACTACTTGACCTATTTGAATATGATTGGTCATTAGTATGGACTTTTGTTTTTTTATATAACTGAGTAATTGTCATGCATTTTATTTCATTGTTGTTAACCATGTTAGTTAGTTGTAAAGTGGCTGTAAAGAAACTACGAAAGCTGATTAGTACTGACTAGCTATTTCGTCCTAGTCTTTGAATCATCGGCAGTACGCGTCCACATTCGAAACGAGGCCCTCCCAGTTACAGGATAAATTCATCTACCACCCAGCCATTGGAATCTGACTTCATACACAGCAGTTTAGCAAGATCTCTACACTGATTCAGTCACGCTTAGCATATTGATAATGCCATCTGACTCAAGAACATAACCGAATAATTAAAAAAACGATCAAGGAGAAATATGACGCATTGCGTTGGATGGAATTTCATGTAGGTCAGTAATTCATGGAGGCCGCCAGAAAACAAAACATAAAGGAGATGCTTCACATCTTATGGGTATTTATTTGACTAAATAAAAGGGAATAATTACACACCGATCCAGTCATTCGATATACGACAGTATGAATGATTTAGAATGAAAATCACCAACTGCATTTATTACTATATCACACTACTTCGCGTTGAACGAAAAATATACCAATGCATGTGCACTATTTACCGGCATCCTCCAATGCCTTATTTATTGTAATACATAGATGAAACAAGTGTTGTTATAATTATTGTTTACATTTTGACTAAGAAGAGAAGAGAGGTGAAGGACTGTATGAACTACAATCTGAAAAAGGCCTTAGCAAGAAAATCTCATCTTCAACATGTTTCTACATGAATTATCATCGTTGGATAGTTTCGCTTGTTCTGCTTACATTTACACTTCATTCTCCTTCATTTGTTTTTGTTTTTTTCTCACTCTGTAATTTAAACAAGCTGGCACATGTAAAAATTTCGTGTAAACATAGTGTATTGCTTGTGTTTCTTACACTCTTGGTTGAGGATTGAAGTCTAGAGCATTTTTCATGAAAATTAAAGTATGTGCATTCAAGTGTGCGTGTGTATGTGTCGATTGTATTAGTTTGTAGGTAAACACGGAGACTCATTTAGATCATAACTATTGTATGTGTTGTTAATAGCTACATAGAAAAATCAATAATTGACAAATCAAACATTTCACTCACAAATATGTTTTAGTGATTCATTAAAAGGTCACCTGAAATACTTTCAATAATTTCAAGTTCAGTTAGTTTGAGTGAAGCATTTTGTACAGAAATTCATGCTTCCGATTTAGGGCAATGAATCACGAATATCGTTTCGGTTGGTAGACTAACAAATGCAACTGTTAATTTAGACGCCTCTGCTTCGAATCCCCCAACTCACTCACTCACTAACAAGAAGTTATTCCTAACTGACACGTGCTATGAATATCTCCACATAAATTACTCAGAAGAAGAATAATTGGAGGAAACAATTGTTCTTCATAAATTACTACTTAGGCTATACAGCTATCATTTCATCATTAATGTTCGCATACATAAGCTAGTTAAGGCAAATCAAATTTACTCACGTGTTCGTGTGACTGGAAGGTCCTGGGTTCGAACCCAGGCGGGTGTGCTAGTAAAGAGTCTCAAACTAGGACGAAACAGCTGTCCAGTACTCCCAGGTACTCCACTAGTTCTCTAACCGATGTCAGCTCATGATTAACTCCTGTAACCAATCAAATCAAATTTCCCTTGGTAAGTGCATCATGGTAAAAGTACCAGATTAAATAATAGCTTGATGGTTTCACTGTTGTTAAAAATGTACAACCAGTGAAGAATTAGAATAAAGTTGGACTAACGTGTTGGTTTATTTATAATCAGTCATTGAGTGAGTTATTTTCAAGTGGTGTATGAGACGGTATGAATACTACAAAGAAATAAGGAAGCAAATGATGGCCAACAGTAAATGATTATTTTTACATAAGACTCAGTGATTTTGTCGACATGCGTCTATTCTCAGTGGTCACTACTTGTCTGTGGAAATATTCGGTCACCGGTTGATCAAGACTTGTATGAAATGCAATAATAAATGCATAATGCTGCATGCTACTGATTGACCGATATGAGTAGTTGGATGTCAGTCAAACCAGCCATGAGTGCTTCTAGCCAGGTTGAATTAATCTGAACGCCGACTAGTTGTTTAGCTCATAAGTGGTGTACCAGGTTTGACTTAGTACAGATAGCCGAACTCTGGCTAGCTGCCTTGTAGAATTGGTATTACATGCAGTCAAAATGTAATAATATCGACAAAATAATAGGGTGATGTAAATACATTGGATATATTAATGAACAGTTATTAAGTAATGAAGGCAGAGGATAAGCTTAGTGTAAATCCAAAAGGTCACAGATAATAAACTGGGTGAAAATTGGTAAGAAGGACAGAGAAAAGTGTGTGAAGGGACATAAAAAAAATACGTGATGATTACATCCACGATCACTTTATGGTAGGCCAGGGTTCTCATAGACGTTGACTGCACGCTTGGTGACGCATAGGCTAGGTTTGTTTTCAATGAATCCTGTGGCTTTTGATGTAACTAAAAGGTGTAATCACGTACCTGCAGGAAAATTCTCCTCCATTCCATGAATAACTATGAATGCCTTCCCATTTTTGATGTTGTATTCACTATCCACTAAATGGAATAAGATGGTTTGTTGACCGGGTTCTTGCTTTCTCAAGGAAAAATGGTACATGTTAACTAGTGCGTAGCTATAAATTACTTCAAGTACTGCATATACAGGTAGCTCCATAGAAGCAGTTAAATTCGTTTACACTCGTTGATATAACGATTATCAATAAGTTATCTTTGATGTAATGTCGTCTACGTGAGGAAGTGGTATACTATTCTGCAGTCTTTAGTGTACTAAAAATGCAACTTGATATGTCACCATTGAACAGTACTCTTAAACAAAGTATCAGTTTACTCAGCTACTGAACTTGAATATATACTTCTTTATAAAAGTTGTTGGATAATCATTTTATTATAAGCTAGTGTTGACACTCTCTATTTCTGCGTCAAAGCAATCATCAGGACATGTGCGTTCTACTCGATGATCAGAACAATAAATTCGACAAAGTTAGTACTGTACAGATGGAAATGGATGTTTCATCTGTAACATGTTGGTTTTCTTGAAGTACTGCTTTCTGTAGACTCGTCCATCATTTTGGTGAGAACAATTTCCAGAAAAGAAATGCCATCTTGATAATATTGTTTGCAAGTGAATTTAATAGCTTGATAAATATAATTTGACTCAAGTTATCAGATGAGTTCTCGTGTTCTGATTCTTTATTTCTTTGTTTTTCTTTTAAATTACTGTTCCTTTAGACTGTTTAGTTTCATGATAAACCAATTCGATGTCTTTCTCAAACGTACACTTTTAAGGGACTGTCCAATTTGTGCGAGTTTCAGTGACTTCAGAACCGTAAGATTTCATTTTCTCAAATCACTAAGATGCTTGAGGTGTTTCACCCTAGTCTAGAACTTTTTATCAGTCCATCTTCTGATGCTGTAGATGGTTGGATGGACTGATGCTAGTCACAAGACCGATATCCACTAGTTGTTGTCCATTATCTTTCAACATTTCGCTATACAACCTACTCTGTTTTTACAAATTACGTGTAAATTGTGGAGATATATTATTCTCAAATCTTGGTTAGTACTTTTTTGCCTTTTTCAAATTTGACTATGGATTGAAAATAGTTAGAGAGTCACTGGAAAACCCAGTGAGTATTGGACAGCTGTTTCATCCTAGTTTGAACTCTTCACATTGCACACCAGTGATTCTACAGAGGATTGATCTCAGCAGCTTTGGGTTACGTGGCCCATTCAGCCATTGGGGCGGAATACAGTTACTCATGAATTCTAACTTGTGTTAATTTGCGAACTTGTGTTCTACTAAACTCCCTGTTGCCTTATTCTAATAAAACTGGTTGATCCAATTCTAAGTTTTCCGTAAGTTAATTCCAATCATAATGAATCTTTCTGACAGAGAAGTGATCTCCTATATGCCATAGTTAGTGCAACAAGTTTATTTTAAATTAGTTTAGGAATTCACTACTACTAATATTTTATTTACAAGTAATAAGTTCTCATGACTAATCTGAACGAAGAGAGTTTCTTCTTCAAGCTTCAGTGACATTTCCACTGATAACTCAGTCCTCTTCACACTGTTCTAGTCCACACGACAAAATTCCACTTGACTGATTATGTAATCTAGACATGGATTAATTCGTTGTTAAAATATTACATAGGGATAATTAGTTTTTAATTGTTTACTTGAGAAATTGATATATTATCATTATTATTATTTTCTTCTTCCTATTTCAAGGTTAATTTGTTTAGCCACCTCACTCTTTAATTGTTGACCTAATTGACTCGTGAAAGGATGAGAGACTTTAAGAAAGTCGTCAACATGCTACATTCGCTATTTTGTTTTTGTTTGCAATCCACCTCTTCTCTTTCATCTTATGAGAAGTGATTTTTCTTGGCGAGTGGACAAGTTAACAATGGTCGCGTGTCACTGACATATCCTTTCACTTCACCACACTACTTTTCAGATGCAACAACTCACTTAATGTTATGTAAAGGTCTATTGTTTCCCTTCCACCCTCCCACAAAAAAAATATACACAATAATTAGTGAGGTGTTAATGCTTGAGGAATTTGCTTGTTTATTTGTTTGTCCATCTCAACATTTTGTTACTCATAGATGATTAACTTCGATTATGTAATAGGTGAGCAAATATCATAAGATGATTGTACTCCATTAATTAAAGGAAAAGGAGTCTATGCATCATCTTCATAACCAGTTATTGATTATATACATCGGGATATTCTCTTATTCCCTCTTTTGTTGTATAATTATTTTGATAAAATGAAATCCAGTATGTTTTATGAAATGTAATAAGATTTCGTTTTTAGACAGACTGCACTAGGAATTTGGTGACATTCTAATTCCCTTATCTAAACGTACTAAGGTGGTGAAACACCTACCCTGTATCGGTGGCACATTGGTAGGATGCTCGTCAACCACGCTGCATGTGGTTCGGGGCTCGACCTCGAGCCGACGCACTCCCACACCTCTCTAGGCCGGTTAAAAGACTGGTGAGGAGGGAAGGTTGGGCATGAGGCTAACAGCCCCATCCCGTGAAAAATAAGCATCACTTATACCGAAACTTCAAAGTTTTAGCTTGAAGCCCTTTGTTACGCTAGGAACTATCCTTAAATCCTGGTCAATATCTACTGCATTGATGGATTGGTCGAGCATGCATGTTGCGATGAACCAATGAGCTGCACTACCAGAAATGACATTCCTGCTGGTCCGCAGATGCCAGGAAGGTTATGTCAATAACTATTAGATTGAAAGCAGTTACCATGATGATGTAATTCGTTTACACTACTTTGGAGATGTGGGGGAGATTGATGAAAGTCATACTTCTGGTGGTTCGTGGCCTTCAGTAAGATCTAAACATGGATTCGGCTCCAAAATACAGGCCGTATGTCTGTCAGTACTACTGTGTGGGTAACTCGGAAGTGATAACCACCAGCACACTTTGATAAGCACATCATTTACCTTCATCTATCCCTTAATGTAAAAGAGGTCAATGATTTGTTTCATTTTTTGATTTGGAAAATATGTGCTACGGAAAACCATTGATTCAGCAATTACTCACTAACGGAACTAGGTAACAGTGAAGCTGTATACAAAATTGATTGAAGTACAAGAAATTAATAGGTGCTTAAGTTCCGCCCCACTGCCGAAATAGTCACGTAGCTTTAGACTAAATTTGTGACCTCCCTTCACCCTTAGAATTTGTATTGACAATGATAACAAGACCAAATCATCCCCATTTAAAGATATTTCTTCCCTCAGTCTTTTTTCTTCTAAGTGAGAAAAAGTATCCACAAGCATTAAGTAGCAGATGTGCGAGATTCAGGCATATTCTCCAGTTGACACAAAGAAAACTCAAGTGTATACCAATTCACATGTATCTGCGGGAGCAGTTACATTGGAAGAACAGAGAGGAGGGCCTACGTCAGATTCTGCGAACATGTACCAAGGAGCCTCCGGTTAAAGGGACCGAATTGTTTAAGATCTTCAATCACCAAACACCTGATTGACACAGGACACCGAGTAGATGTGCTGGAAGCATTCAAAATAATTAACAGACAAAGTACCTCAAGTCTTTTCAGGTTTGCTGAAGCTATATTAATAAAACGATTGAAGCCTGACTTATGTGTCTAAAAGGAATCCTTTGTTGGACTTCAGTTACCCTGGTGACTCACTTCTTAGTAACTCTTTGTTTTCTAATTTTGTTAACTTGTCTTTTATCCCCCCCTTTATTTTTGGCTTGACTCTCTAAAGAGATAATTTTTCTTGAGTTCTGCTCACTTTATTACATCATCAACTTCTCATCTGACCTCATGTGCACCGAAATTTTGGTCTTCCCTTATCTAATTACGTAAATATTACTAATTTTCTTTTGTTACCACCCCAACAACACAACTGTTAATTAATTTTTTTTCAAGAAACTTCTCTCTGACAAGATATATATATGTGTGTCGTAACACTTTAGACACCTTGTAAATAGCAACGCCTTATTTCACTATGACGCTCTAACAATATGCTTGCTAATGGACAAAGGTTTGTTAAAAATCGTACAGAATTTATTTTTATTAACAAAAATTCAGGTTGTACGCGGCTGATGAGAACCGACGAAATAAAATGGATCCAGATTATTATGCGCCAATGTTTCTTCTTTCTTTGTTCAAATGAAGACAACTTTTTGCATTTTTCACTCGCAACTATGCGGTCTAGAATATTAGATTTTAACGAGTAGCAATTTGATCTCTTCAGTAATATAACAGCACTACTTCGCCTAATTTTTTAAGCCAAACATGTGTCTTGACTCCATATTGTCAGAAAGATACTTTCAGATGAAGATAAGAATTGAAAAATTCACGACACAGTTAATTAATTTGAGAATTCACCGCCTCACTTCATTTAATTACAACATGCTTACGGATTATTAGCAAGTTTGCTGCTGTATTAAACGCCATCAAATCTGATGACACAATTTTGATTATCGTCCATCTTAGAGGCATCCTCATATTACTATTTAGTGTCAAATTGAAATTCATCTATTTCAAAAACTTGTCAGTTAAAAGGGAACACTCTAAATTCAGTCACTTACAGCATTTTAGCATTGTTGATAAGCCTTCGCATTTATATTTTTCACCTTGACAAATAAACTTTATCTTATTTTGTTATCTGAATAGAAACTCACCTCATCTGCATGTAAACACTCCATCCATCTAGTCAGGTAAATAGATAAATAAATAAATAAATATTGCTACCTCAATGAGCTTATCTTGTAGCTATAACAATTTATCATATTGCTTTACCTTGTGATGACTGTTTATTTAACACGCACGCATAACACTGACGTAATCCATTTAGTAGTATACTATCAGATAACATCACTTGCGCACAATAAAGGCACAGACATTAGTTAATAAAAACACTTGAAAACAAAACTTTAAAAGCGTATTACATAATTTGTTTTAGTAAATCTTTTCCGGTATGCTTATCGTATTACTTACTTAGGTGATATGAAAAAAAGCTAATGTGTTTGTTTTTGTTGCCACAGTAACAAATAGTAGTATTGTTTTAGTTTTGATAGGTCATCCATCACAGGTGTTTACACAATTCTCATCTCAAGGAGTGTATCGAATATAGAAATCAGGACAACTGTCAGCATGTGCGAATAGCTTGTAACGCAAGCTCATAGTCACGTGTATCGTTAAGGGAATCAAACCTTTTGTATACATAGAAATAAGGTGAACGGTGAGTTTTTAAAACACCACACCATACAGGATTTTAAATTTACAGAATATGGAATTACCTTTTCAATGATTGCAAAAATTCTGGAATTATACTGCATTTGCTTGTGATTGTTTGGAAAAACTGAAAGGAATGCAGTTTATTTATTTATTATTATTGTTTCCTTTAGTTCGTAGAGGAACATAGGGATTCAGCCGCACGTCTCTATTGCGTTCGGTCCTCTACCAACGTTTTCACCTGGCTCCACGTCCGTCCACATGCTTTCATCTCCTCTTCATATGGCCTCCTCCATGTCACCCTCGCACTGACGACCAACTCGCTGCTTCCCGTTTGGGTTCCACTTGAGCGATGACCTGTCGTGTGGTCACTTGATGGTTTGTTTTCTCAAAGTATGGACAGTCCACCTCCATTTCTTCCTGCATGTTTTTTGTAGAATCGGTTCCTGTTGGGTTGGTTCGCTCATTGCCAGAGATCACTCCCCCTTGCTGATTTTTTCTGACCGGCCATATGATCTTGAGTATTAAGCGAAGACAGCTGTTGATGAAGGTCTGTAGTTTGTTTGAAGTGCTCTTTATGACGAGCCAAGTCTCTGATCTATAAAGTAGCACTGACTTCACATTGGAGTTGAAAATCTGAGACGCGCTTTTCGATTAGTACGCTACTTTTGCCTATTTACTTACATAAAACCCTCTCAGTTTATTAATCACTTACGGTTTTTAGTCTTGAATTTTCAAATTCTAATGGATACGAGCCATATGGAAAGTATTTCGCCATTCTATTCACAGATCAGAAGCTATAATTCTACCTCAAAACCTTCCAATACAAAGAGCAACTACAGTAGCATTAAATCAGGGTAATGTATCACATTATAATCAGTAGGAAGAGAGAAGTACTACTCACAAACAACGAGGTAACACGTACCAGGTACTTCCCCTAAAATATGAATAACCATGCCATTTGATCATTCAACCTCAGAGTAAATTCATCACGATTTCCATTTTCTTTCAATTTTAAGTAATAATCTCTCTAGTCCATATTGTCATGCGAATTGATTTTGAAAACAAAAGAGTTATTTACTAATTCACTATATTTTTAATTTTATTTTGTTAATTAGAATCAAAATATCAGTTACTAAGTAACATATGTTCAACGATTCAAAATGAAACTTCTAAGACTTATACGGATAAATAAATAAATACATGTAAACGAAGTTATTTTTACCTCTGACTTATTCACTATTTTCCCTGAAGGTAGATATTCAATTAAATTCAGGAAAATTTTTGTTTAAATTAACAAAATGAGGTATCAGTCGAATGCTGCAGTTCTACTTTCGGGGAATGAATAGTATTGTCATTTTATTCAGGTAAGCAATTCAATATTCGTCTGCATGTCAGGTGAAGAGGAAATGGATTTACTTTCAGCCTTTGTGATATTATTATATACCATTAGCATTTTGGTCTGCTAACTATAATGAGCAACACTGAGTCTCTTTCTCATCCATTGTTTATTGTGGTTTATAAAGTAGAGTCATGAATACCCTTTTTAGTTATCGTTGTGTTAATTTAGTCAAATAATTCTAATGTTTGGATTTAATAACCGGAAATATTTATACTGAATATTGAAATAGGCTATTGTTGGTGGCATTGTGTTCTTTCAGCTGGCTGGTTTAATTATGAAGTTCTCATTGTTCATCTGGACAGCATCTTTAGTGCTAACTTTACTGGTATATGATGTATCTGTATACTGTCTGATATCCCTGAAGGTAAATTCCTCAATATTATCATAGAAACTTGATGAATTCAACTGAAAATAATAGCCAAAACCAAATGGTTTAAATCACTTCTGAGTTAGCTGGATTTCCATTCAGGTATTTTGTTGAACAGTTGGGTTGTCTATGCCTTGTCTTATGTTGGCTACAATTAATTATAATCAGCATAATCGACACGAGTAAAGGAAGACAATACGATTTTCAAAACTGACATAGATCACTGTATTCGCAATAAGACAGCTAACGCAGTTCACCTAGTAGAATCTAAGCTAGAATGTAGTTTAACTTTTACCGTAGCTTGGAATGGACACTTTACTTATTTCTCGAAAACCTTCGTTTCATCTTATCGGTAATGGTCATCCTGCTTTTTGAGGGAATAAATCTTATCAGACTTCAAAACTCTCCTCTTCGTTTTGAAAGAAATTGGTCCTTAAATGTATCAGTATGTTTCTTTAGTTACCTGAATTAACGAGAATTGGATGGAGAGGCAGATCGGTAACGCTCCTCATTCTTCAATTTTCAAACCAGGAAAATCACCCATTTATTGTTTAACAATATTTCTTAATGTTACTTTTAGCTCATGAAAAGAAATATCTTAAGAACGAACTTTCTCCTTCAATCGCCTGGTTTTTTCCCTTTTTGCAAGGTGTTGAAGTAATGAAAACACCTTTCGAATTTATTTGTAAATGAAAACTTTGTTACGTAATAATTTCTAAAACATGGGAGATATGTATAAGAATTAATTAGTCTTCACTTGTTCTTCCTTCACTCAAGTGTATAATTACCACTTTATCTTAATTGATACGGCCAATCAAAAAAAGTAAGTGGGAATAGGGAAGCACAGTAATCTATAATTAGTGAACTTCGACTTAATTGTTTCATTATATCAATATTTTTCTCCCTAATTTAGTGTGGTAATTACCTATGATGGAAAATGGTACAAAAGTTAACTTCAGTTAGATTACGCAAACTGATCATTAGTTCATCAAAGTGGTAGATTTATATTATGCGGAATCATCATTTTCTATCATGTTTTAGTCTGAAATTGGGAGAATCTACACCATCAGATAAAGATTTTGTTCAATTCCTGATTAGGTAAATGAGATGATACTTAGTGCTGTGGTTGGTGGCCGCTCTGAAATTAAGAATCGGAAGAATTCAGAATTCATGAGCCATTCAGTTGGATCTCAGTGACTATATGGTCCTCAAGCTTGCTTTGTAACACGAAGGCTCTTCATCCGATTCCTCGTGAGATCACAGGTGCGTACCGATGAAGAGTTACGAAGAAGGACGAAACAATTATCCAGTATTATCTGGTTCCCAGTGGTTCTCGAATTGAAGTTAATCCATAATCATACTTCAAATCAATCAGATCCTTGCAAACCAGAAGATGAAAACTAATGATTCATGTCATTTCAGTCTGTTTATGGAAATTCCTGGTCTTCTACAAATTCACAATAGAAGATTGAAAGCCAGCTAAACAATATACTTATAATTTCTTTTCCACTTGACTAATAAGAATGGTTCAGTACTACAGTTTTCTCGTTTAAGTATAATTAATTCAAGTGTTATCTTCATGTATAAAGCACTAGGGAAAAACTCTGTAAAACACTTTAGAAAACTTGCATCGTACTAGAATACACTTTAATCAGTGGTAGTTCTACAGGTTAACTCGCATTTCTGAGAAAAGTCTTGTTAAAAATACATTAGATTAATTCTAATGTTTTATGTCTCAATAACTAAATTTACGAAAGAAAACTTGTTATTTCGTGTGAACGAGTTGTTCCCTATCAGTAGTATTTTTTCACAAGTTTTACGGGTTATTCGCTGTATCTTTCATAATCTTTTCATGTGTAGAATTTGCTCTATTTCACGGTTGAATGCTCTAACATTTTGTGTTAAAAATTATGCACTTTTCACCTATAGTGCAGTCTACAAATGAGTGTTCTGATCTCAGATTTTTTTGGGGAGAAAAATGCGTAGCTATTATACATTCACATAATGGTACATTTGAAGTGTCAGCCACTTGAAGAGGAAACCGAATATTTTTGTTTTCTTTAAAGTCAGTCGACAATTTTAGAAATAGTTATTAGCGAACTAAACATGTAAAGATTTAACAGTCATTTAGGATCACTCTGACAAAGGTATCCTTGTTGTGGTTGGTAAAATTCTTTGTGAAAATATTTGCGAGATGCAGTTTTTCATCACATAGAGTCGGCAGTGCTCGCCTGAAGGTAAAGTTAGTTAACCCACATATGCTCATGGATGAGACCGTCCAAATTAATAAGAAGTACTAGTCACTCTTATGTCTGCAATAATAAATGCTACTAAAAGCGCAGACAAACGTCAACGCATTCATATTTTCTAGATTTGGGTAGTAAGTAGTTCATAAGAATTTTGTGGTTTGTTGTTGGTTTTATTGTAGTTATTAGATAAGATGGAAATACAATTAAAATTATGAGACATCCCCTTACTTCCCAGTACCAGTACAGTGCGACATTGAAAACTAAATAAGTATATTCCTAAGTTTTTACGCTTGAAAGCCAGTCTGTTGATTCTGGTGAATTCACTAATATCTTGAAGAATTTACTGTGACACCTTCAACTTTACAGTAAACCTAGCTTGGAAATAGATGACGGTTAATATTTGAGGTATGCAAATAGCAAAACATCTCTACTGGAATAATTTGGTACCTAAGATGAATTATAAGCATCTATGCAACAGTTAACTTTATTATATGTGGCGTTCGCTATTCTGACAATATCTACGTCTGTTTATAATGTGGAAGCGGATGATCTCGATTCTTTTTTGGTATATCGGTCAGACGTTTTTCTCATTAACAACACAGCTTCCATCTAACAGACAACGGATTGTAGGAATATTAATAATAATAAGTACGCTGTCTACTAGTAACTTTCTTAACTCTGTCTACCAAAAGTCTGATCTGGAATTGTTTATCTTATGTGTGTTGGTGTGTGTGTGTACGTATAACAAAGTAAATTCAATTATTTACTATGTTCATTAGTGATTGATCCAATACTTGTCTAAAATATGAATGAACTTCAAAATCAACCATAAATCTATTCCACCACCACCCTATTCCTTCTTCATGTGAATACAGTCTGCATAAATGTACATTATTTCTTCCATAGAGGAAAATGCAAATCCGTTTTTTTTTGTTTTTTGACCCTAAAATAAACATACAAAGATCTTTCAGTTTGATATTTTATATGAATACGCTAGTACTTCACTTGTGGAAGATGCATAATTTAATCAATAATCCCAGTGGGTGCGTACTGCCGATGATTCCCAAACTAGGATGAAACAGCAGCTGTCCAGTGCTCCCTAGTTTTCAATGGTTCTCTAACTGATATCAGTCCGTAATCAACTCGTAAAAATCAAATTCAACTAGAATTAGCTGGCAGCAAAAGTGGAAATCCAAAACTATTCCAATAGTGGAATTTCCGCGTGCCAGCCAATAAAAATGAAGTAAATAGATCTTGTGTCTAGTAACTGAATTCTCATTGGCTAATCCTGACTTACCTGTCTGGTGGATGAATATTCATTCTTTTTATAAAGCGAAAACTGAAAAAATTGTTGATATCCACTAGCTTAAATTAAGGATTATTAAACTGCTACTAGGCTGTATATTTTACAAAAAAAAATGTGGAATAATGCAAAGGAATATTAAACGGTCAACTCGTGGACCATTATGGGCAATTAATAACGCCCTACCAACTCATACAAATGTAATATCATGTAAACCAGAAAAAGCTACCGATGTGGTCACTCGTCATAAAGTAGTGGAAAATGAATCTGATCAGAGGAATTAATCGCAGTAATTTTTTTTACAAAATTATAATTTTTTAAACTAATATTAACAAATTTAATTGAATTTTAGATTTTTCCCGTCGATAGACTGGACCGAAGTGCTCGGTCTCAGGTTGACATGTTGGCTTCTTGAGCAGACGCTTCGACGATGTCTGGGTATTTAATTAGTATTTAATTGGTGGATGGTGACTAGCAGTGGAATCCAGGATGCGCATTTCGTCCTATTTGGGACTCGTCATCTGGATGCACCTGCATTTCTCAGTGAGTGATGATGTGCCCACCGATTCCACTGCTAGTCACCATCCACCAATTAAATACTAATTAAATTCCCAGACATCGTTGAAGCATCTGCTCAAGAAGCCGACATGTCAACCTGAGACCGAGCACTTCGGTTCAATCAATTGATGGGAAAAATCTAAAATTCAATTAAATCAATATGACCCGTTGCACAAGACGTGGCTCTCGTGGCCCAAGTGGTCTAGTGGATAACGCTTTGGCGTTGGAAACTATGGGCACTGGGTTCGAGCCTCGGTGGGCACATCACCACTCACTGAGAAATGCAGGTACATCCAGCTGACGAGTCCCAAATAGGATGAAATGCGCATTCTGGATTCCACTGCTAGTCACCATCCACCAATTAAATAATATTAACAAAGCTCAGTTACCACACAGGCAAATATTATTTTTCCACAAATAGTTAATAAATGCTCTAAAAGGAGGAACGAATTCCGAATGTTATTTACAGCTATATAGTTTCATAAATAAATTATATAAAATTATTCAACAAACAGTTTTTTTTAGGCTCTTTAAATCGGAGTAAATGCATACTTGGGTAATAAAATACCGGAGAGAAGAAACTAGAGGTTTAGTAAAGGTTTATTTCGAGGATGTCGTCCTCGAAAACGTAGAAGATATCCTTGGCTGAGCTTCTGAATCCGTCCTCTCCTATGTCACTATGAGTATATTCCACGATTTAAAGAGAATATACATCTGTTGCTCAGACTTTTCATAATATCAGTAATATTAACCAAGACCATCTTTCCCTGATACAACACAGTGACATCAAGTAGCAATATGTACCGATGATGAAACAGCAAAAATATCATGGATAAATGTAACCCTTTTGCTATAATTCATATCGTTTTGTGTTTGATAATTGCTTATTTGGAAGGAAGTACTGATTTCTATTTCAGTTGATAAATATTTGAACAGTCTGAGAGATACAATACATCCTGAAATACATAGGTGTATTCCTGATCATACATTCGCGACAGCCTAGGGATTTCACAGAAGTATTCAAGACTTAAAATATTAAAAACTTAGGAAATCGGTTCTTATAGAAATCGTGTTTCCTGATCATTTTCCTCTGTTTAAAACACAGAATGTTAGTGAGAACTATCTATAGATGGTTCTTTAATGATAATAATTGAAAATCTATCTGGTGTTCTAATTTTCTTCGTTAATTTTGTTAATTTCGAATCACCCAACCAGAAAGACACAACCGAAAGAACTGAAAACCTACTTACAAAATTTTGTTTTACTTTATCGCAGAAGGATGTTAACGGTAAACAAATCAGTTTTCGAGTTGTTCCAATCGACTTTGGACTTTCAAGCGCTTCATCTGGCCTGACATCACAACGTTTAGCTGAGGATAAAGCTGTGGATTTGTATGTATTTGAAAGAGCATTAACCTGTGGCTTAGATCATAAAGCCTTACTGAAAGCTTTTCCTGATCACCCTGTTTTAAATACACCAGATGGTGTGATGAATTTAATTATGGATGCTTATCGTGAGAATTATGCTGTACAACCGTTGAATGAAGAATCAGAACAACAACAAGAACGACTCAAGTGTAAATCGTCGGTTAATAAAAAATCGGGTGGTAATTTGGATGCAAAGAGAGCTGAAGTGAAAGAAGTCCTAAGTAGGCTTGAAGAGGTTCGACAACGTGGTCGGAAACGTTTGATGGTTGGATGAATTTTTATTTTTTAAAAACTTTAAGCTATTTTGGTTATCAATAATTTCTTATGTATATTTTTTGGAATGGAAAATACAATGGTTTTATACATCCACACTGTCTTTAGTATAATTCTTTCGATGACGGTGATTACTGTAGTTGGTGCCAACACTGATGTATGGAATTACCAAATGGGTGAAGCTTTAGGCCAAACGTGTTATTATTATTCGTCCCTTGGGTTCCTATTGGGATATAGGGCTTCAGCAGCACACCTCCATTTCATCCTGTTTTCTGCAGTTCTCTTTAGCTAGTTACACAATTGTCCCTAAGCTCTGATCTTCTCCGTGTCACCTGCGGACACCCAACTCCTCACTTCCCATTTGGATTCCACTCGAGGGCCTGACTTGTGATGTCTCTCAATGTTCTTCTCGGCGTACGTCCAATTCACCTTCGGTGTATTTGTCGGTTCGCTCTCATAGTTCCTAGTTGCTTATCCTCTCTGATCGGCTATCTCATCTTCAGTATCTGGGCAGCGAAGACGGTTGTTGTTGAGAATCTGCAGCAGGCTGTCGAAGATCTTTTTGGTCAGGCATTTGCCAAGTGTCTGAACAGTATAGAAGCAATGAACGGTATGACATTATTGTCGAAATTTCTGATCTTGTACTCAGTGCTGCTGATATTGGAGTCAGAACGTCTGTCTTGCATTTGCAATCCTGCACTTGAGATTCTCATCAGTGCCCCTCGTAGATGAAACGCTCGATTCTGTTAATTGATAGAAATGACGTCCTTCACATTTTTCCCAATGATTGTGATAGTTGTTTGTAGTTCGTTGGATATTTTCTGTCTTGCTTGTGTTCACTTGAAGTCCTGTGTTGGCTGCATCTTCCGGAAACTTGTTGGTTTTCGCCTGTAGATCTTCAAGTCCGTTCGATATTAAACATAAATAATCCTTGAAGTTCAGATATTCTAGTGTTAGCTGGCTGTCAATATCAACCAAAATTCATTTTTCATTGATAGTCGATTCACAGTGTGCAGAAGCTGATGTATATAACTATGATTTGCCTGAAACGAAAGTTAACCGGTCGAAAGATAGAAAGCTGAACTTCTCCTAAGCATATCAGCAAAGGCAGTGACTTAAAGAGCTTCATTGCAGAATGAAAATCAATCCAATTCATCATGCACCTAGGCGAGATTAGGTTGTAAGGTGACACAACTCTACAATTACACTCTCGGTCAAGCAACTTCGCTTACCAGTGAGACTCTGATCCATTGATGTTGACTTCAAAGAACAATACAAGGTGGACATCTGTTTTCTAAAATGGAAATGTCCTTCACTGCCTTCTTCCTATAGCTGTCATCACAATAAGACTGAAACCACCTGATATATCCTAGTTTTTTTTTCACATTGTTAAATGGAAAGCAGTGGTAGATAGACTCCAGTTAGTTTTAGGCAGTGCTGCAAAAGCTGTAACATCCTCTAGCTGTGGCGTCTTCGTCATTATGTTTTTCTGATCAGTCACCTGGAGGGATAAACTAGGACTAATAGGAACCTAACCGAATCGAGGTGTTCTTTCACAAATTAAAAAATTGATTCAACGAAATATTTGCTTATTCAGGCAGTCACCTCTCTATCTCAACTTCATTAACTTTGAAAAGGCATTTGACAGCGTCGATCGAGAGGTGATTTGGAAACTACTTCGCTACTACCGGGTGCCACCGACAATTATACATCTCATCCAACAGCTGTACGACAATGCTGCATGCCAAGTAATCCACAACGGGAAACTTACGGAATCCTTCGAAGTGAGAACAGGAGTAAGACAAGCTGGCTGGCTGCCTACTATTGCCAACGATTTTCCTGATTGCAGTAGATTGGATAATGCGACAAACAGCGGCGGGCAATGAGGAAACAGGCATAAAATGGCCTCACACAAAAAACTTGGAGGATCTGGACTTCGCCGATGATATATGTCTGATTTCCCACAAACTGGAAGATATGCAAGTGAGAAGCAACAAGTTGGTAGAAGAAGCATCAGAGATAGGACTTCAGGTGAACATAGAGAAAACAGAGGTGATGAAGATTCCTGGGCAACGCCACCAACAACAACAGCAGACAACAATAAGCATAAATGGGAGGAACCTGAAAGAAACAACATCCCTTTACCTACCTGGGAAGCATCGTTTCAACTACAGGCGAACGGAACTGACGAGGATATCAAAGCAAGGATCGGGAAGGCAAGACAAGCTTTCACTACTCTCAAGTCTGTGTGGAGGTCAACAGCACTCAGCACGAAAATGAAAATAAGATCCGGATTTTCAACTCCAATGTGAAGTCAGTGCTACTATACGGATCAGAGACTTGGCCAGCGCGTCATAAAGAGCATCTCAAACAAACTACAGACCTTCATTAACAGTTGTCTTCGCTCAATACTCAAGATCAGATGGCCGGCCAGAAAAGATCAGAAACAGAGATCTCTGGGAGTGAACCAACCAGGAACCGATTGTGAAACAAATAGGCAGGAAGAAATGCAGATGGATTGGCCATACTCTGAGGAAACAATCCATCAAGTGACATCACTAGACAAGCCCTCGAGTGGAACGCGAAAGGGAAGCGGCGAGTTGGTCGCCAGTGCAAGGGTGAGGGTGACTTGGAGGAGGTCATGTGAAGAGGAGATGAAAGCATGTGGGCAGACTTGGAGCCAGGTGAAGACTCTAGCAGAGAACCGAACGCAATGGAGACGCACGGCTGAAGCCCTATGTTCCTCTAGGAATTAAAGGAAACAATAATAATTTGCTTATTCAAATCTGTCGAAGACGCAAAAGTAGCAGTCACACACACGCATAAACGTCGGGGGAAAAGGGTAATAATTACAAAATATTCAAATAATTATCAGTATTGTAAGTACATTGTTGAGCGAAGGATTTTCAGGTCAATTATTTTGTTACACTGAGTCTTTAATAAGTTTTTATCTTCAGGTAATCTGCTGAAGATATTGACAGAACTGTGGCTAGGAGAACTTTGATTAAATGAAGTGATGATTCTAATAGTGAACCACGGACGCACTTTATATCTTTAACTGTCTTAAAATTGTACTTTCCATGGTTGAATTTGTTGTCTTTTTAAGCCGGCTTCGTGATTGCCCACAACTTTCCATCTCCTCCCCACATACTCTTTTCGCAGTCACTCTCGAACAAGGGTTCGATATCTCTTGGTGGTGGCGTCGTGGGTTTTTACCGCTGGAAAGTCCCATAGTGGGACGAAACAGTTCTCCTGTGCTCTCTTTAACTGACGTTGCTTCGTAATGAAAATCTAACAATTGAAGCTAATCTGAATTAACTTAGAAATGTCTCCGTGAGTAATTCGACAAGTGCTGGAGTATGATGACAAAAAAGAAAAGCCGTATCATTTTTCCTGAGTGTACTGACCAGAACTCAAATATCTCGACCATAATGCAGAAAATTAATCATTGCTTTCTTCTGTATAGTTTTCCAAACTTCTGCTAGTGACGCAATATAGAATTCAATAATATCAAAAACACTGATATTTTAGAATCTATGGTACTTTCCAACAATGCCGTCAGACATCTATGATATCCAAGCGTATCTCAAAATTAATCGACCAAACGTGACAACAAACTATCTGAGAATCAAAAAGTATATCTCCAACAAGTTGAGATCAAAATTTTGTCTGCAAAGAATCAAACAGAATAGAGGACAATTCCCGAAAACAATGCACGATGTAACTATGAGTTCATTCAAACAAAATCACAATCGTAAAACAATGCACTACTATCAATTATTCTATTACAGATAATAAGTAGTAGAAGTTACTTAGCTACCGGATATATGTAGAAAATCAGCACCTGCTAAGTGCACAGTATCACTTTTCTATACGGCAAAGGCGGTTTTCGGTCAGTATGCTTTTACCATACTTTGACTGAAAGATTGTTTTGTTTTTCTGGTGTAATTCCATGTCAGCCTATCGCCTAGACACTTTATCTGTCCTGAGACAAAATTATGATCTGATCTACCACTTGTATTCCTCCCACATTCATTTCTCTCGTGTGCAAATCAACATAATGTTGTTTATATTTACTCCATTACAAGGTTGACCGAACTGTTTATTATAAATTTTTGCAGTGAAGCATTTCTTTGTTTTATAAAAACGACAAAACGCCTATCAGTAAATACAGAATTATTTGTTTATTTTGTAATTCGTGTTGACATTTGTTTATATATTGTATGCCCTTATAATTATTTTTATGTTTATCTTGGTTGTGCATAATCAACATGGATACCTATTCACGTGGAAACGAGAGATTTTCAAAAAACAGGCAGCAGACTGATCAGTTTTATGATGTCTGGAGGCGGTTCCTTCTTTAGCTTAGGAAAAATGATAAAACTATATATTGTAAGAGTATTAGGCATTCATTCAACAAAATAAAACTCCCAGGTTGATCACGAAGTGATGTCAGTTAGAGAACCATTAAAAACTACGGAGTGTTGGACAGCATATCATAAAATTGATGGAAGTTAAGATCTGTCGGTCATTAGCAATCGTTCCAACGGCTGAGTGTTCTACAGACTCGCATTGTAACCTGAAGGTCCGTGGAGTCGATCCCCTATGCGGTCGTGGGTGCGTACTACTGTAAAGTCCCGAACAAGAATGAAACAGCCGCCAAATACTCACTCGTTTTCAATGGTCCTATGGCTACCGTCAGTTCATGATCTAACCTGAAATCAATCGAATTCGTGTAAACCAACATTTGAACATAAAACTCCACAATCTTGGATTAAAAGTGAGATACCAGTTAAAAAGGTTTGTTACAACTGAAGTATATCCATTTATTTCATTTTGGAATGATTAGCTCAATGGAAAGTCACTGTGGACAGTGGTTCAGAACTTCATTTCTCCTAAGAGGAATTTATCCTTTGATAGGTGTTCTTTTATGGCTGTAGATGCTCGTTGATGATAAGTGCCAACAAACACAAAACCTAGGTCTAGAGCTTCCTTCTAATTGCCTCCAGTCGTCTAATAGCGAGTTTTCATTCAGAAAAATCCTAAAGTTATTATCCTGTATAACTTCCTCTGAAATAAGAACAGGGGAATAAGCTTTCGGTATTTCTGAGTTTTATTGACTTCATTGTCTGATAGTCATTCAGACAGTCCCAACAGTTTTGAGCATACAAGATTGAATTTATAGCAAGATCTATTGTAAGATATTTCCTTCTTGTGCAGAGATTTCACATAGATGAACAGTAGAGGAAACAACACCAGTCACTGTTGGTCGCTTCAAAGCATTTTATCAGTGTTATTTCCATCCTGTACATCAATAAATCCCTGGTGGCAGGAGTGAATGATTACTGTACAGATTCTGAGCTATATGAATTATTCTCCTGTCTAAATTTACTTTTTTAAAGTGGATTAAACGAATGGGAATAAATATCTTGTCCAAGTTTCGTTTTTAAATAGTAAGCAAAAGGTTACTGGGATATGATACCTATGCACTGAAAGTTGGTATCAGTTTGTCAGGTTTTATTCGATCTGTTGATTAATTCGCCTATGTATCGATTTATGAAGCCCTAATGATGTTATTTTATTTTATAATGAGTTGTATGGAGTAAAAACTTGTCATTAGAATCAAGGATACATTCGTGAGTACATATAGGAGATAGAAATTTTTGTTAACTCATCTTGAGGTTATGAGGAAGCAGAATATAGGCTTGAGAAATAACAAGATTCATTGAACAACTCGTAAAATCCATTATGCTTCTTTGATAAAATCTTCCATCTCTCTATTGCATGTATCTTTACTTTAACTCGGTTTGTTTTAATCAATCAAGATATGACCTTTAATGGTACTATCTACCCATGTGTGTATTTAAAATGTTTGCAAGCTCCTGATTCGCAAGTTCAAATAAACTTGAGGCAAGGCCTGATTGTAGGTGGCAGTGAGATAACCATCCTGCATTTATGCCCTTGGGTCTCAAAATGTACTCCTGAACATCTTACAATTGGCTTTCAACTAGATATTGTGGATTTCTTGAAGAAGACAAAGCAGATATTTCATAGTAATATGGTTTGTGCTTCAGCTTAGAGACCGTTGTGTCACAGGGAGGATATACTGTCAATTAATATTTAACTTGAAGATATTGTATAAAGGGAAAATATGATACAATCAACTCCTCTGAAAATTCTGTACATTTTATAAATGCTGTCCAGAATAAAGACATTATTACTGTTATTACTAAATGGTGGCTTGCTTAAATAACTGGGCTACCAAAATTTCCGTCTATCATCTTAATGCTCAAACTCTTCTAGATTTCTTTGTATTTTAGTCATGCAGTTTGGCTGATTGATTGCAATATGAACTCGTACACATTTCTGATTAACTTTCAACGAGATGGTGTACAGTTTCGGAAGGAAATGAGGAAAAACATCGTAGGGAATTGGATCCTTGTTCATATAGAACAACACTGAGTCAAATGATATTCTGTAAACTATTATTTCATTTGTACATACTGCACGAAGAGGAAATAATTCCGAAACTAAAAAGGCTAAGAATTTCTGTAATGTGTGTTGACATATTGTCTGAAGTAAAGGTTTATTATTACGTCATAACATTCTGTTCCACTTTTCAGGGTCTCTGGTTCTGCTTTGGTTGTCATGTTCGGCTTTATCTCATGCAGATTTTCTTTTAAAAATAATCCGT
This sequence comes from Trichobilharzia szidati, assembly GCA_944472155.2. Classification (NCBI taxonomy): domain Eukaryota; kingdom Metazoa; phylum Platyhelminthes; class Trematoda; order Strigeidida; family Schistosomatidae; genus Trichobilharzia; species Trichobilharzia szidati. The sequence continues at coordinate 60,499,165 of OX235271.1, read as the reverse complement.
TTAACATTATAGCACTGATCAGAAATGCGTTGCAACGGAAAGTCTCCTAGATTTGTGGCTACAGTGCAATCTGACTAAAGAATTTAGTGAGTACCACTTAGGTCCTGAAAAATCACACTAGTTACTGTACAGTGACTAATGAATGTAAAGATTACAGTCTTACAAGAGGTCAGTCATCGGTGTTTAAGGGACATACAATACTGGTTACAGTATTTATCGTGTTAAAGAAGATTACATATTGTGATTGGAGTGTTTTTGGTCTCCAAAGAGGAACTGATGAATTTTCACTTTGTACTCTTTAATTTGCAAATGACGAATACCACTTTGGACAACATCAAGATTTAATGTATATCCACTAATATTAATAACTATGTTGTATCAAATGCCTTGCAATGGACTGTAACAGCTTTCATCTAAATCTAATACTTAAAAAACAAATTATGATATCAAGTTGAATATAATCACGAGTCGATATCAGTTAAAGGAAAATTAAATCTTAGGGAGCACTGGTTACGTGTTTTGCACTAGCTTGCAACTCTTCGAGTTACGAGGCGAGCTTGTTACCAACCAGTCTGTGGGATGGAATTCAATGGCCTAACTTGAAATCAGTCAGATCCCTGCAAATCGAAACTTAAGAAACAGTCTACTGCTTATTAACGACTTACTACGACATGGAGTTCCTGCAGTTCTTATAAGAAGTCATTACCAAAGAGATCCACCAAATCGGACTTGGGGACTGGCAGGAGTTAGATTCCAGCCCAATGGCTGAATGATCAACGCACTCAATTCTCAACCTAAATGTCCTGGGTTCTGTTCACTATGGAATCATGTATGCTCACTGATGAAGATGCCTAATCTAAGCCGTAACGGCCACCTAATACTACTCAATCTTCAATGTTTCTCTAAGTGATGTCGGTTGATGATGAAGTCCAGCTTGAAATCAATAGAATTTGTACAAACTAACGTTTGTAAATAAGTCAAGAGCTTGTTTAAACTGTTACTCTATCTGTGTATTTTCTAAGCGTTGAGTATTCGCACATGTTTAAATTGATGAATATCTTTATACACTTGTGTACATTTATTACAAATATAACTAATGGTTTTTACTTTGCATATAATTTATTAAACATACTTCGAAAACTGTTAATTTAAACAAAGATAAATAAAATTCATTTGATACATTTCAAAACTAACATTCAGTTAACCAAGCATAAAGATATTCTTTTTCCTAATGTCATATATCTCCCCTACTATTAAATATGTCATTATGAATACCGCCCACTAATTTCCTATCTGTCTGTCTCTCTCTCCCTCCCATATAGATCACATATAATTTTTGTTTACTTGTCACTAATAGATGAGTTGTTTCAATTCATACTACTTAGTTTACCTGGTAACTAATATCCACACACACACACAACGCTCCTCAAAAATGAAGTTTTAATTACCTTTCGGTTGCTGTTATTGATTACATAAGACAAGAATGACAGAGAAGGTAACGGAGATATAGGTGGAGATATACCTATATACAGTTACTATAGTAACTAAACTCAAATTAATTTATCAGCGATCATCTTGTTTCAACTTACTCAATGCAGTTATTTATTGGACACAAGTGAATACCATTAGTAGTGTTGTTAAAAGTTCCTTTTCAAATTCTTGTTCTGATAATTCTTCCCAACTTAATAATAATGACATTGAGTGTGTTTTTGATACAAATAATAGTAATATGATTTCAAATCTCACTTCTGATGAATACAGACGTTTAATTAACTTACACCAGGACACACTTATAATGCAGTTTGCATATTTGAAAGGGTCTAATATCCATAAATTACGATAGACTAAAAAGTAGTTGTTGTGATACATCTATTAATTCCGCGTATTCCCGTCCGACATTTCAGAATGTCCTACAGAAGACTATTCCTTCACCATGCTGGTATTTCAGTGGATTATATTTCATAAAATACTATTTATACGAGAATCATTGTTGCAAAAAGTTTCATTGAAATGGATCCTGCCAAATAAGCGAAAACGGATCCAAATTCCGATAGAAATCAATAACTACAGCTGGTCCCTATCCAGTCGGAAGGTCTATGAGTTTACTGGCAACATATCACGTTATGACACCAAAAAAAACGGAAACAGATTAAGGTTCGGACATATGGTCATATTGAATGGTGACAACTAGATGCCATTTCTGATATCACTGTCATTTTAAGAAAGATCTAGAACAATATTAGAAGTCCATACACTGAAAACACTACTCAAACTTCTGTTACCATTTGGGTACCTTAAATTCTCTTCCCAACTCCAATATTGCCTTTTCTTCGATAATACCAAATCCACTGGGATTTTCTAAGGCAACCGAAATGACTTAAATCTTTGGGGACTTGGTCGGTTTAACCGCCTAACACTGAAAGATGTTTCACTAAGATCTACCTGCAAAACAATTGACTGTATTCAGAGTCACGTGACTCTTCCTCTGAGTTGTGCGAACTGTTTACATCTGCTTTCGAACCTGACCTGCATCTCTGAACCTTGATGCAAGCAGTTACTCAGCTACATCCCCATACTGTTTAAAAGCCAGCAAGCAAATAATGATCTCTCTTCTTAAGGAAGGAAGTGTTACAGATTATCTCAGTGGTCTATAAATCAGAATTAAAGCCGTATAAATACTGACTAGCTATCTGTTAGTTACATAAATAACCATGATAAATAAACATGATTTTATCATGTTGAATAGAAGCTAATTACTCGGCTTTTGTTGTTGAAGTATGAGTTTCCGTGAAACTATTTGGAATTTTGTTATCATTATTTTAAATAAACGATTATCCCTCTCTCTTCGAATACACGTTCCACTATCATTGCATAAGTCTACCAGGAAATAATCAAATGTTCATTACTGTTAACTGGTACCATGGGAATATCCAGTGTGCATAATAGTAGGATACCTCCTGAAAATCACTGCAGTGAAAAATTAGCTGTTAATATGAGTGCACTATATTGCTGAGATCATTCAAAATATGCTTGCCTTCATTCTGGAACGAGAATGAAATGTAATTTGGTGGATGGTTGATAGCAGTGGAATCCAGATTGCGTATCTTTGCATTTTAAACGAAGGGTACCAGGTTCGAGTCTCAGTGAGAATACCATCACTCACTGGGAATGCAGGCACATCCAGTTGATGAGTCCAAAATAAGACGAAATGCGAATCCTGGATTCCACTGGTAGTTATCATTCATCAAATTACTACAAGTTAATCAGCAGATAACGTCAAAGTGAAGGAGCTGACATGTAAACAGTGGACGAACACCTCGGTCCAGTCATCAATCCACGGGAAAATCGAAACTGAATGAAAAATAAATAGAGATAAAAATGTGTTTTGATCGCTAATTCCTAAATGAATTGTTTCCATGATCTTATGACTTTTGGAACATATTATTTTGAGATTTTTCACTCGGTGCTTGTTGTCTAAGGGTCAGTTATAAGGGACTGTACGAAAAAATTAAACAGATTGTTAATCTATATAGGTGAATCTGTCATTATACCCACCAGCATTTTATGTATGTTGGCTAGCCAAGAGTGTTGATTGTGTCTACACTTGATCAGTAGATTACTGTTGACAAATGAATTCCTTAAGTGTGCTTATGTTTAAGACATACATTTTTCTCATATATTTCTTTTTGGCAAGAGCAACATGAGTCAAATATGTGACTTGTTACCAGGTTGAGTACAGTATGTGTTATTATATCCCACCTATAGCTTAGTTATTAAATTACACATTAATCCTCTAATTAGAAAATATATTTCCCTTGTTGACTAATTTTCATTCCCTTCTCAACCCCCTGCTGATAATGAGAATATTATTCAGGATATGAGATTTATATTACTAACTGACCAGAAAACTAAAGTAGACACACCAGGAGTGAAAGGAAGGAGGAAGAAACTCGATTTGAATGAGTGCAATAACAAATCAGAGTTTAAAAAGAAATTCATCTCCAATCAAAATTCCCTTTTAATCTGTGCCCCAAGAAGATTTTCTTCATATATGTGATCATAAGCACGTCGGTGGCACAGTGGTTAGGACTCTCGCCGACCATGCACATGGTCCGGGGTTCGATCCCCTGCCGGCGCACACCCGATATCTATGGTCGGCCGGAATTTGGGCTACCGATATCCATGCTGAAAATTCCATACTTGTACTGAAAAGTACGGTGTGGAATCAAGCTGTGAATCAAAATAAATAAATAAATAAAACAGGGTAAAAGAGAGCCCGTATTTAGCCTACAGTTAGTACTGTAAAGAATAGATATATTTTTGTTTTATTATTATTATTACTGCTCTAATAGTAATAGGAGTTACACTGCCAAAAAGGAAATTAATGGATTAAATGAAAAGCATAGTAACTGATATCACATAAACACTGTTTGAAAGGGAACAGCAGTCTAAAATGAAAGATTCAAGTAAATGGTGAAAAAAAGATAATATGATGAACAGTCGGAGGAAAGTGTATAAAGTTCGAATTTACAAATATTGTTGAAGATTAATATTGCGTATTGAACAAACACAACAGACAAGGCTGCCTACTATCACCTATGAATTTCCAAATTTTGATGAACTTGATCATACAGCAGACCGTGCGGAAGGGGAAAACAAGCATACATTGGGTTTTAGAAGATCTGGCCTTCGAGAATGATTAATTATTATTATTTTTTTATTTCCTTCACGTTCCCCAGTGGAACATAGGGCTCCAAGCTAGTGGCTTGAAGTTTCTGAAGCAGTGCTTATTTTACAGAATGGGGTTGCTAGCCTCATGCCCAACCTTTCCTCTTCACCAGCGTTATTTCTGGCTTAGCGAGGTAAAGGAGTGCGTCGGCCGAGGATCGAACCCCGGATCATGTGCATGGTCGGCGAGCGTCCTAACCACTATGCCACCGACGCACACGAATGATTAACGCTCAATGTCAAACAAACTTGAAGGTTACAGGATTTTCATCATGAGCTGACATTAGTTAGAGAACCATTGGAAGACCTGGGAGTACTGGACAGCTGTTTCGTCCTAGTTTGGGACTCTTCATCAGTACACACCTGCCGGGGTTCGAACCAAGGACCTTCTGGTTACAAGGCGAATTCGTATACAATCAAGCCACTGGGACCCGATCCAATGGCCCATGAATTCTAACTCCTGCCATTTCACGATATAACGTAACCGCTAGCCAATGTCTTCAGCGAGTATTTGTCCTCACACCCGACCTGCTACACCCTACTGGTCACGACTTCTCACTAATGTCAGCTCATGATGAAAATCCTGTAACCAATCAAATCCCTACAAACCAATAGTTGAATAAACTTGAAGGCAAAAATCAATAAGCTAGCAGAAGAGACAGCGAAGACGGGACTTCAGGGGAACACAGAAAAGGCTGATATGATGAAGGTACCCAACCAACAGCATCAGTAAGGCAGATCTAAGTGAACTCATCTATTTCACTTACCCTCCTAAGCAACATCATTTCAGTTACAGATGGCATGGATGAGTATGTCAAAGTCGGCTGAGATAAGGAAACCAAAACAAATATTTATTACTCGGAAATCTATGCGGAAATCTATAGCAACCAACATAGGGAACAAGTGCAGAACTTTCAAAACTAATTTCTAGTCACTCAGTGCCCTGTTATGCTTTAGAGATTTGGCTCGTGCGTCACCAAAAGCATTCCCAACAGCCTACTGCAGACTTTCATCCTTCCTTCCACACAGATTTCCTTGATGATGTTCCTTGATACCTGTGACGTTTCGCCTATGACTGCGTGAAAGTCCACAATGCCGTTGTTTACATTCTGGTGAGAGATGGCTGCTAGGCGAATTGGTTGACGGTAATTGACGTCAATGTTTATGTCTCAAATATTAGTCATGTGAAAACAAGATCGAAGACGGACAGCAAACTTTGCGTAGGCGGATACAATTAGCAGATAGATGATCTGACACTCAAGAGACAGCAACAAAGAGATGAAAGATTTACTTTCAATGAGAAACAACCAATCAGAAAACTGTGTTTGTCAGCTAACAATAATCTATAATAATGTACACAAAAATCTATGAATATGCGTTGATTTCCATATTAAACAATCTGTTGCCTGAGTCTTGTCTTCTGTCTTTACAACATAATAACCATTCCCTCAATATGTTTGTGTTTGTTGTTTGGGTGACAAGAGTAGATTATGGATTCTGCTGTCAACAATTTCGAGAGTTCGCTTCCATCCCATTTATCCTCACAGATTCCTACCACTTCTCTGCCACATCTTTTCTTTCCTTCTGCAGTCCTAGCAGGTTTGCCAGCTTCTAACATTCTGAGGACATTCCATATCCCCATGCCTACCTTTGCTTCCATCGACAAAAAGGAGGCCCATCTTGTGACTGGCTTCCCGGAAACTTTCCGCCACCAGTCTCACCCACCCTCTAAATGAGGACTCTTCCCGAATGCAGCACAGAAGGAGTTTATTTTTTCTGTGATTTGAATTATCACTACCTATCTGGTTGTATTTTACAGGGTGTTGTTTCTAGTCCCCTTTCTCTACTTTCCCTCTTTTCCTGGTTTTCATCAGGCTAGTAAGCTTGGAGATACTATTCGTTATGTATGATCATATTACTAATTAACTCACCAGCTGTTTAAATTTTTTGTTTTCCACTTTGTTGACTGCCCTGTTTTCAAATTTCTGTGAAGGTTAATTCGGAAATTTCAGAGCTTTGAAATACGATGTATTCTTTAACACAGTGTTTTTATGTCATTTCCAAAGTTTCTCTTATATCTCTCGCAATATATTTGAATCATGGTGGGTCATTACTACTTTCCGTAATTCATTCAATTTTTAGGAATTTAATGGTTAATAAAAGTTCATGACATCACTAGACAAGCCATCGCTCTAGTGGAACCCGAAAGGGAAGCGGCGAGTTGGTCGTCAGTGCAAGGGTGAGGGTGACTTGGAGGAGGTCATGTGAAGAGGAGATGAAAGCATGTGGGCAGACTTGGAGCCAGGTGAAGACTCTAGCAGAGAACCGAACTCAATGGAGACGCACGGCTGAAGCCCTATGTTCCTTTACGAATTAAAGGAAATAATAATATAATAACAAAAGTTCATGACAGTAAATGTGATTTGCTGTTATTTTTCAAATCTCTTTTTTCGTTAACTTCTTTGAAAGTTATGCATAGGGTTTCCTTTGAATTTTCATTGCAAAGGGAGATTGGTATGTTACTTCAAGATTTCTCAGCAACTGCAGTAGTAGCACTTCAGAAATACACTTTTCGACCAATTTTGTGCAGACTGTAATACATTTTCATAATAACTGGGATAAAGACCAACTAACTTAACAATTTATCCGCAGTTCCAAACCTTCGAAAGAGTCCGAGAGCTAGTGAGGTTATTTAACGTAAAACCGTCGAGCCTTTACTATACATGTATATGTTATAAGTACGTAACAGCTAAGTTCATCTGGATGTGTCTAAATTCACTAATATAAAAGGACATAAACACTGGTAAAGTGCTATTTTGCTTGTTTGGTATGTTATTTATTCGATCACGTTTCAAAAGCAGTTTACTCCTCAAACTTATATCATGTCACTATTTACCTTCGACCAAATAAACAAACTGGTAGTGTGAATTAATATAGACAATTTATCATGTTCAAAGGGAAGTAATTCTTTACATAAATAACAAAACATGAGCGAACCCTTGTGATGTTAATTTATACTACTCATACATTGTGAGTAGGCAAAAGAAAACGTCAAATAAATAGCAGTTAATGTCAGGCGAGAGTTATTTACATTATTCAACCACTGATCCAGAAGACATAAAAAAGTTATTTCGTAGCAGCTAACATGACAACGAAACTGTTGAAGGAATACATAAAGTGTCCTCACAAAGCTTCCATAAAATATAGAAATGTTGGTTTTGTGTTGCTTAGTTATGGTCAGTGAGCTACATTTTTATTAGCTAAAACATTAGCAGTCAGCCTAACATGTAGCTGTTCATGTCAATGAGGTGTAAGTGAGATCAGCAGTTGATACTTTGTACGATTTCAGTTGCATGCATATTTATGGATAACTATTTCCAATGTGTGTGGGTTCGATTCCCCACCTACGCACCCCTGACCCTCACTAAGTCAGTAATAAGACCGTTGACGAGGAGAGAGGCTGGGCATGGGGCTAGAAACCCCATCCAGGAAAATAAACACTCATGAAACTTCAAGCCTCCAGCCTGAAGGCCTATATTCTAGTCAGAAAGTAAAGGAATAAAATAATACCAAATGTTATTTTGTAGGGACTTTTGTTTGATTGGTTGGAAAATGTCATCATGAGCTGACATCAGTTAGAGAACCACTGCAAAACCTGAGAGTACTGGATAGCTGCTTCGTCCCAGTTTGGGACTCTTCATCAGCGCGAATCCACCAACAGGGTTCTAACCCAGGACCTTGCGTTACAAGGTGAGCTCATAGACCATTAAGCTAATTGGGACCCGACCCAATGACCCATGAACCCCGATGGGTGCGTACTTCTGAAGAGTCCTAAAATAGGATGAAACAGTTGTCCAGTACTCCCTGCAGGTCTTCCATTGGTTATCTAAGAGATGTCAGCTCATGATGAAATCCGCCAACCAAATAAAATAATAACAAATAGGGATTTTCAAGGCATTGGTATTTATTAGGCAAAGCAATTCACTGTTGACAACCAAACTACTAAGTTAAAAAACGAATTTTTCCACACAGAGGTGAGACAGTTGAAACTCACTAACTGATTTATATCTATTAAAATGTTTAAATGATAGAAGTTTATGCAAGATACAAGCGAAAATTAATTAAACAACTGTTGAAATGTCAAATTTCCTGAAATCCACTATGCATGGGATGCAGTTCTGAAGTTCATTTGCTCAGTCATCTTATTTTTTGCGACTGCAAAAGAAAACTAGTCACAGTAATAGGTGGTAAGAATCACTAGATTCCTATCAGATCCTATTCAGCCATTTTCAGTTGGATTGTTATTGAGTTTAAATTGTTGAGGAAAATAGTGTGTTCTGAAATATCGACTTTTTGGAAGTGTACTTAGAATCTTCAGTGAAGATTGATTCATACCTACAACAACTTAAACAACTCAAGTCTTTCAATTACGCTTATGAATTTCTAAGATATTCTTTTAGATTTCATTCTCTCCTTGCTTATTCATAACTAATCTTAGTATGGATCGCTAGGCATATCGTTTTGCAGATTGAGTTAGAAATCGCGGTAAACTGTTTAATAAAGATAAATTAAGCATACAATTTGTAAAATAATTTCCTCATCGCACTAGAATAATACTCAGATTCTCTCGCTTATTATTTCTTCTTCCTAAAGCTATGGGCGAAATAAAGCATCTGTCTTCTTCCCCTGAAATACTTTGTCAGTATTGATGTTTCAGCTCCTAGTACGCATGCCTAGACGATAAGCTAAGGTTAACATGATGTTATCTGTTCGGGTTTTTCATTTAAATATTTCTACTTTTTTAGTGAAAACAACAGGATTAGTACAAATGAGCCATGCATAATCACAAAGGTGAAATGAAGATATCTCAAAATTGTTAACAGAAACTAGATAGTCAAATTTGTTGTTTTAACAAAGTTAGTGTCATCAAAAGTGGTGATGAAATAATCTCGATAAAATGTAATTGTTTGAAGAGCACTCTACAATTTTCACTAGTTACTCTCTCATGGAAGCTTTGAAATAATCACGTTCACACTCATCAACTATTCGACAGTTTCACTTTGTTCTATTTCATCAAAGAGCCTTACAGGGCATTCAAGTTTCATTGGAATTTATTATCTTGTTTCTTGTTGATATGCTGGAGTGAAGTCATCAGGTTCTACAGGCACACTGACCATAAAAATGGAAGCTTCAGTACTGCCTGAATTAAAATATTGGCTGTATTTCCGGTGGTACTTGGCAATGAAATTTAACAGTTTGGTCCCATTGGTTTAAATTTTACACTCTGTGTTTTACAGCAGAGTAATAGTTGAGTATGTGAACACAGAGAAGAATAAGAAATCACGCTGACAAAATAATACTCGGTGAACAGTGTTTGGGTGTCGTAACTCATTATCCTAGTGGGCGACTCTCTGGAGTTTTAAGTGGTTCTTTCTAGATTTAATTTTCACTTGAAACACCAACGAACTATGAAATAAGTTAGTTCGTCTATGTGTTCTGGCTTTCACTGTCAAATATGTGACACTCAGTTTTTTTTTTACTAACTAAAGAACTTTTTAAATTTTTCCCCTTCTTTCTGACTACTTCATCATTCAAATATAGGACGCATGGCATGAGAGTTAGAACAAGAAAAGGAAACTTCCATTGAAGACTAAAATAAAGTCCAGAATTTCCTCAAGATAAATTCATGTTGGTGCAGGTGATTTCCAGTACACACATTTTCTTCTAATTTGTTAAACATCTCTTCATCATTTGCATAAGCCAATGCACATGTTGGTTAAGACAGATAAACAATCAAACAATGATCTCTTTAACAAATTTAGTTCAACCCAGTCTTATGCATGATTTCATGCTGGTTCAAACTGATGATCCTTATAGCGAAAGTTTTCCATAAGATAAGATGCTCTAGTAAAGTAAAAATCAGCTGTAAGAAGAAGGTGTACATTGGTATATATGTGTACAACTAATGAATTACATACATTTTAGCACAAATAATGAATCACATCAGACGCGTGCACACTATGAACATGACACAAACATAAAAACACTAACACTATCTACACAGTGATCTAACTGTGTTTATTTCAGGTCAAGTAATACTGTCTATTCAGCATAAAGCGTGTAGTTCATAAGAAACAAAGGAAAACTGAAATTACAAATATGTTTACATGAACATTGGACTGGCCGACAGCAAGCAATGCATAAATGAATTAATTTACTATGGTAATAAGATGAATTGTTTATCATAACGATAAAATAAACAATTATTAATTATTTTAACATCAGTTGGTTGCAACCAGCAGGCGAATCCTACCCTCTTCACGCGTTTTGAGCGTTAGTAGTTCATTTGTATAGCGCTCGCCAACCACGCACATCGTCTGGGGTTCGAGTCCTAGTCAGTGCACTTGTACATCTGGCTTAGCAGATATTAAGCCCAGTAAGGTGGGAATGTTGGGTCAAGTCTGAAGCTCTATATGTTCCACTAAGAACTGAAAGGAATAATAATAAGAAACATGGGGATTCCAGAGCTTAAGTTTCGCTTTTCGTAAGACTTATCATCTGGATGCACTTGCACCATGGATTATGATTTCGCTGAGACTTGAATATGACAGTGTGTATTCTGACAGTTATATCTGCATCCGCCATCTTATGAGCCATACTTTGCTAAATAGATATGGAGAATATGGCAAGATGATCGTATTGTCACCTTGTCAAACTTCATGCTCAAACTCTCCCGGGATATTCGTAACATATGACTTCAAATTCAGGAATCTGGAATTCCTTCCGATTACCTCTGGTTATTTGTTTATTCGGGATATCCCTTCTGTAGGATCCATCATACTCAGGTATTGTCACAAACATTAAGTCCTTAACGGTAGTTCACATCGTGTGATATATTTTTATTTTCTATAGTTGGTTTGTAAGGATTAAATTTGTTTTTACGAGTTGACCACGGATTGATATCAGTTAGAAAACCATTGTGAAGCAGGGAGTACTGGATAGCCGTTCCATCCATTCCAGTTAGTACCTCATTGGCAGTGCACACCCACACACCAGGTTTCGAACCCAGAACTTTCCGATTACAATGCAAGCTCATATACCATTCAGATACTGGGACCTGATTCAATGGCCCATGATTTCTAACCTCTACCAATTCGTGATTTAGCGCGTCCACCAACCAATCCTCACACTTGACCGGAAGGACCTCACTGGTCCTGACTTCTAACTAGAACTCCAGGAAACTCCGTCCTGTAGCAAGTCACTAGAGAGCATCAGATTAATTTCCTATGCTTATTTATAGTGGGAATCGGTGAATACAAACATGACTTGATTTTGTACACTAGTGTATACTATTCACTGTACAAACAGAAAACAATAATTCTTAGTTATAGTGACCAATCCCTGTGAATTACTTCATGATAATTCAATTAGACTCTGTGCTCAAATTACTTCAGGAAATCGGCATCATCAATCATCTGAATCTTTATAATTTTATATTGCTGAATATTTACGGGATGCATTACCTCGAAGTCGACTAATTGTGTTTTCCGCAACAGAATAATTTGATTTTATAAAACACGTAGTCATACAGCATTAATTGTTTGCTGATAACATTTCGGGGGGCGATTTATTGCTCATAATCGTATCAAGATGACATGATACTCAGGAATTTATGACTCTTCCTAATCCCTATTAATATTTGTTATCACTAACTTGCGTTATGTCATCAAAGTTATAAAATAGTCAGTTGACCTGTATGAGGAACAGGATTTTCTAGTCTCTATGTGTATTTGGGCAAGTGATGTTATCATGGAAAATGTTAAGTAAATTACATTCACAAGAGTAGTGTTCATTCGTGTATGCGTACGTATCTGTGTGTGAATGTGTGTGTGTGTGCGTATCTGTTGTTAGTTCAGCAACACTTAAAGATAACCTGAATTTTCGAACAGAAGGAATACTAAATAAATTTACACAACAAGTTAACTTGATAAATATTTACTTATCTAATCAAACTGATGGTTGTTTCATGGTGTAAACACTTAGATAGGATTGATAAAATTCAGTTTCTACCCGGATATACAAAAGACAAATGAATAACATATAGAAGGATAGAATGAGTGGAAACATATTTACCAACAATGTAATCATAAAAGTAATAAAGTATTTAATAGTCATGACCCTGTAGTTGCTGCTCAACACCAACCATATCTGAATTAGAATGTAACTTAAAAGGAGTAGAAACATAGGCATAATATAAATTCAGTTAGATGACTGAAATAAATTTTTGTGAAATAGTGATCACTTTACGAAATTAAAAGCTGATGAAGCTATCTAGGGTGGTGACGAAACATTTATAGTCAAATACGAAAGTTCAGAGAACATCAAACCATATTATTTTGTGGATAGTGACTGGCAGCAGAATCCAGAATGTGCACTTTATCTGATTGGGGACTTGTCTTCTAGGTGTACCCGCAATTCTCAGTGTGTGATGGTGCTTCCCAGTGAGGCCCAAACCCAATACCCATCGTTTCAAAATCCAAAGCATTTTCACTAGACGACTCGGGTCACGAGAATTCCTCCTCGAACAAAGGGTATTAGCTACTGTGTGTGTAATTCGATTTCTTGTTTCCCGAAGACTGAGTGGACTGAAATGTTCGGCCTCTGTTGACTTGTTGGCCTTTGGTATGGGTGCCTCAACGATGTCTGAGGCTTAACATGACGTTAATTAGTAGATGGTGACTAGCAGATGGATCCACTTAGATGCATATTTCGTTCTATCTGCAACAGGTCATCTCGGTGCGTCTGCCTTCATATCCATATCCTGATATGAATAATTATCCCTGATTGTGTTTAATAAACAATCTGATATAAACTGGTGAATTATTACAGATTTGGTGATAAATAAAGTTAGATTTTTTAGAGTGCTTTGCAGGACTATAAATTAGGTGTTTTACTGACACAATGCAATCGAATTCTGACAAAGTTAAATAAAATAACATGCAACTTTTAAAACTACTTTGTCACTTCGAACTGCAGTATTCTTTTAGAGTTTACAGAGAGAAAAATCACCAGAAAAGTACTTTTAAATGAAACACCACGATATACTTCTACGATAAGATATAAAAGTTAGGGAAGACCAAAACGACAAGAAGTATTTTGGGAATAAATTATAGGTTCATGATTCAAGTTGCATTTATTCCAGTCAACATGAGAACTGCACTAAGAAAGATTAAAGTTCTTAGCACAAGTGAAACAATTGGATAACGGCTCATTAAGTTCGATAATTGAATGTTTATTGTTTCCATGAAACCTCCCAATTACTGTCTTCATCACAGCCGGTAGTGTCAATGAATGTTTGTAGGGAACATATCTCTCCAGAATGTTAGCTTCTGAATATACTGGAGTTTCCATTGAGATCGAAGTTAATGGGGATGTCATCACTTACTGAAGATGAGCTAACCTCCATATGATGAGTCCTTAAAAGGACGAAATGCACCTCTTAGATTTTTCTTTTAACCTCAATCAAAACAGACAACATGTTGAGTTTATATTCCATTATTTATTTCAGACATAGAAAAAATACTTCGTTTTCATGAATAAATACAAAGAGATGAAAATAAAAATGACTCTTATTAGCAGCAAATTAAACATCATACATTCAATGAACTGTAGAAATACTCATTTTTGATGACATGAAAAGAAGCTGTCTGTCAAGATTATGAATGTGAATTTAAAAAAAAAAAAAACACAACTAAAAGTCCTTCAAAAATGTCATTCAACTGGTATATAAACTGCTAGAGTCAGTAAGGTTTATTCATCCATGAATAACAGATTCACAATTCGAAGTGTAGATCAAATGCCTATTTAATTAAAAAGAAACTATCAGAATGTGAACATTCCAATTGTATTCCCTGACTTGATAGTTTTTAAGTGCTTAACGAAAAGAGGTGTTATGTGAGGGAAAGGGAGAGATGGGAAGAGGGAGAGATAAGTGTCACAAGTCAAATACCTGTTGCACATACCAACTGCTACTATCTACTACCAAACACATTCTCAAAACAAAGAGTAAAAACTAAAAAAATAAATCCCATTTGATGTTTTTAAGCCCCTTAAACAATGATTCCTTAATCCATCTGCTCAGATTTATTTACTTTTTCACACATCTTAGTTGATGAATTGATTCAGTGAGGAAATGAATAAACAGCTATGCCAAAAGGTATCAACCTTAAAGTTGTTTTTTTTCTTCAAAAAAAGCAACCTCTTATACTCAGTGGTTAAAAAGAAGATAATCCCAATGCAGATTAGTTGGGTTTCATGTTAACAGAGAAAAAGGGGGAAATAATTAACTGTTAATTAATCAACGCCTAGATTATGTAATTAATGAAGTGGAAGTTTAGAAACTGTTGTAGAAAACAAAGAAAGATGCATTACACAACCACTTGTTACAATGTGATGCAAAGCACTTGTCAAAAGTTTTCAGATGAATTGTCGAATAGAAACCTTAAATACATTTGTTTATCGTTCATTCCCGTGATTGCTCCATTATCAATGATTTAGATGACAATGGTTTATGATCTCGGAAAAAGTACATATGTGAGTTTCAGATAATGTTATTCAAATTAGTTTAATATATTATGGTTTCACACGTTGAAGTATTCTGTGAGTTGGGATTATTAAGGGCAGAGGCTATAGTGACTCTTTAAATTTCACCTTCAGAGGAAGTTTTCTCCCTTCCGTATACAGTCATATCTTCTTAAGAGTGTTTTGAATACGTCATTGTTAATATTTTCTTCATGAAAATGTATATGGAATGAAACTTGATTACTTATGCATTGAGAATGGTACTGTTATAAATTACATGTAATACTTACGTATTTCATGATATATTATTATAATTCTTTAGCTTATTTCCACTTTATTCTGTTCTCTTCAGTTGCTTTCAGGTGGCTCCACGATTACCCATAGATTCTCATTCCCTTCACATATGAGCTCCTCATTGTCACTCTCGGACGACCATCTCGTCTTTTCTCATTTGGATTCCATTCGAGAAATGGTCTGCCATGCAGTGTTAGCCACCGGTCTCCTAAGCGTGTCTCATCTATCTGTATATTTTTCTGCATATTTCTGGGGCACTATATTAATGTTCGGTTCTTTCCCGAAGTTCCTCTTTGCTTTTCATTTCTTGAAAACGGATATTCAAAATCAAGTCAGCAAAGGTAGCTGTTGATAAAGTCCACAGTTGCTTGTTGGAAATGCTTTCGGTGACCAGCATGAAAAGTCTCTGGCCCATTTGGAAGCACTGATTTATCACGTCTAGTCATTATTATTTCAGAAAATTGACTTTTGGAACCCAAGATAGCCGGTGTATTCTCAGTGGTGACACACTAAAGCGCGTTTGTTATGTTAATTATTATTATTATTATATTATCAGTCACACGAACAGATCTCACTTTACTTTCTCAGCATTCTAATTCCAAAAGTTATGCACACATGTATAAGGAATTAAGAAATCTCATGTTCTTACAATTAGGATAACTCAATTACGCAGAAAATAGTTGAAATTCCTGTTGGAAGATACGGTTTCGAAGTGTAAAGGAAACTGAGAGGCCTCATTAAACAAGAAGGTACCTGGCAGACGAAGTAAACAGTCTGAAATCAGTGATTTTTGCTCCTTGTGATAGGGTATTTGTCAGTGTTTATTATTAAGAATGAACCAGGTACTCCATTTCAACAAATAATTTATACATAAAACCTATAAATTATTTCGTCATATCCATATTCCATTTGTTATCATTAGAGAAAATCCCTTAGACAAATTTGGAGATGTCATGTAACGTTTATTCGGATAATAAAGTAGGCTGCCACGTCTAACTCTAAAAATCGATAACAGGAAAACCAAGTTACGACTGATGTAGGTGTTAAAAGTGAATATTTTAACTCAGCAGAACAGTGGACAGTATTTCCATATGTGAAGATAGAATTTTCAATCTTACTGGTAACAACATCTTGGTTGTGAGCGCAGAAATATGGAACAGGTACCACAGAAATTTCGGACATCAATGCCAATAAGACTGGTTAGGACTCTAGAGGAATAGTAGAACTGGAGAGGTCAGCTTCGCACTAGCCTGTGAGCAGCATTTCTATGTGAAGTCTGACGACAAGAATAATGATAATAATAACTTCATTCTCGGCAATATGTTAACACACAGTATTGAATTTTCAGTGTACTTAGATTGCAAAATTATATCCCCGCTAAAAGATCTTCAGGTGAAATAGTATTCAGCTGTACACTGTATGATGCTGTGTTGTTCGATTTGAAGCAATATCCAATCCTTGCAATAATTTGCCTTCATCTGCTTTGGGAAATACACTGCATTACACTGAGAGCAGATTAAAAATGTCCCCGAGTTCACGTAGCAATCCCAAAATATAATTAGTTTATTAAAACAGTAAGAAATGGAGAAGAGTTTATGTATTATACTGGATGGAAGTGTAGCTAGCCCAGTGATTTAAGCAGGCCGCCTGTTACCTGTCTAGGGCAAAATCTGTGGAAGGGGACTCGAATGTGGGATTTATAGGCGACTGGTTGAGCCAAGGGACATAGGGATTCGAAACACTATGTGGTTCCATGATTTAAACCTTTGTTTATATTTTATCTAATCCTATGCTGTCTATATTCGCTTCAGAATCCATCATATACAGTTGAAAAGTACAAAGGAATTGAACAATTTGACCTTCAAATTACTGATTAATTAAAAGTTAAATATCAAAGAGATTCGAAGCATTCATATCATTAATGAATTCATTCCACTATTACACAGATAATTAAAACGTGATAGATTATATTATAAGAAAACTGACTGTTCAAGTTAAGCTTACTGTATTAAATTGAACAATATTATTTAAGAAAAACTCTTACGATGTATGTCACGCGTGTCATATCACAGTTCAATGAAGGTCAGTTATATAATTTATTATATAACAGTTTAAATAGTCATATATAATCCGTGACTAAATATGCATTCTCGTAATCTACTGATCCGCCAACCAAAGGATCGTAGTAAGCTCAAGTTACACATACTTCTTACTTTGTTTGTGGCGGATAGGAAGAAGAAAGGTAATGGGGAGAGCTTTTAGAAACAACATCATATCACATACTTTCTATCACTTTCAAATATCTGAAATGTGAATTGTGAATGTTTTTATACTCTCATTCAGTAGAATCGAGGATGCACATTTCATTCTATTTGAGACTCGTCTATGAGGTGTATCTGTAATTCCAAGTGAGTGACAGTGTCGTCACCAGGTCTCGAACCCAGCATCCATCGTTTCAAACATCACAGATTCATATACTAACAACACATGGGTCATGAGGGCCACCTCTTTCGTAACAGGTATCAGTTACTATTAGTTTAGTTCAATCTTGATTTTCTTGTTGATTGATTGGACGGAAATGTCTGCTTTCTGTTGACTTCAACGAATAATTTGTATACTCCATGTCTCCATCTATTTCAAGAGACTTTCAAAAGAATATCCTTTCAATCTGTTCCATTCAGCTGAATAATACTGACGTGGTATTAATTGGAACAAGTCACAAGAAGAACTGTTTAGTATTGTATTTTGGGTTTTGACGATGTTGTGTTCTCTCAACTGGGTGGTTTCACTCCTCAGCTTTTATTGCTCTTCTGGTTGACACCTTCAAAGTTGACTTCACATTGAAGAGAAATCCACAAAGACAATAGGACCCTCTCAGTTGAATTATCCAACTCATGGAATACAACAACACAGCTACAAACCTCCATCACTATATTTCGTGAACATTTTATGTCAGAGAAAATTTATTCCGTACGATTTTATGATAGTTGATTTACTTCTCATACATGTGAAACGCTAGACCAAAGAGGATGAAAAGAGAAATTCAGATAACTCAGTAGTTTAAGTTGATCAACTTATGTGTAATCGCTTCAAATTCAGTGAAATGGTTGTTTGGGTGGATACATTATGCAAAATTGTTTGCAAAACATGAGTACTGTTTATTTTGCTATACCTTTCAAAGCATGTGAGTTAACTGGTTTGTTTTCATTCCCTGTGCGTCGGCGGCACAGCGGTTAGGACTCTCGCCAACCATGCACATGGTCCGGGGTTCGATCCCCTGCTAACGCACATCTGATATCAAATGGTCGGCCCGCAAAATTTGGGCTACCGATATCATATGCTGAAAATTCCACATTTGTACCAAAAATACGATGTGGAATAAAGCTATAATAAAAATAAAAATATGTATATATTCTCTGGTTAAGTGCATTGTTGGTACAGTGGTAGAATGCACGCCATCCGCGTATGTGGTTCGGAGCTCAATACACAATCGACGCACACATTTACCTCGCCAAACCGGTAATAAGATCGGTAAAGAGGGAAGGTTGGGCATGAGGAGGCTAGCAACCCACCCCCACTGCTACTAAAACTTCAGAGTTCTAGGTTGAAGCCCTATGTTCCACTAGAAACGAAAAGGAGCTAAGTAAATAATAATTCTCTGCTTAAAGTTGTAAATCATACGTTTATTTGAAGTGTAAGCAATATGATTCATCTATCGAAATGTATTCATTTTATCCTAACGTTGTTTTAAAAAGATTTAAATATACAAACATGTGTTTATTTTTACACATTTCAAGTTTATTGCTACAACTTTTTCTTTTGTGTAATTATGTTGAATATTTTAAGAGTCTACAATTTTACTGTTATCCACTTCGACTAAACCACCATTATTCGTATTTATTGCAGTTTATCAAACATCGAACATTATTACACTGTAACAACAATCAACTATTCGTTTTTAAAAAGAACCTCTTGAAATTCTTACACAGATTAAACTGTTTCTTTTATTTGCTTTTTAATTATATTGACGCATCTCTAAATGTTCACAGTCCTGTTGGTTGTTATATAGGGTGACTTGGCAACCACCACTTGATCTAACTGATATACACCCACCCCCACTTCACACCCTAAAAATTCTAGTTACATATTTGCATGTCTTTTAGCAAAATATTACAGATCCAATAATCACTCTTTTTAGGAATAACGTTTATGGTTGTTGTTGTTGGTGTTGTTATTATATGGGTTGTCCGGGCAACAGGGCGGGTGGGTGAAAAGAAATAGAAAACTTGAAGATTATGGGAAGGGAAAATATTCATTCATGTATATCACACACGCATATTTGTAATTAAACTGTCATGACAACTAAAATTTAGCAAAACAAGATTTTAACAACAATGTCTAAGCATGTTTCGATTGAATAATGTATTATAATCGTTTCTTAGATAAGAGTGATATTTACTTGTTATGATTGTGTTTTTCGGAAATTCGTTACATGAACTCCAATTCAACTGGTATATGCATATTAATAATAATAATAACAATGATACTGATTAGTATTCCTATTATTGTTATCACTGTTATCGTCATTATCAATGAAGAGTATAAGTAACATATGCCAACTTAAATTTAGGACGAAAATAAAACCCTGACTATTTGTCGACTGGTGAAAATGTTCCTTACAGTGGAGATATTCAGAATGCACAGAATAGAACAAAACACAAATAGATTTACATTTACATTACATGCATGCATTGATATGCAAATCTGATTTCCTGACGGAATGGATATTAAATACTTCCCCTACTCTCCAGTGGATTTTACTATGCTTAATCACATGCATTCAGTAGAAAATGTTTAGAAAAGTTATTTAGTAGAAATTATGTTTTTTAAAGTGAAAAGATATCCTGGATTCCAACTGAATCGAAACGAACGGCCTGTTTATTATCCATCTTGATATCCACAGACGTAGTTTCTATATTCTACTGCTAATTATCTTTTAGTTTCACTTTAAGCACTTTGAGACTCAACCGACTACCATATAAATATGAGAGGTTATCTCTTCATTTTTTTTATTCCTTCACTTTCCCAGCGTAGCATAGGGCTTCAAGCTAGAGGCTTGAAGTTTCTGTAACAGTGTTTATTTTTACAGGATGGGGTTGCTAGCCTCATGCCCCACGTTTCCTCTTCACCAACTTTAGTTCTGACTTAGCGAGGTAAAGGAGTGCGCCGGCTGGGGATCGAACCCCGGACCATGTGCATGGTTGGCGAGCGTCCTAACCGCTATGCCACCAATGCATTATCTCTTCATTACGTTAGAGTATTTAAGGAGTTTAGATGAAACTGAGTGGAAATTGAGTCATATAGCAACATACCTTGATAGCCCTGAGTGTCATACTTTATTTCTTATTAACAGATTAAAAATGCTTCAACGAGGGATCATGTGTATATGACTAGCCCATCGTTAGAGTGAATTATTATCACTTCTTTCTATTGGTTAACAACACTGGTAGAGGAATTATGATCCGCTTAGTATATTGGAGTAAAACTCAGCTGGTAGAGAAACTGACTATTAACTCTGAGGTCCTGCAGGGACTCAGATTTTTGCGTAACCTTGAGTCGTTACACACATCACCTCAGATAGTCATGCCATCCAAGAAATCTTAAGCAAAAACATGGTCAAACGATATTATAAGATCAGAATTAGATATGACTGAGATCAATATATTCGACTAGATTACTGCTGTAGCTGTTAATGTATTCGTTGATCCTTAACCACCATAATGAGCATGCAAAAAATATCTTGAATATTAGTATTTCTTAGAAATTTTAGACAGTTTATCTTTTTATCCTTCAGCGAATTAATTTACGCAAGACTACATAAATAATGTAGAATAAATTGTTAACAGGACAACGGGCGGTTACTTTTAGATGTTTTGGAATAATTCACGATAGTTGCAAGTTTGCAAGAAATGTCACCGGTTACTTGATAGGTAATTAGGTCCAGTCAACAAGAGGCTATCGATTAAAATCTTAAACTTGTTCGAACTCATCATTAACGTAAATCTTAAAGTTTAAGTAATTATTGTCTCTGAGATACAAATGCACACCAATAACTGTCTAATTTATTAAATGTTTCGAGGTGAAGAGAAGTAACTATACAATTTTTGTCTTATAAAGAGATTCAGCCACAAAATGCCTGTCAAGCAGAGGAAAATAGCAGAATTTGAATCTATGGCATGCCTATTTGATCACTTTACTTGTAGCTTTCGTATGTGTTTAAGTTAGGTTGTAAATTGAACAATAAATAGTTTTATTCTACAATCATTAGTTTGATAGCCTTACGATAGACAAGTTGTCAATGTATATACAACTTAAGCTCGTATTTATGTCTATAATACATAACTTAATTTGTATTGTGCACTGATGTATTATTACAATAATTCCAAATATCAAGCTGAATGGGAGATAATTAAGCAGCATAATTTAACGTCATGAAATAAAATCTAAGAGATCTACCTTCTATTATGATTTTCTCATCATTAATATGATCTGCACGTGATCTGTTGCTAAGATGGTTTAAACACGCATAATCACTGCAGATTTTTAGATAGTAAATAATTACAATAGTGGAAAACTTATCTCGCATACCTAATGAGTGTGATTTTCATTAACCCCCTGCTGATATGCAGGAAAATTCAAGGGTATATCACGAAAGTTACAGAAAAACGCACAAAAGAATGAAACTAAGTAGAAACAGTGAATGAATTATTCGCTTTCACCGAGTTTGTTTCGTGATACCATAAAATGATATCTTTTCAACTTGCTTAGTGATAGTTGGCAGGGGATTTCAGGAGGTGAATCCTTTCTCAATCAGTGATGATGTCTTCTCTTAAATGAAAGCTAAGCAGCCTTACGTTTCATAATCTGGCAAGTCAACAATTAGGTCATCGAATTATTCACTCCATTTGTTGATATCAACTGTAGTCGATCCATACTGAGATTCGAGTTTTGCTCGGATTCATTGAATCCAATCGACGGCTCTCCGCTGACACAGTAGCATTCTTAACACTGTCACGTTCATTCTGATGTTAGCAATGTAATTAAATTACGAACAATGGATTGCAAAAGATGAGCACTTGACGAGGGGTAGCATTTCCTATATTATCATCTTTGTAGTTTCCAGAAGGAAATCTGCTAGTCTATTGTGAATTGTATCTAGTACAGAAGATGTGAGAAAAAAGTTGGTGAAGAGTACTACAAAAACACATGAGAGCATAGTTATTAAATGATTATTTTTTTAAACGGTATTACACAAAACATTAACAATAGAAATATTTAATAATCGCCTTATTAAGCAAAGGTAAGTTAGTGAGAATAATGCACGACTAGTGTCAAATTTGTCATTTGCAAATTACACCGTTCGATACTATAAATGACAGTCAACAAGGAGACAGAAATAGAATGAATGACATTAAATATTACTGATTGATTGATTGATTTAAATAGATAGTTGAGAATCACTCACGTCGAACAGTAGTGGCTATTGGCTGAATCGAAGGCTGGTCGTCTCGCTCTTTTTTGGGGTGTCAACCTCATCAGATCGGAGAGTCTAGTCCGTTCAAACCACTGAAATTTCTAGATAGCCACTTTAGCGATCTGGTAATGCAAGGGACCGTGTTCGTCATCTACACATTACACAGCTGATAGAGCAGATGTCTCATCTAGCTTATTTTTACTGATTAACTCAGATAATTTGAATTCCAGCATAGATAATGTAATTCACATTCTCATTTGTTTTGTAATATATCATGTTTCCAGTCTGCAGGATATTTTTTTTCTCAGTGATATGTACCTGGTACTAATTTTAAGTTGATTATTTTCAGAGATCTTAAGGAAGCTTATTATCGTTCATAATTATGACTATCACTCCATAGCAGTCACATATACTAACATCTGAGCTTATAATACATTTTGTGGAATCTCAGGTTAAATATCATTTTCAAGTTGCTAATTATTTCCATAGCTTTTATTCCATTCATGAACTAACGTAGAGTTTAATTATTTCTATTTCTTAAATTCTCGACAGACCAATAACTTCTAATTTGCTTATGATCGTCATTGACACATTTCTGTGTAAATTGTTTTTCGTATTTGATTTGTAGTTGGGTGTATTTAATATAATCTCATCAGTATTATGGAGGTTTATTAATTAGTCCCGGTTACTTGTTATTCTTATATTCTTCTAACATTAGCTGTTAGTGTCTCTATGCATCACTGATTGACAAAAGGAAGAATCCGTGGATCAATGGATTCTGTCCTAGTGGCTGAATGGTCAGCGGGCTCTCCTCGTACCCTGAAGGTTCTAGGTTTGATCCGTTGGAGGTGGTGTGTGGATCATGGGTGTGTACGGCTAAAGTGTTCTAATCTATGATGCAACAGCTGTCCGGTACTCTCTAGTTTTCATTGGTCCCCTAACTGAAGTCAGTTCATAATTTAACATGAAACCAAACAAATCCCTGCAAACCAACATTTGAAAATTTTACACTATAACTTATTGAAAGGTTGAGAAATATTTTCAACACTATTTAACGCTTCTACTACTGTACTACTAATGATTTCTGAGAATATTCTGCATCAATAACTTGAGCGAGTTAAGAGTAAATCTGCCTTACTGCTTTCTACTTATCTGTGTGCCTGTTGCATAAGCTGCGTAAGAGAATTTTTACGTCCATAGAATTGTGTGAAGGTTCTAGGTAACTTTCGAAATCATCTTAAAGGTGTGCACCGGTGTATTTAAAAAGTGCAGAGAAAACAATAAGCTGTCTAGGGTATTTAAAACAAGTGTTTTCACACAAGATTTCCACACAGACGGTCAAATAAAATGCAGAGTACAATGGTTACAAGTTTTTTAACTATCAAACTACCTGATTCATATGTCCTGTTGAAATTCTTTAGTATTACTCAAAACACCACTCAAATGAACTCTGGAATTATAAGTTTCATTTACAAGCATTTCTGTGAGTTGTTTTGTTCACTTCTACAGCAAGAATAAACATGTTATATTAAATTATCACAAATTCGGAAAATATATCAACATCCTAAAGTGATCAGGTTCCAGATTCTTTCTCGCATCTTGCTTGACTGAAGTATTGGACTCACCAATTAGAAATAAATGATGCAGTTACCCTACTAACACACTAACACACGCATCGGAATAATTCATAGAACCTAGCGACTAAATGCAGACATCAAAAGTACTCAAACACCCAAAAACAAGTACACATTGATGAATAAT
Source organism: Trichobilharzia szidati (assembly GCA_944472155.2). Taxonomy (NCBI): domain Eukaryota; kingdom Metazoa; phylum Platyhelminthes; class Trematoda; order Strigeidida; family Schistosomatidae; genus Trichobilharzia; species Trichobilharzia szidati. Next base: position 60,474,267 of record OX235271.1, on the reverse strand, counting down.
GTGTCTAATACCTAATGAATTAATGAATGAATGTTTTGTTTTAAAACAAAAAAAAAAACAAGTTGTTATACGGCTAGTATCCATGTTTGATGTGCTTTTATTCATTTATTCTTGTCGTCAAGGTGGATAGTGCTCATGTTTTTATCATTTGTTATCATTAAGATTTACTATATACACCTTCCTGAATTAACGACGTTCAAATAAGTACAGAGCAAAAATGATGTTAATCACATTGAATTAATTTCATGTTTGTCCTTTTATTTAACTAATAGTTTGTTGTTATCATCATAATTCAATCATTTATTTTGATTCAGGTACAGGGAATCACTGTAGAGACTGTGAACTTTTTTTTTCTTTCTATCTCATATATCACTAACAGATTTAGTCGTAACGCCTTAATGACCTTGGTAACACAGATGATGACCTTTTGTTAGATCTAATTTAAATATGTTCAATTAATCATGTAGAACAGACAATATCTTTGCTACTGGAATGTTTAAACATACTTAATTGTTGACTTAACTGTTTATTGCAAATTTAAAAGTGGTCTTCTGTTCACTTGAGGCTGATTTGAGACAGAATAGTTTGGAAGGCCTTCGAACAAGAAATGGAAACCTCCTGACTACTTAAATTTTGATGACTGTTAAATGTAACCTCACATTTCGCTTTCATCTTATCAATTTTGTTTTATTCACGGTTCGTGAGATACTCTGATCAATAAACCACAAATTGGGAGAAGTTGGATATCATGGGCCACTAATTCCCAATCTAGAAACTAAACAACATACCTCACAATCTGACAACGAAAAGGTCGATCCCTATTGATGTGGTAAATACCCACCATCAAAGAATCCCCATTTATGACAAAGTGACTGCTCAAAACTTTCTCGCTTCTAAAGTCTGATACTGGTCCGAACTTCTGCTTACCTACTTTTACTTGCAGGAAGTCATGGCACTAATTTGTGAGGTGGTTCTTACAACCCTTGGAGTGACTTTTGTTCACTTCAGTTTTATGTCATCTGAAATCGAAGGTCAGATAATTGGAAGGTACTTTAAGATTAATAGTCGTGAAACTCAGAGTGACCCAGTCACTGACTGTCATTGCTAACGAGTCCTAATCCGAGAAGAAAAATGATCTCATTGTTTTTCCAGCTAATTTTCACTTTTTAAGAAGTAATCCTGTAAATTAAATTTGTAAAAATAAGAACTAGTTTTCACAGTAACAGATCTCACGATGTATCAGTAAACAAGGGTTGTACATTTAAATTTCCAAAAAAATTCACTTTACACATCTTACTTGACGGGTTGTATTACTGAGTACTTTTCTGACGTTTCTGTACACATCGGCCTCATGATACAGGAGAACTCAGCATTAAATCTGCTGTTTTCCATTCATAGTGTCTAAGAGTTTCTGTCTGTAGGAGATGTTTTATTGAAAAGTTAGTAAAGTACTAGTTAATTACTAAAAGAAACATTGTGAGTTGTCACGCTTTTTAACTTATACAATTCATTTGGGAAGTATTTATTTTCTTCCAAGTCATCTTTATCTTGAGGTAATCACTGAAGATGTTTCCTAGGAAGACTGAAAACTTCTCAGTTAAACTATTTAGCTTCGATGACACAACAGTTCCCAAAATATCTGCCTCAGATGCCGACTGACTGAGTTTCAACGCAGAACTTCTGGCAGAAGTGTAGCCATTCAAGTTGTCACTCTTCATATGGTACACAGGAGAAGAGGAAAGAGAGAAAAAAGATATTCCAAAGAATTATAATGAATAGACATGTCAGGGATAAAAAATAGTAACATAGAAAATCAAGAGGGTTCAATAGATTTGGGAGGTCACAAGGAGAATATTTATCTGAGTTACTGACAACGATTTTGGGCCAAATCACCTACAGTCTCCAGCCAACAGTTCTTACCATCCAGAAGAATCCAACGAGGCTGTTTACACCTGCCTACGTAGCCACGTCAGACCAACTGTCAGAGATTTTATGGACTGAACCCAGTTCTTGTATGACCACCTCTAACTCCTTTCCAACCCAGCAATATGCTAGCTAACACTTCTTGTCGGAGAAGGCAGTGGCTTAGCATTCACACACCTCAGCTACAAGTTTTATCCACTTTTTTAAAGAGGAAATTTGATTTCGCGCGGTTTGTCAGTCAAATAAAGGAGATATCGTTAAAGCAACTAAACAAAATCCCCATTGAGTCATATAAAAGAAGAGACGTTCAGAGAATAGTTACTCTTTTGAGCGGTATCTTTTACCTTAAAGATACTTATTTTCCTTAAAAACTCGATGTTATTAATGATTCACATCGGACATTATAGTTTGTCTTAGACAAAATGTACAGTAGGTGATGTCCACATTAATGGGTACTAATTTGCCACACAAAGATATGTCTCACAGTTTATTTTTGGCTAGTTTAGTGATCGTATTAATCTCTTTAAAGATAAACTTTCTTCATATATTATAGTATAAAATCTACATAAAATATGTGGTGAAAAATGAATCTTGTAGGGTACTGTCTTCACACTGAACTAAAGAAAATTTAAGAAATGGAAAGAGTTCTTTTAGAGTTGAGTCATAATAAAAATAATTATGGTTACGCAGATGTATGTCACCGGCTAGGAACTTCATCAGTCAACAACAGGTTTTGTATCAAGATGAGATAAAGTACCCAATGAAGAGACAAACAAAAATTGGCATTTTAACACATGATAAATGAAGTTTGATATTTATGCACCTGCTAGGTGTCGAATTCGATGCACAGCGTTGACTGTTGTTGTTTTTGTATTTTTTCACCCTGAAATACATGTTCATCATTCCTAATATATAATGGTCCTGATGGTATCCCATGAGAATCGAAATACACTTAATGATATTTGTATCACGTATTACAAACTGTAAATTAGTGTTGATGAATTTGTTAACTAGGTAAGGAAGAATGGACAGTAATAATTAGCACGTATCAGAATGCTTTTGCATACTCCGGAAAGTGTGACAAATACAAGCTGGTGTATACATGCTTGTATATTTGTATTAGTTGACACACTTTGGGGCATTGGATTTTGGTAATTGTTAGTGGTACTCTAAGCTGATACCATTTTTTCTCTTAGCAGATAGCTTTAATTTGTTTTTCTAAATGCACACTGTTTATTTATACTTGTCTAATTATAAAGGTGTTCAACATGCTTTTCGATGTATGATTGATGTTTATCTTCGCTTCGTTATTTTGGAATATTTAGTATATTAAATGACAATTTAGTGTATTAATAGTTTTAGAAGGCAGTTCACAGTATGCATTAACACTAACTTTAGATATATGAAGAAAAATATACGACAGAATTTTATAGATATGTGAATACTAAAAGCCTTTGTTGTCATCCTACCACTGGCAACTGTACTAATTCTAGTTCTGTAGGGAAATGATTGCAGGTGTAAGATTTTGGAGCACATTCGCAATTATGCAAATTCATTCTTAATTTACACAGATCAGGGTGATTATTACACCACCACAGTTTCCTCTGGAAACTGAGATTATTCAGATCACAATATGTGGTCTACTTGATACCATAAATTGCTATCAAGAAACCAAGGGTGAATGAATAAATTATATACTAATGGCTGACTGAGATGCACAGTTGTGCACCCCGTACATCAACGAGTAGTGCTTGCTAGCCAGGCAGATTGAACATCGAACTGCCGCTTCCCTCGTTTGAACTGAGCTCATCAACGATGTACTTGGCTTGACTCAGCTCAGATAGCCTAATCGGTCTAAACCACTTGGTTTCTGGCTAACTCCTTGAGCCAACTAGTGATACCATAAATCGAATTCCCAATTTACACAGTTCGAGGTAATTATTTCACTAAAAGATTGTTCCCCTTGACTTCTGGAGTACAGCGATGAAAAAGGGATTTCAGATGATAGTAGATATTTTACGTCCTAATTAAACTAATTGATTCGAGGAATGACTTTTTATTCCTACTGATTCTTACGCCATCTAGGTTCACCTGTCTATATTTTTCTAAATTCCTACATTCAAACAGCCGAACTGATCGAAATCAGCTACTTTCTTTCCTATATACTTGAACTAACAGTCTTTGCAGAGCATTGGGTAGGATAGATTATTTTATCAAACCTGATCACAGTAGAATCTTCGCGTATGTAGAGTTTGCCTCTGACTGACTTTGTAAGTTTGAATAACACTCTAATATCTACTTTATTAAGAAACACACTTAAATTATCATAGGTTCCCTTCTTATTTGGTTATATTAAGGATGACGGTGATGATCATAACTACGATTACTATTTCTTCATTTTTTGTAAGTTTCTTCTGTCTTTTAGAAATTCTACAATGTTCTCTGTGTCAATGGTTCAATGGTGGAACACTCACCAACCACACAGGTGGTCTGGCTTTCGATTCCCGACAGACGCATGCCTAAGCATCTCTTATCAGGTAGCGAAAGAGGTAAAGAAGTAAGATTGCGCTTGAGGCTAGAAATTCCACCTCGTAAGAAAACGACACTGCTACTGGAATTTCAGGGCTCAAACCTGAAGCCTTGTGTTCCAAATGGAACACAAACGATTAATATATCCCATAATCTTTTAAGGTTTTCGTTGACTGTTTACTGAATATCAGTTAATTTTGTCGACAGAGCTAATCAATATTTTTTTATGAATCGCCATTTCCTTTAAATGTTAGGAGTCAAAATGCTTCAATCTCAAGTTCCAGCTTTCGGATAATACGTCTAAACAAAGAGCTCTACAGCTTCTCAAATAATCAAATGCATTACTAGGAAGAAGAATGAATCTTATCACATATTGTTTGTAATTTTAATCTAAGAGTAGAATATTCATATCAAAGAATAAGTCATATTGGGAAGGATGTATTCAGTTCTACCGTTCAAATACCTTTACTTATGTTCTCCAAGTATATTTAACAGTATACACCGGATGATTGAAACCTTGGCTACACAGTAAAAATGTCAAATTCCGAAGCATCATTAATCTTTTTTTCTGAACCAAAAGATAAGAAAGAAACTGGACTGTGAATTCTGAAAATTAAATAAATGATGAACAGTTTTTATTCTGAGTCAGAAGGGGTTATAGTGGAGATAGTTGCCATGCTGCCATGTTAAAAGCGATTAATCACTTCTTCTATTTGATAGTCTTAGTGTCTGTCTAATTCTCAGTGATACATTAGGGCTGAATAGTTAGGAATAAACAAATCAACTGCAGATAGTTTAAATTAAAAACAGGTTGACTATGGGTAATGATAAATAAGATTGTAATTTATTTATGCAGAGTGTAAGTTTGTGTGGAGTCTGGATTGGGTTATTATTCCCTTAGGTTTCGAGTGGAACATAGGGTTTCAACAGCACATGTGCACTTCATCCTGTTGTCTGCTGGTTCCACGATTGTCCATAAGCTTTCATTTCATCGTCACACAATCTCATCCTTATCCATGTCGGGACCATGAGCAAGTCGTTGTTTCCCACTCGGTTCGCAATAGAAGTCCTGGTGTGTGGTGTCACTCGACAATCTCCTCAGTGTGTGTTCAGTCCATTTCTTTCTGAAGATGTGTTGGAAAATAGGTTCTTGTGTGGTTCCTTCAAATAGTTCTATTTGCTAACCCTTTCTGTCTGGCTATATGATCTTCAGTATGGAGTGAGGGCAGTTGTTGATGAAATTCTGTGAACCATAGGAGAGCACTAACTTGCAGGATTTGTTTACTTTCTAAAAGCTAGTCTAGTATATCTTTCTACAACTAAAGCATCCGCTATTCACCACACTTATTATTAAAGAAACCTCTTGAACTTTTAAAGTGCTTCATTATAAAATGTCTATCAGAAACGTAGGACTGTGTAGATCAATTTAGTCGGCAGATTATTTCCACTGTATCTGGATTACATTTAAACTACCTAACTTCTACTCTTCTGTCATAACTGTACTTAACTGAGAAGAATTATTTCCAAAGTGTCAAAGTGTGAATCTTGGTCACAGCAGAATCCTGTGAATTCAAATACAAGCGATAAGAAATAGGTCATTAAATTGTCAAAGTAAAGGTGATACAGACAACCATGATTTTTTTTCCACTTTAGTTGTGTTTCTGATAAATGTCAGCAAAAATGTATACACGTGAGTTTAGTCAGTGTGTATAAACATGGGGTATTATCACTATTATTAATTATTATTCCTTTGGTTTCCGAGTTCAAAGGACTTTAGAAGTACTTTTCCACATCATCCCCTTCACCGCAGTCCTCTCTAAATGGCTTCGCGTTCGCTCATAAGCTTTAATCTCCTCCATGTCACCCCCCGGACACACGCCCAACTCGTCATTTCTTGTTCGGATTCCACTAGAGGACATGGTATGCTATGTGACGCTGTGTGAAAAATTTATTAATCCACCGTAATTTCAAAAGGTAAATTATGAATTTTTCTTGATGTATACACAAACGATCTAGAAGTGTGCTTACCATTCCCATTGTAGAGAGTTTCAAACAAACTAAGTTTTGAATAAATTATGCAGAATAATTATTAAAATCGAGGGTAGTTAGATTTTGATGAGTGAAATGATGACTTTATTAGTTTAAGCTAATTTTGTATTTCCGCTTGATTGATTATATTAGATAGAAATGTTCGATCTCTGTTGACAACTCAGGAGCCCCAATCAGGACGAATCCTAGATTTCACTATTAGACTGCGTCTACCAAATAACGAAATGATGATTTGACAATGAAGCAGTATCAGTAAATTATTTATTTTAATTTGTGTTGTTTATGACCAACGATCTAATCAGTCATTTTTATGGCTGAACTGTCGTTCTTCTTTCTAAAGACCAGTATAAATATTCATGGAGATATGAAAGCATGAGTTTAAGGTAAATGAAGTTTACCATAACAATTTAGATTGGAAAGTTCCAGATCATCATATTATGAACCAGGATCAAAATGTTTAATCCCATTTTATCAATAGTTATTCAACTATTATCAGATCGGTGTTAGATGTAACTATGATCTAATGAAATCCACATCACAAACATGTGAAAAGAAAACCAGCATGTCTACTATTTGAGCAGTAGGCCAGAATTTATCAGCCTCTACTCAAATTAGTGTTAACTGATTTCTGTTTCCGACTGATTACCATGTCTACTAAATCACAAATATTGATGAAAGGATGGAAAATTAGTGCAAGTCACATAAAATAGAAAATAAAGCAACAAATGGAGAAAAAGGGTGTTCCATCAACTTGTACTGTTATCTCTACGTATATCTTACATGGATTCCAATCAAGATTTTTGATTTTTCTCAATATTCAATGTATAAATGTAGATATTAATCCGAGTTTATGTCACGCCTCATTTAACTCTCTTATGCTAAGAATGTGTGCCATTTTGAAAATTATTTCACAAAGACAAACATAACAGAAATTAGCGATTTTCCACATTATGGCTGAAAATGTTATCAGATTTTAGTTTCCATGTGGCTACAAATCTGTGGGGTAATGAAGGTGGTAAAAGAAATTGTCTAACAATTTGAAAAAAAATACCACATTCTTCTTTTGTCGTTCAAAGTGTAGAAGTGTGAATAAGCAAAACAACAGAGGAATGTCTTTTAACCAGTCATTGTCTAGTGTAGATCACTCCGACTTTTGACCGAAAAAGGTAATTAAATAGTATTCACATTCATTCCAGATAGGTAAAATGTAGAATTTTTCTCCCATTACAATCAGAGTTCATGAAAATAACGTTTACTGTTCAACTGTAAGATGTCTAAAAGATAGTGAAACTAACATCTTGGAGTTTTCAACGAAGAGTTATGCGACACACATGCTTTGACTTCTGTGTCAAAAAATGAAGAATATGATTAAGAACTATTAGGCATAGCATTTGTTGAATATCTATGTCAATTAATTATGAAGCCATCTTTCTAAATAGTACAGGATTCCTAGAGGATACTGATATCAAGTCCTACTTTCCATGAAATCTTCACTGGATTTCGTAAAACAGATTGGCAATCTGAATTTCATTTGTGGAATTCAGAATTTTTCACATTGTAAATTTCTTTGTCCTGAACGTAAGTTCATTTAGTGGGAGGCGGCTAGCGGTAGAATCTAAGATGAAAATTTCGTCCCATTTTGAACTCGTCAATTGGATGTGCCTGCCTTCCCAATAAGTGATGTTGATTTCACTAAGACTGGAGTCTACAACCGATTGTTGCAGACGCCAAAGAGTTATTCCCTGTGACACTGGGTGACGAGAACCACCTCTTGTGCAACAGGTATGAGTTATTATTTATTGAAGTTAATTTCTTGTATTTCCCGCTCACTACATAAACCTAAATTTTGTGGGTTTGATAATTCACTAGTGCATAAATTGTTGTCTACCTTGGAGTTTCATATTTTCTACATTATTAATAACCAGCTCTATTTACTGAATAACATTCACTTTTATTCACTTTCACTAGTACATATCAGTAGTGTGGATATTTTATAGTTCCTCAATTTATTTCAAGACTGACAACGAACTGGCTTCAGTCACAGAACTACATATTTGTTTAATCTCTATCTGGGACTTTTCAGAGGTACGCGTCCATCACCACACCAAGGGTTGAATGTACAACCTTCAGGTTACAAGGCGAGCTTGTATATCATTTCAACTAATGAAACAGAATCCAATGGCCCAAGTGAACTTCACTTCCAATTTGCGATGTATAGTGCCACCAATAGCCAATGTCATCGGTGGCTATGTGTCCTGACATATCTTGATGTTCACAACTTCCCCCTGGAACTTCAACCATCTTTATCTTGTAATCAGTCACTAGTAAGAACTAGATTAATTTTTGAGTGCTGGTTTGCATGGATGAGACTGATTTTAGGATAGCAGATCGTAACCACTTAAATCCAAAGCATTTTCCGAATAGATGCATTCGACATTCATGTGGAAAACAGTCAACTGTGTCTTCTTTGTAGAATCAGAAAGAATCTGTATCAGCTATCTACAATGAAGGAATAGCTTACTCTGAATTAAATACTACACTTTCTTATTCAAATCAAATCATACTGCTGATAAATTACCAGAGCCACTTTTACTTATTCCTACCATTAAAGTAAAATGTTATTAAATTCAGATTTTTTGCCTACTAGTTCAAGTCACACTACATCAAAATTCATAAATCCAACGTTACGGATCAAAGTATACGAATTAGTTCAGGGTATATATCTTATGCAAGCTAGAAATTGGGCACTTCTGCTAGCTTTCTAAGTCACTTGTTGACATTTTTCTACCTGTAAGTTTGTCTTTTGTGCGGCTGAGGTAATAACTATTTATCAAAATATTATGAAAAGTAACCAAACGAATGTAATTTAATGTGCAACTTAGCAAAGCAGCGTTTTGGTCCCACTTCCCTCAGTTTCTTTATGTCACTACATAATAGAGGAAGTCGCTTAAGTAACTTGGTGAGTAACTTGATATGATTATGAGCAATAATTTGTGCTTGAAACGTCATCAGTTAATATTACTGTGTAACACTGTGTGATTTATGAAAATAAAATCTTATCCATAATGGAGTTACACTCTACCACAGTGTCCCAGTTTTATACTTATATCAAAGTCGCACAAGGGAAAGACGCTGAAGTAAAGGAAGTCATGTCAGTCTGATTGAAATCGTCTCCATGACATTCAGCATTATGTTCAAGATCCTAATGAAGATGGGGGCAAGGGTCAGTATTTGTGCATCAGAGCAGTAGTTTCTGGATACTACTGAATAAAGCCTTTAACCACTGACCCTGGTTTCGACGCTGTTGGATACTACCAATAATCAACGGACTGGTAATAATCCTTAGTATAGCCACCTTCAACTTTGTTTTAAATTACTTCCTCCCCTATTAAAAACAGCTGAGCTGAAATTTGTATGTGAAAAAATCACTGCCTGACATTTATCAAGACACACCAAGTGTTCTTATATAACAGCCAAAAAATTAAATTTTTACCTCAAGGATTTTATAAACGAAAATATTTAGATTTAAGTATTAAGTGACACTTCTTTTAGCGTACGTACTACTGACTTAAATAAGTGGCTTCCATCTACCTATGTAAGTTAGTATTGTTATTCTCTTTGGTTCCAAGTGTAAGAGAAGAATCCAGCAGCCCATCTCCATTTCAACCCGTTTTCTTCAGTCCTCTTTAACTGTCTCCACCATAAGCTTTCATATTCCCCTCACACAATCTCCTCAGTGTTATTCTCAGACCTGCTCACAACTCATCATTTCCCTTTCACGTTTCACTTGGAGGCTTCCTGCATGATATTCCTCAACGGTCTCCTCAGTGTGTGTCCGATCCATCTCCATTTCCTTCAGCAAATCTGTTGGGAGATGGATTATTGTTTGACTCGTTACCAGGATTCCTTGTTGGTAATTCTTTCTGATCGGCCATCTAATCTTCAGTGTTGAGCCATCAAAGGCGACTGTATATGGAAGTCTAGAGTCTGTTGGAAATGCTTTTACTGACGTTCTCAGTCTCTAAAGTATGTTGAACCACTTCGTTAGTGTCTACTACAAACTATACTTAAGTTATTCATCTCTCTCGAAAGAGAATTTCCTAGTACATAAATAAACAAAATTAGATAAATGGGATTTCACTATTGAGTTTCTTTTGATGCTTGAAAATGCAGGTTTTTGGTCCTGTCTGTAATTTTTTTTTAAAAAGATTGTTTCCTTACCTTGATTTGCGGAAGAAAGATGAAACCAGGAGAATAAATCAAGTTGTATGCTAATTTTAGCTTATCTTCTAGTTGGATCTACAGTGAAATTAGCTGGTACAATGGTAAAGCTCATCTCTTCACATTATTTATTGTGAGATTCAACGTATTAAAAGGAAATGAATGGAGAATTGTTGAAGTTCCTCAGCCTTTTGCTGGTAGACAGACAGGTATTTCTTATCATACTCCTTAATACTCTTTTCTCTTTTTATATTTAATCAACAGTACTGTACACAGCGAAAATATAAAGGTGTTCACATATGGATTTACTGCTTTTTAATGCAAATTGTGGAGACATTGTGGAAATTTTTACATGGGGTTGATGAATTTTATTACCTTTTAATAAGTTTTATAGGTACATGAATACGCATACTGTGGTATAATTAACTATCAAATAGAAGATAATTGCTCTCCCTCTCTCTTTCTCCTCCTCCTTATTGATAAAATGTTTAGTACTACATCTTTTTTGCTTACTGACTTTTTATTTCTACATCATTTCAAAACAACAGTTTATGAAGATTGTTCTTTTTTATTAATAGTTTCAGATAAAGAGAAGTATGTGTCGTTTTCTTGTTCTAAGTGTCTCAGGTTACTATTATATATTAGAAGTCATGATTACCTGTTGAAAACTTTGACTAACAGGTCCCAAATAGAACGAAACAATCATCTTGAATTCCACTTCTAGCCCTAGAACATCCTCTCAAAGGCGGCTTCATGTTGTTACTGCAATTGTACTGCTTCACTGCATTTAGTAAAGTAGTTGATCGTCACTACGATTTATCGGCTGTCTCGTTCTGATGTCATAAGTGACCTCATGATATCAATGCCTACTCATTGGTTTAGTGCTATTGTTGACTTGTATAAGACAGGCGCCCATGGTGTTTGTAGAGACTACTTAATCCGGTTACAGACGTCACAAATGTGACAGAGTTCGGAGAAATTCCGATGCGCCAGCGGCCACTGGAATCGTTGATGGATGGCATATTTTATCATATGTCGACCAGTATGATGCACATGGTTAATCTGCTGGTGGAATTTTACGTACAGAACGAGAAGACGGGGAGATTAGTCTCGCCTCACTACATACAGGAGATGACATATCAGTAGAAGCAGACCCCATTTTCCCCGGCCCCATTGCCTCACTGATATATATATATACGTATATATATGTATATATATATATATATGATTGTCGGCACTTATTAACAAGATGCATGTATGGGTTTGGGGAAAATTATGTAGACCTTGAGATTATCATATGCACAATATTTTTGATTGGACACTAGTCAGTAACTAGTGTAATGTGTCTAGTCCTATCTTTAGTGCAGACTCAATTCTAACAGTCAAGTTACTGACTAGTGTCCAGTCAAAAAAAAATATCCAATACGGTTCTACAGCAGGTTAATCTCGAGCCCAAATACCTCAATGGTAACGTCTTTGACTGAAGGCGGCACTGAGTGATGCGGGTTCGAATCTCAGAAGGGTCATGAGTTCCTTCAAGGTTGTAGGTACACGTTGCTGGCCGTTGAGTGCCAACTAGCAGGAAAAGTAGGTCCAAGGCTTCCTGGCGATTACCTACAACCATCTAATACCAACAATATACCCAAAAGAAGAGACAGTTACACAGTAGTCTATTTTCTCGAAACCTGTGTAGAAATGAGTACCACCAAATTCAGTAGATCATCATAAGCACTTTAGTAACAACAAAATAGTTTTAACGCACTAATTAATGGAAGTGCAAAATTTGAGCCCTATTGTAAAACATTATCCCATATCAGATAAGTTTATTTTATATAACACACAGTGATACAGTATTAAAAACTGGAAAGTTATTCACAAAATTTTTGAATTTGAATTTCACCTATTCATCCTGATGTCTGATGGCAGTTAGTTTACTGACAATTCTGTGGGTTTCGCCTAAGCAGAGTCTACTAAGGTGTTTTCCCAGTGCTTTCACTTTTTTGTTGCAACCGGAATGCGTATACTATGAAATTTAGGGATTATTTCAGTTTTTTAAAATATCTAATGTTGAAAATACAGTGATCTGTCGATCTTGTTTTTATGTGATGGTCGTGTGAGTTTACTGATCTTCGTTTATTGGTCTTCGAACAGGAAGAATATAAGTATCACTAATGTCAGTGTAGAACTTGGGCACTGTGGAAGAATGTAATTCCATATTAGGTAAGTTTATTTGATGCAACATATAGCAATGCAATATGAATGATCAGTAATTGATGCGTTAGTGCTATCATAAAAAGTAATGATTCACTGTCACCCTTATAATTATGAACTCTGTCCAAACAGAAACAAAAAGTGGTCACCATTAAGCAACCATGAAGACATGTTTTGATGTGTTTGCGCTCTCTGAGATAGGTGATTTCATTGTTACCCTTTGATTGTTCTTCTAGACAGCATCTTCAGTGCAAGCTTCGATATGAAGAGGACTCATTTGAACTGTATTTCCTGATAATCTTTTGTCAAAATTGGTTATAAGTTTGCGTCAGTATTGTTCCTTTTTATTGACTTACAATTTGATTTTTATTTGTCTTGTGACTCATTCTTTATTAGTTGATAAATTTGTTCTGTAGTAATGTGTCTGTTAGTCACTGAGTCATCGTTGTACAGGCTTCTAGGAATTCCGAAGCATTTTTAGTGTTCCTGCTCTTGTACATTTTTACATTTTTCCAGCCAAAATGGTGTCCATAGTTGAAGAAATATCTTCCAATGTAATGTGAAACGCTTATGAAATAAAAATTCTAATTCAGCTTCGAAAAACTCAGTATAACCTACAGACAATCAAATGTGCATTTATTGTTATTTTATCATTGATAAAGTCTGCCTTCATCGTAGATTATTTCTGGCGTGTAATAAAATTCATCTCTGTTATGTCCTTTATTACACCCACAGATTTGTAGCCACCTAGAAACTAAAACCTGATGACATTTTTCAGGCAAGAAGGTGTGGAAAGATCTGTCTTCTTCTTCTCTAGTATGCATTATAATGTGGGTGAAATGATTTACAAATGACATACGTTCTTGGCATAACAGAGTTAAATGAGGCGTGTCATAAACCTCTAATTTATACATATGTATATATTATACGGCTAGTTTTCTTTTTGAAAAACAAATGTATATCGGAATAATTCCCATCTAAGATACGAGTATCGATAACACCATCGCTTAACTGATTTCGACATATGCTTCGCCAGTTTCTTTTCTGTTATTTTTGTTGTTGTTGTCATCGTCTCTGTGATTGTTCTGTTTTTCTGACTAGTCATTATCTATATCACTCGACAGTCAGTTTTCTAAATGGGTAGACACAGTCATAACAGGAAAAAAGTATTTTGTGGGAGTGGTTAGTTTCAAGTTGTATTGTGTCATAAGCTAACCCCTAATAGAGGACCAGTGGAAACAAGATGAAATAAGATAACTGTTTCATGAAGTTCGAGTGAAAGTTTTTGACCGGTTGGATCTACAAAGTACGAGAGCTGTTACGCACCGATGACACTAGCTGACGCGGACGTTAAATGGCTAACTGATGGAAGTTAGGAATCTCCTGTCATTAGTCTCCATTCTGGTAGTTGAACAGTAGATGTGTTTGGTTTCTAACTTCGTTAATCCGATTTCTAGTAAGGTGGTGCTGAAGAGTCTCAGATTGGGATTAACCAGATGTTCTTTATTCTTCACTTTTAAATGACTCTCTAATTAAAGTCAGCTTATGAAAAAATGCACCATGAAAGGAGCACAATTCCTCTAAAATTATATGAAAATTATTTCATCTGCAAAATTACTGTAAATACTTCATTAGATTTGTAAACTATTAACTAGGTAATGAGTCCATTTTCATTGCTGCCTCTTAAGTCACATGAATATTGATGTATTTTGGTAGGTGGATAACTCTTTGGCGCTTGAAACCAAGGGTATCCGGTTTAAGTCTCAGTAGAAACACCATCGCTCACTGAGCATTGAATGTGCATCCAGATGATGAGTCCCAAATAGAACGGAATGAGCATTCTGGATTTTATCGCTAGTCACTGTCCACCAAATAATATCAAGATGAAAACTAGCCTTAAACAGAGTACTATTTCACTGCGTTATTTTCATCACTTGTTCGGTAACCTTTTATTACAAATTCCATCCAGTAAATTACTTTGAAAAATATTTTCATTTAGCTGTACTATGAAATATTTGTCTACAAAAACAAACAGTTTCTGAGGAGAGATATATTTGTGCTTCGACTGTGCTTTTGGGGTACACCTTATGGTAAAACTGATTTTTTTTATTTATGATCGTCAAGTTACAATCCTAAATTTCATAAAGTGACCGATAAAAAGCACATTCTTCAGAAATTGTTACTTCCGATATGAAACTGCGCAAGTACATTTTTTCGATTCATTATTCTGATTGCGTCATATGCTTGCCTTGCTTAGTGGGAATAACTAATCTCCCTGTAGAACATCAGGTTCACTGAGAATGATCCTTAACCATATTATCAACAGTCTCAAAGCCATTGGATCTCAGCATCCCGCAGACGCCAAACAGGAGGTCATTACCTCCAGGGTGGCTGGTTCAAAAGAACAGTCAAAGACTTCAAGCATTGATACCAGGTGCCGATTCGATCACTCTTAACTCTTTTCTAATCTAATCCTATGTCAGCTAACATTTCTTGTCAAGGAAGGTGATAGCTTGACCTGTGTAACACAAGTCTCAGCCGTCTCAGTCGATGTAGTTTCACAACCTCATCGACTGATTTACCCTCCTTAGATAATAGTCGACACCTAACCTCAATATTACTCACCATATTGTACCAATTAACAAGGAGTCAGAACGCAAATATCTGTGCTGAAAGACAGTAAGCCTTTTCAAATCTTCTACTTTCAAAGGTCATACCTCACAGCCATAAAGACTGACAGAGCCAACTGCTGCGTGGTACACATGTCATTCGATCGATAACTGGATATCACGTCTACACCAGAGGTTATGTAAGTCGGCGAATGTCAGGCTAATTCATAAGGATCAATGCAACTTCTCAAATAAGTGAAGGAGTCAACACTTTCTACTACTTCAGTGTATATCTTTAAGCTAGGAGTTGGTGCAGTCCAGTCCTGCTGCATCATCTTACATTTTTGACGGAAAAGAATCATATGTCAGACATTCGAAGATTTATGCTCAAGGTCTTCAGAAGACTCTGTATTTTATCAGCGTCTTCACTTGCGAAGATAATGTCATCTGTATAATCTGAGCTAACGAGATTTTCATGTGATAACGAGTCGACACACAAGTAAAAAAGTCGATTAGGGTCATATCCATACAATCTAAATGCTTAGTCTCTATTAAATCATTTTTAATACCGAAGTAGATATGATTTGGATGTTGCTATCGAAAGTAGGCTGCTGTACAAGTGAAGCCTTCACAATCTTTGTATTCGGATTGGCATTTAACACTTTGTGAAAGTCGTATGCATGTATTGAAGTTGGACTGTGAAATAAGCCAGTTTACGCCGTCTCTGGAGTAGACGTGATATCTGACTATCGACCAAAGGGCGTGTGTACTGCTCATCAGTCCGCTCCGTCCTCCTTTATGGCTGTGAGACCTGGCCATTGAGAATGGAAGACATGAAAAGATTAGTTGTCTTTGATCATAGGTGCCTGCGTTCTATCTCCCATGTGAAGTGGTATAATAAGGTGAGCAATATTGAGTTTAGGCATCGAAGGCTAGGGAAGGAGGGGAAATCAATCGACGAGGCTGTGAAATTACATCGACTGAGATGGTTAGGACATATGTTACGTATGCCTAGCCATCGCCTTCCTCGACGGGCAATGTTAGCTGACATAGGATTAGGTTAGAAAAGAGTTAGGAGTGATCAAACCAAAACATGGCACCAGTCAATGAAATCTACAACAGTTAGTCTAAGCCACATAGGAAGGTGTAGACTGGCTTCCTGACTGGTTGGGGTCCTCGGGACGGTAAAAACCAAAGGTTGGAAACAATTGGTGATAAGGTTCAAAATCGTTCTCAACAGCTGGCGCAGATGCATCCACTCCTTGTGACTGATGATTTCCAGTGAAATTGTTTTGTTTTTCGTTATTACTATTCCTTTGTCTCACAACTCTGTTTACTGTCTATAATATGCATTTCTCCTACTTTCTTCTCTTGCTTTGTGTGCTACAAGGAGGGAGTGTGGCGACTTGAACTGCCGCACGTATGTGCAAAGTTCTATGTCAAAAACAGACAGACAGACAGTGAAATACGTTTATGCGAGAAATATACAAGGATCCTTTATTAAATAGATTTAAAATCCTTGTAAATAAGACTGTTTGGAAGCTACTTTCTGAATTACTGCATAAATATCACAAACGAAAACTAACATAGTCTAACCACAGATAAATTCTGTATATGGACAGGATTCTTCACCAGTGATGATGGACATTTCGCATCATGCACAGAATATCCATTTAGTCCTCTCAAACTCCCTCAACTACCCCACCCCATGATACACACAGAGAGTTTAGATACATTTTAAGACATCTTTCAACAGATAATCCTTATGTACACAATAGTTCATGAATTTCTCCCTAGCGCATTTTAATGAAAAATATCCTATAAGACTAACTTGGGAAGAATATAAATGGTACCTTTAGAAAAAGCATGTGTAGAACATCTTCATATTTTTCTTAACAAGTGTAAATAGACAAACGTCATCAGAATAAGGAAAATTGTTACTTCTTTCAGGACTAATTTCCATCCACAAATCTAATGCACAAAAATTGTGTCAGTCAATAAAACTCTGCACAAGACTGTTTTTGTAACACTTTCAATGGTGCACAAAATCATTCTGATACGTGCTAATAATTAAGGTCCACTCTAACATAGTTGATGAATTCAACACGAATTCAGAGTTCACAATACGTGATACAAATACCCCGAAATGTATTTGGATTTTCATGTGATATTCTTAAGATGTTGATAGAATTAGTGATTTTAATTTCGATCAGATATGATCAAAAATGTGTTAGGAATTCTGAACTTGACAAGTGGACATATACTTAAGTTTATATGCAAGGAAGAGTTGGGACCAATAGTATGTTGAATAACTGCTGCATCTAAGTAGATGAAATAAACAACAGATTGCAATGGTTCTACTGAAGGAGCTGTATCTTACACCGCCAAAAGTGATGAAAGATCTTCTTTTGATTTTAAAAGCACGCTGGTATTAATTCAAATAATTTTACAAGTGTTGATTTGTAGAGATTAAATTGACTTTTATGTACATTTCTCCATGATCTGACATCATTTAGAGGACCACTGTGAACCAAGGAGCAGAAGAAAGCTGTTGGCCACCACTCAGCAATGTATATCCATGGTCCCACCAAGGATCAAACCCAGGAACTTTAGCTGAGGAAGTAAGCACGTTATCACTTAGCCAATGGGCTGATATGCTAAGGCCCAAAAATTCATGTTTTGGAATTCATCAGGGAGTATCCTTCCCACAATTCCAGCTTAGTGGACACTGTTGAACATAAAATCTCGTTATAACACAAGGCATTTATCCAAGCACTTGTTCACTGATGAACAGTGAATTAAACGAAAATATTTTATGATTTCCTCACAAACATAAACTCCATTTGGAAACTACTTGCTTTCAATTGCTTGTTCAACAGATTTAGGATCATGACGACATCTACCCTGAAATTTCGTAGTGATCCGATCAGATTCTTTACTCAAATTGTTCCAGAACATTCATAACACCCGGGGTTTGCATATTTGTAAACTTAACAGTTGATGGTTATCTGGAATTAACTTGGTATCTTGTGGTATTAACTTTTACCAGCAGTTTTCCGGCAGCTTTGAACTAATGACTTACACATGGGACAGAGGGCTGCATTAATTCTGAATCGCCTATTAATTACTGTGTCTAAAATTCATATAGGCCAGAAAATTGTCTTTAAATCAAGGTACTCTGTGTCCTAATAAAATTTAACTACTAAAATGCTAATAAGTAGTTCACTTTCTCAAAAATTATTCCGTCCTCATACACATCATAGCTAGACATTTTCGTTCAGTGACCAGCTAGGAAGTAATGATGAAGCAACAAAACTAGTTGCTTTTTTTTCAACAAATATTTTGATTTTGTTTTACTCTTTGAGTAGGGTAGTTTTTAATTGTCCTTCTATGCAAGTTAAGGAAGTTTTCGTTGGGTAGGTTAGTGGTACGATGAGTGCCAATATTAGTCAGCTTTAGAAAACCTGTAAAGATAACCAGTCGCAGTAAATGCCTCACTTGACAGTGAAGTCAGTTGTGCAGTTGTCGTCTGGATAGACAATGAAAGCTTCACCGTTAAACAGCACAGCTCAGCAAACAAAATAACATGAAAACCATCCTAATTAGTTACAAGTCTTCTTCATCACCTAAAAAACGATTTTCTCCACAGATCTTTATATAAAAATGAATAACTAAGCTGCATAATGTATTTACTGAAGAAGTCAAATAATTCCCGCCTAAATGGCTGAATGGTAAACGAGGTTGGTCTCGTAACCTAAAGGGCCTGGATTCATTCCCTGGTGGAGTCGTGGTTCATACTGATGAGGAGTCCTGAACAAGGACGAAATAGTTATCTAGTACTGCCTGAGTTTCAATAGTTGTCTTAATGACATCCCCACAAACTAACTCTTGAAAATAAACAACTTCAAACACATGAAGATGAATACTGTAACTCAACAGTAGTTCATGTGTTAATTGAAATCAGTATAGTGAAGTTCTGATTGTTGGTTTACTGGTCTTCACACTGACTTTATTGATAACGTCAGTGTTGTAATTGTTTTGTGCCACATCAATTGTCTAGCGCTTTAATCGCCTAACAACTCAAACATATGAGTACATTTTATACATATATTGAGATTCTCATGGCTTTATAAATCATTTTTTAGGATAATTTGAATATGATTCAGAGGCAGATGTCTATTTCTGTAGCAAAGAAACTGTCTATTCTGTTTTTAATAACCATCTATTTTATATGATTAATTATAATGATATTTGTTTAAGTTAATTTTGACAAAAGGTCATTGTCTGTTACCAAGGTCATAAAGGCGTTAAAGATAAATCTGTTAGTAGTATTAGATAGGCAAAGTCTACACTGTTTGACTAAAGCATGCACCAGTATACATACAATAAATGACCTAACCTTTATTTGTACACAAAAGTTCAGTGTTGTAAAAGCTATAAAATCAACTCATATGATTGATTAATTAGCATCAGTTTTATTTGTACTTATTCCAGCATCATTAATAAGAGAATCTTTTAGCCGTGATGATCTTAACGACAACAACAAACAAAGTGGCCGACGACACAAGCAACATCAAATAAATCAGTATGTAGCATGGATATTGGTCATCTGATGACCTGTTGTTTTTTGGGTTTTATTTCTGTAAACATTAATATATATACATAAAACGTGTGTATTCATGAGTTTGTTAACAGTTCTTCCTTTTTGTTGGCCTTTATTTAATCTGTACTTATTTAACCTGTAGCATGTTTCTGCTCCTTTGTGTGTGTGTGCGTGTGTGTCTGTATGAGTTTAGTTACTGGGCTGTATTAAACTTCTGATGTATCTTATCATGTGCGTGCGTGTTAAAAATAAGACTTTATTATTGATACCTAGTACGTGGGAGAGATGATATTTCATTTGTATGCATCTGTGTAGAAGTTTAGCGGAATAACTTGCATAACTAAACAGGTTCATTCTTGTTATGGTGATTAACGAATTGTTGAGTAAAGTAACAACATTATATATTTATAATGTGGTACATGAATAGGAAACTTATCAGCCTGGCTCTAAGCCAATTTAAAGTAAACGAATGAGGTAGATTCTAGGACAATGAATCAATATTGACACACTTTATTGTAGTGGAGTATTTAAAATGTGACGTCTACTGTACTAGCCAGTCTATGCATTAGAAATGTATCCTCATTATTCTATCACAGAATAATCATAGAGCAGAAGTTGAAATTCATGGGCCATTGGCTGAATGGTATACGAGCTCACTGTGTCACTGGAAAGCCAATGGTTCGAACCCTCGTTCGGTACGTACTGCTGAGGAGTCACGAACCAGGACAAAGCGTTTATCCAGTACTCCCTGGATTTCTAATGGTCCTCCAACTGATGTCGCCTCGTGATCAAACCTATAATCATAGAGCAAAACAATCCTATCATTAAGTAGGCATTTTAACTGTTGCCATGAGATACTGAACATAAGAAACTACCCTGCTTGTGAACAGTAGATAACTAGTGGTTATAGAAGCTGAAGAGAGCCTTATACTAGAATGAAAATGATGATCTCTTAAGACAGTATAAATGTATATATACATAACTCAAAGTTTGATACTTATATCTACTTTCCAGCCAGTATCCTAATGAGAGTAAACCTGTTTAAATTGAATTTCATTTTGTCATCTTATAAAACAGTCAAATAAAGTCATTACAGTCAATTCTTACGTAAAGCTCACGATTACAAGGGATATGGCCTATCGAAAATGTCGTATGTTTACCTAATCAGTCTACCAAATTAAATATGGTAGTTTAATTCATTCTGGACTTTCCCACTGACTGACTGGCTCGAAGTGCTCAGCCTCAGACTGCAATGTCAGCACCTTGTGTAGACGCTTAAACTATGGGTAGTGGGTTTGAGCCTCAGTGGTAACATCATCACTCACTGACTCCAGAATGTACATAGATTCAGATGACGAGTTTCGAATAGGACGAAATACGTGTGCTGGATTCCAGTGCTAGTCAGTATCTTCCAATTTACTTCTAATTCTGATGTTGTTTGAATATATATAATTAGGTTATGCTTCTCAAATTTAACATGGTTGTACGCCTTACTTCCTCCAGTTTTATTGCAGTTTTTCATAAATCTGGAGCACATATTGCGTCATTTCGACCGGTATTGATCCGATGAACAAAGATTTGGTGGTTAACCACTCTCGTCACGTAACTAAATTACTTTTTAATACGTTTACCCTGTTTCAGGCTATATTTGATTTAACATGAATGGATGTGTTTGTAATTATTTCACTTGAGCTATGAATTTCCAGTAGCAATGGTGTTATTCTTTTATACGAGGTAGGGTTGCTAGCCTCCTATGCAACCCTCCCTCTTTACTCGACTTACTACACGTTAAGCGAGGTTTAAGAGTGCGTTTGCAGGAGACCCAGCCCCGAACATTTTATCATTGAACCACCGATGCATATGATGCATTGTAATGGCCCAGTTTTCTTCCAGATCACTTATTTTATCATGGTCATTCATTCTAGCTGCAGTTAACTTCCTATGTTCCAATAATCTAACCAAACCTGATCTACGAGCTCGACGCATTCATTTCGTTCTGATGATCCATTGTGACGCTTAAATCCGAACCCTTTTCTTTGGATTAATTTTTACGAAAAATATCAGCATAATTTCAGATGCAACTGAATACAGGATATATCTATTTAACAGACAAAATTCGTTGATGTATGAATAACAAGATAATCATTCATTCTTGATTCAACGAATAATAAGTGTACATAACCTGTTACTACGTTTCATTCCGCCCTACTATTATCATTTCACTTTTACTGCCCCTCCCACTCCCACCTGAGTGTGTTTTTTAAGCTCAGTTACTATGCTTTTTACTCAATCCATTAATTTCCTTTATGAATAAGGTAGGTAGCTGCCTACCACCATTAAAATGATAACAACAGAAAGAATGTGGGTGTATAGACAGCGAAATTAATGCGGGTTTTATTTCGCCTTGTTCCATACTGATTATGTAATGTATAGAAGAAAGAACAAATTCTTCTGTGCACTGATTAAAAGTGAATTTTTGATTGGAAATGAAATTCTTACTCTGTTTTATTATTGTTGTTGCATCTACGCGAAAACCCTTTTCTTCTCCTACTCGTCTGTCCACTTTAATTTGTTGGTCAGTTCGTGTGATTTAAATTGCATATCCTGAGTAGCAAAATGTTCTAATATCAGCAGGAGGGTTGAAAAGGGAATTTAGATCAATCAACAAGGGAAATATATTTCCTGTTTTTCTAACGATTTGCGTGGAAAACTTTATGAAAAGGCTGAACTGTGCTCAACTTAGTAACAAATCACGTGTAGACCATGTTGATACAATAAGTATGCCTGTATTAAAAAAAGAATTCGCTTTAATATGTTTACGAATTTTGAAATAAAAGCATCAGTTCGTAGGCACATTTGTAGTCATCGGAGTACATATTTTCTGATTTAAATATTGGAAGATCAGTTGTCACTGTATATTCTCATCGACAGGATTAATTCACTAAGGACAGATGAAGGTGTTCACCAAAACATTAACACAGGCATAAATCATTACCACAGATAAATTATTTTATTTTTGATTACAGCTTCATTCCACACCGTATTTTATGGTACAGGTATGGAATTTTCAGCATGTGATATCGGTAGCGCAAATTTTGCAGTCCGACATTAGATGTCAGGTGTGCGTCGGCAGGGGATCGAACCTCGGACCATGTGCATGGTCGGCGAGAGTCCTAACCACTGTGCCACCGACTCACAGTAATAGTCAGTAATAACTGTCTCAAGATTCCCAATAGTAGGGTGAGACATCTGTCCAGTGTTCCTCGGTTCACTTCGACTATTTTACTTAGGTATACTTGTGAAGAAATCTAATTTAAAACCAATTGAATCCCTAAAGTGCAACATTCCATAGTCACCTGTGATCAAGGAAAGGCAACACATACAAGAGAGAATATTTGATGAAGAAATTAATTTTAAGTGTATTTAACAATAGGCTTTTTCTACCATCACTGGTTTTTTACAGGCAGTGCACTGATGCAACACTTATTCCTCCTGAAAGTTCTTAATGTCAGAAAGCAATAGTATCAATGAACGATCTCTATTGTGTTCACTTTTTCTCTGCAGTTTTAAGACAAATTATTTAGTCTTTGAAGGTAGTGTAGGTATTCGCTTTGCTACTGACACGATTTATGAGTAGTATATAGATATAGACATAAATTTGCATATTATTTGCAAAAACATATAATATTCGAGAGATAGATTTAATGGTGATGAGGAGAAATGAAGGATACTTTTGAAGCTACATGGAAAACACGAATTGTGATTTTAATACGTGGTAGACGCATTCTGCTTACACCTGTACATCGAGTAAACAGTTGCTCTTGTGTTCTGCTGTTACATACTCTAAACTAAGTTGGATGGTGTCGATGTTTTAACAAATTCAGTCGGCTAGAGAAGAAATTCAAAGTGTCACTGAATTAACGCTTTTTCTTCTTTTTCTGTATATGACTGTATTACGAATATTTCGCAGTCATTTGTAATCGTTGGTCGATGAACTTCTGAATCTCACTTAGCCGTAAGTAAGTCTGGTAAAGAGAGGAGATTGGAGATGAAGTCAGAAAATTCACCCCGTAAAGAAGAATAACACCACTGCTACTGAAACATCAAAGCTGAAGCTTGAAGTTCCATGTTCCACTTGAAAGGCAAAGGAATAAAATAAGATGTTACATACTGCTTCCCAGTTATGTAGCATACTTTCAGGTATACACTATCAACACTCTTTCAGTTTATTTGTGTTCTGTAATTCCTGTAGGTTGCATGCATTCAGAACATTTATAGGCCACTTAGATCGCCAACTACTATAGGAAGTTTTACATATATAATCGATGATTATTGAATAATTCTCAGCTATTCGATGATTGGTCAACTGAAAATGGTGGTTTACTTGTTTGTTTCAAGTTCAATGGACTTGACAACTTATACTAAATGAGACATTACCTACGAATATAAAATTGGGAAATATACTAACAGCTGTGTTGGCATTTTAAACATTTATATTACATATAAATTATAACAATATTTGGATAGTTACACTGGGAACAGTTTAATCAACATGGAAATTGGTTGTTTATTTCATCAATTGGAAATAGATATTCATTCACAGTTATTGTTTCTAACCCTGTCTTTTTCTCTCGTTACATTTTAATAACTGAATATATCCAACTAACTTTACAATTCAAGATCTGTCTCAATTCTTTTCTTTTACTCTTTCATAATGTCTGCTGGATACAGATTTAAATTGTCTTTGTATTTTGCTTGTTTTTCTTTTACTTTCTCTTGTTTGTATGTGCTGGTTGTTACTTCAACTGGTTCACCTAGGGTCATTTGGCAATCACCACTTGATCGGATAGGTATGTGTATACGCTCAGTCGAAGATTTTATTACATGTTGTCTAGTTTCGAAAATCTACTGATCTGATAAACACGCTTCAAGATTGAACATGTTCATTGTTATTGTTGGTGTTGTTGGTTGAGACACACAAAGAGAGAGAGAGAGAGTGAAAAGGGGGAGGAAGGGAAAGCGAGTAGGGGAGAGAAGGCGGGGGAATGAATGGAAAATGTGAGTATGAGAAATATGAAAATATTGCACGCATATGTACATATATGCATATACATATATATGTTTATTGTTATAGCAACTAAATTTCAAACAAGTTCTCAACATTGTCCAATGATTTTTCAAAAATACTTCGAACCAACTAATGTAGAGGGAAGATTATTTATTTGATCTGTTATGAGTAATGCTCGTTTTTCTTCCAATTTGGCTACATGAATTCTTCCAGTTAAAAACCAACTAAGCGACAAAGTGAACTTATAATTTTAATAATCATGAGTAATTTGGTTTAAATGTCAGATACACTTCCTTTGGACGGAAAGGAAATGTTGAGAATTAAATTCAAAGAAAGTAATACCTGTAGGCTTAAATAGTATGATTTAATGAAATAGTTCCCCTGCATGGATAGTTCTTTATTTCAAAAGTTACAAATGTTATTTTGATAGTATTGACTGGGATAGTTACTTGTTGGAATCTGACGTCGGAAATAGCAAATGGGTATGCGTAATAATGAAGTCAGCTGTTTTCATAGAGTTGTAGTGGTTTGTTGGATTTCGGGAATGAAGGAGAATATGTAACAATTTTGGATATGAATGTAGTAAAATGCACTCCTCATTTTTCGCTTTTACCAGCCTACGAAGGATGGGATGGAGAGGTGTTCCCTAATTCGATTTTAGTATACCTTTCAGTGACTGATAGTTAAATTCTCTAAGGACGTAAGTAGCACTACTTTGACAACAATCCTGACAGCATTACTGTTACTTTATGGCAGTGTAAAAACAATCGACCACTACAAAACACTTAGATATCAAGTTGTTTAAAGTAAACTGTCCAGAATTATCTGTTGCTTACTCACTGTGAACACCAGAAAGATCTGCCTTACTATCATAGCTCCATTTCTTCATTTCTTCCTCACACTTCATCAGTTGCTTTGACTACTGTCTTTATTGAGTATATATGCCTTGTGGACACTGGTTATCATTTGAATACGCTAATTATCGTTACTGATTTACTGAACCACTTTGTAATCCTTTAACAACCTAACTTAAATTCAAATCTGATAAGAGTCATCACCACCAAAACTCTTGTATTCTGTGGTATGTATTGCTTTTTCGATAAAAGTATACGAATGGTCGAGTATTAGTATGTAGTTATCTTCAGTGATTCGTGTTTCGTGTACCAGTAAAGTAAAGGAAGATTTATTGTACTGACCGTTACCTATCTGTAGTATTTCCTGAAAAAATTCTAGACTGATTTTCGAAATTCATAGAAAGGTTGAAACATTCAGTGTACAATGAACTAGAAAGGCTGGAGACTTGGGAAAAGATGCATTTTTAACTTTGTAGAGAACAAAGATGAGTCCCACTCGCTGTATCCTAAAAGTCTGTCGGATACTAACATCTGTCATTACACCATACTGCCCTGCTAACCTGGACATCTTGTCGTATAAACATTCAGATTTTCGACTTGTAAAAGTACAAATGTAAATGCCCACTGATCTCATTTTACTGTAGCAGGGAGTAGGATTTCGAAAAGTAAACTTGTGACATTCAGTCCTTGAATTGTATGGACAGTATGCGAAGTATCCGAGTCAGAAACTGTTGTCATTAATATGATTAAAGCTTTGTATTTCTGGGACATTTGAGGTGAAAACTGTTTACATGTTGAATATTTATAATCCTCCCGACTGATATTAAACTGCTTTCATCTATATTCATTGTCATTAAATATTCCTGACTGTTGTGGACTGAGTCATGAGTTAAACTATAGGGAGGTAGAAGACAGGACTATGTTGGGCCGACGAGAAAACTCTAGAAGATTTGTACTTCACGGACGATTTATGTCTAATATCACACAAGTTGAAGATCTAAAGTTGAAAATAAACAAGTTAGCAAAAGAGGCTGCAAAGGTAGATCTTCAAGTGAACGTAGAGAAGACAGATGTGATAAATTTACCTAACAAACAACAACAACAACTACAATAGCAAGCACTAACTCCTTCCAACCGGAGAAATTTGAATGAAGTCACCTCTTTCCCTTACCTAGGTAGTATCCATTCAGCTACAGGCGGCCCAGATGAGGATGTGAAAACTAGGATCAGGAAGACGACACTGTTGCACAAAGCATCAATAACAGGATTCAAATTTTCAACACTAATCTCAAGTCAGCCAGTTTGGTTTACTAACGGCATTTTGAACAGGTATCAAATTTTTATCAACAGTCATCTTCTTCTAGCAGTGAGCCAAGTAAGAACCTGTCACTCAAAAATGTACTGAAAGAAATGGAGATAGATTGAACAGAGGCTGTGGAGGCTGCTGAGTGACATTATTCATCAGACAGGCTCTCGAATGGAAATTCAATGGGAAGCAACGAGTTGGACGTGTGTCCTTGGGTGACATGGAGATAAGGTGAGGAGGAGATGAGAGCTTACAGGCAATTGTGGAGTCAGACAAAGCGGGCTGCAGGGAACAGGATGAAGTGGAGATGTGCTCTTGGAGCCCTATGTTCCACTCGGAACCGAAGGGAATAATAACAATAACAGTAATAACAATAATAAATATCCAGCAGAGACAACAGTGGACTTGATGACGCCACTACTGGAGAAAGTGTGGAAAGAAGGCAAAGTATCCGAGGATTGGAAGAAAGGATACTTATTCAAACTACCAAAGAAAGGAGACCTAAGTCAATGCAAGAACTGGCGAGGAATTATGCTCCTGTCCATCCCAAGCAAAATACTAAGCCGCATCATCCTGGAGAGAATCAAACATGCCAACCTAGATGACAAACTTCGACCGGAACAGGCTGGATTCAGGAGAAACAAGTCATGCATTGATCAGATCGCCACATTATGGATCATCATTGAACAAAGCCTGGAGTGGCAGTCACCTCTCTATCTCAACTTCATCGCCTTTGAAAAGGCCTTCGACAGCGTCGATCGAGAGGTGATTTGGAAACTACTTCGCTACTACGGGGTGCCGCCGACAATTATACATCTCATCCAACAGTTGTATGACAGCGCTGCATGCCAAGTAATCCACAAAGGGAAGCTCACGGAATCCTTCGAAGTGAAGACAGGAGTAAGACAGGGTTGCCTACTATCGCCAATGATTTTCCTGATTGCAGTAGATTGGATAATGCGACAAACAGCGGGCAAAGAGGAAACAGGCATAAAATGGACTCACACAAAGAACTTGGAGGATCTGGACTTCGCCGATGATATATGTCTGATTTCCCATAAAACTGGAAGATATGCAAATGAAAAGTAGCAAGTTGGCAGAAGAAGCATCAAAGATAGGAATCCAGGTGAACGTAGAGAAAACGGAGGTGATGAAGATTCCTGGGAAACAACACCAACAGCCACAGCAACAACAACAGACAGCAATCAGCATAAATGGAAGGAACCTGAAAGAAACAACCTCTTTTACCTACTTGGGAAGCATTGTTTCAACTACAGGCGGAACTGACGAGGATATCAAAGCAAGGATCGGGAAAGCAAGGCAAGCTTTCATTACTCTCAAGTCTGTGTGGAGGTCAACAGTATTCAGCGTCAAAAATAAGATCCGGATTTTCAACTCCAATGTGAAGTCACTGCTACTCACTATACGGATCAGAGACTTGCACTGCGCGTCATAAAGAGCACCTCAAACAAACTACAGACCTTCATTAACAGTTGTCTTCGCTCAATACTCAAAATCAGATGGCCAGAAAAGATCAGCAGCGGGAGGGATCTCTGGGAGCGAACCAACCAGGAACCGATTGTGAAACAAATAGGCAGGAATAAATGGAGGTGGATTGGCCATACTCTGAGGAAATCATCAAGTGACATCACTAGACAAGCCATCGCTCGAGTGGAACCTGAAAGGGAAGCGGCGAGTTGGTCATCAGTGCAAGGGTGACTTGGAGGAGTTCATGTGAAGAGGAGATGAAAACGTGTGGGCAGACATGGAGCCAGGTGAAGACTCTAGCAGAGAACCGAACGCAATGGAGACGCACGGCTGAAGTCCTATGTTCCTGTAGGAATTAAAGGATACAATAATAATAATAATATAATAGTGTTTATTAAAGTCATGTAGTACAAAAATTTGGAAGGCAGAAGAACAATTAGAAACACACCTAGCTGCATACCAGGCATCGGTGGCACAGTGGTTATGACTCTCGCCGACCATGCACACGGTCCGCGGTTCGATCCCCTGCCGACGCACAACGATATCTATGGTCGGCCTGCAAAATTTGGGCTACCGATATCCATGCTGAAAATTCCATACTTGTACTGAAAATACGGTGTGGCATCAAGCTGTAATCAAAAAAATAAATAAAATAATAATCAACAGTAGTAAAAAAAGATAAGAATGGTAATACTAATTTGAAGTACAAATGTAACATCTAAGAGATCTGTTTAGATTACCAAAATATAACGCATTGAGTCAGTGAGTTATGGTCACAAACCGACATCACCTACAGGAGTCGAGTCTACCTCGGGATTTCGACCTTGTCAGAAATTCTTTAGCGGTACACTAACAGGAATACATCAGTCCAGAGGAACATTTAATTTGACAGATAGAATAAGACGAAATATCGATTGTACATATTTCAGAAACTTATAATTTAGGAAAAATTCACCTTAGTGATTGCTTCTTGTTTTAATTAACCTTAGTCACAATCGACAATAACTTAAGTTAACGAGGTTTATTGACAATTAAGCTTACTTTCCATACCCTTTTGTATTTTGCCTAACATCGTCTAATGATCAGCTCACCAGGATAGCGTATTTAGTGAGACAATCTATTTGACAGTCACATATATTTCATTTTTCTCCATTCTCAAAGATAAAGAAAGTTGTTGTCATCGGATAGATAGAATCTGTTAGGACGTTTTGGCAGTTAGCCAAAGTTATTAATTATGAGTAAACCCATTGTCTTCATTTTTAAATGAATTACGGGAATTACAAATAAATAGTCACAGGTATCTTAGTTACTAAGATGATTTACTAGTGTTAGCTTGACAAATATAAATGCAAACGAAAAAACAAAACAATATTTATGATCAAAATATCTTTAAAAAATGGTTTTATTTTCCAAAACGTTGATAAATGATTTACAAAGACTAAAGTGAACAGAATTATATGCTTATAAATACACTAAATAAACAGGATCACTATGATAACTACAACAATAGGTTGTTTGTTTTTGTATTTTTATGGACTGACCATTCATAAAAGTGATTGGGACGTCTTCTACGTTAAATGCAGACATTAACTCAGTAGAAATACTTTGAGTATGTTCAGGAATAATGCAAATTGAAAATAACAAGATAACTGTGGTAGAGGATACCTCTCAGTGAGCAATTCGATCATATGTTCTTGCATTCCAGTGAATGACAGGGATGTTTTTCTAGAAATAAAACTTATCACTTCAAACCCTGGAGAAGTATTCACTCGGTTACAATAAGTTGCATATTAACTAGGCGCTATATGGAGATTAAGCGTATCTAGGCTAAATTCGTTGTTTGGTGAGAGAGAAGTTTCTCAATAGTTTGTTACTTACTTATTCTTGGTGTTTATTTTTAATTTATTAATTTTTAATATCATTATTATCCCTTTCCTTCAAACAAGTGATAATTACACAGAATGGAATTCACAGGGTGGTACATATCGCAACAATTTATCTCCTTTAACAAATAAACAAAATGTCAAAAATAATAAAACTACAACAACTGAGGTTCATAGAAGGATTCTTTTTTGGTAATCATAGTGGTAACAAGTTTCTCTTTTTATTTAAAGGTTATAAAGTAAATTCATAAACTTCTATCTGACATTTGTCTCTTCACACAACACCCGTGATAAATATGGAATGGCTGAATTATCGTATGAGCACAAATTTTTATGAAATTTCTTCTGGCTTTACCCGAACACATACAAGGAGAAATTTGAAATCACGACAAGACGGCTTGAGCCAACTGCTTGCAAAAATTAAATTGCCTATCAGCAGATATACTCACGCCATTACTGTAAAAATTTTGAAGAAAAGGGAGGGTTCCTACCAATTGGAAGAAAGGCTAGCTACCTTGTCAAGCTTCCAAAGAAGGGGGATTTAGGCCTGTGCAAGAACTGGTGTGGAATCATGCTCTTGTCCACGCCAAGTAAAATACTAAGTTACATCATCCTGGAGAGAATAAAGGATGCAATGGATACAGAAATCCGCCATCTAAAACAAGCTGGATTCAGGAAAGGCAAATCATCTACGGATCAAATTGCAGCTCTACTCATCATTATCGAACAGAGCCTACTTTAGAATGGTAATCAAGCCTGCACCTCAACTTCGTCAGCTTCGAAAAGGTCTTCACTAGACAGCGTAGACCGAGATGTAATTTGGAAACTGCTTCAACACTAAGGCGTGCAGTTCCCAAATCTTTATCAACCTCATTCAGCAGCTATATGACAATGTCACGTGTCAAGTGATCCACAACGGAAAACTCAGCGAGACGTTCGAAGTGCATACAGAAGTATAACAAGGCTGTCTGCCTATTATCACCGATGATATTCTTAATTGTGTTAGATGGGATTACATGGAGGATTTCATCATGAGCTTACATCAGTTAGAGAACAACTGGAAAACCTGGGAGTACTGGACAGCTGTTTCGTCCTAGTTTGGGACTCTTCAACAGTACACACCCGCCGGGAATCGAATCCAGGACCTTCTGGTTTCAAGGCGAGCTCGTAAACCATTGAGCCACTGGGACCCGATCCAATGGGCCTTGAATTCTTACTTCTGCAGATTCACGACATAGCGCGACCATTTCGCAATGTCTTCTTTTTTTATCACAGCTTGATGCCACAATGTATTCTCAGTACAAGTATGGAATTTTCAGCATGGATATCGGTAGCCATAATTTACAGGCCGACCATAGATATCGGGTGTGCGTCGGCAGGGGATCGAACCTCGAACCATGTGCATGGTCGGCGAGAGTCCTAACCACTGTGCCACCGACGCACGATGAGTTACTGCCTCATCTTCAACCTGTTGTACCCTACTGGTCACGGCTTCCCACTAGAACCCCAGGTTAACTGTCCAGTACTGCCAAGTTTTCCAGTTGCTCTCTAACTGATGTCATCTCATGATAAAATCCTCCATGCAATCAAACAAAATCCCTACAAAAACCAATACTTGAAAATTAGATAGGATTATGCGTCATACTGTGCGTTGAGAGCTAGAAGACATGAATACGTTGGACCACCGATAAGAAGACTCTAGAAGATCTAGATTTCGCAGACGACATATGTCTCATGTCAAACAAACCTGAAAACCAACAAACTGCCTGAAGAGTCTGGTTTGCAGCGAAAACAGGACTCCAGGTGAACATAGAGAAGATGGAGGTGATGAAGATAACCAACCAACCAACAGCAATAGCAACCAACACCAATCACCAACAAAGGGAGAGAGGTCACTTCCTTCACTTATCCGCCTAGGAAGCGCTGTTTCAACCACAAGCAAATGGCACAGATGAAGATGTCAGAGGCAGCCAGAATCGGAAAGGCAATGCACGCCCTTATCAGTCTAAAACCAGTTTGGAAATCTTCTGTACTCAGCCATTATAAGGAATTAGATTCGGATTTTCAACTCCAGTGTCAAGTCAGTCCTTCTATACGGGTCAGAAACTTGGCCAGCATGTCACGGAAAGGATTTCCAACAGTCTACTGCAGACTTTTATCAACAGCTGCCACCTTCACTGGCTACGTATTGAAGATCAAGTGGCAGGCGAGAGAGAATTAGTTACAAGAAACTGTGGGAACAAATCAACCAAGAGCCGTTGCTTAAAAGATTTGTAAGTGAAAATGGAGATTGATCGGACATACATTGAGGAGACCGTCGAATGACATCTAGCGCCTGACCCACAATTGGAATGCAAATGTGAAAGGACAAGTGAGTCGTCGTTGCGAGGGTGACATGGAGGAGATCGTGTAGTGAGGAGGAGATGAGAGATTACGGGCAATCGTGGATCCATTTTGAAGAGAACAGCAGAAAACAGAACAAAGTGGAGATGTTTTGTTGAAGCCCTATGTCCCACTTGGAACGCAAGGGAACAATAATAACAATATCAGCAACAACGTAAGTTAGTTGGGTTAAACGAACACCAATTATCCTGCTTATAGATTTCGAAGTCCCGTGTAATATGATATAGTCCATTTTGGAATGCTCAGGGAAGGAAAAGGGGGAACAATAAAAAGAATGGGCATATTGCGAGAACTAATAAATGGCAAAAGAAGAAATTGAGTCATACCAAAATGTCCCAACTTCCGTGTGCGTTAAGTCAAGCAAAAGATTTTCTTAGAAATCAACAAAATATGAAAAGACCAACAAAGATTGCTGGAGAAACTTATAACAAGATAGGTAATATTCCATTTATTTCCTACCACAGTGGTGTTAATATTACAAGAATTATGGGACTGCATTAGTTCATGAAAGTCTTGTTTATGCCTGAAACTAAATTAAGAGTCCGACACTTACATGGGTCCAGTTTAAGACCATTGGTTAACCTCAGGTAGGAAAATATTTATACTAGAACAATCTGATGAAGGAAAAACCAGGACAGAAATTATCAGATCCTTTGCACAATAAGTGAAATTGGCTTTAGAAGAGCACGGTAAGCCATGCACAAGTAAAGAAAAATGAAATGGAGAAAATACCGTAACAAGAGGCATACTAGCTTCGGAAAGCAAGGGATTGGAGCGCTTCTTGTTAAAAACAATATGTTGTTTCCTGCCCGGAAAATAGGTGGGCAATCTCTTCGTAACCCAGGACTGGGTGCATACTAAAATCATTTTGTTTAAGAAAAGTGCCCTAAGAATAGAATCAAAAGTAGCAGAATGGTCTAAAATGACTGGGAACAATATTATGTTACATACAGTACAATGACAGCATCTTAAGTGCATATATCCCAATAATAAGCAAATTTCATGGGATTAATGAAAGATTTTAAAGGGAGTTCAAAAGTAAGAAAGAGAGGCGTCACCTAAATAATCATTCTCCATAAGTATACTGATGGGTGAATTTTATAAAGAACACAAGTATACGTACATCATGTTTCGTTTTCAATTTTAGGCAGGCCAAATCATCCCAATATTTCAGTTGGCCTTGGGATTTCAATCTTAATTGCAGAGTAGACTAGGGTAGTCCTCAGACATTGCTTTTTAATACTGCAAATATCTTTTGTCAATGAGTGTTAATAATACATACATCTTCTCTTTTGGATTTCCATCGATTACGTAGAAATCGACTTCACAGTGCATCAATCGTAAGAAATATGTCATACTGCTCTATTTACTCATTTATTTCAAAATCGAAAAGATGCGAAATCAGTTTGGGGGGGAATTAAACAATAATTCAATGCTCGTCAGTAACTGGTTGCATGACCAAGTTGCCTGGAGTTCTAGTGAGAAGTTATAGCCAGCGGGCTTCACCAGGTCGAGTGTGAGAACAAACACTGACCGCAGAGATTATCAGGTGGTCACGCTAAGATCGCGAGTTGACAGCAATTGGAATTGATGGGCTCCTGGATTGGGACCTAGTGACTGAATGGTGTGTGAATTCGCCTTCTGAATAGAAGCTCCTGGATTCGGACATGTGTGGGTGCATACTACTGAGGAGTCCCAAGCGAAGTTGAAACACCTACTCAGTACATCTTGGTTTCTGATAGTTCTCTAATTGACATAAATCTGTGGTCAAACTGACTCTTGCAAACTAGAGAATATCTGAAAATCAGGCTTTATTCAAGAATTTTATATTACTATTATTAGTACGTATTGAAGAAACTTTCGTGAAGGTGGTCTTCATTAAAAAAATGTGAAGCGTGACGTTTTAAAAACATGTTATGCAAAATAATCACTAAAATCGCTTTGTTTTAATACCTTAGTATCACATAGCATATTACGTAATTTGTTTATTCGTCACTGCGTGACAGCTATGAAATGCCTAATATTAATCTTCCCTTATTTGTCCACGTCCACGCAAATCTGAATCAATTAAAACTAATGAACTTTTCATTGATTATTAATGACTCATATAAGCTACTGTCACTGATAACGATGATGATGATAATAATCATAAGGAAAGTGGATTTCTGCTTATGGCAAACATTTCACTCCCTTTTTTATCAGTAAATGCTGTAAATTCTTATCTTAATATTCAACTTTTGCATGATGAACTAATGGAATTCATGATATCAAAATATCTAAAATTACACTAATCGACATGAGAGGGTTCGATTGGCCTTCACTAATAAATAGCCTACTACGATTACTATTCTTAATAATAATAATAACAATATTATTATTATTCAGTTGACAGGCTAACAGATTAGAGGAATTAAGATATGGTCACGCGTCAGAATATGGTTATGTCCTCTTAACAGATAACGACACATATGAATAGCATTGATATATGAAATACGACACGAGGGGGGGGGGGAAACATTTCTAAGATTTATTCATTAGTCGACCAGTTTTGATAATACAAATAAATTCTTATTCCATTTTTTGATTATTGTTAAATAATACTGGACATATAATGTGATAAGCATGGACACTCACGTGTTTAGCATTTACTAGCCGAGTAGAGAAACCAGTTGATAAATCTGAAGCTGGAATAACTCGATTACGAGCTGACTGGATGCTACTTTACACGACAAATACTAATTACTCTTCTGGTATTACAAAAGAGGTTTCTTTTAACTATACCTATTCATTGTATGTCTGCATTAATCCACACCTCTTCGTAATGAACTTATTCCTTACAGACTTAAGGATATAGGGATTCTCATCTCTAAAATAATTAGTCCCTTTGATAAATTTGAATAAGGCATTTAGAAGACAAATTCCGCGAGATGATATCATTTCGTAGTTTCTTTACTACCGCATTTTGGATTAATCACGTACATCCTAAACTAGGTGTACAAAAAAAGCAATAGACTTCAACCTTCGCCTACAGTGGACTACTTGACCTATTTAAATATGATCGGTCATAAGTATGGACTTTTGTTTTATATAACTGAGTAATTGTCATGCATTTTATTTTATTGTCGTTAACCATTTTAGTTAGTTGTAAAGTGGTTGTAAAGAAACTACGAAATGATACCATGATCTCGTGAAATTTGTCTTCTAGATGCCTTATTCAAATTCATATTTCCTTCAGATATACTAAAGCCCTTTTTCCATTAATGCACAGTATCGGATTCTTTAGAATGAATAAATGTGACCTCAGATCAATATTTTCAAGGGTTAGTTTGTAGGGATTTGATTTGTTTCAAGTTTGACCACGGATTGATATCGGCTAGAGTACCATTGAAAACCAGGGAGTACTGACTAGCTGTTTCGTCCTAGTCTTGGAATCATCGGCAGTACGCATCCACGTCTGAATCGAGACCCTCCCGGTTACAGGATGAACTAATAGATCATTCAGCCATTGAGATCTGACTTCATATATAGTAGTTTAGCGAGATCTCTACACTGATTCAGTCACGCTTAGCATATTGATAATGCCGTCTGACTCCAGGATATAACTGGTTGGTTAAAAAAGGATTAAGAAGATGTATTGCGTTGGATGGAAGTTCATGTAGGTCAGTTATTCACGGAGGCCGCCAGAAAGCGTAACATAAAGGACAAGCTTCACGTCTTATGGGTATTTATTTTACGAAATAAAAGGGAATAATTACACATCGATCCAGTCATTCGATATACCACAGTATGAATGATTTAGAATGAAAATCACCAAGTAGCGTATCACACTACTTCGCATTGAACGAAAAATATTCCAATACATGTGTACTATTTACAGGCATCCT
Organism: Trichobilharzia szidati; assembly: GCA_944472155.2. Classification (NCBI taxonomy): domain Eukaryota; kingdom Metazoa; phylum Platyhelminthes; class Trematoda; order Strigeidida; family Schistosomatidae; genus Trichobilharzia; species Trichobilharzia szidati. The sequence goes on along the minus strand of OX235271.1, from coordinate 60,437,236 downwards.
CCAATACCTTATTTATTGTAATACATAGATGAAACAAGTGTTATAAATTATTGTTTACATTTTAACTAAGAAGAGAAGAGAGGTGAGGTGAGGGATTGTATGAACTACAATCTGAAAAAGGCCTTAACAAGAAAATCTCATCTTCAACATGTTTCTACATGAATTATCATCGTTGGGTAGTTTCGCTTGTTCTGCTTACATTTACACTTCATTCTCCTTCATTTGTTATTGTGTTTTTCTCACTCTGTAATTTAAACAAGCTGGCACATGTAGAAAATTTCGTGTAAACAAAGTGTATTGCTTGTGTTTCTTACACTCTTGGTTGAGGATTGAAGTCTAGAGCATTTTTCATGAAAATTAAAATATGTGCATTCAAGTGTGCGTGTGTGTGTGTCTATTGTATTTGTTTGTAGGTAAACACAGAGACTCGTTCACATCATAACTATTGTACCTATTGTTAATAGCTACATAGAAAAATCAATAATTGACAAATCAAACATTTCATCTTCCATTTCTCACTATTATGTTTTTAGTGATTCATTAAAGGTCACTTGAAATACTTTCAATAATTTCAAGTTCAGTTAGTTTGAGTGAAGCATGTTGTATAGAAATTCATGCTTCCGATTTAGGGCAATGAATCATGAATATCGTTTCGGTTGGTAGACTAACAAATGCAACTGTTAATTCAGAGGCCTCTGCTTCGAATCCCCTAAGTCACTCACTCACTCACTAACAAGAAGTTATTCCTAACTGACACGTGATATGAATATCCCCACATTAATTATTCAGAAGAAGAATAATTGGAGGTGACAACTGTTTCCCATAAATTATTAATCAGGCTATACAGCTCTCAGTCCATCATTAATGTTCACATACATAAGCTAGTTAGGGAAAATCAAATTTACTCATGTGTTCGTGTGACCGGAAGGTCCTGGGTTCGAACCCAGGTAGGTGTGCTAGTGAAGAGTCTAAAACTAGGACGAAACAGCTGTCTAGTACTCCCAGGTACTCCCTTAGTTCTATAACCGACGTCAGCTCATGATTTATCCCTGTAACCAATCAAATCAAATTTCCCTTGGTAAGTGCATCATGGTAAAAGTACCAGATTAGATAATAGCTTGATGGTTTCACTGTTGTTAAAAATGTACAACCAGTGAAGAATCAGAATAAAGTTGGACTAACGTGTTGGTTTATTTATAATCAGTCACTGGGTGAGTTATTTTCAGTGCTGTATGAGACAGTATGAATACTAAGAAGAAATAAGGAAGCAAATGATGGCCAACAGTAAGTGATTATTTTAACATCAGACTCAGTGATTTCGTCGACATGCGTCTATTCTCAGTGGTCACTACTTGTCTGTGGAAATATTCGGTCACCAGTTGATCAAGACTCGTATGAAATGCATGATGCTACATGCTACTGATGGACCGATATGAGTAGTTGGATGTCAGTCAAACCAGCCATAAGTGCTTCTAGCCAGGTTCAATTTATCTGAACATCGACTAGTTGTTTAGCTTATAAGTGGTGTACCATGTTTGACTCAGTGCAGAGAGTCAAACTCTGGCTAGCTGCCTTGTAGAATTGGTATTACATGGAATCGAATTGTAATAATGTGGAAAAAATAATAGAGTGATGCAAATACATCGGGTATATTAATGAACAGTTATCAAGTAATGAAGGCAGAGGATAAACTTAGTGTAAATTCAAAAGGTCACAGATAATAGACTAGGTGAAGAACAGTAAGAAGGACAGAGTAAAGGGTGTTACTGTGTGGAAGGACATGAAAATATGTGATGATTACATCGACGATCACTTTATGATAGGCCAGGGTTCCCACAGACTTTGAATGTAGGCTTGGTGACGCAAAGGTAAGTTTTGTTTCTAATGATTCCTATGGCTTTTGATGTGACTAAAAGGTGTAATCACGTACCGTGAGGCGAATTTTCAGACATTCCAAAAATAGCTATGAATGCCTCTCTGCTTTTGATGTTGTGTTCGCTGTCCACTAAATGGAATAAGATGGTACTGTTTGTTAACCGGGTCCCTCCTTCCCCAAGGGAAACTGGTGCATGTTAGCTAATGCGTAAATATAAAATACTTCAAGTGCGGCATATTCAGTTAGTTTCATATGAGCAGTTGAATTCGTTTATGAATGCTGATATAACCATCATCAGTAAATTATCTTTGATTTAATGTTGTCTAAGTGAGAAAGTGATGTCTTATCGTGCGATCTTGAGTGTACTTAAAATGCAACTTAACTTTAATTGTACTCTTAAGTAAAGTGCCATGTTACTCAGCTATTTACGCTGGATATATGCTTTTTCACTAAAGTAGTTGGATAATCATTTTATAATAGGCTTCTGTTGACATTCTCTATTTCTGCGTCAAAGGAATCATAAGAAAATGTGCCTCTTATTCTATGATCAGGACTATGAATTAAATAAAGTTAGCACTGTATAGGTGGAAGTGGATGCATCATCTGTTATATGTTGGTTTTCTTAAGATACTGCTTTCTGTAGACTCGTCCATCGTTTTACTGAGAACAATGTCCAGAAAAGAAATGCCATCTTGATAATATTCTTTGCAAGTGAATTTAGTAGCCCGTTAAATATAATTGAAAACTAGGGACTGTCGAGTTTGTGCGAATTTCAGTGACTTCTTTAAGGACTTCAAGAACTATATGATTTCATTTTCTCGAATCGCTGAAATGTTTGGGTTATTTCACCCTAGTCTAGCACTTTTTATCATCCCAGGTGTAGTAAAGGGTTGGATGAACTGATGCTAGTTGCAAGACCTATATCCACTAGTTGTTGTCCATTATCTTTCAACATTTGGCTATATAACTCCTCCGTTGCTACAATTTACGTGTAAATCAGAAGGATATGGTATGCTGAAGTCATAGTTTTTAATTATTTGTTTGTCTTAAGTTCGATCAGGGATTGAAACTAGTTAGAGAGCTACTGAGAAAAACTTAGAAAGTACTGGACAGCTGTTTCATCCTAGTTTGGACTCTTCACAATGCAAACCACAGACTCTACAACGGATTGATTTTATTATCTTCAGGTTACGTGGCCCATTCAGCCACTGGGGCAGAACGCATTTGCCCATGAATTCTAACTTCTGTTAATTCGCGAATTTGGGTGCTACTAAACTCCCTAGTGCCTTATTTTAATAAAACTGTTTGACCCAATTCTGATATTTCAGTAGGTTAATTCCGGCCAGAATGAATGAACCATAATGAATCTTTCTGACAGAAAGGTGATGTCCTAAATGCCATAGTAAATGCAACAAGTTTATTTTAAATTAGTTTAGGAATTCACTACTACTTATATTTTATTTATAAGTAATAAGTTCCCATGACTAATCTGAACGAAGAGTTTCTCCTTTTCAAGCTTCAGTGACATTTCCACTGAGAAGTCAGTCCTTTTCACACTGTTCTAGTCCATACAACAAAATTCCACTTGACTGATTATGTAATCTAGACATGGATTAATTCGTTGTTAAGATATTACATGGGAATAATTAGTTTTTAATTGTTTACTTGAGAAATTGATATGTTATTATTATTATTTTCTTCTTCCCATTTCAAGATTAATTTGTTTAGCCACCTCACTCTTTAATTGTTGACCTAATTGACTCGTGAAAGGATGAGAGACTTTAAGAAAGTCGTCAACATGCTACATTCACTATTTTGTTTTTGTTTGCAATCCACCTCTTTTCTTTCAACTTATGAGAAGTTGTTTTTCTTGGCGAGTGGACAAGTTAACAATGGTCGCGTGTCACTGACATATCCTTTCACTCCACCACACTACTTTTCAGATGCAACAACTCACGTAATGTTATGTAAAAGTCTATTGTTGCATTCCCCATCAACCCCCCCCCAAAAAAAATATACACAATAATTAGTGAAGTGTTAATGCTTGAGGAGTTTGTTTGTTTGTCCATCTCAACAGTTTGTTACTCATAGATGATTAACTTCGATTATTTTTGATTTTATGTAATAGGTGAGCAAATATTATAAGATGATTGTATTCCATTAATTAATGGAATAGGAGTCTGTGCATCATCTTCATAACCAGTTATTGATTATATAAATCGGGATATTCTCTTATTCCCTCTTCTGTTGTTGTATAATTATTTCGATATAATGAAATCCAGTATGTTTTATGGAATGTAATAAGATTTCGTTTTTAGACAGACTGCACTAGGAATTTGGTGACATTCTAATTCCCTTATCTAAATGTACTAAGGTGGTCAAACACCTACCCTGCGTCTGTGGCACATTGGTAGAATGCTCGCCAACCATGCCGCATGTGGTTCGGGGTTCGATCCTCAGCCGACGCACTCCCACACCTCTCTAGGCCGGTTATAAGACTGTTGAGGAGGGAAGGTTGAGCATGAGGCTAACAACCCCATCCCGTATAAAATAGGCATCACTGATACCGAAACTTCCAAAAGCTCTAGCCTGAAGTCCTACGTCCCACTAGGAACGTAAAAGAGTAAAAATTCATTCTATCCTTAAATCCTGGCCGATAGCTACTACCTTGAAGGAGTGGTCGAGCAGGCATGTTGCGATGAACCAACGAGCTGCACTGCCTAGAAAGGTCATTTGGATAACTATTAGATTGAAAGCAGTTACCACCATGATGTAAGTCGTTTACACTACTTTGGAGGTGTGGGGAGATTGATGAAAGTCATACTTTGTGGCCTTCAGAAAGATCTAAACACGGACTTGACTCCAAAAGACAGGCCGTGTGTCTCTCAGTACTACTGTGTGGGTAACCCGGAAGTGATAACCACCAGCAAACTTTGATATGCACATCATTTACCTTCATCTATCCCTTACTCTAAAAGAGGTCAATGATTTGTTTATTATTTGCTTTGGAAAATATCTGCTACGGAAAATCATTGATTCAGCAATTACTGACTAACGGAACTAGGTAACAGCGAAGCTGTATACAAAATTGATTGAAGTACAAGAAATTAATAGGTGCTTAAGTTCCGCCCCACTGCCGAAATAGTCACGTAGCTTTAGATTAAGAATTGTGACCTCCCTTCACCCTTGGAATTTGTATTGACAATGATAACAAGACCAAAAATCCCCATTTATAGATATTTCTTCGCTTAGTCTTTTTTCTTTTAAGTGAGAAAAAGTATCCACAAGTGTTAGGTAGCAGATGTGCGAGATTCAGGCATATTCTCCAGTTGACACAAAGAAAAATCAAGTGTATACCAATTCACATGTATCTGGGGGAGCAGTTACATTGGAAGAACAGAAAGGAGGGCCTATATCAGATTCTGCGAACATGTACCAAGGAGCCTCCGGTTAAAGGGACCGAATTGTTTAAGCTCTTCAATCGCCAAACACATGATTGACGCAGGACATCGAGTAGATGTGCTGGAATCATTCAAAATAATTAAGAGACAAAGTATCTCAGATCTTCTCAGGTTTGCTGAAGCTATAGCAATAAAGCGTGACTTATGTGTCCAAAAAGAATCCGTTGTTGGACTTCAATTACCCTGGTGACTCACTTCCAAGTAACTCTTTGTTTTCGAATTTTGTTAACTTATCTTTTATCCCCCCCCCTTATTTTTGGCTTGACTCTCTTAAGAGATAATTTTCCTTGAGTTCTGCTCACTGTATTACATCATCAACTTCTCATCTGACCTCATGTGCACCGAAATTTTGGTCTTCCCTTATCTAATTACGTAACTTTTACTAATTTTCTTTTGTCACCACCCCAACAACACAACTGTTAACTAATTTTTTTCAAGAAACTTCTCTCTGACAAGATATATATATGACGTAACACTTTAGACACCTTGTAAATCGCAACGCCTTATTTCACTATGACGCTCTGACAATATGCTTGCTAATGGACACAAGCTTGTCAAAACTGAACACTTTTTTATTTTATTAAAGAATTCAGGTTGTACGCAGCTGATGAGAACCAACGAAATAAAATGGATCCAGATTATTCTGCGCCATTGTTTCTTCTTTCTTTGTTCAAATAAAGACAATTTTTTAAATTTTTCACTCGCAACTATGAGGTCTAGAATATTAGATTTTTACGAGTAGCAATTTGATCTCTACAGTGATATAAAAGCACCACTTTGCCCAACTTTTTTAAGCCAAACATGTGTCTTGACTCCGTATTATCAGGAAGGTACTTTCAGATGAAGATAAGAATTGAAAAATTCACGACACAGTTAATTAATCTGAGAATTCCCCGCCTCACTTCATTTCATTTCAACATGCTCATGGATTATTAGGAAGTATGCTGCTATATTAAACGCCATCAAATCTGATGAAACAATTTTGATTATCGTCCATCTCAGAGGCATCCTCATATTACCTTTTAGTGTCAAATTGAAATTCATCTATTTCGAAAATTGATCAGTTAAAAGGGAACACTCTAAATTCAGTCACTTACAGCATTTTAGCATTGTTGATAAGCCTTCGCATTGATATTTTTCACCTTGACAAATAAACTTTATCTTATTTTGTTATCTGAATAGAAACTCACCTCATCTGCATGTAAACACTCCATCCATCTAGTCAGGTAAATAGATAAATAAATAAATAAATACTGCTACCTCAATGAGCTTATCTTGTAGCTATAGCAATTTATCATATTGCTTTACCTTGTGATGACTGTTTATTTAACACGCACGCATAACACTGACGTAATCCATTTAGTAGTATACTATCAGATAACATCAGTTGCCCACAATAAAGGCATAGGCATTAGTTAATAAAAACACTTGAAAATAAAACTTTAAAAGCGTATTACATAATCTGTTTTAGTATATCTTTTCCGGTATGCTTATCGTATTACTTACTTAGGTGACATGAAAAAAGCTAATGTGTTTGTTTTTGTTGCCACAGTAACAAATAGTAGTATTGTTTTAGTTTTGATAGGTCATCACAGGTGTTTACACAATTTTCATCTCAAGCAGTGTATCGGATATAGAAATCAGGACAGCAGTCAGCATACGCGAATAGCTTGTAACGCAAGCTCATAGTCACGTGTATCGTAAAGGAATCAAACCTTTTGTATACACAGAAATAAGATGTACTGTGAGTTTTTTAAACACCACACCATATAGGATTTTAAGTTTACAGAATATGGAATTACCTTTTCAATGGTTGTGAAAATTCTGGAATTATACTGCATTTGCTTGTGATTGTTTGGAAAAACTGAAGGGAATGCAGTTTATTTATTTATTATTATTGTTTCCTTTAGATCCCAGAGGAACATAGGGATTCAGCCGCACGTCTCCATTGTGTTCGGTTCTCCGCTAACGTTTTCACCTAGCTCCACGTCTGCCCACATGCTGTCATCTCCTCTTCGCACGACCTCCTCCATGTCACCCTCGCACTGACGACCAACTCGCTGCTTCTCGTTCGGGTTCCACTCGAGCGATGACCTGGCGTGTGATGTCACTTGGTGGTTTGTTTTCTCAGAGTATGGCCAGTCCACCTCCATTTCTTCCTGCATATTTGTTGTACAGTCGGTTCCTGTTGGGTTGGTTCGCTCATTGCTAGAGATCCCTGTTGCTGATCTTTTCTGACCAGCAATCTGATCTTGAGTATTGAGGGGAGACTGCTGTTGTTGAAGTTCTGTAGTTTGTTTGAAGTGCTCTTTATGAAGAGCCAAGTCTCTGATCTATAAAGTAGCACTGACTTCACATTGGAGTTGAAAATCCGAGACGCGCTTTTCGATTTGTACGCTATGTTTGCTTATTTACATAAAACCCTCTCAGTTTATTAATCATTTACGCTTTTTAGTCTTGAATTTTCATATACTAATGGATACAAGCCATATGGAAAGTATTTCGCCATTCTATTCACAGATCAGAAGCTATAATTCTACCTCAAAACCTTCCAATACAAAGAGCAACTACAGTAGCATTAAATCGGGGAAATGTATCACATTATAATCAGTAGGAAGAGAGAAGTACTTCTCACAAACGACGAGGTAACACGTACCAGGTACTTCCCCTAAAATATGAATAACCATGCCATTTGTTCATTCAACCTCAGAATAAATTCATCACGGTTTCCATTACCTTTTAATTTTAAGTAATAATCTCTCTAGTCCATATTGTCATACGAATTAATTTTGAAAACAAAAGAGTTATTTACTGATTCACTATATTTTTAATTTTATTTTGTTAATTAGAATCAAAATATCAGTTACTAAGTAACATATGTTCAATGTTTCAAAATGAAACTTCTAAGCCTTATACGGATAAATAAATAAATACATGTAAACGAAGTTATTTTTACCTCTGACTTATTCACTATTTTCCCTGAAGGTAGAAATTCAATTAAATTCAGAAAAATTTTTGTTTAAATTAACAAAAACAGGTATCAGTCGAATGCTGTAGTTCCACTTTCGGGGAATGAATAGTATTGTTATTTTATTCAGGTAAGCAATTCAATATTCGTCTGCATGTCAGATGAAGAGGAAATGGATTTACTTTCAGCCTTTGTGATATTATTATATACCATTAGCATTTTGGTCTGCTAATTATGATGAGCAACATTGTGTCTCTTTCTCATCTATTGTTGATTGTGGTTTGTTAGTTTAGTCAAATAATTCTGATGTTTGGATTTAATTACCGGAAATATTTTGTACTGAATATTGAAATAGGCTAGTGTTGGTGGCGTTGTGTTCTTTGAGCTGGCTGGTTTAATCATGAAGTTCTCATTGTTCATCTAAACAGCATCTTCAGTGCTAACTTTACTAGTATATTATGTATCTGTATACTGTCTGATGTCCCTGAAGGTAAATTCCTGAATAATCTCATAGAAGCTTGGTGAATTCAACTGAAAATAATAACTAAAACCAAATAGTTGGGTTTTCTATGCCTTGTCTCATCTTGGCTGCAATTAATTATCATCAGTATAACAGACAGGAGTAAAGGGAGACAATACGATTTTCAAGACTGACATAGATCACTGTATTCGCAATAAGACAGCTATCGCAGTTCATCTAGTAGAATCTAAGCTAGAAAGTAATTTAACTTTTACCGTAGCTTGGAATGGACAATTTACATATTTCTGGAAAATCTTCGTTTCATCTTATCGGTTATGGTCATCCTGTACTTGAGGGAACAAATCTTATCAAACTTGAAGACCCTACTCTTCGTTTTGACAGAAATAGATGCTTAAGTGTATCAATATATTTCTTTAATTACCTGAATTAACGAGAATTGGATGGAGACGCAGATCGGTAACGCTCAAACTTGAGTTTTAAAGCAGGAAAATCACCCATTTATTGTTTAACAATATTTCTTAGTGTTACTTTTAGCTCGTGAAAAGAAATATCTTAAGAACGAACTTCCTCCTTCAATACTCTGATTTTTTCCCTTTTTGCAAGGTGTTGAAGTAATGAAAACACCGTTCGAATTTATTTGTAAATGAAAACTTTATTACGTAATAATTTCTAAAACATGAGAGATATGTATAAGAATTAATTAGTCTTCACTTGTTCATCCTTCGCTCAAGTGTATAATTATCATTTTATCTTAATTGATATGGCCAATCAAGAAGCATAAGTGGGAATAGGAAAGCACAGTAATCTATAATTAGTGAACTTCGACTTAATTGTTTCATTTTATCAATATTTTTCTCCCTAATTTAGTGTGGTAATTACCTATGATGGAAAACGGTACTAAAGATATCTTCAGTTAGATTACACAAACTGATCATTAGTTCATCAAAGTGATATATTTATATTATGCAGAATTATCATTTTTTATCATGTTTTAGTCTGAAATTGGGAGAATCTACACCATCAGATAAACATTATGTTCAATTCCTGATTTGGTGAATGAGATGATACTTAGTTCTGTGGTTGGTGGTCGCGCCGAAACTAAGAATTGGTAGAAGTAAGAATTCATAAGCGATTAAGTTGGATCCCAGTGACCAGATGGTCCTCGAGCTTGCCTTGTAACACGAAGATCCTTTTTCCGATTCCTCGTGAGATCACAAATGCGTACTGATGAAGAATCACGAAGAAGGGCGAAATAGTTATCCAGTATTATCTGGTTCCCAGTGGTTCTGTAACTGAAGTCAATCCATAATAGAACTTGAAATCAGTCAGATCCTTGCAAACCAGAAGATGAAAACTAATGATTCATGTCATTTCAATCTATTTATGGAAATTTCTGGTCTTCTACAAATTCAGTATAGAAGATTGAAATCCAGCTACACGATAAATTTATAATTTCTCTTTCCACTTGACTGATAAGAATAGTTCAGCACTACCGTTTTCTCGTTTAAGTATAATTAATTCAAGTGTTATGTTCATGTATAAAGCACTAGGGAAGAACTCTGCAAAACACTTTAGAAAACCTGCATCTTACTAACATACACTTTAATCAGTGGTACTTCTACAGGTTAACTTGCATTTCTGAGAAAAGTCTTGTTAAAAATACATTAAATTAGATCTAATGTTTTATGTCTCAATAACTAAATTTACGAAAGAAAACTTGTCATTTGGTGTGAACGAGTTGTTCCCTATCAGTAGTATCTGTTCAAAGGTTTTACGGGTTATTCGCTGTATCTTTCATATTTTTTCATGTGTAGAATTTGTTCTATTTCACGGTTGAATGCTTTAACATTGTGTGTTAAAAATTATGCACTTTTCACCTATAGCGCAGTCTACAAATGAGTGTTCTGATCTCAGATTTTTTTCTTGGGGGAGGGGGAGGGGGGAATGCGTAGCTATTATACATTCACATAATGGTACACTTGAAGTGTCAGCCACTTGAAGAGAAAACCGAATATTTTTGTTTTCTTTAAAGTCAGTTGACAATTTTAGAAATAGTTATTAGCGAACTAAACATGTAAAGATTTAACAGTAATTTAGGATCACTCTGACAAAGGTATCCTTGTTGTGATTGGTTAAATTCTTTGTGAAAGTATTCGTGATGTTCAATTTTTCATCACACAATTAGTGTCGGCAGTGGTCGCCTGAAGGTAAAGTTAGTTAGCCCACATATGCTCGTGGATGAGACTGTCCAGATTAATAAGAAGTACTAGTCACTCGTATGTCTGCAACCATAAATGCTACTAGAAGCGCAGACATACGTCAACGCATTCATATTTTCTAGAATTGTGTACTAAATAGGATATAAGTATTCCGTGGTTTGTTGTTGGTTTTATCGTAGTTATTAAATAAGATGGAAATACAGTTGAAATGATGAGACATCCTCTTACTTCCCAGTACCAGTACAATGCGACATTGAAAACTACATAAGTATGTTCCTGGGTGTGTTTATACGCTTGAAAGCTAGTCTGTTGATTCTGGTGAATTCAGTAATATCTTGAAGAATTTACCGTGACACCTTCAAATTTACAGTTAAACTAGCTCGGAAACAGATGACGGTTAATATTTGAGGTATGAAAATAGCAAAATATCTCTACTGGAATAATTTGGTACCTAGGAATTACAAGCATCTCTGCAACAGTTAACTTTATTATTTGTGGCATTCGCTATTCTGATAATATCTACGTCTGTTTATAATGTGGAAGGGGATGATCTCGATTCTTTTTTGGTATATCAGTCAGACGTTTTTCTCATTAACACAGCTCCCATCTAACAGACAACGGATTGTAGGAATATAAATAATAAGTACGCTGTCTACTAGTAACTTTCTTAACCCTGTCTACCAAAAGTCTGATCTGGAATTGTTTATCTTATGTGTGTTGGTGTGTGTGTGTGTATGTATAACAAAGAAGTAAATTCAATTATTTACTATGTTCATTAGTGATTGATCCAATACAAAATATGAATGAACTTCAAAATCAACCATAAATCTATTCCATCCGATTACCACCACCACCGCCACCACCACCCTCTTCCTTCTTCATGTGTATACAGTCTGCATAAATGTACATTATTTCTTCCATAGAGGAAAATGCAAATCTTTTTTTGTTTTTTGTTTTTTGACCCTAAAATAAACATACAAAGATCTTTCAGTTTGATATTTTATGAATACACTAGCACTTCACTTGTGGAAGATGCATAATTTAATCAATATTGTGTGTGTGTGTGTGCCCAGTTTGCACGCGTCTGATCTGATCCGTCATTGTATACGCGTGTCACTGTGTGCACATTTCTATATGTATGTGTGTGCAAGTGTGTGTAAATCATCAGTCATGAATACATTAGGGAACATTCGATTTTAGCACACTTTTGTTTCCTTTCTTTCCTCCTTTTTAGGATCACTAGTTTGAACCAGTGGGGTGTCAGGTATCAGACCAAGTTAGATTGAATGTTTTAAAAAATACGTCTTTGTTCAATTGTGCACTTAGAGAATTTGTGCAATGTGCATATACACATTGAACTGATGAGGATGAGATAGATGTACGTGTACGTGTTTTAATGTACAGACATGCAGCACACAAAGTGACTTAGTCATCGATGGATCTCTAAGACATTTTCGTATTATTTTAAGATGAATAGATTGAAAATGAATCCTTTCGTCATACAAATGAGAACCACGTGTTACTTTTTGTTTATACAGAACGGATAAAACTTTTAATTAATAATTCAAAAGTCAATCATATCCAAATAAAATACGTATCCCAACAGCGGGCCTGGAAGTATGTGCCATGAAAGAATAGTTAAAATCATAGCATACTATAGACGTTAACCACTTTTGAAACTGGAATTTTCAGCATAAAGAACTAGTCAATAGCGATTCCTTGAACTTCACTACCTTATTGACAAAATGTAAAGTGTGTGTGTGAATTTCTACTCTCTTGGAGATGCGCGTCTGTATCATTTAGCATAAAAGTTTAATAAAAGACAACTCATTTACTCATACCATACTTCATCGATGGGCATCAATTACCAATGAGAACAGAAGCAGTTATAATGCTTTCTGTATACATTGAAACCCATTTGGGTATGTGCTGATGAAGAGTCCCAAACTAGGACAAAACTTCCATCCAGTACTCACAGGTTTTCCTGTGATTCTCTAACTGGTGTCGGTTATTGATCAATCCTTTTTATATTTAACAATTTATTATCACTTTGGTTACAGGATTTCATCATGAACTGACATTGGCTAGAGAACCATTGGAAAACCTGGGAGTACTGGACAGCTGTTTCGTCCAACCTTGGGTCTCTTTATGAGAACGCACTCACCAGGGTTCGAACCCAGGACCTTGTGGTTACAAGGCGAACTAATGGACCACTAAGCCACTGGGACCAGACTCAGTGGTCCATGAATTCCAACTTCTGCCAGTTCATGATACAGTTGGAGGAGGGGTACAGCGGGTCGGGTGGGAGGACAGATACTCGCCGATGACATAAGCTAGTGTTTGCACTTTGACATGTATCAGTTTTATAATTGTAAAATAGTAATTTTTTGAAATATCAATCAAATTATTATGGAAACCTTGAGTCCTAGATTCAAATATTCAACCTAAGATTACCAATTTAAAGATCTTTTTTTGAAAAATTCAAAACAACTTTCTTCTCTTAACTCTTTAATATTTGTCAGAGAATTTTATGTACGCTTAATAATATCTTAGAGTCGCTGATCACAGTAATAAGTAGTGTATATCTGCAAATGACAAAAATTAAAATATGGATGTCAGGTAAAAAATGACTACTGATTAGTGAATGAAGTAGATTATTCCAAAAGTATATAGAAAAGCTACATTTCCATATCTTGAATCAAAAGTATTCTCTTCAATAAGTTTCTCATCAAGTTCTTTCAGCCGTGGAATAAAATTCCCAGTCTTAATACATTTTTAGAAACTGAAATGGTTACTGGAGAAAATTCTTCATTCGGACAGATTTTTATTCTTGGGTAGATTATTTATGGATATATCTTGCACATAAATGCTATGCACCCTTAGGTTTCTGCATTCACTGCCTACTTTCACAACATGGGGGGGGGGGGGATACTGTAACTCTTGCATAGACAAACGAAGAGTTTTCAATCTTTAGGCTGAAAGAAGAATTATAGAATACATCGTTTTCTCGACTGTGCAGTCGATTTCCACGTTACTGGAATACCCTCTTTGCTCTAATTCATATTCCTTTGAATTACAGCTTTAGTTTTTATTCTAATGAATACAACATATCCTCAGATTGTATTATTTCTAGTGACAAATAAAGAAAAAACATTTCTACCTAGTTACCTCCATGTTCTTCAAAAATATCACAGTAGATGCAAATAAGCAATGAAACGTATACACGTAAATCAAATGATTGTTGCTGATTTACTTTTCACGAAATTACAGATTTCGTGATTATTTCGTTTGATTTTATTTATAAGAGGAGTGAATTTATCCCACTCTAAAAATGCTGAAAATTATGCCATACAAAGAAACTTTAATTGGAGTGAAGTTATTATTATTATCTATTCAGAAGTTTAAGTTTCCCCTCTAAAAATAGGTTTTATGTACTCTTCTTATGCAGAGAAAAAGAATATTAAAGCACACATAGGATTTTGACTGAAATATGTCGAAAATAATGTTCAGTATTACAGAACACCACGTGTCGGTGGCACAGAGGTAGAACGGCCGCCAACCAACTAAGTGGTTCGGGTTGGAACCACGACTGACGCACTCCTTTACCTCTCTAAACTGGTAATAAGACTGGTGAAGAGGGAAGTTTGGGCATCAGGCCAGCGACCCCATCTCGTAAAAATAAGCATGACTTATGCAAACTTCAAGCCTCTAGCTTGACGCCCCATGTTCCACTGGGAACGTGAAGGAATAAAGAAAATAAAAAAATTGCAGAATACTGAAAATAATGCTATATGCTGATATAATGTCGCAGCCCTTCTACTTTTCTGTTACCCAAATATTTTAACTGGGAATTTCCCTATCCTGAAAACCCAAAGTCTGGTACCGACATTTCAATCCATTCGCATCTTGTTCCTTGTATCTCTTCCGGTATAACCAGAAAAAATTTCATAGGAATCTATATAATCTATATAAAAATTCTGCCTTACCATATTTAGCACGGTTTTTGTGTGAAGAGATAAATGTCAGAAGAGAACTTATAAATTATTAAATTCAGTAGGGTGAATTGTGCATCCTGGATTCCACTGCTAGTCACCATCCACCAGGTGACTTCAAGAACTTATAAATTTCTTAAATCGGTAATTGAACTGCAAAGTAAGGGCAAAGATTATTATTACTACATGTGTTATTTATTATATTGTTTATTTATAATTCATTATGTCCCACTCACTTTCAGTTTTGTAGTTTTATTATTATTATTTTTACGTTCTGTGTATTTATATATTTATAAAAGGAGCTAAATTGTGGCAATAATTGTATAAAAACAATGAAAATTCCACCCTGTATAATTATAATAATTTATTTCAATATTCCCATAGCGAACAATTTTGTTCGCTTAAAAGTATTGTTCTAAATAATAATAATGGTTTGTTACTATTTCCACTGACGTTTAAGATAAAATCAGAGGGTGTTTTCTGAATACTATAGGAATTAAGTTAGTAGACACTTGGTTTCGACACTTGAAAATGCTTTCAGTATTCATGATATTAATTTAGTCTGACGAATCCTGTTTTATCCTTTTTGCTAGTGGTTTGATCTAGTTAGGCATTTTTTCGGTAACAATAATAGTCAACTAGCTTCTGTTGGTAAAGTTTCCTCATCATATTTAAATGAAAAATGATTTCATCCTGTTTAATGGTGACTACTGAATCTGGAGTGTTGCTTTCTTGGAGGGTATTTATTATGAGAAAATGGACTCTTATCTCTTAACATTTCAGCATGCTAGTTACTGCGTCTTATGAGGAAGACAAGTCATGCATAACTAACATTTTAGATTTTCCAATTTATTAACACTCTGGAGGTTTTTTGTTCAGACAAAGATTTCAGCTTTCGCCAACAAACAACAAGTAATACTCATTTTAAGGATTATTTTAAATCTCTCACTCTTTTTCTATTCCTTTGCGTCCCGACAGGAACACAGAGTTACAAGATTTAGCTTTGGAATTTCATTAGCAATTTTTTTGCTCTGTGTGGTTGCTAGCTTCACGCTCAGATTTCCCTCTTTACTGAACTTACTACCTGCCAAACGATGTTTACTAGTGCTTCAGTTGGGAACCGAACCGCCAACACACTTTTATATGCTACGAGAATAATTTTTTCCAATAACGCGAAAGTTCTGGGCTCGAAACCCGGCGAGTGCGTACTTTGATGAGTCTCAGACTAGGACGAAACAAGTGTCCAGTGCTCCCTGGTTTCCAATGGTTCTACAAATGATATCAATTCGTGGTCAAACTTGAAGAAACCAATCAGTTCCTAACAAATCAACTCTAGTGGATAGCGCTTTGGAGTTTGAAACTATGGACACTGGGTTCGAGCCTCGGTGGGAAAGTCATCATTCGCTGCGGGATGCAGTCACACCCAGTTGACGAGTCCCGATTAGGGCGAAACACTCATTCCGGATTCCACTGCTAGTCACCATCCACAAATTAACTTCGAATTACATGCCCAGACATTGTCGAAGCATCTGCACAAGAAGGCGACATGTCAGCCTAAGACTGACCACTTCAGTCCAATCAATCGACGGGAAAAATCTAAAATTGAATTAAAAAGCTGAAGGTGGCCTAAAAAATTAAATGAAAGAAATATATTTACACCTTCCCCTTATTTTCATTCAGTGTGTATTTCTGTGTTCAAAATCGTAGTACAGAGTAAGTAGGTCATGATACATAAATCAGCATGAAAATTTATCTGTGTACATGTTAAAATTCAACTAGAATAAGCTAGCAACAAAAGTGGAAATCCAAAACTATTCCAATAGTGGAATTACCTCGTGCCAGCCAATAAAAGTGAAGCAAATAGAACTTGTGTCTAGTAACTGAATTCTTATTGGCTAATCTTGACTTACCTATCTGGTGGATGAATATTCATTCCCCTTATAAAGCGAAAACTGAAAAAAATGTTGATATCCACTAGCTGAAATTAAGGATTATTAAACTGCTACTAGGCTGTATATTTTACAAAAAAAAACTGGAATAATGCAAAGGAATATTAAACGGTCAACTCGTGGACCATTACGGGCAATTAATAACGCCCTATCAACTAATACAAATGTAATATCATGTAAACCAGAAAAAGCTACTGATGTGGTCACAAGTCATAAAGTAGTGGAAAATGAATCTGATCAAAGGAATCAATCACAGTAAGTCGATTTTTTTACCAAAACATTTTTTTAAAACAAATATTGACAAAACTTAGTTACCACACAGGCAAATATTATTTTTACGCGAATAGTTTAGAAATGCTTTAAAAGAAGGAATGAATTCCGAATGTTATTTACAGCTATACAGTTTCATAAATAAATTATATAAAATAATTCAACAAACAGTTTATCTTAGGCTCTTTAAATCTGAGTAAATGGATACTTCCGTAATAAATTACCAGAGAGAAGAAACTAGAGATTTTATTATAGCTTGATTTCACACAGTATTTTGGTACAAGTATGAAATTTTCAGCATGTGATATCGGTAGCCCAAAGTTAGCAGGCCGAACATAGATATCAGGTGTGCGTCGGCAAGGGATCGAACCTCGGAATATGTGCATGGTCGGCGAGAGTCCTAACTGGTGTACCACCGACGCACAAGAATTTCATCCCCGAGAGCCGAAAGGTTTATATTTGTCTGATCTTCTGGTCCTGCCCTCTCTAACTTCATGATGGAATACTTCGGATATGCCGAATTCACATAATATCAGCAAAATAAGTCAAGTCCATCTTTCACAGTCTGATGTGTCACAGTGACACCAAGTAGCGGTATGTACGGCTGATCAGACAGCAAAAAAATTATGAATAAATTTTAATCTTAGTATAAATCGCATCGTTTTGTTTTTGACAGTTGCTTATTTCTAAGGATGTACAGATTTCTATATCACTTAATAAATATTTGAACGGTCTGAGAAATTCGATACATTCTGAAATATATATAGGTGTATCATTGGCCACTTATTCGCGACAGCCTAGTAACTTAACAGAAGTATTCAAGGCTTTACGTATTAAAAATTTAGGAAATCACATGTTGCATTCACTTGTAAAAATTCCCCCCCCCCTACGTCAACTATGAGCCTAGATACGTATACGTGACTTCAACATGAATTTATCTTTGAATTTAAATATATAACATATTTTCAGTCGTCATGCTTCAATACATGATACTATTGAGGTCAACTGTATAAGTACCATATTAAAATAGGAATACGAACTCTCCCGATATAATAAAGCGATGCGTTATCCTTCCCATTTATGTCTACGGCATTGGGACGATCACAAACAGGTTGCTTATGACTAACAACTAAATATATTAGTAATACAACAAATAAATATTTTTATTAATTATTTTAGCATCCTGTTTCACTCTAAAAAATGTCAAGTCTATACATGTATGACATGACTACGTGAATATATATATATATTTTTCGTTCAGAGGGGTGAGGTGATACTTCTAACTGTCATATCCTGCCTATTACGTCATACTAAGCATGTGATTTTTTCACCCTTCATAAATTACGTCACATTTCATCCGGTTAGGGGACAGGATGCATATGCCGTAATAGGCCTATGAATAAGTAGAACACACACCCCTCCAAATAAATGCCCTATGAAATTAAGGATCAATATGTGTGGTTATTTTTTGTGTTGAAAAAATGCTCTTTTATAGGTCAACATATTCTTCCCTATAATAAATTTCTCAACTACATAAAAGTATATAAACCATTAAAATCATTCCATAATTCCTTATTGAATTTGTTTTTTAGCTTAACAATGGATAACAATCAACAACCTACAACACCTGTATTGCGTGCATCATGTCGACTATCACAGACAAAATCATCGCAATCATTGTATGATATTCTACCCATGCCTTTACGCTCTTCATCTTGTCGGTCGGAAAAACAATATTTGAAGTCCGATATTCGTCGTCACTTTCCAATTCGTACAAGTGGCTCAAAAACCTCATATCAAGAAAATAAAACTCCGAAGTGTTTTGATGACACTCTTGATTCATTAACAAATGCTTCAGTAATTGTTAATTCCTCCTTATCTTCCCTTGATTCCGCATCTCCAATTGGTGATATCCCGCGTAAACGGCATCTTGGCACTTGGCAAATCTTAACAGAATCAAAACAATCCCGACTGAGTGAAGGTCAGCAGTGTGTGAAGTTAAGAAATGACAGTGATACAATTTGTCTTGTAATGGGTTCTGAAGTAAAAACTCATCCAAGATACTGGATGAGAAAAAGTGCAGCAGAAATTCCTGTAACACCTGAACAAACTTCTCCTAAAATTACTCCAAAGAAACATCTAGCTCCTATTTGTCCAGTCCCAATGCCAAGTGGATTTCCACTTCAGTTACCGATTAGATATTCATCTGTTTCATTACCATGGGAATCTGGTAACTACTCCAGACCTAGTTTGTCACGCACTGTTGAAACACAGACTTCTCCTATTGATTCAGACAGTAAGTTATTACAACTTTTAAATGTTTATATTTGTACAAGTAATACATATTTTTTGGTATGTTGACTGTATTAATGAGTTTCTAGTTATCTTGTGTCACACATAATATCTCGAACATTCCTTTATTTGTTATTTCAGAAGTTCCTCAAACTGAGAAACCCAAAGGAAGGAGACATACAGGGTGAGTTTTATGTTAATTTACATATAAATATATCATTATGGTCAGATATTTATGCAGCCACATCAGTGTTATGCCACTATAGCTGTTTTTATAATCACTACTGCATCAGTAAACAGGAAAGTATCTGGGTATTGTATCAGATGAAAGCATAAACAGTATTGCGTGGATTATCGAATGTCCATAATGTGCTTATTTTTAGTAAACTGGTGGCCAGATCGTTTAAAGGATTAAATTTAGGTCAACTAACATAGTAACAAGTAGATTATTAATTGAATGTAAACAAAGGATTAAAAATGTTTACTATTCAGGTCACCGATTAAGTATCTTATCTCTAAAATATGAACTGATTACAGACAGTCAAATATTATAAACTAACTCGTTTTCTCTCTTTTGATCACTTACAGAATCGGACTTCGAAGCTCAGGTACAGCTCAAGTACTTCAAAATATTCGACGAAAGTTTGGTCATCTCAGAAGAGCTATAAGTGCAGATAGACTGAATAAAAATTCTTCCACGTCATTTGAAAATTGCAATCAGGATCGTATATCTTCTTCACCAAATCCAAATAATAGTAAACAGTCTACTACAAATAATGCGAATTCCGACGTCCACTTTAACCAAGATCCTTCTTACAAGCTCACATGTCATGTGACGCGTAAAAATCCTGATGGTTCAGTGCAAATTTCACTAAGACGTTCATCAACTAATGGTCAATTTGGCTTTTTCATTGCTCGTGATTCAAAAGGTGAGATTTCTTTCGATTAAATCAGGAAGTTTTGCAACAGGTTAATGCGGGATTGCATATTACTTTGAATAGCACAAAAACCAGGAGACAACTGAACTAAATTAATAGTCATCTGTCTTAATCTTCAAATGGGTAGTGAATGCTCGTGTACTGCTGACTCGCATTAGGTTACATTTCTCTAGCACATAGTTCAACACTGATGTCACCTTCGACATTCTTTTTTGCAAAGTTTATCCTTAGCATGAATTCAATTGGCTTTACTCACGTCTGTTTTACTAACCATCTAAAAAACGACAAATATTCTAAAGTCCTTTTTTTATTACATTTCAGGTATTTATGTCAGTCGGCTAGGAAGTGTCCGATGTGCCGCAAAACTCTGGGATGTATTTCATGTTGGTGACAGAATATTAGAAGTTCAAGGTATACCTTGCGACAATCTTGAAGTGGAAGAAGTTAAAAATCTTATACGAGGATGTGAACTTGTCGAGTTCCGAGTGAAATCATCTCATCATTCAGACTATAAAAAGAATCCATTCCGATTGAGTCTTTCCTGATTTATTTAATGCTTGTATTGTAACCAAAATTTCCTTATTGCCTTTTACACTACTGGCGCTTAACAACAGTAGTATCAGATGTTTTACATCCAGCAACCTAATTGTACATAGACTTTACATAAGATTTATATATTATGATTTTCTTTAAATTAGATTGTACAGAGGTTAAATTTTATTATTATTATTACTCTCATCCATATTATTCCTATTTTTCTGTAAAAATCAGAGTTTTACAATCTTACTTTTATTTACCTTGAAGATAATTTAAATAAATTTTGATTAATATTTTAACTCCTATTTGTACTAATGCTGATTTTATATAAAAGTGTATTTATTTTAAATTACCAACGTCTTTGAATTCATTACACTGATGTGTCCTGTGCAAGGTTTTATGTATATAATAATGTTTATCCAAAAAGTTAGGCAGTTTAGGAAATGCGAAACTAATAAAACTCATATCGAAGCCGGATGACTCCAGGAACACGTTTACTGTCAAGCTGTACAGAAATGAATCTTTCACCTTTCTAATTGCCGTGACCAACTGAGAGTTTCTCTAAGAGTTATCAGTAATTTTCAAAGATGGCATACTGTAACAAATGCATGTACATGAAATCTTCAGGAAAAGATCCCTAAAACTAATCACTTAGACTGTGAAATCTTGTACCGGTGAGGATTTTCAAGCCCAGTGCTCCCTAGTATGAGTCTTTAGAACTATCACTTTGACGTATATCTGACAGTAACCTGATCATTCGCTTGATTCATACCTGTGGATTATTTTTTGATTTAGACACTGGTCTCCAAATGTCTGATATACTCTAATGTCATCTGAAGCTAAGTGTTTGAATACATTAACTTAGGTTATATTGATTAAGATTCACTCGAATAGAATAAAAATCTAACTACTTTGCAAGTAACGCTGAATTATCTATAAATACCATAACAATTATGTCATAAGAGTAATCGCGTCGGTGGCATATCGCTCACCGACCATGCACATGGTCAGGGGTTGGATCCCCGGCCGACGCAATCCTTTACCTCACTAAGTCAGAAATTATGCTGGTGAAGAGGAAAGGTTGGGCATGAGGCCAGCAACCCCATCCTGTAAAATAAACACTGCTACAGAAACTTCAAGCCACTAGCTTGAAGCCCTATGTTCTATTGGGGAACGTGAAGGAAAAAGTAATAATAAGGGTAATCACTTTATTTCAAACGAAATAGTTATACAGATTGGAATTTTTACCACTGTGCATAATGTAATGCTAGGGATACAGACTTTAAAGAAAGCTTGTAAGCTGTTTTCCGACGCCTGAACAAGATATGATATGCTTGAATTTTTATATTTAGCTGTACGTGCATAAATTCTTATCCAAACTACTACAAGGAAAACGTCGAGTGTAAAAGGGGATATTCAGTATTCGACACGATAACTTAGGCCAGTTGCTTGCAAGAAATTAAAGTGCCTACCAACTATAATGTCAGTTAGTTGTATACGCCATTAACCTGCTTACAGTCTTTTGAGTCCGATGTAATATAACGTTCGACTTACTGAGAAGTCGAAGGGATAATAAAAACGAATGGGGGAAATGCATGAATTAATCAATTTTGAGAGAGAAAAGGTTGAGTTGCAACAGAACGGCTCAACTTCCGTATGTAATAAATCAAATTAAAAATTTTCCTTTGAATTCAATAAGGTATGAAATAATCAACAACGATTCGAGGAGAAACTGATACCATGACATGCAGTGTTCGATAAACTAAGATCTCTGATCTCCAGACTAATGACAGAAGCCAATTTAATTATTCCCCAACAGTTATCTAACCAAGTTAAAAATCTCAATCTCCGTTTGAATATTGGTCCAATTTATTTCAAAGTGTTTATCGAAATTGACCAATTTGTTTGAAAGCTTATCTAACTTTCATTTCCAATTTATGATAAACTCACTTTTAGTTGAGTGTAATGAAAAATCGAAATTACATTGTTAATTTGACATAATTACTTGATAAAGAATGTCTCCAACTATTTACCCAAGGTTATTAGAAATGTATACATTAAGTAACTCGTTGAAATACAGTCATACACACAAACAAACATATTCAAGATGACAAACAAAGTGGTGGACCAACATTTTTCCCTTATTTTACCACAGAGTGACACGTGACAGTCTTTGACTTGATTTGATTTTTTAAAACATGTTATATTTTAGCTGACCTTTCTTATAGACAAGATTGACATGTTCCCTAGACTGCCATTATCCTAAATGCATACTGCTGGTCTTGGTGTTAACTTATTTTTTTCTTGATGAGATAACTTCGCATTGATTCATTGGATCTGAGCAACAAGAAGAAATAAATTAAGGAAACCCTGATTTTATTATATGATGTTCACTTGTAATTTAGGTCAAGAAAATTCTTGTAATTTTTTCCTCGCGTCGAATTAATCCCAATTTTTTCTTCACATAGATAAACCTCAAGGTGGGAGATTTTTTTCGCCTTTCAGATAAGATAACAGTAATTAGATGTTATGTGGGCGCGACAAGCGCTTGTTTCACCCACATGAATTCAATGCAAAGCTACCAGACTTGTCTAACATGTTATCACGTTGTTATCTTACAGTATAATCAGGTAGATGATAGTCCCTATCACATTACAATAGAATTGAATACATGAGTTAATTCGTTTCCGAAAAAAAGAAAAACTAACGTGTGACTATCAAATGAACCATATTTTAAAGAACCGTCGTTAAACTGTGATTTATTCTTGGAAATAACCACAAAAGAATAAGATGCCTAAGTTTCTCAGTGATTTGACTGACAACTCAGTCTCAGAAAAACAGAACTTTCAAATGGGAATCGATGTGCATGTCGTGGTATTTTGTCCTAAAGCTATAAATCGGAATCTATGTTAGCAACAGAAGTATAAATATTATATAACTTAGATATTATGCCATTTCTCTCAGAGTAGACTTGACTCTAATCAATCAGATGCAAAACCGAAAGAGATTAATTTTGTGAGAAATCTGTTAACATCATGTGTGATTTATTCAATTATTTCAGTCATATAAAATAATCTCAGTTACTTAATAAATTTTGCTATAGTTGAGACACTGAGTCTTCAGCTTTCAGGTGAATAGATTGTGGAGTGAATTTGGAAAAGTATAGCAGTGTTAGGTGTGAACAATACTTGGAATCTATTACGACCTTAACATGTACTTGAGCTATAGCGTTTGTGTTGCTATGCTCTAAGATGACTTCTAACATTCATGTTCATACACCTGAGGTTTCACTAGAAAAAAATTATCACCAATTAGCTATTCACACCTTTCACTTTTTTATGGAAATTATTACAATTTCTGTTTCTTATAATAATTATTCTTTCTGGAGTAATTATAAATACCTTAGTAACTGCCAGTGATCAAAATTGATGTATTATTTAGTTTAACAAGATGGTGTACACTACTGATTGATATCAGTAGCTGGAAAGTACTCAATTCAGGCTTTAGAGCTTCTTAGCCAGGTAAAATCGATCAAAACTCCAGATGCATGATTGACTCGTTTAGGGCTTGAATACTTCTGAACCACTTGTTATATACAAGATTTTATAGTGAAGAAAAGGCCTAAATGCAACTTGCGTTTGTACAGGGGCAAGCATCAGTTAAATCAAACTTGATTTTAAATATATCCTGTATTCTAAGTTTAATAGAAATTCGACTACTACATGTTTGTCCAGATGAGTAAGTTTAGCGGCCTGCTAAAATCTCTGGGCTATCAGAATTTTCATCCATCTATCAAAAATGCTTAAAATCTTCTTCATTTCTTATTGATCTAATCATGCAATTATGGCAAATGATCACTACATGAACTTGCACTCATATTTAATCAGCTTTCAGGAAGTCTCTGTACGATTCTTAAAGGAAGTGAAGAAAATATGTGCAGAATTGGTTCTCACTTCCTACACAACAACACTAAGTTGCATAATATACTTCAGATTATTGCTTTACATGTCAATCCTGTATGATGAGGAAATACTTTGAAATTGAATACGCTGAGAACTTCTGTACTGTGTGTTGACATATTGTCTGAAATAAAGCTTTATTTTACTCATAATAATAACAATTACTAGTATTTTTTTCAAGAGTAGGTTTCTAAAGATTAGATTTGTTTTTACGAGTTTGACCACGTACTGATATCAGTTCGAGAACAATTAAAAACCAACAGGGAGTACTGGACAGCTGTTTCATCCTAGTTTTGGCAATCAATGGCAGTACGCACCCACCAAAGAGGTTCAAATCCACTATGAATTGTCAAAAGCACTGAAATAAAACTTTGCGATTCATCGTGTTCAGTAAAATTTGCCAGTGGACACTTTGTTCAGCAAACTTAAATATTTTCTGAGAACTAGAGTAGAGCATTAGTTCATCACTGGACATTCAGCACTGAAATGAAGTAAATACATTTGAAGTTTTGATTTGTAGAGAACCGACTGATTTCAAGACTGATTGAGAACTAAATTAAGTGACAGAATCAATGAAGACCAGAGAGCAGTAGATAGATGTTTCACTCAAGTATAGGACTCTTCGTCGGTACACACCCACGGCCTAACCACGGGTCGAACCCAAGACATTGAGGTTACGAGGCGAGTTCTAACTTTTGCTGATTTGTGATATATACCGCGACCACCGACACATGTCATCGGTGAGCATTCGTCGTTCCACTGAACTTGGTGGATTTGGCTAATCACGATTTCCCACAAAAACTTCTGTCAACTTCATCCTGTAGTTAGTCACCTGTAAGAACTAATCCTTACAAACCAATTATAGAAAATTAACTTGATGCTCACTAGTGACTGGCTACAGGACGGAGTTTCCTGGAGTTCTAGTAAAAAGTCGTGACCAGTGACGTCTATCCAGTCAAGTATAAGGGTGGATGTCCCACCGATGACACTGGTTGGTGGTCGCACTACAATCGCGAATTGGTAGAAGTTAGAATTCATTGACTGACCACTAAGTTGGGTCCTGGTGGCTGAATGGTATACGAGCTTGCCTTGTAACCAGAAGGTCCTGGATTTAAAACCCTGGCAGTGGGTGTGTCCTACCGATGATTCCAAAACAAGGATGAAAGAGATGTCCAGTACTCCCTGATTTCCAATGTTTCTCTAACTGCTATCAATCATTGGGCAAATTACTATTATTATTACAAAATCTCCTTATATTTCATTTGCACTTTACTTATACTAAATGTGGTGAGATAATATGATGTAATAAATCTTTCTAACCTAGTGACTAACATTTATTTCACAGAAAAACATTTGGGTTTTTTTATTCTTACCGTTAATTTTCATGATCGCTATTAGTTAAATTAATTCTTAGCTTAATTACAGTCTTTATTTTCTTGTAATCTTCATAAGTTGTGATCGTTATCATCTATGAAACACGATTTGTCTATGTTTAAAGTATACTACTCTACAAGTATTAAAATAATCCTCTAGTCACCTAGATACTGAAGTTTAAGTTGCAACATTGAGCATGTTGACAAAATTTGACTATAGAAACTATAGACTATAGACCTTATGCATATGTCATATAATCTAAATCAACTTTACACAAAACTATTCTAAACTGAAAAAGATACTTCTATATGACTATTCCATGAATCAGTATAAACAGTCGCAGGAAAAATAAACTCAAGTCATACTGTTAATGTTCTTTTTACAAAATATTTTAGTCTTTCATTCAGTTCATTTAACACCTGTTGATTTTATCCTTGTATATCTTAGTTTTTGTATTTTATTTTAATTAGACTCAAAGATATTATGAGATGCTTTATTTTAGTTCATGCATAAAATGAGAAGTCATACAGTGTATAATTATACCTTATAAATTAAAAGTACAATAGGATTAGTGATTAAAATTATTGTCCTTTCCAATACTTGTACGGATATGATTGCATAAATTAATTGTGAAATCTATTTCCAATAAAAATGGAATCATAGTAAGCGAATGTTGGATGAATCAACATACATAAGTGGCTATATCCGGTATTCTGTTGAAAATATCAGATAGCTGATAAATGCTGTTACTCATTAAGGCTACAAAATGGATGTCGCTAAGTTCTGATGGGAAGTCGTTATCGGTGGGGACTACCATCACTGGTGTGGTGGTGCTATGTCTCAAAATATAATAAAAGTTAGGATTCAAAGGTTATTAAAGTGCAACCTAGTGGCTAACTGGTCTACAGATTTGCCTATTAAACTGAAAATTCTAGGGGACTGTTTCCTCCATCGTAGTTTGGGGCTCATCAGTAGCACACACACACACAACCCCAGAGTTCGAACCCAGGACCCTCCGGTTACAAGGCAAGCTCGTATACCATTCAACCACTGGAAACAGAATCAGTGGTCAGTCCATGAATTCTAACTTCTACCAATTCGTGATTGTCATCGGTGGGACATCCATCCTCGTACTTGACTGGTCACAGCTTCTCACTAGAACTCCAGGAAACTTCATCCTGTAGCCAGTCACCAGCGAACATCAGATTAATTTTCTTTAATTGGTTTGTAGGGATTAGATTTGTGTTTTAGGAGTTTGACCAAGGTTTTTGATGGTTCTCTTACTGATATCAATCCGTGGTCAAACTCGTAAAAAACAAATCTAATCCTTAGAAACCGACTCTTGAAAATTCTGGGTTTGATCCCTCGTTGGGCAGTGTATGCATAATGTTAAAGAGACCTTAATTTGGGTAGAACATCTATCCATTGCTCCTTGATTTGCCAGTAGTTTTCAAACTGTGATGTTGGTTTGTAGAGAAATCTTTACTGAGATCATGATCTGTTAAATTAAACCTTCATTTTTTGTTTTAGAAACTATTTAGTCATTTCTGAAATTAGATTTCTGATCTCAAACTTACCAAAACATAAGCTGATGGGTGACACTGAGCAGTTAAAACTGATTTCACTGCTTATTCGTGTATATGGACACTTTTCGCCCGGTCATATTTTCAGCTTTCAAGGTCCTTCAAAGAATTAACCCGTGATTAATAATGGAAATGTAAGAAACTTAACCTATTAATCAGTCTGAACTGAGCACTATTCACATTTAACATGTCCCGTGATGCCCAAAACAAAAGTCAAAGCTTCAGAGTTTCATTTCCACTTATTTTAAAAACAACGGTCAAATAAAAACAAATCAATGTAACTAAAACTTGTTTTTTTTTTCTCTCTCTCTTGTAATTAACCTTGTTATTTATCCGCTTGTATGTTGGTTGAATTACGAAGTTTACCTGGCATAAAAGTCGTAGTGTTATAGTGAGACATGTTTTTACTTTTACACTGTTAATTTATTTTTCTTATTGTGTACACATGGCAAAGTATTGAAATACCATTATTAATGCGTGCACAAAAACTTGTTCAGTCACGTTTGAATCGCCTCATAGCACAAATACATTACTGGATAATACACTGGATAATACTATTAAATTGGTTCAGCCTTTTTCTCTTCACATATTCCTTTTCTGTAAATCCACGTACTTGTGGCTGTTTACTTTTTCTTTGTATGTCAACAAAACATACCCATGATTAATTTCTTTTTTTTTTTTTTAATGAACAAACGAACCAAAATGAGTAAATCTTACACACGCTTGTCATTAGTTTATTTATAGAATTCTTTTCAGTAAAAAAACAACAACAAACAAACAAGGTCAAACTGAGTGAATTCATGTGACAAAGAAATTACTGAAATTATCTGTAAATATTTCTTTTCTATGGGAAAGATGGTCACTACTATTAATCTGCTTCAAAGTAAGTGTAGGTTGAGATACCGGAAGTGTTACTGCTGACAGTAGCACATAACTAGCCTTTGCATGAATCAAAGTTGAATACACACACAGGATATCAAGGTCAGATTGTTCAGTATCATCTCACAATACAGTCGACCATTCGGAAGTATACAGAAAGGTGGGATAGATCTGTGTATAAAAGAGATTCCAAGTTAGCATTTATGAAGTGATAAGGCGGATTGCTTGCATCAAACTGGGCTACCGACGTTCCCATCGTCTGGATTTGTCACTGTTTTAATCATCCAGTTGAATAAAATGACCTATACATGAATTTGCGAGCTGATTTGACTTCCTTCCAAGTAAACGATGTGCAATTCTTCAACGAAATGAAGATATGTACTTCAGAGTATTACTTAACGTGTAGATCTTATATGAAGAAAAAAGTATTTTGGAACTAAATACTCAGAAAATTTTTGTACCATATGTTCGCATATTGTCTGAAGTAAAGTTTTATTATTATTTTTAATGTAGGTACTTTGGTTGGACACTAGTAACTAACTAGTGTGATGTGTCTCAGAAGGGACATGAGTTCCTTCAAGGTTGTAGATACGTCTTGATGACGAGTGCCAACTAGCACGAAACCTAGGTCTAAGGCTTCTTACCGATTGCCTCCAACCATCTAATATGATTAGATATAGGTACATTAACATAGGTTAGCGGCTGTGTTTACTACGCTTTTCGTCAAAAAAGGTTTGATTAAAGAACACCAGTATTGCAGAGTAACAGTTAACTTTGCATAAAACAATATACTATTCATTGGTTGAGATAAGTAGTAGTTGTATACTACTCACATCAGTCAGGAGGGCTTTCTAGTCAAATCGAAGCTATCTAAACACAGGACAATTGTTTTGCTAGTCTGAGACTGAGTTTATCAGCTGTGTACCAAGCATGACATAGGTCAGATAACCAAATCAGTTAAAAGTACCCCGATTTCTAGCCAGCTATTTGAGTGAAATTGAAACACCTTAAATCATATTCACAGTTTGCAAATTGATTAGCAATTTACACAGTTCGTGGAGGTTAAATTTCACTGCGGTTTCCTTTGAAGATCAGAAGAACCAACATACAGAACTGACTAGTGTGTTACTACTAGTATTCTGGGCATAGATTAAACAAATATTTTATCAAATTTTTAATCACTCCATAGTGTTTTATTTCAAGACAAACTGAAGTATTTCTTCTTCTCTCTCTGGCCTGTTGTTCATGAACATATCGAATGGTCTTTTCTACAGTCCAACTGAGTATTTAGCCAGTAGAAGCGATGATCTACCTGCATTGAAATACTGAGCCATTTTACATACCGACTGAATTGTGACCACAGTGTCTCCATCGAATCATAACTAGTGATATCTGTGGAACAACATGTTCTTCTGACCAACCCTAGTTTCAAGTTGATTATTCAAACGAATTTGCGCAATGCTGAGTAGTCACTAAGTGAAAAGTCATACACTGTTTTACTTCTAAGCGAAGTTCAAAGGTCATCCTAAATCAAGGCGATAACTGGTAAGTCTCATACAACACTTGTCTCAATATAATAAAACCGTTAGTGATTTTTTAAAAATTTTAATGGAGATTTATTGCTCAGATATAAATGAAGAATGAAAGAGACAGAGAGAGAGAGGGAACATTTTTAATTCTATTAGTTATGGATCATAGTTTTTAACTCAAATTATCACCTTATAGTAGATACGCAAAATTCACGCACCCACACACACACACACACACTTACACACATATCAACACACAAATGGATAGCAGTATTTTCAAATGATAAGGTTATGAAAACGATAGTTGGATAATCCTCTTATGAACAAGCCAAGTTCATTTGATTAATCTCGAAATCGTGATTTTTTTCACTCAAATCTCTATCATATTTAGTTGCTCCTCCCCACAAACTGGTGACCTGGGTGTACAGTGTGTGTGTGTGTGTATGACTGTATGGAATTTTAATCTTCACCGCCATGGCGTTTAAACCCTCATACAACCTGTCTCAAATTATACTGATGATTGCACGAACAGATGGAGAGAAAAATCTCTCTCACTCTATATATACATTTATATTTTTTAAAATTATGCTTCAGAATTTTATCCAAGACTTGATTACACATAGTTGTCATGGGAATGAGAAAAAGATAAGCTCCTAAATAGTTTGAACCTCATTAAATTACCCTGAACAAAACAAAAAAAGAGTTTACGCACAGGTAGAATTTAACTGCATACTATTTTTTTACCATACATGGTAAAAAACAAAGAAAAAACTACAACACATGAATGATTAAGGGGAAGGATTTAAGCCTGCAATAAGAATGGATGAATCTCCCTCAGTTGTCAGGGTTGGATTTCACGAGTGTATGAGCCTCGTAACAGGTATCAGTTGTTAATCAAGTGAATATATTTGTGTTTTTAACATAATCTAGCGTAAAATGTACACACATGTAATTATTGTTGTTGTTGTTGTTAGGATTTATTTCCTTATAATATGGTGATTAGTTTCAACATATTCCATATTAAAAAATATGATCGTGAATAGAATATGATGATGGTGAGGTAGTAGTGCTACCACTCAACTCTCTCTCTCTCTTTCGACTGCTTGTATCACCGCCTGGTGGAAATTGTTTGAAACAGCTTTCACAATATTGCATTTTGTTCAAAACTGACAGAACAGAAAACTGAGGTGTTGAACGGGTCAGAAGCTTAATACGACTTAAGATAAAATGATATTGTTAATCATCAGTTACATCGATATGGAATCTAGTTCCGCCTAGATCCATGGGAGGTGAAGTAAGTCACCAGTTAGTGAGTGCAATTCATATCCTGATGTATGAGATTGTCCGCTTTGACCACCTGATTTGTAGGATTACTCATTGTGACTTCACACTCCTAATTTAGATGTGGTTTGTTGTAAAGCGGTCGAAAACTTAGAAGTCTTACAGTTCAGTGAATCGAAGAAATTCTATCTGATAAGTGTGCACATAAGTGAAACCAAAGTAAAACTGACAGTTTATACATTTCGTAGTTAAATTTCACCACAGTTAGTTTTGCAAACTAAAATTATTTAGTTATATATGTCCAAACCAAGTTCACTTTTAACAGCATATATATGCTGAGATTTTGTAATTTCCGGTTTAATAGTACTTTGATAAATCTATTAGCATTAAATACCGAAACGTCAGTAAAAACAATATCGTTTTGTTTTTCATTCATTGGGAAATACAAAAACCTTTATTATTTAGATTACAATATATCATCTGCTTGATAGCATCAATGGCAATCATGATAGCAAGCAGACTCTGTATAATAATAATAATAATTTAGTTTATACCACTGGTTGGTTGATATGAGTAGTTAAACAGCATTCGTAATAACATCTGATGGCTATTTCACTCGTTTGAGTCTGAGCTCATTAACGTATAACTAGAATGTTGAAGTAGCTTGCAGGAAATCGGGTGGTCTGAGCAGACTCCGCGCTCTTACCTCAATCAGACGGGGCACATGTCTGATAGCTTCAGTACTAAACGAGCGAAACGACCATCCGGTGTTTAGATCGCTTCAATTTGGAAGAGTGTCCGAATACTCACTTCAATCAATCGGTAGTATATAGCAATAATGAGAATGAATTAACTTCTTAAATGCAGTGGTCATAAGTGTAGGAGTGTGTGGCGTGAAGACAGAGTTATCGAAATTATGAATAATTTCTTCACAATTACTTGTTAATCAAATGAAACAGTATGCATCTACAGTAGCATGAAGAATATAGAATGTTTGGTGGCACACTAGATAAAGCTTAGAATTCAAGAATTTCTTATATCAGACTTACTGCAAAATGAATCTAAACAGTGAATGTCAGTAAAACTAATACTGTATCTGCGGCAGCAGTTGCATTGGAAGGACAGAAAAAAGGGCATTTCTACGATTTTCCGAACATGTGCCAAAAAGTTTATATCTAAAGGGAACAAATGCTTTAAACAGTGCCATCGCCAGGCATCTCCTTAACGCGGGTCATGCGGTGGACGTCGCAGAATCGTTCAAAATTATCAATAGGCAAAAGAACTCAGTTCTCCTCAAGTTTGCTGAAGCCATTTCCATCAAGCGCCTGTATACATTATTACTGTATGTATAAATTGATCGATTGATTTCGGCCTAAAATGAACTCTGTGCAAGTATGTTAAAATTGTTTTTGTAGATATATTTAATAATGACTTTAGTCTGTAAGCAGATGATGAAAAGGCAACGAAATAAATGATGGCACCACTTTATTCTGAAAAAGCTGTAGTTCTTGCTTTGTTCAAAAACTAATACTGTTAAATACAGGAAAAATTTAACAGTGGATAACATTTTATACATAAAGCTTTATTTAAAATCTGAATGAGATAGTACAAAACTTAGGACCAAGAGGTAGTATTTGCATCTGAATGTCAGACAGAGTTATATTAGAATAATTAAACACATATTTTTCCGTTGAATCCGGGAACTTCATACACGTCGGACATATAATCACCAAAAAAGCTACGTTCTGTCTCTGTTAGGTCAAACGAGAAATGCAGTCGTCGGGAAATGTTATTCTGGTAGAACTCGAAAAGCTGCAAACCAACCGAATCTAATATTAAGTTCGCAGTACCACCGGAGAAATATGTGTTTATTTATTAAAAATGCCTAAAATGCATAGACATATTTGAAATATAAGATATTTTAATTCATATAATGATGGTGAACACTAGAGTCACCAAGTGATTCCCAGTTAGTAAGATTCAATAAATAACTATTTGTAATGAGTGATAACTGAAGATAAGTGGAGCCGACAGCCTTTTAGTAATTAGTCCAAGTGTCTATAAGCTGAGTTATTAGCCCTACAGTTTCTAAACTTGGTAATCAGCAGCAGTAGTTTCAAGCTGAGTATATTTTAGTTCAAACCGTCTGTAATTGTAAACTTTCTAACTTAAAACTCTTCGCATAAACATGAAGTTTCAGATGATGTAAATATCAGCTGGTATGAAATCGCAACCTTTTGGCTTCTGTCAGAAGTGCATTATTCATTGTATGTTTAATTTATGCAGAAGTTTCGATATGTATATTTTTTTTATTGTTAAGATATATGTGAAGATCATCCTTACTGCAAACTGTCACCATTACAATTGGCCAGCTGTTTTCTCCTGTTTAAATAGGCTGGCTATTTTTTAAGAATTAAAATATTTATTTATCCTTTTATAAGGCTGAAAACAAGCAAATATTTATATTTTACTTATCATATCAAAGTCAACATTTGACGGATCGACAGCACACTTTTCATTGATGAATTATGTTATGTAGTACCTGCTGGGAGATTATTCCATAACTATTTCTTATTCTACTTTCTTACTTTTGATATGGTAGATGGTAGAAACTTTACTTTTTGTGTGGTGAAATGAAAAATACTGATTACGTAATAACGCAGGATGATACTAACCATATGTATTGGATGTTATACCGTTTCTTTTGTTTGTTTCATTTCTGATGTGAAGATACAAACACAGGTTTTTTAATATATTTTTGTAAATATTTGATGTTATGTTTTCACAACAGCTGACAGTCAGTCAATGTAAATAAAGTCACAATATATGCAGATGTAAACCTTCAAATACAGAAGAAATCAGGATCTTATCTCGGATAACGTTGTAAAAAACTTAATTTTCAATGCAGAACTATTTAAATGTTAATCTCCAGTTTGTATCGTTTCTGACAACTCTATGATGTAACATATTCTTTACAGATGCAGCTGAAAAGTTTCATGTAAATCTTTTGATATTCACGAAAAAATTAATGTAACATTTAGATGGAGGATTTCATCGTGAGCTGATATCAGTCAGAGAACTATTGGAAAACCTGCAGGGAGCACTGGAAAGTTGTTTCCTGCGTCCTAGTTTGGGACTTTTCAGCAGTATGCACTCACGCAGCGGGGTTCGAACCCAGGACCTTCTGGTTACAACGTCATCTGGCAGAAGTTAGAAATCATTGGTCATTGAATTGGGTCCCAGTGGCTTAATGGCATACGAGCTTGCCTTGTAACCGGAAGTTCTTGGGTTCAAACCCAGCAGTGCGGGTGCGTATTGATGAAGACTCCCAAACTAGGAAGGAGAAGACAACTGTGGAGTACTCCCAGGCTTTCCAATGGTTGTCTAAGTGATGTCAGCTCATGATGAAATCCTCTTTCCAAACAAACAAAGTCCTTACAAAAACCGATACTTGAGAAAAATAATGTAACATTGTGAAACAGCATGAAGTGACTCAGGACATAAAGCATGAAACTTAAAGTTTAAGCAGTACGCCCACAGACACACGCCAATATATTATACGAGCGAAACACTGGAGACAATTTCAGTAAAGTCTAAACTCCACATAGGCTTCAGTTAGACATCACCTCATTATGAATATCATTACAAATTATTTTATATGAAAATAGTTTAAATTCATAAATGCAAATTTTCTAAAATAATATCATTGCACCATGAAATCACATATTTTACTTTACTTACTTTACTTCGGCTGTCTTCTAGGGGAGGATGAGCCGGCTTCATGAACATCTCTGAGAGTTCATGAAGTTTCATGGGAATTTGGTACGAGTGATGTCCCCAGAATCGCTCGGCCTTTTGTTTGAGAGTGCAGCTCTAGCATTTACACAACCAAGTGTGACCTACAAGGCAGTAGGAGTGGAGTAGGGAGTCCACTATCCATTGGCAGCCGGTGACCGGAGTTCGGTTCATACGCCTTTTGAATGGGGCCAGACATCCAGGACATCCAACAAGCCCTTTGTCCA
Organism: Trichobilharzia szidati; assembly: GCA_944472155.2. NCBI lineage: Eukaryota > Metazoa > Platyhelminthes > Trematoda > Strigeidida > Schistosomatidae > Trichobilharzia > Trichobilharzia szidati. Next base: position 60,401,626 of record OX235271.1, on the reverse strand, counting down.
TACGTCTGCCGGTGAGCTCCAGTGAGCTTCATACGCCAGTCGTTGGAGGTTTGGAATCAGGGTTTAGCCATCTCCCCTAGACTATCATCCAATGGACAGTCAACCCGGTGAAGAGCGCCGGGGATCCGCTTTCGCCCTCTCACTTTGGTGAAAAACACCTCCACCACGTGAAGGCAGTGAGTAGGACTTCCTCAGGAGAGGCTATGTAAGACGCCTGGTCATATGGGAGCATTTCAAGAGGTGTGCGGAGGGATGACCAACCCGCAGCGCAAGGCACCCACCCCTGACCATCCTGAGGCTTTGGAGGCAATATCACATATTTTGCAGGTTTACGATTGGCTTCCTAGAGGACTACCGTCTTCAATTCCCTCAGAGTTGTAGATATGCATCGCTGACGAGTGCCAACATGCACGAAACCCACATTAAGAATATCCTGCCAATTATCCACAAATATTTAACATCAATTCATAATGTATGCAAATGGTGGGTCCCCGTACTTGGTTTACACATCACAAACTTAACTGGTAGAATTTAATCTGAACCAAAGCCAACAACTAAACATCTGACACTAGGTACTCTGAAATAACCAATAAGTGTAGATGACGATTATGCGAACGGGAACTTAATGAATTTCATACAAGTTTAAATTTGTACTAATATATAGGTCACATGTTCATCATATTTACAGTACAGTACTTAGAATTCACAGAACCATCGAATGAGGTCGTATAGTAGGACAGAACAACCAAAATATATGAAATAAGAGAAAAATTATGTAGTTCACAACAATGAATAAACCTATGCGATTTTATGGTTATCAACATAAAAATCTCATAATCAAACAACAAAAAAACACTGAAGCAGTTTTGGACGTGTTTCCATGACTGATTCCTTTATTTATTCCACGTTTAGTTAGTGAATATTGTTTAATTAAATCAGTGAAATTAATTACTGCCTTTTTTATAGATAAATTCTGAAAAACTTCCACACAGAAACATTGAACCTTCTCCATTCAAACTATATGATTAATGCATATTTTTTCCTCACTCTGTGTGTGTGTACATACACTCAAGCGTCAATAAAAAAAGAATGAATATCTATACCATAGGCGTTGTATGAATGGATTCCTCCCACAGAATCTGTTCAAATATTTCAAGACAGTCTATACTGTAAATACATGCCATGAATATATTTATAGTATATTTGTCTGGTAAACTCATTACAAATATTGTTACCAGGGTTACTGATTTGGATATCTGCCTCTGTTAGATCCATTTATCAAGGTACAGTGTTTTATTCTGAATACATGTTTAATGAGACTTAGTCAGGCATAATAATAATAACAGATAATATCTATGATAAAGTGACATCAAATAAGGTTTAACCTACTTTATTCTATCTAAGGTTGTGAAGATCTATTTTCAGGTTACTAAGATCTATCTCTCATTTATAAATATGTATTCTACTTGGTTTCCATTCGTGCCGTGTTAATTAGTGTTTGCAGATAAAAGCTGTCATATATATATATATATATATATATATATATATATATATATAATATACCACACCTGTGTCCTTTTATTGAGTAGTAATTTCTTAGATATATTTGCAAGTGTTTATTGTGATGCAGTATAGTGGTGAACACTGCATTTCTAGAAGCAGTTGCTGGCATGATGACCTGTTTGTGTGTTTTGTGAACGTACAAGAGGACATTGTGAAGCCAAATTTAACCTAATTAATTATTTTTACGAGTTGATCACAGATTGATATCAGTTAAAGAACCATTGAAAACCAGGAGTACTGGACAGTACCGGTGTCGAACCCCGGTGGGTGCGTACTGCTGATGATTCCCAAACTAGGATGAAACAACTCCCTGGTTTTCAATACGTAATCAACTCGTCAAAAACAAATCTAATCCTTACAAACCAGCTGTTGATAATTAATTATTAACAGATAGAATTTGGTCCATCATAGACTTGTAAGTATTCACCATTGGATATAAACAAACTTAGACAAAAAATTCTAGTTCTAGTGGTTGGATGATGTACTACTTATTTATTTATATTTAGGTTAAATTGAGTTCCTTGTTGATTGATTATGCCGGACTCAAATGCTCGGTCTATGTTGATGTATTTTGGCACTTGAAACCATGGTTACAGGATTCGGGCCTCAGTGGGAACACCATCAGTGCCTGGGAAGGTAGGTATATTCAGATGAAGAGTCATGGATAAGACGAAATATTCATCCTGGACTTCACTACTAGTCACCAGCAACCAATGGTGCTGTTAAATTCACTCAGTATTCTTCAGTGGCGACGTATATTTGAAGACTGAAACAATTAGTCCATTTGGTAAATTTGAATCAGGCATTTTGGAGACAAATTTTGCGAGATGATATTATTCCGTAGTTTCTTTACAACCGCCTTACAACTAACATGTTTGACAATAATCAAATACAATGCATGACAATTACTCAGTTATATAAAAGGAAAGTAGTAGGAATTAGGACAAATACACTTCGTATTTTCTAGATAAATCTAAGAAAGTTAACTTCTATACCGATAACTTAGTGATAATAATGTCAGTAACAAAAAACAGACGGCTTGTTTCCAAGTTAGGAAAGAATGCAGTAGTCTAGTAAACAATTGAGACTTTTCTCCTCTTTAAAGTGTCACTGTTATCTTTCTCTAGTTGACAAGAAAAATACTGATTACGTAATCTAAGTTTTAACTTTTCATTTTTCCATCACACTTACACACAATGATCTATTTTCATTGTGACTCAAAATCAAAAAGATTTCAGTTACTATGTCATTATCTAATCGAACTATCATGGAGGTAAATAATTAGATAATTAAATTCCCAAAATGTGAGCAGCACTCACTCACTTAATTGTATAACCTAGTGTCATGTTGTTGCTATGCTAGTCCTAAGTCTTTTCACCACGTATTACGTAAGCGTTCGTACAAGAGATAAACTGTAACCTAAGTGACTTTTCTAGCCTTTAATGCATTCACACTGACCTGGTGGTGTTAGCCTTATTCAGTGATAAGAAATACGTTTTCACTGTGATATGTTTAATACTAACTATTATATCAGAAAAAAAGAGTAAACAAATTAACTGTGATGAAATCCTGTAACCGATCAATAAAATTCCTACAAACCAATACTTGAAAATTTATAAACGACACAATCTCTTGTTATATTGGCTTTATGATTGTTCATCTTGTGCATTTACTATTTCTTTAGAACAGAAAAAAGCATGTTATCCAAGTTTGACCATGGATTGATATCAGTTAGAGAATCATTGAAAACCAGGAAGTACAGGGCAGCTGTTTCTTCCGTCCTAGTTTGGGAATCATTGGCAGGGTTCGAACCCAGGACTTTCCGGTTACAAGGCAAACTCGTATGCCATTCAGACACTGGGAACCGCCTAAACGACCAGCCAATGAATTCTAACTTCTACAAATTCGTAATATTAGCGTGACCATCAACCAGTATCTTCGGTGGACATTTTTCCTCACTTCTGACAAAATGAATTCCACCGGTGACGACTTCTGTCTTGAATTTCAGGAAACTTTTTCCTGTATCCAGTCACTGGCGGGCACCAGGTTAATTTTCAAGAGTTGATTTGTACGGATTTTATTTTAACCACGGATATCAGTACTGGTGATGAGTCCTAAACTAGAGCGAAACAGCTGTTCAGTACTCCCTGGTTTTCAACGATTCTCTGATTGTTATCAGTCCATGATCCAACTTGGAAAACAAATCAAATCCCTACAAATCAAGTCTTGAAAAGTATGCTCATTATGAGTGATTGTGCGAATAACCATATAATATTTGATAGTGGCTAGCAATGTAATTCAAAGCAAGCTATTCTTCTATTTTTACTCAAAGTATGTAAGATGATCCATCTTGGTATTCTTATGTAGAGTTAAAGGCTGTACCACACGTTTCAAACGACTACACTTTATCCATTGGTCAAACTTTAATTAAGAGGGATTATCCGGTTATAGAAAATTTCATCTTTGATAAGACCTTGTTAGTCAACACCTTCATAACACCTGTAGTGAGATCTTGCTGAAAATAATAGCTTTATTTTGAAAAGTATATTTTAAATACAGTACAGAATTTCCAGCCAGTTTTATTGCAAGCTATTTACTTCTTGTACAGGAGCTTCAAGTAATAGAGTAACCGATTATACACCATTTGAAGCAATATTGTTCCATCCAGAGCATGTTTCATAACTTCGCTAATTTTTTTTCCATTCTCCTCAAAAAAATCATAGTAATAGATTGACATCTTTTTGAGAAGGTGAGTGATGCTCGGGTTATCATTCACTGACGTAAGTGGATAATAAGAACAAAATGAATTATAGTAAATATGATCCATTTTGGTAAGTGGACAAAATTTGGTAGCTCAGTGATTTAATCAGGCCATCAGGTTTTTCTCAAGAGTGTTTTAATATAATTTGAAAGCTTGTTCACTTGAAGACTAACAATCATGCAAATATTCCCAACTAACTACAGACTATGACTTCTAATTCATTGATCTACATCTCTTAATTTTTCAATCCGCATTCGTGGTTGTTTCAACTATACTGACAGAAACATTATTTGTCAGGTGTTAGTTTGTAGGGATTTTGTCAGCTCATGATGAAGTTCTCCAACCAATCAAACAAAATCCCTACAAAAAAATCAATTCTTGAAAAATGATCTGATGGTCATTACAGACTGGTCCTATTCAGGCAGTTAACCTGGGCTTCTAGTGGGAAGCCGTGACCAGTAGGGTACAGAAGGTTGAAGGTGAGGACAGTTACTCATCGAAGAAGACATTGCAGAGTGGTCGCGGTATATCATGAATTGGAAGAAGTTAGAATTCATGGACTGGCCATTAGATCAGGTCCCAGTGGCTTAATAGTCCACGAGCTAGCTTGCCTTGTAAACGGAAGGTCGTGGGTTCGAACCCCGCAGTGTGGGTGCGTACTGCTGAAGAGACGGAGGAAACAGTTGTTCAGTGCTCCCTGTAGGTTTTCCAATGGTTCTCTAACTGATGTCAGCTCATGATGAAACCCTCGAACCAAAGAAACCCTAATGTCAGTCGAATACAATCAAAAAGAAACTAATGATCACAGGTATCAAACATGTACTTAGTTCACATGAACTGACTATTTTTATACAACACTCTTATTAGTTTCATTTTATTTTTGGAACAGCAGTGATCACTGGAAGGCAATAAATACGTCTAGCATATACTCTTCATAGAATGAAACATACTGCTTGGTTTCTACCAATAATCACTAGCCATTAGTATCAAAGGGATAGATTTTACCTAATATATACACTTGTAAGATACGTTGTTTGTTTATTTTTTAATAAAAAAAAAGAAAATATTTGTTACTTGTAAAATAAATAACCATTTTCTTTCACATAAAAACACGTTTATTTATTTATTTTTATCAGCTTTTGAAAGAGGCCTGAGAAGTAAATGAACTTATCCTTTCATTCTTTTTTGTATGACTTTTAGTAAAATGTAGGTGCATAGCAGCATTATTTGTCTTTAAAATAGGCCTTTGTTTGTAGAAAAAGTAAAAATAGGTCAGATTCTGTTACATTTCTTTTATCCAACCTATTTTCACTACGAAGTGAGACAAGAGAATTTAAAACATGCCTATTTGTGTGTATATATATGATAGCGTATTAACATTCTGAACTATTTACCAGATTCATGTAAATAAATACGACTAAACAGAGTAAATTATAATAATAGGAGTTCATTTTACAAACATGGAGTTATATCTGTTTTGAAATTCTGACTTTTTCCAATCAGAATGAGATCAGGACTCTAGAATTTTAGTATGATAATACCAGGTATCTTATTTCATTTTAATGTAATAGATGAAGGGGTAATCTCACTTTCGTTTGCTTCTACAGTCTTATTTTTATTTGGAAACCACTGTTGGGCTTCATTTGACATATAACACAATCTGCATGTGCATGTATCTGGCCAAGATATAGATGGTTTCAACTGGTTCAGCTCTACTATAATTATTATTACCCTCGCGTTCCGAAAATGGAAAATGGGGCTTCATTAAGCTTGGGAGCTGAATTTTCCGTAGCGATGGTGTTAGTTCTACGGAACAGTATTGCCAGCCTCACGTTCAACTTTCCCTCTTTACTAGGCTTACTAGGGGCTAAGTAATGTTTAAGAGTGCACAAATGGCGGGAATCGAACCGTGACCAAGCACGTGGTTGAAAAGCATTCCAATTCTGGATTACCAACTCAGGATTCAGTCCTATAAGCTGATTTTATGCGGTAACCCCTGATGCACTTGATCCTATGTGTGCCTAAGAGCTTACTGCGTATCTGAATCACATTCTGGATAGCCAGCAGTATTCATAGTTCTTAGGAGTTTTTAAACATTTATGTCAATTGACATGAATCCGAAAGTTTACTTTTTCTCTTATTTGTCAAGGAGTCATAAGAGTTTTCTTCAACTGATAAACAGATATCACGGTTACTGTTTCGCCAACTAAGAGTCAAACAAAATTAGATTAAATTTCTTTATTTTGATTATAGCTTGATTCCACACTGCATTGTTGGGATGTGTTGTAGGTCAGTGTGGGCTTGGTGGTTGGTATTTAATGAATTTGAGTTTGTGAGTATTTGCCTGTCTATCTGTGTATGTGTGAATGCCTGTGCTTTGAACTTAGTATGAATTCGTGCGTACGCTTGCGTTTATATTAAAAACCTACATAATTAACTACTAATTTAAACAGTCAGCCTCATTTCAACTGGGCCACTTACGCAACACGGCATAGAGATAATTAATATAGCAACACTTATAAATTACAGAACGCATGCATGCAGTGAGTGATGCTCACTTATTAAACTAAATAAATGACTTTGGGCTACCGGTTTTCCCAATAATAAATAATTAGTTAATGACATAGCAACCGGTATGTTTAACTTGTGTTTAAGAGAAAACATGGCAACAAGTAATTAGTGGTAATAAGTGAGTGGTAATCACTTTGTTACTGTGCTAAAACATTGAAAATATACATGTATGTTTGCATTAAAAAGTGTAATTACGCAACACACATACATTTTGTGTTTCACTTTGCGAAAGTTTCATTATTTTATTGATTATTTAGACGTCTCACTCCTCTTGTTCTCTAAATGTCTCAATGTAGATTTTTTTCACATTGAGATCTTATTATGTACTTGGTGGTAATCGCTAAGAAGCCTTGGTTGACCTAGGTTTCGCACTTACTGGCACTCGCCAGGAAGGTGTATCTGCAGTCTTGTAGGAACTCATGTCCCTTCTGGGATTCGAACCCATGTTGCCCAGTGCTTCAGTCAGAGACGAAATCACTGAACTATTTGAGTTCTCATGTGACCTCCTGTAGGCATGTATCGGATACCTTGGCTGGACACTAAGTGGTAACTAGTGCCATGCATCTAGCCCTTCGTTTGTTACAGAATTCATTCTGCCAATCCAGTCTACAAATTCCACTCCGTAGGAATTTTATTGATTATCCTTTGAGTAATCTTCTTTATGGTCGTTTAAGGGAGATTTATGTGCAAGGTAAGTAATAAATTCTTCTCTAAACAAAACTTTATTTTATCAAAACAAATATCACCGAGTCAAAATAGGCACGTTTCATTTGTAGTGAAGTCCCTTCATTTTATGGTCCCCATACTTTTAGAGACAACACCTTATTAAACATAGTTTCTTATGACACAATGTTATCGATTAAATTGTTGAGTTATGATAGTCACTCTTTGTCGTCTATTTATCATTTATGACGCAAGTGCAAGCCCGAAATGAATCGTGTTGCGTATGCTAATTTGTTATTTTCATACTTGGAATTCATCCGAATGACAAATTTCCGTTTGATTTAGTTTAGGTTCATTATTGAGAACAAAAAGTTTAACAAAAGGGATTAGTTGAAAAAAGTACACATGAAATTACGTAATCACATGTATATGAATAAATGACTAATATCGAAATACGAGATACAACAAAAAGTGAACAACAAACCAGTCGATATTTTCAATGCACATATGAATTGTGACAGTGATATCATATGCTTGAAGGGTGGTGGGCCAACTAACAAATGCAACACTAGAGATTTAGGCAAAACTAGTGAGAGACAAAACCGGAATTCATAATTCCGTATCCTCATGTCTAGATTGTATATATGTTATCTAAAGGATTACGCAAGCATAGGCGATTTCATAATGTACTAAAATTGTTGTGTTCTACATGTTTAGAATTTTTATTAGTACATCACATTCACACCTGGTTATACTTGAAGGTATCGAAGTGAACTTTGTATGTTTGTTGCATGACAAACACTAAAAACAATGACTCATTTAAGGGGATAGAGTTCACCTTACATAATACACGCATACATAATGACTGAGTCTGAAATCAATTGATACGACATAGATTTTTATGAAATAACTTTCCCATATGTCAATTTATTTTATGTAATTTGAACGTATTTATCAAAAGACATACAAACATACAACACTGTGGTTTGATTAAGGGGTGTTGGATCAGTTACAAAGTTTATTAATTCACAAACTTAAATAAACTTTAGGAATTAATTAAGTGATACCGGACAGATATTTCGTCCTGTTTAGAGACTCTTCAGAGCTACACACTCAATTCCGCGAGAAGTCTTTTGATGCATAAAGGTATATATTAAGAATGTTTATTTTAAGTCAGTGAGTTCGAATTAGATTCTATAGGACTTATAGCATCTGCCTATTGGCTGTATACGGCCACCGGCATCCACTTTTGTCGGCAAGTATCTGCCCATATATTGGAGTCGAGATACTTTGCTGTCCAAAAATGTTTACAGGGAAATACCAAAATATAACAAAGTAGTTGTCTAATATTGCTTTGTTTGGTTGGAAGATTTCATCATGAGCTGATATCAGTTAGAAAACCATTGGAAAACCTGCAGGGAAAACTGGACAGCCATTCCCTCCGTCCTACTTTGGGACTCTTCAGCAGTACGCAACCACACTGTGGGGTTCGAACCCAGGACCTTCCGGTTACATGGTGAGCTCGTAGATTATTAAGTCCATGATGTCAGTTCATGATGAAATCCTCCAACCAATAAAACAAAATCCCTACAAAACTAATACTTGAAAAATTAATATTGCTTTGTCTAAAATGGTTCTTCACCAATTTTTGAAGGAAACAACCTTCAAAACAACTAATTTTAACATGGCATTAATCAGAATATGCACAGGTGTACTGTCAAAGAATGTAGTAAAGATATCAATCATATCATGAAAACTGATATTCAAGATTTGTGAACTTCGAGACGGTTAGGATAACGACTGAACTTTAGGTAATTGTATATGACTTTGCACATAGCTTGCATTTGAAAACTATGGGAAAAATGATTCATCTAGACTAAGTCCCTAGGAGGATGAATAGGTTTTAATGTAATAATGGGACACCATCTATCATTTATGCTTACAATCAAATTATATCACATTGTATTATATTGTTGCTAGAATTATCCTTAAAGTCGACATTCCATTATCTGTTATCAACAGAAAGTCAGAAGTAATTCTAATGCATCAGGTTGTGATGAACTGTTTACAAATACTGTGCTTCATAATTACAAGATTTTACCTTAATAAATTTAGTTGCATTGAAACGAATGGTACACTAAACAAAAAATTATATTATATTTTCAAATCCTAAACACCATAGTGGTGAAGTTGTATCACAGTTCAAGCAGTTCCACTTACTGTCCGATATATGGTATGCGACCAATGAGAACCAAGTAGTTTCAAATATCCGTTTTATTTTAATTCTCAAACCCACAATAATAATAGTTTCTAACTACTATAAAAAATTATGGATACCAATACCGGGAGATCATACAAGTTGCACCCTACGGCTGAATCATCCGTTTGGAATTCCAACTTTTACAACAGGTAGACAAGTCTGTATCCACCTATCAAGTGTTCGTTGGCTTTCAGTGATCCCTGGGACGACGTCGACTTACAATAAGAGCTAATACTACTGCTTATAGGGACAGATCATTGAAAATTTGCTTGCGAGAAATGATATTCAGTGTTGTTAATACTGCATTTATGAACTAAACAGATGTATGACAACTTATATAGAATGTCAGCTAAAACTGAAAGCCTTACTTACCATGTACAAAGAACAACAGCGTAACCAGTATAAAAGCACTACATGTATGTGAAGAATACGTCAGTTTAAAGATAATATTTACTAACTATTAGTGAATAAAAGCTACGGAACTATGTGAAATTTGACAGTGTTTAATAATTTTATTTTTTCTAGTTTGCCACTTTCCATATATTCATACTTAATTGATTGTTATCATGTAGAATGCAACACATTTTATCAACTAACCTCTATTAGAAATAGTGATTACAGGTAGAAAAGGGCGACTATCAAAGTACCTGCATTTCTCACTTTTTATAATCATTTAACACCCCGCAGAAGTTGACCATACGCTTCTTTTTGCTTTTTGGCCATCATATTAAGACCGGAAACAGTGTCAGATCAATAACACCTGTCAATCTTATCTGCTTTAGGAAATACTTAATTTTTATTTAGTAATACTATTAAATGGAGGAGGTGAAGGGTTGAGAAAAAAATTCCAAAAAGTTAGACGATAAAATTCCCTGCTATGATCAAAATTGACAGGCAACACGTAAAAGCCCCCCATTGGATTTCTTCAAAAGAGTTGTTAAAAATTGTAAACAGCTAACTGTTAAATGAACACACATCAGAAACTACTATTGAAATGAAAATGTAAACTTCTAGGGTTGCTTTCTACTTAAATTTACTTATCCTACGATCACAATTAACCAAACTATGATTTAATGGGTAAACTCTGCAGTTTTTGAATTATTGTAAATTATGTTTGTAGTATGCAGAGTTTAGGTGAAGACAATATATCGGATTTGGAGATGTTTAGCATGAGAGTAGAGGTCTGTAAGTCATCGGATGAAGTAGTTAACTATATGAATAGTTAAAGACCACATCTCTGTCCATTGACTATTCTGTCGATCTGACTAACACCATAACAATGATTTCTGAGTCATCGAAAGAATTTTCTAAACTTCCTCCATGTAATTAAGAATATGTTTGAATGAAGATATACACATTCTCGGTGGTAATCAACAATATAATATGATAATATTTTTACTCTAGATAGTATTTATAAAATGTACGGAATTTTCAGAGGAGTATATTGCAGCATATTTCCCCTTCGTACAATATCTTCAAGTAAAATTTGAACTGACAGTATTTTCTTCGACACAATGGTCTCTGAACTGAGACAAAAAGCATTCTATCGTGAAATATTTGCTTTGTCTCCTTCGAGGAATCCTTAAATCTAGTTGAGAGCCATTTGTTAGATGTTCAGAAGTACATTTTCAGACCCAAGAACACAACTGAGGAACAGTTATCTCATGTATTCTGATACATTGCCATCCACAATCAGGCCTTTCCTCAAGTTTAGTAGGAGCTAGCGGAACAGAAGCTTGCAAACCTTTTAAATACACATAAAGGTAGATAATACCAATGGAAGTCATGTTTTGATCGATTAAAACAAACCGAACAATAGAAAATATATGCAAAAGAGAGATGAAAGTTTTAAGCAGGCCACCAACATATTTTTTATTCAGAAGTTCTATAATGGTGCGTCGGCGGCATAGCGGTTAGGACGCTCGCCGACCATGCACATGGTCCGGGGTTCGATCCCCGGCTGACGCATTCCGTTACCTCGCTAAGCCAGAAATAATGCTGGTAAAGAGGGAAGGTTGGGTATGAGGCTAGCAACCCCATCCTGTAAAATAAACACTGCTACAGGAACTTCAAGCCACTAGCTTGAAGCCCTATGTTCCACTGGGGAACGTGAAGGAAAAAAAGTTTTATATTGACGTTGACAAATGTTTCATTGTGAATTAAACATCTAAAATCACAATATTCACTCATTTATGATTTGCCCATCAAACTCAAACTCTTTTACTTCAAATTAATTCACTATTCACTTAAATCGAAATACCTTTAGACACTTTGCCTTTGTATACATAGAGAAACACACCTACACATGCTTCCGATCATCAAAACGCAAATAAAAAAAATATATAAAGAGGTAGCCGGATAACAGATTCCATTCAGTAGCTTATTCTCAATGACACTGAAACTATTTCCTATGTAGTGACAACAATAGGAAGTGACTGCCTAAAAATATCCTCTTAAGGAGAAAGTTTGAAAAGACAATGATTACCAGTCATTATTATTATTATGTGAACAGAAACATTCATTCAGCCTAAAGATTGTCTCATATTTTAAGTGCGAATCTGATCTGATCTTCTGTTTCTTTTGATCCACATATATATATTACACATTAAAAAATTGTATAGTCATAGTTATAAAAATAAACAGTCGTGTGTACATGTCATTCTGTTCTGTACATAGACACGACTGTTTCTCCGATTCTTATCATAAAAAGAAGTGTAGATATAGGCGGTTATCGTCAGTGGACATATATATATATATACATGCGTAGATGGTTGAAAATAATAACCATATAAAAGTTGGTATTCAGTTTACATAAACCAGATCCAGAATAATATCTCATCTCTACACTTTGAATTACTTTCATGATCTCTCTCTCTCTCCCTGTAAAACAGTTGTTTCTCTCTCTGTTGATGACAGAAGTAAATTAATTCAGTCAGGCTATATGTATACTATATGTATAATATATTAGAAATATCCATGATAGTGAATTTAATCCTTTAATATGTACATAAATGATAAGAAGAGCCAAATAGTCGTCTGACAGAAATCGACAACTGACAGTTTTTTTCTAGCGTGCAATTTTCCCTCACATGTTATAAACTATACTGGAATTGTTTTTTCTTTCTTTCTTATTATTTATGCTTAGTACTACTAATGTTTCAATATAATCAAAAGTAATCTGACAGTAGGAGTAAGTAGACACAAAGAAGTTAGTAACTATTATATTCAGTGGCTGTATTATAAATATACACCAGCTGCTTTTTAAATGATTAGTATTCAATGCCTTTATGTATTTAACTAGGTTAATTTTTCGATAGGTTTCTACTGACCTGAATTAGACTCGTAGTGGTTTTAAAATGTATCCATGTTATTACAGTTGCTCTGTATTGTATTTATATATTGCTTCCTTTAATTCCTAGAGGAACATAGGGCTTCAGCCGTGCGTCTCCATTGCGTTCGGTTCTCTGCTAGAGTCTTAACCTGGCTCCATGTCTGCCCACACGTTTTCATCTCCTCTTCACATGACCTCCTCCAAGTCACCCTTGCACTGACGACCAACTCGCCGCTTCCCTTTCGGGTTCCTCTCTAGTGATGGCCTAGTGTGTGATGGTTTCCTCAGAGTATGGCCAATCCATCTCCATTTCTTCCTGCCTATTTGTTTCACAATCGGTTTCTGCTGTGTTGGTTCGCTCCCAGAGATCTCTATTGCTGTTATTTTCTGGCCATCTGATCTTGAGTACTGAGCGAAGACAACTGTTAATGAAGGTTTGTAGTTTGTTTGAGATGCTCTTTATAACGCGCTTAGTCTCTGGTCCGTATAGTAGCACTGACTTCACATTGGAGTTGAAAATCCGGGTGTTATTTTTGACGCTGAGTGCTCTGTAGGCAACAGCTAATTCTTAACAAATCTGACTTCATATTTTTCTGTTGATTTATCATGAATAGACTGGAATCAGTGGGAAACTGGTCAGCTTCATGAACCAGTTTGCTTATATTTGCTAAGACGTTCAGTTGCACCTGTCTTGTAGTTTTTTTTCCTTCACGTTCCCCAGTGGAACATAGGGCTGCAAGCTAGTGGCTTGAAGTTTCTGTAGCAGTGTTTGTTTTACAGGATGAGGTTGCTAGCTTCATGCCCAACCTTTCCTCTTTACCAGCTTAATTTCTGGCTTAGCGAGGTAAAGGAGTGCGTCTGTGGCCGGGGATCGAACCCCGGACCACGTGCATGGTGAGCGAGCGTCCTAATCGCTATGCCACCGAAGCACTGTTTTGTAGTAGTCAAATATAAATTATCTGATCAGATATACACCCCGTCCTCCCTTATCGAGCTAGTAGGCATTTGTACCTTCATTAGTGACTTCTGAAATGCTCACCATTTAGTTGCATACACTAGGTAATATTTATGATTGTTATCTAGCTGTCTGTGGCTATTGAAGTCCATGACTTAACTTATTTTGATCTGGTCCTTTAAACGTAGTCTCACAAAAATTCCACTCAGAATTATACATTTCGTAGACAACTTAAAACTACATAATTATTTTCTGATTGTTATAATTAATATCAAGATTTCTTGATAACTTTCAGAAGGGATTAGCAGTTGATGATCTCAACTTCAGTGTATTCCAATATAGATTAATAGAATCTCAAAGTAAATTGAATAAAGAAGCTAATGTGTAACGCATAAACTTCTTGCACTGATCCCTTAATTAGAAACATCTGTACTACAGGGTTTTATAGACAATTAAATTCTGAAACGAAAGATGAATGACAACGTGCTCTTGCAGTAACCTGAATTTGTTTGGTTAAGTCTCTGGTGAAACCATAGATTCGTATAGCTGATGAACCCAAAACTAGGATGAAACACCTGTCCAGTGATCTCATCTCGCACTACAGATAAGTTGACTAAGCGAACGCTTAAGCAAGACCAATGTCTAAGTATGTTGCATTAAGCGTTTCGAAATCTAGCTCCGCTTAGTTGATATATCTGCTTCTTGGTCCAGAAGTTATAACAACACGTTCAAAATCCTGCATGAAATTAATAGAGAAATGTTTCACTTACAACCATTGGCAGTATTTTAAAACTTCCAATGAATCCTCATAGAAAACTTCCAGATAACATTTTATTAAACTATGACGACATTAAATTCTGCCTCAATTATGGATTGTCTTATTCGTCGCATTCTTCTGGAATGGTGGAATATTACTGAAGTAGGTGAGAAACAGAATACAAACTAATACAAATATGACCAAGCAGGTAATTCTACATTTCCAAAATTATGTCAGCAAAGAAAGCCATCGCCCTCATTCCCTGACGACTGCAGGTAAATTCAGATAACGAGTCCCAAATAGGACGAAATGCGCATGAAAATAATTTATGCTGATATTAGAGGTATTACGTAATCTTTCACTAGAATTATGGACGTCAAATTACATTATTTCATTAATGTGGCTTGGATGTTAAGAGACTAAAACCTATTTATCGCAACAAGAGCGTGTTAGTTGTTCATTATTGGTCAATTTCTTCCTTAAATTTACGACTAGTTATAATCTTAGGCTCATAACTCTTAGCTTTGCATTGAAAAAAGTGGGAAAAAAGCATAGGCTTATTCAGTGCACACTCAAACAAATTTAATACATTTTTCTTCCGAACAGCAACTCTCAAATTCATGTTCTGGAGTTCTCATTTTTAATGTAGATTTGGCCAAAACATCTTTTAGAGATTCATCGAAGACTAAAAGCACCTAACTGCCTTTTCGTCCTGGTTTTCAGTCAAACTTTTTCATGGAAAATCGTGGATGAGCGGGTTCCTTATATCTTGGGCGAAGCGTATGAGCATTGGCGGTAAAATACTGTGGATTGACAGAAGTTTGAATTCAAGGATCACAGGGTGACAGCATCGTTGATAAGTGGTCAAAGGAATCATCATGTAACTTAAGGGTCTCAGATTTGACCCTTGGTGGATCACTAGTGCGTACTACCGAACATTCCCAAACTGGTTTACAGTAAGATTCCAACTGATGTCATTTTGTGATGAAATCTGTATAGTGACTGTCAGATGATCAAAGGAGAAACGGAATTAAAGTAAAAATCAAATTTAATAACCATTGCCTTAGAAGTAGATTTCATTTACCGCATAGGTAGTGTTTGTGACTGGAGCTTTTATTATGCGCGAATGCTGATGGCTCATGTAATGACTTTAAGTGAAATTACCATAAACGCAAATGAGATTTATTTCGGAGATTGATCATAAACTGAATAAAGTTAGAGGACCACTGAAAACTAGGGAGTACTGGATGAATGTTCGATGCTTGTTTTGGACTTTTCATCTGTATTAAAAAGGGTCGAATTTTGAAATCAGTCAAACCCCTAAAAATAAAATCTAGTACTTACAAGTGACTAACTACAAGATGAAGTTGTGGGAAATCGTCATTAGCCGGATCCACCATGCTCAGTCGAACGACAAATACTCACTGATGACATTTATTGGTGGTCACAATATATGTCACAAATCGGTGAAAGTTAGAGCTGATGGTTTACTGAATTCTACCCTAGTATCTAGAGGGCCAGCGAGATTGCCTCCTAACTTGATTGTTTTGGTTTTGATCCGTCGTTGGGCTACGGGTATTTACCACTGAAGAGTCCTGAGCTTGAATGAAGCATCTGTCAACTGCTCCCTGATCTTCATTGGTTCTGTAACTCAATTCAGTCCGCGATCAGTCTTGAAATCAGTCGTTCTCTACAAATCAAAACTTCAAGTGTATTTACTTCATTTCAATGCTCTACCCTGGTTCTCAGGAAATATTTAAATCTGTTGAACAAAGTTTCCGCTGGCAAATTTTATTGAACACGGTGAATTACAGAGTTTTATTTCAGTACTGCTTACAAATCGTGGTGGGTTCGAACCCCGTTGGTAGGTGCGTACTGCCGATGATTCCTTTACTAGGATGAAACAGCTGGCCAGTACTCCTTGGTTTTCAGTGGTTTCCTAACTGATATCAACCGGAGGTCAAACTCGTAGAAACAAATCTAATTCTTACAAATCAGTTATAGAAAATTAATCTGATGCTCGCTGATGACTTGCTACAGTATGAAGTTTCCTGGAGTTCTAGTGAGAAGTTGTGACCAGTGACGTCCATCCAGTCAAGTGCGAGGATGGTTTACCGCCGATGACACTGGTTGGTGGTTGCACCACAGAGGTTCTCTTTTTTATTTCCTTACCGTTCCCCAGTGGAACATAGGGCTGCAAGCTAGTGGCTTGAAGTTTCTGTAGCAGTGCTTATTTTATAGGATGGGGTTGCTAGTCTCATGCCCAACCTTCCCTCTTTACCAGCATTATTTCAGCCTCAGCGAGGTAAAGGAGTGCGTCTGTGGCCGGGGATCGAACCCCGGACCATGTGCATTGTCGGCGAGCGTCCTAACCACTATGCCACCGACGCACCAATGGTTCTCTAACTAATATCAATCTGTGATTATATTCGTAAAAACAAATTAAGTTAATTCAAACGTAAAGTTTTGAATAAGATGAGAATATCATTAGATAAACTAGACAATTTATAACCTCTTTGATCATCAAGGATATATGTGTAACTAAAATATTGTGTTAAATCCCATTGAACTGTTGCATGCGCGATTATTTCTAATTTTTTGCACAGATCAATTATTTTTTTTTTTAATGAATAACTTCTCCACCTTCATGGTTCGTTAGTTAAATCACTTAGTTCTTTAATGTTTCTTCCCCCCTCTTTCTCTCTTCCTCTCCTACCTACCACACTACAAAATGTGTTCAACAACTTATACATACATTTTCGTGGTCTCACATTACTAATTTAACACACTATCCTACCATTACACACACATACACACACAAACAACACCTCTCTTCCCTATTTAGGGTCTAAATTTCACTGATCAATAGTTTTGTTTTCCTATGCCACCTTGATATTATTACGTCATCATCGTCGACAAAACATCATTGTCATGCAATCTCATGATCCATTCAACAAATTAATCATCTTTTAAAATATGTAACCCAATTATTTTTCTCTAATAAATGTAATGATAACAATTTTTACTTAAAAATAAACAAAAGTTGTGTGTACATTTATAAATTTTTTTTCGAAAAGGCGAGCGAAACAGGAAATGAATAGGGATTAATTTCAAGTTCACTGATGTGAACGACAAAACACCTTGTGATTTACTAAACTTTGACAACATGAGATTCATGTGTAGTAGTAATTCAAAGGTTAAAAACAGTGATGGTGTTTTAATTTGATATTTGGGGTAAAATATCGTGAAAACGGAAATGGTTAGGTGATGTCAAGTGATATTGCAAAAACTGATCACTTAGTTCTCATCTGAGTATCTTTTATGATGTTACATTTTTATGAGATGAGGTTTCTAGCCTTACGCTCAAGCTCCCCTGTTTACCGGGCTTACTATCGGCTAGATGGGACTGAGGATTGCGTCAGCAAGGCATCAAGTCATGAACCAAGTAAGTGGTTGGTAATCACTATGTCATTAAAAAACCGAAGCAGAATGTGTAATAAATTTGCTGTCGGCTAATGCAACTGGTCATCAAACTGATGCACTGAATTTCACAAAAACGGCGCATATGCAATTTCTGACTTGTCTTATTACTTCATTGAGTCATCCTCCATTGTACGCTTTTGAATTACGTTGACATGAATTGTGTAAATTATATACTAACTTACTAGTTGGAATGATTTTCAGTGTGTTACCAAGGCAATACCGTACTAACGGTAGATTAGAATACCGACATAGACACGTGATAAAATAACCAAAAATCAGAAGAGATTTACATAATTATTGGGTAATAGGTCAATCAAAAGTGTTGCAGTCAAAGTTCAGTTGAAATAATTAACCATACGAGGCTTATAGTTTTTACCTTCAGAACGGTGGGTTTTTAGTCATGCAGCTAATACTTGTAGGCTTAGCAACGGGAGTTTGTTCAGATTGGACACCTTCTTACAAAATAGTCTATCAGAAAACATAGTTACCGCATAAAAAGTAAATGTGTGACATTGCCATGATTTATAACAACATCACAGCTAACCATTTGACATCATAATGGACTACCATCTGTTAGAAAATCATTAAGAACCATGAAATACTAGATAGCCATCTCTTCCTAGTTTGATGTACTTGATAAGTACTCACCCATGAGTATTCTGTGCATCGAACTCAAGAACTCCAGGTTATGCAGCCAGTCGATTGACCATTATTCCAGTGGCATGAAGTCAATTGACTCATGAGTTCTAGCTTCCTGCAATCCGAAAGAGGTAGCTTCACCTCCTGCAAATGTTATCTGCAAATATCTGTCCTTATATAAAACTTCAGTGGTTACGAATTCCCATTAGAACTCCAAAAATTCCATCCCACAATCAGCAATTATTCAAAAGTAATTCTCAAATATTAACTCAGCGAGGTTTAATTGGATTCGAGTTAGAATCACCATCAGTTGGAGGGCCAACAAAACTGTGGGATGACTTTTTCAGTCTAGTTAGAAAATTTTCACCATTGTATTTTAGTGACTGGTTTCAAGATACACTTTATGAAGTTGTGACAAGAAGCGGTTACTAGAGGGTTCAGAAGATGGGTAGGAGGGTAGCTGCAGCTGAAGTCATATCCTTAATTGATAGAAGTTAGATTTTATGAGTTACTAAACCTCAGCGCAGTAACTGAGTAGTAGACGTGTAATCTGGAACTCTGATATTCCAACCCCATGAATGTATAAGTCAAAAGTACTCAAGAGACGCCAAATGTAATGAAACGGTGCGCAGTGCCTCGTAATTCTCAACATTTCACACATTATGATAGGTTTGAAACTGAATTTATTTATATATTTTTTGTTCCTTTACGTTCCCAGTGGAACATAGGACTTCAAGCTAAAGCTTGAAAGTCTCTGTAGCAGTGGTGCTTATTTTTTACAGGATGGGGATGCTAGCCTCATGCCCAACCTTCCCTCTTTACCAGTCTTATTACTGGCATAGTGAGGTGTGCGAGTGCGTCGGCCGGGGATCGAACCCCAGGCCACCTGTGTGGTTGGCAGGCATTCTGCAGCTGTACCACCGAAGCATCTGAGTGGTACTTGAGTTACCTATTTTATAAATTTTGATGTATTGGACTAATGGCCCCTCAGTATTTCAAATTAAATTTACTTACTTTCAAATACAGTAAATTTACCACTAATCTGTTCATTTCATGAGTGAGTTCTTGCAAGTATGACTAATGTATATGTACTATTTGCCGTATAATAAGTAACTGTTTAGTCCTAAGTATGAGTTGATCGAATCCTATCACTGAAGTATGAAATGTGGTCACTGAATAAAATGACACAATACTGCTATATACTGTGCCGTAGTTTCAAGGCTTTTTGAGGATTAACTGCTTCTGACATTCAACGTTTTAGAAGCTAAAGGGAATCATTGTGTATATCAGTCAGTGATGCGTTACTTAGCAAACATCATACATTTCTGACAGGTAGATTTGAATTGGTGCGTCGGTGGCACAGCTGTAGATTCCCGGCTGACACACTTCCACACCTTGCTAAGCCAGTAATAAGACTGGTAAAGAGGGAAGGTTGTGCATGAGGCTAGCATCCCCATCCCGTAAAAATAAACACTACTCCTACCGAAACTTCAAAAAGCTCTAGCCTGAAGTCCTATGTTCCACTCGGAAAGTAAAAGAATAGAAAAAGAATAAATTTTGAATCAACACAAATAGCTACAAGAATACAGTAGTCACGATTCAGTGACTAATTCATATAAAGTAACATTAATTCACTAGAACTATTGCAGGATATTATTAATTGAAATGTATCTGGTTGACGTGATCACCTACTGACCTCTTTTTCATTAATTTTCTTTTTTTTTACACTCAACAACTAACACAGTAAAACAGATAAAATAATAGAAAATTAGGAATAATTCAACATTAACCACAATTGTAATTAAATGTTCCTTTTTCTATCTCGTGTTATAAACTATTAAAATTTTTAACAAATATGTCACCTAAATTTCTTTGTTTGTAATCATGACAGGTTGTTATGGCCAGTATTCACGTCTCTAACTGATGAAATGATACACCAAAGATGATTATGAACAGGTCATATAAACTGTTGACATGATTGTATTTGTGGTTTTATGGACATCGGTGAGTAGGCTTTCTGTAGTCTACCCCTCTTCCATTCTCTCTCTTTCTCTCCTTCTGTGTCATTTACTTACCCCTCCTCTCCTTTGTTTACACAGACAGAAAAATAACCACAGTTACAAGGAGACACTTTTGAGGTCAATGCGACTCATCATTATCAGTAAACTGACAAAGTGAACAAAAATTTCATTTTTGGCTGTATGCCAATAATGTAAAAGTTACAAAGGGGATACTTTTTTTTCAAATTAAAAAAAAAAACTTTTCAGCCCAGAAACGTAGTCTTCATATATGAGTAAATATTTAAAACGACATCATTTTTGTCAGTGAAACAAAGCTATTTAAACCAATTTATTCATAACCATCACAGCATGTTGGTGAATATACGCTTCTTTGTAAAAACGAATATCCAGTTTATCATAATTAAGTGCAAATATATACATACAGCTTGAGCACTAGTGTACGATAGACAGATTGGGCTAGGAATGAGTTTCTGGCTATTGTAGTGTGGCATGTCGCTTAAAGAGATTAGTTCTATTGTTTAAAGTCACACAGTCTTGTTAATTTATCACTATGCTACTAAGTATTTGGTATTTTATTCTCACTACTTCATTAATCAGTCACTTATACATCAAGGGGATATTGTAATTTGTGTAGATCATCATAAATTGTCACTATAGGCTTTACAGGTCAAACTGATAAGAACCGTATGTTTGTTGAAATTTTTTCAGTTTTACTACTGAATAAATCTACTAATCAGTGTTAAATATTTGGGTGGAATCAGCAGGAAATCCAGGATCTCCCCTCCATTCTTACTGATACACATCAATAAAGCCTAGCTACAGCTTGAGGGGAAATGATGTCCCGTTTGGTAGTTTGAAACAGCTTCATCCAGTACTACACTAAGAGATGACACCACCCAGTTATTAAGACTGTGTTTCACCATTTGAAGGATTGTTGTGGATGCACTGACTTTTGGCTGAAGTTTGTAATGTCATCACCAGCCTAGGGGATTCACTATCACTATGCACTTTGATATGATGTTCGACGGTAAGATGGTTAGTATCCAACAGGTAGTAAACAGAATAACTTAGTGATAACATCACTGACTGCACTACTGAGTAACGAAGGTTCCACTTTCTGAAATATATGAGTTTCAAAGCCGTTGCAGTATCTGTATACCGACGAGTTGATATCGGTGTCAGGTGTGCATCTGTCAGGGATCGAATGCCGGGCCATGTGAATGGTCGGCAAGAGTCCTAACGGCTGTGCTACCGACGCACAAGCAGGATGCCGCTGCCAGTGAGATATTGATTACACTCTAGTGATTAACAATTGTTTTGTGGGATTCCCGGTCAAGAAATAACCTGGAATTTTCTAGTAAAGAACTAGTTAACAAAATAATAATAATAATGGTAATAACAAATTTCTTCTAAAAAACGGTCAAGACATGTTGCAGGACTCTTAGCAGGCTCCATTGCATAGAATTTACTCCTTGTATAGAATCTTCGGGTAAATTTATGATCGGTAATATATATCATTTGAAGCAATAATGTTCTATTCAAAACAGTTCCTTTTACCCTGCCATTCTTCTTCTCTATTTTTTTGAAAAATCCATCATGGTAAGTTGGAATCTATTTGAAAATAGACGTTTGTACAGACTGTTATTCAAATATGTAACTTGACAGTTACAACAACTTAAAATTCGGTAAATAAGATATATTGGGATGGATAGAAGATTAAGTGGCCCAGTGATTTAAATAGGCCAACAAGGTAAATGACCTAGGTATGCTGTATTTGCATTATTTGAGTGAAATCAATTGTTTTGAAATCGAAAAGCTGATATTTGTTTCTGTCACGAACTGACAGGGAATATGGTACACTACACCGCTGTGTCACTCTGCTTACTGAATTCTTCGTTAACTTGGCACACAAACTGCATATCTAACTGACTGGTGGCCAGTCAGAAAACATCACATCATATTTTTTTGGATTTCTGAGTGCTCAATACTTTCAATTCATTCACAAGTCACTGGACAGTAACCTTAATTATTTATATGCAGTAGAAATTTTTATTTCTTTTTCTCAGAATGATAAAGTTTTCTTTCTGTAGTAGTGTCCACAAATGAGGGAAAATGGTTCCCATCTATTTACTGCAAGACAATGATTAAAGTTAAGGGGGAAATCAAGAGCTGCAGTTGAAAATAAATTAACGGCTGGTAGGCAGTTCGAACAACAGGATTCAGGCTTAAGATCCACTTCCTTTGAGAAAACCACTTTTCGTCAGAATATGGGACCTGTAGATAATGAGCTGAACCACAAGTTCAACTTTTTACAATTCTGATTTGACTGGGGATAACATTTCAACACTATCATGACGCCAGGCCGTTATAACAAAACAGTCTTCCGTACCTGATAACTTCATCAATAGTCACCTAATTATTACAAGCTTAGACATTTATTTAGCTTTTTAATGTTATGTTTCACCTGCTTTTGAAATGCTCCAAGTGTTTCTCTCAACTTTGCTAATCTGAACTTCATAATTCTTGAAACTACGTTATGTGATACTTCAACTGACCACTTTTAGACATTTATGCATGATATTTTTTCGTGAATTCGGGTTTATTTTTAAATAAAATTTACAAGAAAAGTAACGTTTTTATGAATCACAAGTCCTAGTAACTAAAACGACTATCGATGGTCGTTAAATACTGTGAATAACCTTTTGTGTGTGTGTGTGTATAGTTCAGACAGATTGATGACTTTCACTGTTCTTATGACTTGTCTGGAAATTGTCTCCTGGTTAATACCTATAAAATAACCTAATTAACTCTGACTATTGTAGACATGTAGGCTTTATTTGTTCTCTTGTTAAATGAGGTGTCAATAACTCACTAATTTAGTTAACAGGATTGTTGTTAGATAAGATAGAATTTAATATCTGAGTGATTAATCCAGTTTTTGTAAAATATGCTATCCCAACAACTAACAATGAATCTATCATGACTACTAATTGTGATGTATTGCATTGTATCTCCTGTATGTAACACATACACATTTACTATGGAAGTAAATGACGTGGTTTTTGCTAGCGATTTATGCTAACAGAAGCAAGACTCCTATAGATTTGTTACACAGTAATGTAATTTCAATTTATCTTGATACGATAGAGGTTTTTTTAAATATCGAATAGTTATTCAGAACTCTATAGGTTGCATTTCATTTTTTAGACCTCATAAAAACTACCGTTAACCTACAGTGGGTTGGTTCAAATACCGGTGAGAAGAAGTCTATTGATCTCAAACGCTGTCTACATAAACATAACAGAATATTAGTTTCTGTTGAACCAGTCAATATTTACTGCTTGTTTCCATTCCTTCGTGTTGCAAGTGGAACACAGAGATTCAAACTTGGACTTTGTAATTTCAGTAGCAGTGATGATTTTTTATTACGGAGTGCAGTTGCTATCCTCAAGCTCAACTCTCCCTCTTCACTGGCTTATTACCAGCTAAGAAAGATTTAGGAGTGCATGGGATGGAACCTCAACCACATGGGGCGTTGATAATGAGCATTCTATCATTTAACCACCAACTTCTTACTCTTCATTATAAAAAATTATGCGTTTATCGAATTATTATACTCTCCATATACGCCTATGGACACTTGACTACTAGCAGTTATAAAATCTTACACAGCTGTATTACTTTTTCATGGCTGAGTCGGTTTGTTCTGTTAAATTACAAAGGTCATTTAAACTGATATGTAGGTAACCATTTCTTATGAAGTTTTATCCGATTTCAACTGACTTGTATAAAGTTTCGGTGGGTAATGCCCTGGGAAGATGTATTTCTGCCTCGATTCAGACGTCACTGAAACTTCTTGAGAAGTTATGAGATATACATCAGTATTTATTCACTCCGGAACTTGTTAAAATTAAACATCACGTTATGTCTGGTTTTCACATACAAGTGTCGTTTTACGTATCCAATCGTTTTACAAATGTTTTTGAATCGTACAAAAATAAATATGTATATTCTTTCCTGTTTTTAAAAAAAGGTTCAGCCAACTTCATCTAAAGCGAATATTCTTGAAAATATGCAACAACAACAAAAATACTGTCTAGACTGGATTTCTGCATTTCACCCACTTGTCAATTACCATATTCTGGTCAGTTTAGTTTTCTTAACATGAATACATTTATCCACAAAATTGTCGAAGTATTCACATGCATATTTAATTAGAGTACACACATGGTCATGGTTATTTAACTGTAAAGGACAGAACCACCCACTGTGAAAGCAAAAGTATGGGATAAAATAGCAAAGTTTTTTCTATTTATTTATTTATTAAACAAGAAAGTCTGGAAAATTCTAAGAAATGGTCATTAATTGATTTATTCACTAATGAGAATGAGTGAAGTTGCTTCACGTGTGTGTTATAATCGAGATTTTGGTAGAACTGATGTCATGAGAAGTTAGCTGACGCTTTGATGAAAAGACTTTTTTAAAAATTTCAGACATATGTTAGGTAACAATAATGACTGTTTCATCATTCCATATGATTACGGGGAAAACTATTCTGCGATTACAAATCACTTAATTAAAACCAACCTCTCATTTCATATTTTATCAGGAAAAAGATTTTGTGAATGGATAGAAAAAAGGAACAAAAGTATCTTCCAGATGTCTGCTTTTCACAAATGAAGGCTGAAGAACACTCTTCTGGTTAATGTCTCTATGGTGAGTCTAGAAAATTTTTGACTGGGATGAAACAAGTGACAGAAAAATAGATAAAGAAGAAAACAGAAAAACAGTCTAATATGCTTAACGATAAATTAATGCTTTGGAGAGTTGTGTTATAGTGCTGTTACATTCTAGTAATCCTTATAAATACACAGACATAACAATATTCGGAGGAAAACTTACAAGTTAAAAAGCCTCATTTGTCAGATCTAGTTAACTTGAATCGGAAATGAGTGGGAGTCCCAGGGTGATATAGGGGTGATCGTGTGAAGGGGAGATGAGAGCTTATCGTTAGTCTTGGAGGCAGCTACAAAGGCCTACAGAGAACAGGATAAAATTGTGAATTACTGTTGAAGCTATATACTCCACTTGGGATCCAAGGAAATAATAATCATATAACTCGACCTGGTGTATTTTTTAAAATAGCCCTACAATGAAACATAAAATCAAAATGAGTGATTCAGCAAAGTGACTTCTTCTAATGTCCTACTGAGAATTTTATATGAATCATAAAACCATCACCTTTATGACTAAATATTTTACAAAATTCTCATAAAGTAAGACTAAAAAAACATCACAGACTGTTTAATGTACGCGTAAATTAAATCAAGTGAATCATTCCATATGAAAACACATACTACTAATAGGTTTTTCCAATTTTTTGTAGTAATATCCCATTAATGTCGGAAAATTTATGTGTTCTTTACCCTAGGCGACAGTGAATCGCAGTTTTCCGAGAATTCCATCCTCACATTTTTTTCTCCTAATGTAAGCACATTATAATTTTCAAAAATTGTATACTGTAGAGAAGAATTAATGACTTAACTGACAACAGGAGAGTATACTACATTCTGCGCATATATGATTCACACTGTTGACATTTCAGCGTGTGCAGTACGCGATAACTTAATACTGATTGAAATAGTGCTGTCGTCCACGTGATTTACTACACTTTCAATTAATTTATTCCAGAGTTTGGTGTTTAGTATGTTGTCTGGTTTGCATCAAAGATATAGTGTTATTCGCTCTGTTAAATATCTGAGATAATTGAATATGTCAAAAACTACTGACCATGATTTTTTTCAGTATGTAAGCGAATAAACTGAGTATTCTTCCTTGAGACACCTGTATGAAGTGCAGAAATTGCGATTGAACTGTTCAGTCTTGCATTTCATATTTCAAGTCTTATCCCCTCAGGCGTTTTGACTTCAAACAAAATTATGATTAAGGAGAAGTATTTCATATTAGCCGGTTAGAATTATTGTGTGATTGACGGGAAGGAATATATCCATAAATTAGTGATACTACTGGCTAATATATATAAGTAGTTTCAAGTGAATCACTCGAAACAGTGGTATTCGAGGAGCAAACTAAGTTTGTTTGCATACCATTTCATCACTTATGCACACGTATGAATTGAGGTGAGACGGCTGGATCACTTATTGTTGATGAGCTTATGTCAAAAATACTGAGATGGCGGTTAAGGGGTCCTGTGCTTGATGACACCAGTCAGCAGTATACTTACCATAGACCTTAGGCTATCATGTTATAGTGCGATGGTCTAGTACGCCAAAGTTACTGGTTAAACGCAAGAAATTTCTACAAAATTCACTGACTGCTATTAAGTAGTATGTTATTTCAAAGGATATTAGTTTATGCAAAGGAAGTACTTCGTTATGTAATTGTTATCTAACTATTCAGTTTCTTATTGCTTCTTTATTAATAATAATAATAGTAATAACAATAATGTAAAATAATATCCTGGTATTCATATTGCTTTGGGAAACTGATAGCTTGAAGAACGAAAGCATCCATTATAATATAGATGCCATCTTCGTGGAGGGACAGATGAGATATAATTTAACCACACCTAGTATCCTATGGTTCAAATAAATTTTATTCGATTCATTTTAGAAACCTGATACTATTTTATGTCTTGGATTAAGTGGCAAGTTTGATGTGTGGTTCGTTACGGCTGTTAAGGTTGCAGCAGGTTTAGTAGGGTGCGTTGGTGGCACTGCGGTAGAATGATGGCCAACTACACAGGTGGTTCGAGGTTCGATCCCTGGTCGACGCACTCCCAAACCTTGCTAAGCCGGTATTAAGACTGGTAAAGGGGGAAGGTTGGACGTGAGGCAAGCAACCCCATATAGTAAAAATAAATATCACTGCTTCCGAAACCTCAAAGTTTTAGCTTGAAGCCCTATTTTCTATTTATTTTTTTATTTTATTTTGATTACAGCTTGATTCCACACCGTATTTTTGGTACAGGTATGGAATTTTCAGCATGGATATCGGTAGCCCAAATTTTACAGGCCGACCATAGATATCGGGTGTGCGTCGGCAGGGGATCGAACCCCGGACCATGTGCATGGTCGGCGAGAGTCCTGACCACTGTGTCACCGACGCACCTCAAAGTTTTAGCTTGAAGCCCTATTTTCCACTGGGAACGTACAGGAATAAAAAAAGGTTTGGTAAAGTTTGGGTTTGTTAACTAAGGTCGGAAAGTTGCAAATCTACACTGATAAACCTCAGCATACTAGTAACGCGTTTGTAATGTTAACGTAAGCTTTTGCATCAAAAGACATAGTACTAGGTAATGGCCAGTGAGTGAATTGTCGAGGGTAAGAAAACCTCTTCGGTGTAGCATTGTTCATCGTCCATAACTTTGTTTTTAAATAAGTATGACTTTCATAAAAAAACTAATTCACTCAGTGTTCTTCATATGCTACATGATTTCCCGTTACAGTCGTATGTAATGCAGTTGGTTTGTATGGGTTATCGTATAGTTATATGCACAGCGATTATTATACATTGCTCACTGCTACATCAACATGTTGGGGTGAATTTAATGTATGCATAGAAAACATTTATCAGCTAGATCCTGGAATTCAACACTAACTGCTCTCTATACAGAAAGTAGTTTACTCAACTCATTGGCCCTACATGCAATACTGAAGGATTTAATACTAGTTATACTAACTTTATCTCAATTTAGACATTACACTGACGATTTCTGAATAGGATGGGAAGTTCAGCATGAAATCAACCACTAAATAACAGTTGCGGTAATAATTTTCCAAAAGAACAAGTAATGCTCAAAAAGACCTATTCTTAATTCATATTTTGAGTTTTGAAGGGATTTGGATTTATTTCAGTGTGGGTTTCTTGATGCACTAACAAAAACCAGGGAACAGTGGACAGCTGTTTCGTTCCATTTTGAAACTTTTCATCACTCATGATCCCACCAAGGATCTACACCAGCTTCTTGATCATTCAGCCGGTGGATTCAAATTCAGTGACCTGTGAATTCTTACTTTTCCCTATCCGCTATACGACTCTACAGCAAACCAGTGTCATCGACAGACATCCACCTCACCCCGACATGGTAGACTTCACTGGTTACAACTTACTTCTAGAACTTCTGGATATCCGTCTAGTAGCTGGAGAGTGAGAGTTTTGTGGGGATTTGGTTTTACTTTACTTAGGTGGATACAGATGCATGTCTATGGTACTGATTGGAAGTAATGCTTTATGATGAATTGCTAGTAATCTAAATTCCCAAGCCACTGGATCCGAGCCTATTAGCTGAATGGTCAAAGCGCTGACCTCATAACCTAAAGGTCCTGGGTTCGATTCCTAGTGGACTCATGTCTGAGTATTGCTGAAAAGTCTCAAACTAGGATGAAACGAATGTTCAGTGAACCTTGGTTTTTCATGATTTGCTACCTGATGTTAGTTCCTGACGAAATCTCCCATAACTTATTTCCTTGACTAATAATCAAACTAAAGCCTGATGAAAAGAAGACCAACTTTTCAGCTTGAATTTAGCAGATGAATGGAATAGTTATACAGTTAAGACATTTCAACAAAATTCAGCAGATTTAGTTAGAAGAGAGAATAACTAAAACTTCAACTTATTTATTCGACTGACAGCAACTGTAGCAAATGTTTTTACTTTTGTAAAAACATTTAAAAATCATGAGAAAAACGCAAGTAAATAAGTTAGTAAGTAAACAAACAAACGAGCAAGGTTTCCAAATGGTCTGTAACATTTTTTTAATCAGGTAGTTTACTTCTTTTCAAATTCTACTCATCTCTTCGACACAACAAATGTTTTTCATTTTCCAGGTTAAATGTTGGTGATTTGTAAGCAAATCTATCTTTTGTTTCATCTCTTCTGACTTTATTAATAGGAATAATAAACAAACTACCAATGATGATAGATGGCAGACAGGTGAATCTGATAATGTCATATATAAAACAGAAATGAAATCTAGCACAGTGAAACTTGTCCCTGGGAATGCAAATTTTCGTCTCGTGAATACTTTATTGTGTAAACTACTTTTTAATCTAATAATGGTCTTGACATTTTCAATTTATAAAGTAATATCATTAATATGTATGAGAAACTGAACAGTGTGTGTAACGCCGTATTAATGAATTTATCTGGATCTAATGAATAGGTGAGGTGTATCTAGTTCTATGAGATGATAAATGCTTTTTTGTTTCTTCTGAAACAACCCGTCTCATAGTCGTCTTAGTAAAAAAGTCAACTAAAAGAGCTTTGTCACAGATGCACAGCCTTAAGCGAAACGCTATTTCCTTGGGTGGTGGTTAACAGTAGAATTAAAGAAGTGTGTTCCTTCCTCCTTAGTACCCGTCAACTGGAGGTATCTAAATCACAGTGAGTGATGTTATTCATCATTCGATAGATTGTAATCAGTAATTAGTAATGATTGAAGTCCATCAACCAACACAACGATTCGTTCGTCATATCATCAAAAACTACTGGCAATGAATTACCCTGGAAAAATAATCTTAACAGTAACATCTCCAATAGTATCGCTGCATAACGTGAGTTTTAACCTCCAAAAGCGAAGTTAGGCCCTATTATACTGAAGAGATACTTTGCTGACAAGTGCCAACATTTATGAAATCAGATGCCAGGATATCAGGACTACCAGATAACTAATTTCACTTAGGAAATCATCGTAAACAACACCGTTCTATTTAAAGTAAAAAAAGATTCTTTTTCGCATTTTTGTAACTTTGTTGTTTTAATCAATTTTTTAAAGTGTTGGTTTGCAAGAATTTGATTAGATTGGGTTCCAGTGGCCTAATCGTCCACGAGCTTGTCTTGTAATCGGATGGTCCCGCGTTCGAACTCCCATCGGTGCACACTGTCGAAGAAGATTAATGAACTAAGACTAAACATCTGTTCAGTAACATCTAGTTTTCTGACGGTTCTCTCTGACCGATGCCAGCTCGTGATCAAGCCTTTAACCAGCCAGTTTGTTTTTAATCCCATTAATTTACACTAATCTGGTTATTGAAAGTCACAGGTTATCATAAATAGTTTCTAACTACTTATATCAGAGATCATATTCTTGTAATTCTGGTTGAATAGTTCTCAACAAGAAACGTTGATGGTAAGCTAAATGAGTGGGTAAAAAATCTACACTTAGCACTGTGAAAATTGTTGACATGGATACTTTAATTTTTGTTGTTGTTGTTGTTGAAAAGACAGTTCATTGAGTTTGTTTATTTTTCCAGTTTGAAAAAAAAATTCAGACATGATGAGATAATTTACACTTTGCGTGATTCTTTCTGCAATGCGCTGTTATTTTTCTTTTTTTTTTTGCTGTAAATTTTTAGCCTGGTAACGTGAACAATTATGCAGTTTAAATGTAGATTACTGTACATGCGGGATTAATTAACGACACCCAAATGAAGTCAGTCATGTATATACAATGTTTACATAAATCTTCCGTGAAGATAAACCACATCATCCGCTCCTTTTTCTCTTTCATCGTTTGTAATTGTTCATTTTTTTCAGTTTGGTTCAATTGTTCGATCCTATTGTTTACATCAAAGGGATATATTTACTAGCCTAATTTGTGGTTGACATAACCTCCAGGGCAAAATAATTTCGTTTTAATTTATCCTAATTTTTGATCAACCTATGACCTTAAAAATATTTTTAATAATGTATTTCGAAAGTTAATTATCGTATATTCATTTAAGTGAATTTTAAAGGGGAAGTCATGAAATGAACTGTTTTTTTGTAAAGCTATTTCAACCTTCTAACTCATAGACCATGACAAACCTTGAACCCATAGGCTAACAAATTCAGCTCACGAAAAGAACACCAATGTTCGATTACAGTTTAAAAATCCACCTGTACGCCTTCCAAAGATTGAGTCAAAAGGTAACAAAGCCTCACTCTCATTTGACTGATTATATAAAGTTGAAAGAAATGCAGGGTATTTATTAGGTGGTGGCTAGTCACTGTTAGAATCTAGAACACGTTTTTCATTTTTCTTGTGAAATCCATAAGCTCGATACACTTGTATTGCGATTCGACTCCTGGTTTCCACTGTTACCATCATGTCTGACTGAATACTCAGATTAAATGAATTATTGGGGCTTCAGTAGTGGGAAGATATATACTAACAGAGATCGTTCACGTTGATTCAGCAAACCAGAAGTGACGGAAGCACATGTTTTACTAAATAAGAAATAGGGGCGTATTCACTATCCACTTTATTGGAGTCCCTATAAAATACACATCCTTCTTAAATGGAAGATATGTTTATCACTAGAGTTTTTATTGCACAAGTCACTGTGAACTTAAGAAGATTTCAATTTGCAGTATCCTCTAATCTGTCCTGTTGATAAAGGTAATATAAAGTATACAAATGCACTTAAGTAAACACTGCATAATGAGAACAAGGAGATATTTTTGTATTTCTAACATAGATTACTTTCATTTTACTGTTTAATTATTGAAAACTGCCGAGTGGTAAGAAGTATCATGGTGACCATTGTAACTTGAGAACCAGCCTTTCATTCTACATAATCTGAATTTATCCAGGTCCATTGTTACTCAACTCGACTTGAGAATGGAAAAAACGTTCTTCCTTTGATTAGACTACTCCAATCTGATTAGTTAAATCTGAAGATTTGAATGAATGACTTTCAACTGATTATGTCATGTAGTGCAATAATTCATTAGTTCAGGAAATATTCAGGTCATTAATCGAATTCCGTGATTTTGATTGAGTAGTGTTTAGCAGAAGACCCGTTGGCACCACCATAGTTAAATAGCTGAGTAGCTGCAGATCCATTGAAATCTGAGAATTCTCTGTTTTCAAAAGAATGGTTACTGAACAAAGAATATTATTTTCGATAACTTCATCATCAGGTTCTACAGTTATATATACATTATAGTGAATGAATGAATGAATTAGTGTTATTGACAACATTAATGTTGTTTAAATAACATCGAATCAGTAATAATATCCAATGGATTACAGTTCGATAGCATCAACATAACAATAAACTGAATGTCAGAAAAATTAGGGAAGATAATAATACAAATTTATGAATTTATAGTCTCCGCTGAACGCCGGCCAGGGCATTAGTAGTGACTGGACTTACTTCTTTTGCACACAAAGCACTGGTTGTTTCACGCGAATTGTGATAGCCTCTGCCGTTTGAAGTATGCGGTACTTCGATGTTTTCGGCAGTTTATTTGGTACCCGGTTGATGATGGAGAAGGATTCTTCAATGCTGGCTGCCTTTGTGGCCGGTTTGGACCAGGTGGTCTAATATAGAACTGATGATGGTTTTTCCTACACCTTTACTTAGTCATACTAGAAGATGTTCCCGGGCGGGCACGAAAAATCAAGTTTTTAGAGCGACGGCCAATATAACTCGCTCCACAAGCAAAGTTGAATTGGTAGATACATTTGGAATTGGCTACTATAGATACTTCATCTTTCAGCCGAGGAATCACCATCGGTCGTGTAGAGAATAGGAGGTGTAGTTCGCCAGCATTAAAAGTTCTTTAAACTGATTTTCATAACTTCTTTGTTCAGTAGCCATTCTTTTGAAAATTTTAATGGGCATTTTTAATCAATTTTCTATTCATTCTAACATTCAGATACAGTTCCAAACACTATTTAAGAAGGGATTTAAGGGATTTTATACCGACTGGAGGTATGTACTTACAAAAGTGTTAAGTAGATTTGTATGGTGTATCATATCGACTATTTTTCCTAGTTGTGTGATCTGTATAGTAGATAAACTAACAAGTAATAACATACTACCATAGTATCCGAGTTCTACACATATAACGACTTAGTTTAATTGAATTCGCAAAGTTTTATCAAGGCATCCGAGACATTCGGAGCTCTGATATTTTCCCTAGATTTCCATATTTATTCTTAAACGTCTGGGTGGTTTTTTCGCTAACACAGCCTTCTTTTTCATGTGTATTACTACACAGACCAGTTCAGACATGAACTCCAGTGCAACTTGCTGACAATTGTGTTTTCCTACCTACCTTTATTTCGTACTTGTTATGCTAGAATTTAAATGTTTCCTTTTTACAGGATGACGATTATAACACTTAGGTTTCATGTATCGTGACAGTTTTCTCAAGTTACTACTTTTTTCTACTCAACTTATGTTTACTTGCGGTTGACCATGCTAAATGAATGCTTGCCACTATTATTAGTAACAAATTTCGTTACCTTACTGTTATGTTAGCAACTACCAAAATTTTGTTGCTAACCGTCATTGACAAGCTAGTGGTACAATTCGCGTTCACTTCTCAACCATAAAGATAACTTCAGCTTTCATGTCACAACTAGAGTTTGTATGCTGTAATTTGCACAACTAGGGATTTCCGTTCAAACGCATAACTTCATTTCACCTGACTGTTTAAAACATTAAATTTTAAATTAAAATTCGTGAAGAAATTAGTATAAGTTTCTCTAATAGGTGCAGTTCACTTCCAGAAATTTTATCCTACCTTACAAAAGCTAACAAAACCATATACTACACACTGCCGATTATTTTAGTTCATTTAAACAATACAGATATGTTGCTTTTCATGAGGTAAGACTTTTAGAATAAAGGAAGATTGCCATCACAGACACAAAATACTTCGTGATAAGGTTAGAATAATATTGTCAGTTAATATAATCATACCCTTACGCTATGAAGACTCTTATCAACAGCTGCCTTCACTCCATAGTGAAGATCAGATGGCCACAAAGAATAACCAACAAGAAACTCTAGTAACGAACCAATTAAGAATGTGCGTCGGTGGCACAGTGGTTAGGATTCTCGCCGACCATGCACATGGTCCGAGGTTCGACCCCCTGCCGATGCACACCTGATATCTATGGTCAGCCTGCAAAATTTGGGCTACCGATATCATACTCTGAAAATTCCATGCTTGTAGCAAAAATACTGTGTGATTTCAAGCGGTAATCAATCAATAAATAAATAAATATCGCCCCACAGATATGCAGAAGAAAATGCAGGAGGATTTGAAACCTTTGAGTGACATCACGCGCCATACTCTCTATTGGAATCCGAATGGGAGCTGACGAGTCAGGCCTCCAAGGATGACATAGGAATCATGCAACGATGAAATGAAAGCTTTTGGGCAGTTATGAAGTCGGATGAAGAGGACTGAAGAGAACAGAGTGAAATAGAGATGTGCTGTTGCTCCACTCAGAACCCGAGCGAATAATAATATGCTACGTTTTCAGGTTTTGCATTCTTCTTTAGTATTTCTGCTCAAATTGTAAATTTTAAAATATTTATTCTCAAAAAAATAACCACATTTTTACAGCACATTAATCTAAGGATATTTCAACACCACTCTGAAAACGTCCGAAGGTTAGGGAGCACCATTCAGTTGTCTAACCCTATTCTTGAATTTGTCAATAATATGAGTCCTCAACTCTAAAAGTGGTCGGATCTAGGCACTTAACGTTGAGTGGTTAAAAAATATCACCGTTCATACACCAAATCAGAAAGAAAGATGAGGCAGTAACTCATCGAAAAAGACATTGCGAAATGGTCGCGCTATGTCGTGAATAGGCAGAAGTTAGAATTCAACAACAATGAGATCGGGTCTCAGTGGCTCAATGGTCTACGAGCTCACCTTGTAACCAGAAAGTCCTGAGTTCGAACCCCGGCGGGTGCGCGCTGATGAAGGGTCCCAAATTAGAACGAAACAGCTGTCCAGTACTCCCAGATTTTCCAGTGGTTCTCTAATTGATGTCAGCTCACGATGAAATCCTCCATGAAATGTCAAAACACTTTTAATTTGAGAAAAAAGCTACTACATTAATAAGTTTATTACATTTAGGTATAAAAATTCAGAGAACATCACAATATGAAGAATACGTTTTCGAATCTTGACAATTTTGAGCACATTTCAGAGACAAACCAACAAAATAAGATAATCAGAAGATAGAAATTTAGTTGACATAAACAGCATACTCAACGAAACCGCTATAAAGTCTCACACTGGATCACATAACTTTAGTAACTGAAGCTTCACCTTCATAACGCGTTAACCAACTGCTGATTTACTAATTACTTGTGATAGTACACATAAGTGATAACCGAATAACTGGCCGGAGGATTTGACTTTAAACCTTAGACATATATTCCACATTTATTATTCTAAAAATACTGAGACGTTACTGTAACTCTTTTTAAAGGTAGTTGTTCACTTCACATTCTCTCAGGGAGGCCATTGGATATGACCCCTAGGTGAAGTTAAGTTTGGTGAGCAACAGAACCCCATGAATGTAAACACGTTTACAATGTAAATATTTACACATATGTCGAAATTCTGCTCTTTTTTTATTAGATTCCAATGTTCGCCCCTTCCGAATAACTAAATTAATAAACGACCTGAATAAGTTTGCAAAAAGTTATTTGTAATCTAAGGTCAGATAAATGAATAAATTTCACGAGTAAACGTCTTTTAAAAATATTTATTTTCAATTTTATTAGGAGTTCTTCCTCTTTATTCTTTTCGAAGAATTTTTTTTAATTAACTGGTTGTTAATTTTGAAAAAGAAACTCATTTGACTTCAAATATTTCTATGACTGTTTTTGTTTGTGCTCAATAGAGAGCCTTTTTGTTAAAATTAACGAGGGGAATTTTATTGTTATTGTTAATATTGAGTTTATATTTCCCTGCTTGTTGAAGGCAGCTAGCTGTTAAATTAAACAAAATTTATTAAAACTAGTAGTTTAACCTCATAATATTAATAATAACAATGGCAATAATATACTTGTGTCTGTTTGTTTGTGTTATTACATAAACCCACTTATGAACAAAAATACTTGAACAACCTAATTTAGGGACAACCTGGGTGTGGTCGGTCATAAATGACTAATGTCCGGAATGAGTTTGTTTTTTCTTTATAAGAGAAAGCTTGTTAATAATTAATTAATCAGTACTCAAAGCCTGAGAGTTGTTGTGTTTTTTTTCAAGAAAAGAAAACGGTTCATGCTAATTTATGAACAAAAGATGTGACTGTAAAAAGGTGTAAGTAAGACCGAACTTGCATTAAAAGTGGGATTAGAGTAGTTCTCTCCTGTTCATTGACTAATCTGTAAGGACGGTTTTATTCCAGTCAGAGGATATTCTACTCGACTGTCATAAGAATGGGAAAAATGTTACTGTTTGGACTTAATTACATCAACTATTTATCATAATTTCAGACAGTTGTGCCACAGTATGAAACAGACGTCACAACACTACTGAAATATGACATATAGCTACAATAATCTTTTGATGTGTCAAGATGATTTTCTTAATTCCAGAGTTATTATGGAATAAATGCTTAGCACAGTATGGTTAATTTCAAAGCAGATTTCGTCAGGAATCAATATCATTTATACAATTACTGAAAGCCATATAGCACTGGACAGTTCACTCCTCCGAGTCTAGAACTTTACTAATGGAGTCGACTTTTACTAGCTTTATAGAGTTGGGGATTGACTCAAAACCGGGGAATAGTCTTGTTAACCTAGAATGTATCAATGATATTATCCTACTAGTTGAAGAAGCTGATAGAAGGCTGAGTCTTTTGAACACCTTGATCGGAAATCTTCCAATGTTTTGCATGCGATCTACTCCTGTCAAATGTAAAGTGATGCTACAGGACCAGAATTCACCGACTGTTAGCTTAAAGATAAGAAGTGAAGTAATAAAGCAGGTTAATTGCCTTACGTGGGAAGTTGAATCAGCCCCACCAGGCTGGTTGCTGATGAAATCTCAGCATGGATACAAAAGGCTCGTTTGGTATCTACCAGTTTAGATAATCTCTGGCGTAGAAGTTATGTCCAGCTGCGGATCAAAGGATGTATGTACTGCATACCAGTTCACTCTGTTCCTCTTTATGGCTGTGCGGCATGGTCATTGAAAATTGAAGATACGAAAAGTCTGGCTAGCTGTCTTTGATCATAGTTGTCTGAGTTCCGTTTCCCATGTTGGGTGGTATAGTAGGATGGGTGTCGAGCGTTAGATAAGGAGGTTAAGTCAGTCAATGAAGTTGTAAGGCTACGTCGATTGAGATGGTTAGAAAATGTCTTATGTATGCCTGGCCTACATAAGATCAGGTTGGGAAGGAGCTAGTGGTGATCAAGCCAAAAATTGGAATCGGTTCATGAAATCCTTGATAGTTAGTTTAAGCCACGTAGGGAGGTGTAGGCTTCGTGTTTGGGATGGATAAAAGTTTGCCGTTTGAAACGATGGGCACTGGGTTCGAGTCCCAGTATGAACACCGGCATTCAATGAAAGTACAGATCCCAAATAGGACGGAACACGTATCCTCAACTCCACTGCTAGTCACCATCCAACAAACTGCTTCAGGACAATATACTGTTATTTCTGTTCATTCTAGAAATCTTCAGAAACTGTGGCTACTGCCCGTGATCACACCAACTGTTCAAATTGTTTATCGTCAGAAATTTTACTTGAAATATTACCAAAATAAAAATTACCATTGTGTGTAAACTACTGAAATATATTGTGATTAATTTGATCTCTTCCTCAATGCACAAACGTTTCACTGACATTAATTTATGAGGAACATTATACTTTCCACTGTCCAGAAAGCACCTTACTAAAAACAATGCTACCAATTTACAATCGTACCTACTTTTTAGAACGATTTCCATTCCTTCATTTTGAGTTTTAAATGGCCCACTTAATAATCCAAGAAGAAGAGTGACTTTCTCTGAATCTGTGAACATACACAACACTTATAAGCCTCAATAAGCGCACTGTCTTCTCCCCTCATCTAGGTTAGCTAACGGAGTCGATAATTTAACCATGCAGATGACTCTGACAATAATAAAGACAACGAATATGATGATACCATTAAACATGGCCACCTCCGTCACTATTTTTTCTTTCTGGACACGAATCCGAAGTGCAGAGAAAATAAATTTTCGTTTATATTGACATATTGTAACGCAACATATGGATATCTGAATAGAAATTCTCTCTCACTTTTGTGACAATTAGATCATTTCTGTCACTGTTGCATAGTACAGTGATGAGAAATGGTCATTAGGAGAATTTCTAGTATCCACCTAATAAAAAAATGCTATCCTCACAAATAAGAAGATATGAAAATAGGGGCAATTATTGTATACTTTCAACATGGTTACCAAAATAGCAGTTCATTTATTTGTTTTTTTGGTTTGTTAATATTTTCTAAAACAGCAAATGTACATAATTAGGTGTACATCTTTTTTTCTTTCTGTAATCATCAAATATCTTTAGGGCATAAACAGCCCCACTACAGATGTCACAAAAATATTCAAGAATTTTGAATTTATTAGGAGAATAATAATAATAATGATAGAAAGTGGGATAGAAAGTAATGAATTCCTCTGGGTGTAAACATATTTCTAATTAATTGGTTCGAAAGTCTTCTCTCAGTTGGGAGGTAACTGGCTAAGTCAGTAAGCGCTAAGAAGAAAGTCTTCTTCCTCGACATTATCGTCTTATTAAACGCTAACTTATTCAGGTGACTGAAAGAAGACATGACATACTTTTTGATTTCCAACTGCATACTGTATCGACATATTTTTTGGGACCTAAGTGAATTTTTCCAGCGAGAAGAATTTCAAAAGTTTGTTACACCAGTTGACGTCAGATAGAGAACCTTTGGAAAACCAGGCAGTACCGGACAGCTGTTTTATCCTAGTTTGGAACTCAAGACATTGTGGTTACAAGGCAAGTCTGTAGAGCATCCAGTCACTGGGACCCATTCCAATGGAAAATGAATCCCAGCTTCTGCCATTTCGCGATGTGTAGGTATTAGTAGCAGTAATAACGATATAGTAGTGCTCAATTCATTAAAGCGAAATTCTGCCTACTAAACAAATATCCAGTTCTTACTGTTGGTCAAAATACGCAGAATTAAGCCCCATTCAACGTGTGAAATAACAAGTCAGTGCTACATTGTTCAACACCATATTTTCAAAATAATTTTGTAACTCTATTCTCAGTGCATAATTAATTAATTAAGGGTATGATACAACAGATGTCCATCATAATTATTACCAGGTTATAATCATTACAAGTGTGTGTGTGTGATATGCAAGCCTCTAGAGAATTGTAAGCTATTCCCCTACACATACTACCCATCCAGTTGAAATTA
This sequence comes from Trichobilharzia szidati, assembly GCA_944472155.2. NCBI lineage: Eukaryota > Metazoa > Platyhelminthes > Trematoda > Strigeidida > Schistosomatidae > Trichobilharzia > Trichobilharzia szidati. Next base: position 60,361,402 of record OX235271.1, on the reverse strand, counting down.
ACTCATGAAGTGAATAAGGCAAATTCAAATTGATAATTATCACTTCCCATCTTAAGGTCATCAGTAAATATTCAGCTGCTTTGGTCTTACGCAAATTATTTATTAAATTAATTTAATTATAGCTGGTAAATTAAGAAGAAAATAAAGGTGTGAAAAGATTTAATTTAAATGCAAGAGAAGCATTGGCGAATATATAAATATGTTCACCTCATAAATGTAATATCAAGCTGGAAACGCCAACAGTGAACAGCCTAGTAACACTGAGTTGCTAATATATATATATATATATATATATATATATATATATATATAATGACCTGAAATTGCAATGCTTATAATAAATATCAAAACATGTTCTTAGTTTTGTTGATGTAATAGGCATTTTCAAACATTGGTAACATGAAATGTGTTCACGGACAACTGTAATCAACATTTTTATTGATTAAATGAGAATTATTTGAGATATTTTGACTCTTTGTGAACTAAATCGACTTTCCGCTTCAACTATTCTACATAATGGATGCCAGGTAATTGAAAAATGCATGTCTTTTCCTATCTGGAAATTTTCTAGGCGCATATAATTCACTAAGATGTTTAATAAACTTGACATCCATGTTTGTCAGTCTCCTGAGTTTCTTACTTCAAAAGCAACGTTTTTCAGCAAAGCTTTTTAATTTTCTTCTAGGTCGGTATAGTGGATTATAATTCGTGCTCAAAGAAAATTAACATGTGAAACAAATGCTTTTCAACCCTCCAAATATCAGCGAAATAAAGAAGAAGCATAATTTATGAATAGTAGACTCTTGATTCATCCCTTGAAGTTTTCAAAACCAACTAGAAGTCATCAGTATGTTTAGACAGAGTTGACTATAAGATAAGAAGATTTTTGTTGCTTGCGAATGACGCTGTTAGGGATGAAAACTAAGTACGCTTTCCTTTGGAAACCAGAAATATTCAGATTACAGTATGCTATTTGCCTGGTACCACAAATGATAGTCAAGAAAGCAAGCAAAATAGTATGATAGCAGAAGTACTTGGAAACCACCCACTTCAAGTAGTAATGCTTAGCAGCCAGAACGAAGCGGTCTAGGGAGCTATTTCTCTCGTTTGGGACCGAGTGCTTTCCAGACTGCTTTCAGATTAATGAAGATCTTTCTTACCTTTCTGATCATGGCTTTGACATCTTCATCCTTGCTGCCTGTGGTTGCAACAATGTTGCCTGGATCAGTAAGAAAGGTCACCCCTTCCATATTTTTCCCGTCGACGGCGACTGCTGCTTGTTTTTGTTGGTTAGGTATCTTTACGTTCAGTTGGAAGTTTGATCTTCACTACGTCTGTAAGTCTTCGAGTTTGTGTGACATTAAACATAAATCATCGACGAAGTCCAGATCTTCTTGTCAATTCAACGTGTCCCTGTCTTCTCGCTCCCGACTCACAGACATCCGTATAATCCAGTCCACCACATTCAGGAACATCATCGGTGATAGTAGGCAGCTTTATCTTATTCCTCTCTTCACTTTAATGGCTTCTCTAAGTTTTCCGTTGTGGACCACCTGCCATGTGACACTGTCATATAAATGCTGATTGAGGTTGATAAAGATTCGGGCACTGCACAGCATATTGTTGAAGTATTTTGCGAATTACTTATCTCAATACTGCTGAAGATCTTTCCGAAGCCAATGAAGTTGGGGTAAAGATTTGATTAATATTCTCTCTTATGTTCAGTCAAAAGTCATAACTGGCTGGTTTCAACGCAGAACTTAACACCGATTGTGCAGCAGTTCAAGTTGCCATACTCTATGTAGCACACAAAGCAAGGGAAGAAAGTAAAAAGAAATGCAAAACAGTGACAGTAAACGGAAATATGAGGCAAAAAGGATAGTAATATCGAAGAACAATATAATTTCATTGGGTATTATAAGTCACAAGGAGTGGGTGCATCTGTGCCATTGAGAAAGATTTTGAGCCATATCACCAATTGTCTCCAGCCATTGGTGTTTACCACCCCGAGGACCCCAATCAGGACGTCTACACCTTCCTATGTGGCTTAAACTAACTGATGAAATGTTTTATTTGACCACCACTGGCTTGCTCTTTTCCAATCTGATCCACCATATATCAGCTAATATTGCCCGCCAAGAAAGGCGATGGCTAGGCATACGTAATACATGTTCTCACCATCTCAAAAGGTATAGTGTTTCGACTCGATCAACACATGATTTGCTTTTGCCAAACCTTGAAACAGTAGCAAATACTGCCAAAATAGTTATCTGTTAATTTAATATTTTGGTCTCATTTATGCCAATCGTGGGTTAACACTAGCTAATTCTACATCGAAATCAACGGAAATCCCCACAAAATCCCATTATCTAAGTATTAACTAGTTAATCATAGAAAATCAGAGTGCACTGAATATCTGTTTGAACCTAGCTTTGAACTACTTATCGCTTCATACCTACAGTTCATAAGTGATCATGTCTATGAGTGCTAGGCCTCGCTGCAACCATGTGACTATCTAGCCGGCATGTTGGTATCCAGTATATCATGTGTTTCCAACTTCTCCTGGTTCGAGATACAGTGCTACAACAAACCCCATCGAAACCATTTAAACCCGAATAACAGGTGTACATAAGCAACAACAACAGGTGGGGTGTATCAGATTTTAACCTTAGTGAATGAAAATAATTCACTGACCAAAAGTATTTGTTCTACAAAAATAAAAATTAAAAAAATAAGCCATTTTAAAAATAAAAAAAAGAAGAAAAGCACTCAAAGCTGAAAAGTTAATTATCCGATGCAAAGTTTTCAAATATAATATGATTTATGAAAGACTTGAAATAACTATTTAAGTAAACGGTAATATATTAAAACAATATCATCTCATATTTCAGTCTAGACTAAACTAGTATTATTGGAACCAAGTGGCTAATTTCTAGTCTCTTATGAACATATGCCTTCAAATATTTAAAGTGGTATACAAGCGATCAGTTTATTTATTTTACTGAAGAAATGATTTTGATAAAGAAACTTTATGTTATTATTTGTAAGTTAAATAAATATTCAGCAACACTGAAGTGTATCTAGTGTTATCATAAATTAACTTTTGTCAAGCCTTGAAATAAAAGCAAAGTCATAAAAATATCCATTTCAGTTTACAAAATTGTTTGTTTTACTGCACTAATTGTGTTATGAAATATCGCTTTCAAATAGTAGAACAAAAGGTTATAAGTAACTAACAAATCAACACAACTTGTTTATATGAGAATACAGAGCAGGAAGCTCTAATGAAATTACTCTAAGTCACTTCAGTGGGGAACTTCATGTCTATGAAAAAAACAGTACAGAATTCTTTCAAGCTTTTAAATGTTCGAATAACGCATTTTGTGAACTAAACTATACCCAGGATCAGGAGACTTTCGAAGCTATGAGTCATTGGATTTGACCAATGTACTACAAAGAATTAGTGACTTCTGTAGCCTACCAGTTTAAGTTTCAAGGGAAATGCTGACTGATAACATAAGCTGGAGATGGTAATATTTTATCAATAGACAAAAGTTGGAATCTATGGGTCAATGGATTCCAAAACTGCGACTGCATGGTAGACGTGGTCGGCGCTTAATTTGGAGGTTTCTCTGAAGATTCCTGAACTGGGATGAGAAAGTCGCCTAGTATTTCTTCGTTTTCAGTGATTCTACGTTTGACGATTACGGTTTGAACCTCGAGTTAAAGAATACAGGACAACTAATGGAAATTCAAATAGTATTTTTTAAATAAATAAGTTCATCAGTTGGTGATAGGCATAACTTTTATTTCGTGAAAGAAGCCGATTCACCTTTAAAAATGAATACGCAGACTACTGATAGACTAAAATGAGTAGCTGGAAACCACTCGCATCAAATAGTAGTGCTTGCTACGTGGATAGAAGTGGTCTGAACATCAGACAGCTGTTCCGCTATTTTGGGGCCAACTTCATCAGTAGTGTATTAGGTTCGACTTGAAAATGACGAATTTAACTCTGTGTACTACCAGTTCACTAAAGCAGCTCATAATTTAGCTGATTTGAACGATTTGAGTCAAACGGGGGATACCACTGATGAGCTCGGCACCGAACAGGTAAAATGGCCGTTCGCTCTTTAGATCACTTCGACCTAGCTAGCAGGCACTACTGGTTGATACGTGTGGTATACAACAACTCATCTCAATCAATCAGTAGTGTATAGTTTCGCACATTTATACTTACCTTCTTAATTATCACTTTCTGCATCAAGCAGATTACACTTTTTGATCTGAATATTTTCGGTTTCTAAAGGAAACTCTGCTGAAATTTCATCTCAAATTGTGTAGCTTGCAAATCACGAGTTTCGGTGCTTCTATGGATCCTATCTTAAAATTAAGTCTCATATCAATTAATGGGACAATCATGAAAATTACAATTCAGCTGTCAGCTGACATGCTTTGATGTCCAGAATTTTTCAGTCCCTAAACAATCCATAATATCTACCTTTAGATTTTAAAATACCTTACAATGCAGCACAAAGTTTTTGTGAATTTCTCCCGAAAGAAATCCGAAACGATAATCCAAACTATAGATTTAACCACACGTAGAGTGACGCGTAAAGTACGAAATACAGGATATTCTGCAATACGGTACTTTATTACATAAAAATAGATATATAATATACAAACCTCAAAATGTGAGGTGTCTGTGGCTAAATGCCGTCAAATGCACAACCACTGTGCAGTCAATAAGTAAAAACAGCAATGCTGTGTCAAGGTCGATCCACGTGTCGGTTCAGACGGCCTGCGAATGCCAAGCAAAGAATAAACAAATATGAACAAACGACTTTCAGTAGTAAAGCATACGTGTACCCTACACATATGCTATGCACCGACAAACAACGCAGATCTCGAAAAGAAAGAAGAATTCTACAGACAACTGCAGGTAACAATGGACAATACTCCAGTCAGCGACATTAAAATACTAATGGGAGACATGAACGCCAAACTGGGATCAGACAACACAGGAAGGGAACTCATCATGGGTGGAGAATCTCTTGGAGAAATGAATGAAAACGAAGAACTCTTCACCAACTTCTGCGCCTTCAATGAACTAGTGATTGGTGGCAGCGTATACAAACACAAGGATTTCCACAAAGCTACATGCGTGTCAAAAGATAGGCGAACCAAAAACCAAATTGACTTCATCTCAATACTGCTCAAGGAAGTGGAGGCGCAGCCCACTGGACACAAAAGTAAGAAGAGGAGCAGACTTCGGTTCAGACCGCTACCTCGCACAAGGAGCACTCCAAATCAAATTAAAAGCTTTCAGAGAATCAGGAGCTGCAGATAGACCACAAGCCAAGTTCAACACTCAAAAACTGAAGGACCAGGACATAAAGGACATCTTCACTGCAAGCATAAAGGACAAAGCCGAGACACAAATCAACACTAGCGAAGAGGTCAGCGTCGAAAAGCACTGGAACAACTTGAAAACAGTGTGGAGTCAAATCTGCATGGAAGTTCTAGGCAGAAAGAAGAGACAGGACAAACAGTGGCTCACTACGGACACTTGGAGACTGATAGAAGAGAGAGGGATGGTGAAACAAAAGATTCTCCAGTGCACCGACGAGCAACAAGAACAGGATTTGAATGCAAACTACAAGACACTGAACAAAAGAGTAAAGAAGAGTGCCAGAGAAGACAAAAGAAAATATTGTGAAGCCATGGCAAGTGAAGGAGAACAAGCTGCAGGCAAAGGAGACCTCGCGACACTCTACCAAACAACTAGGTACCTATCGGGAAAACGTTCGACACAAATTAGGCGGGTGAAGGATGACAATGGAAAGTCACTGAACAAAGAAGTGGAGCAGAGGAAACATTGGGCTGAACACATGAAAAGACTCCTAAATCGACCACCTACAACGCGCCCAACAATACCGACAACGGAGACAGAGCTACTAGTGAACACCAACCCCCCGACGAAATCAGAAGTGCTGAAGGCAATCAAGATGCTAAAAGCTGGAAAAGCAGCAGGACCACATGGAATACCAGCAAAAGCATTGAAAATGGACCCAGAGACAGCAGCAGGCTTGATGACGCCACTACTGGAGAAGGTGTGGAAAGAAGGCAAAGTACCCGAGGATTGGAAGAAAGGATACTTATTCAAACTACCAAAGAAAGGAGACCTAAGTCAATGCAAGAACTGGCGCGGAATTATGCTCCTGTCCATCCCAAGCAAAATACTAAGCCACCTCATCCTGGAGAGAATCAAACATGCCAACCTGGATGAAAAACTTCGACCGGAACAGTCTGGATTCAGGAGAAACAAGTCATGCATTGATCAAATCGCCACATTACGGATCATCACTGAACAAAGCTTGGAATGGCAGTCACCTCTCCATCTCAACTTCAGCGACTTTGAAAAGGCCTTCGACAGCGCAGCGTGGATCGAGAGGTGATTTGGAAACTACTTCGCTACTACGGGGTGTCACTGACAATTATACATTTCATCCAACAGTTGCACGACAATGATGCATGCCGATTAATCCACAACGGGAAACTCACGGAATCTTTGGAAGTGAAGGCGGGAGTAAGACAAGGCTGCCTACTATCGCCAATGATTTTCCCAATTGCAGTAGACTGGATAATGTGACAAACAGCGGGCAATGAGGAAACAGGCATAAAATGGACACACAAAGAACTTGGAGGATCTTGACTTCGCCGATGATATATGTCTGATTTCCTACAAACTGGAAGATATGCAAGCAAAAAGCAACAAGTTGGCAGAAGAAGCATCAAATATAGGACTTCAGGTGAACATAGAGAAAACAGAGGTGATGAAAATTCCTGGGCAACACCACCAACAGCAACAATAACAGACAACAATCAGCATAAATGGAAGGAACCTGAAAGAAACAACCTTTTTTACATACCTGGGAAGCATCGTTTCGACTACAGGTGGGCGGAACTGACGAGGATATAAAAGCAAGAATCGGAAAAGCAAGACAAGCTTTCACTACTCTCAAGTCTGTGTGGAGGTCAACAGCACTCAGCATCAAAACTAAGATCCGGATTTTCAACTTCAATGTGAAGGCAGCGCTACTATACGAATCAGAGACTTGGCTAGCGCGTCATAAAGTGCATCTCAAACAAACTACAGAGCTTCATTAACAGCTGTCTTCGCTCAATAATCAAGACCAGATGGATGGCCAGAAAAGATCAGCAACAGAGATCTCTGGGAACAAACCAACCAGGAACCGATTGTGAAAGAAATAGGCAGGAAGAAATGGAGATGGATTGGTTGGCCATACTCTGTGGAAACCATCAAGTGACATCACTAGACAAGCCATTGCTCGAGTGGAACCCGAAAGAGAAGCGACGAGTTGGTCGTCAGTGCAAGGGTGGCTTGGAGGAGGTCATGTGAAGAGGAGATGAAAGCATGTGGGCAGACTTGGAGCCAGGTGGATACTCTAGCAGAGAACCGAACGCAATGGAGACGCACAGCTGAAGCCCTATGTTTCTCAAGGAATTAAAGGAGACAATAATAATAATAATAATAATAATAATAATAGGAAACAAAAGATATAGGAAGAATTTACACTCGATAGTGTTCAGTGTTTAAATATATTTCGTCGATCCCCCATTATAATTTCTTTCTTCGTGTTTAGTTTTTAACTACTCACCCGTTGCAAGTAGTATTAGTTCATGCCTCGTAAATAGTAATGCATCGGTGTGTTGAAATCATTTAGCAACTGTTACACTCTAACTTTTCCAAAGGTGCCTATTAGAAAGAGTGTGAAAGAGGAATATTCGTCTTTCACATGTGTCCATGGACATAGATCAAGTTGAAGTACTGAAATGATGGTCAAATAACAACGGAGATCAATAAACCAAAGACGAGATCGGTTCTGGTATTAAAACAAAGTTTACCAAGATAAGGAAAATTTATCAAAGAAGGTTTAATGTGATGACTAACTATTTTTAAACACACAAAGATGGCTTAAACTTTCATATTGCTAGGGCTTCCACAGATTTGAGGATACCCCCAAACACGTCTTATGCGTAGGTTTAAAAGTGGTGCAAACACCAATTTTATACCCTCTGTCCATTATATGTATCTCAATAGAACAGTTAGGTTGTCGGTTTTCCTTTTCTTTTCACTTTATTAGAGTCATCATTATTCGATAGTTGTTCACCGAACGGTAAGTCGCCTCACGGTTATTATTTTATCACTACTATTGTTATTTGTCACCTTCTACATCTAACGTGTCCTGTTTGTTTGTGTCTTTTTCTGTAGTATATATAATGTCTCCTACACCATTGACTATAATTCACCCATTGATCAGTGAACAAAGAATATTCCTTTCGATAACGTTCAACAGTTATATATTCATAATGTTAACAGACAAATTTTTATTGACAATATTGTATTCTAAGTGACACTGAATCATTAACACCTATATTCCAAGAGGCATCTACGAATGGAGTGTTAAGTATTTATAGTTGGAATCATATGTCTGTAGTGTTAAACTAAACACCAGATTTCCCAACTAGATGATCATGATAATCGAGGTTACATTAATCAGTGCTCATGGGTGAAGTTAAACTTTAAGCCACCAGTAAATGCCAACGAACGGATGACCCTGGACACACCAACCACATGAAAAAGGTGATTTTCACGTATAAATGTGATATATTTATGAAAGCTCTGAATAAAAGGCATGAAACTGTTGCACAAGGTACGTATTCTTGAAGTGTGATACAAATGGTTGCCAGTTTTGCACTGAAGTATCAATAGAGTATTAAACCACATTCTATACATGTATTCACCTAGGTCTTCTAACTCTCACCCTGACCCTAATCTTTCCTTAACCTAACCCTAAAGCGAAACTAAGTCCAATCGAACTTGGACCAACTCTAACACCTCCCTTTTTAGATTAACCTAACCCTAACCTGTCCTTAGCCCGAACCTTAGTCTTAATCTTTTGTAACCTTAATTTAGACTTACCACATGTCCTGTTTAATATCAAAACACTTCATCATGATTCATATTCATGATTCTAATGTTATTTGCCTGACTTCACTAACTTGCTAACTGAGATCTCCAGGGTCACTGGTGTAGTCACGCTCCGCTGGTATTAACTGGTGCTTAAAGTTTAATTTGGTATGCTCGTAATTAATTTTCACGGTGAATTTAGACTGGTTGTGAACTTTATGTGTCCAAATAGTTCCACATTAATTGGACGCCAGGTGAAAGGTAGACACATTTGAAAAATTATATTTGCATACATTTGAGGGAAATTGAAATAAATAATTCCTACGTTTCTTCTATAAAGTGGTACGAACTTCTTCAGGGGGATAATGGAAATTAAAATATCAAAGTTGTATATAACTGGCACACCTCTATGAAATTGTTTTCCAGTCATGTCTGAATGATGAATAGTTGTCAAAAGTTAAATAGACCAAGCTGCATGAACTGTGATCAACATCTGACCAGATAGTTTTTTAACAGCAGAAGACAAGGGAATTCGGTAAAGGAATAATTTATGAGAAACTCGATACGCAGATATAGGCAAGATACGTTTATCATTATTATTGTATCCTTTAATTCCTACAGGAACATAGGGCTTCAGCCGTGCGTCTCTATTGCGTTCGGTTCTCTGCTAGAGTCTTTACCTGGCTCCAAGTCTGCCCACACGCTTTCATCTCCTCTTCACATGACCTCCTCCAAGTCACACTTGCACTGACCACCAACTCACTGCTTCCCATTCGTGTTCCTCTAGAGTGATGGCCTAGCGTGTGATGCCACTTGATGGTTTTTTGAGAGTATGGCCAATCCACCTCCATTTCTTCCTACCTATTTGTTTCACAATCGATTCCCGGTTGGTTTGCTCCCAGAGATCCCTGTTGTTGATCTTTTCTGGCCGGCCATCTGATCTTGGGTATTGAGCGAAGACAACTGTTAATGAAGCTCTGTAGTTTGTTTGAGATGCTCTATATGACGCGCAGTGCAAATCTCTGATCCGTATAGTAGCACTGACTTTACATTGGAGTTGAAAATCCGGATCTTATTTTTGATGCTGAGTGCTGCTGACCTCCTCACAGACTTGAGAGCAGTGAAAGCTTGTCTTGCTTTTCCGATTCTTCCAGTCTACTGCAATTGGGAAAATCATTGGCGATAGTAGGCAGCCTTGTCTTACTCCCGCCTTCACTTCCAAAGATTCCGTGAGTTTCCCGTTGTGGATTAATCGGCATGCATCATTGTCGTGCAACTGTTGGATGAAATGTATAATTGTCAGTGACACCCCGTAGTAGCGAAGTAGTTTCCAAATCACCTCTCGATCCACGCTGCGCTGTCGAAGGCCTTTTCAAAGTCGCTGAAGTTGAGATGGAGAGGTGACTGCCATTCCAAGCTTTGTTCAGTGATGATCCGTAATGTGGCGATTTGATCAATGCATGACTTGTTTCTCCTGAATCCAGACTGTTCCGGTCGAAGTTTTTCATCCAGGTTGGCATGTTTGATTCTCTCCAGGATGAGGTGGCTTAGTATTTTGCTTGGGATGGACAGGAGCATAATTCCGCGCCAGTTCTTGCATTGACTTAGGTCTCCTTTCTTTGGTAGTTTGAATAAGTATCCTTTCTTCCAATCCTCGGGTACTTCGCCTTCTTTCCACACCTTCCCCAGTAGTGACGTCATCAAGCCTGCTGCTGTCTCTGGGTCCATTTTCAATGCTTCTGCTGGTATTCCATTTGGTCCTGCTGCTTTTCCAGCTTTTAGCGTCTTGATACGTTTAGAATAACAATTTGCACATAGCTTCGGCATTGTCCTCCATTGTTTTTCTTTTATGTTTTCTGTGTTGTTTCACAAGCATGGTTCATCAAATCCATCTGTTGGCCATAGTATATTAGGTCTCCTGTTCTCACCATTTATGGGTTCTGGGGATTCTATTTGCTCTTAAATTCATTTAGGAATATGCTCTGAAGCCAGTCCTTACTTGTAGAGATCAATGAGTCCTCCCTATGTATGCGTGTCGACACGTACATTCGAATTAGTAAATACAGTGTGATGTGACATCATTTTTCTCGGGTTCTGAAGGCTTAGATGGACATATTGACTTCACAATCTCATTTATTATGATCTTAACTGCGTAATAAGTCTTCTTAACCGCAGCGGTCAACCGCTGTCGAGTTACCAAGCTGCTATGATTATCTATATAGGGTAGCTTGATATACACGTCTTTCTTAGTGGCGAGTTGGAGAGTGGGTTTTGGTGTTCTGACTACTTTATATCTCTTAATGGATTTGTCTGGATAATTATTATCAAACAGAGTTTGTGTCAACTTTCTTTCTTCCTCATCAAGTGTGTCATCAGTGCATATTCGTTGGATTTTACTGAAGAAGCACCTTACTAAGGCTCTTTTGAACCGAACAGGGCAGAAACTGTGATAATTAAGATACCATCCCGTCCAGGTAGGCTTCAGAAGCAAACAGAATCCCCAGAACCCATTAATGGTGAGAACAGGAGACCTAACTCCTCTATTGTGAGACATATTATAGAGAGGGGACATAAAATTCATGTTTATACGTCTTTTAAATCTATCTATGGAACGTGTTTGGGGCACATCCTGAAGTTTGTGGAAGCCTAAGCAATTAAGAAAATTAAACCACCTTTACACTTTCAAAAACAATTCGTCATCACCCTAAACCTTCCTTGGTAAACTTTGTTTTGATCCCAGGGTGGATGTACTATTACCTCTCTTATTTGGTTCAATGATATTCATTGTTATTTTCACCTTCAGTATGCCCTTTTAACTTGAGCTAAGTCTGTTTTCTCACCTCTTAACTCTTTGTTAATTTCATGCATATTCCAATGACAAGTCTGTATGCGATCAAACTGTTCAAAATGTGTTGCGCAAAATACATTATACGATTCGGAAAAATTACGTCTTCTTATTGCTTTGTCTAAATTCATAAAGGGAACTAATTGTCTTAAATTCTTATAATGTTGCGTGACGTTTTTCATAACCCACTAACCTTCTTGACTCTACATCCCCTTCTAAGAGTTATACTTGACAAAAGCTATTTTAAAGAGTACACAACACATTTTTTCTTTTGTTGTTGCAATTCCCATTATTATTAAAAACCATATAAATATGTAACAGCAGAAGACTAGAGGCTTGTTAACGGACCTTTGTTCAGAAAAAATGAATTATATTAATACATTCTTAGCCATTTAAAGTTCGGCTAGGTTAGAGGAGAATAAATTATCCTGATTGGTTGACATTTGCACTAAGGTTAAACACGTTGTCCAATGAGATTACTTCATGTCCACACCTTAAACTAAATATAGATTTGAGGAATAAATATTTCTATCTGTGCAGCCATTGACTCAAAATATTTTGGGTTTTGGTCACTCCCTATCAATCTTCACCACGCCATAAATATATACGTATACATGACGGAAGGTTATACCTCAAAGTGATCACATAATACTCTACTCGTGAATTTATATATTCTGGGTTAGAGAAGTCAATTGGTTATTGACAACTGTTTCATCTTTATTTAAAATTCTTCCGCAGTACTCACCTGTAACTTTATACAAGGTCGATATTTGGGTGATAAATAAATGGAGTAAATGGTAGGTTGGATGCAATATGTAGAAGTTATAATAGCAGGCCCAAAAATTCAAACAGGCCGCCAAGGCTTTCTGTCAGAAATCAGCCAGTGGTTCACGGAAAACGGTCTTACCCTAAACCCCTCCAAATGCCAAACAGTCAATTTCACCCTTAGGCCTAAATCCGACCTAAACAAACTGGTTAGCTCTCACGAGGTATGCAACATAGACGGCACTGAAATAGAAACCAAGTCGGAAATTAAATAATTAGGCGTCATTCTATCTGCTGATCTCTCCCGGTTGTCTCATATCTTAGCCATTTGTAAGAAAATGTTCCATCTTACCTTCTACATCAAGAAGTTAAACCATTCTGGTATAACCCAACCCTTACTCCTACAATTCGTTAACTCTCGCATTCTGCCTATTATTCTCTATTGTTCCCCCTTAGTTTTTCCAGGGCTACTGAAGAGAGACTATAACATATTACGCAGGATGTTAAAGATTGTCAGCAGAGTAAGCAACGTGCCACTTAACCATCTTGTTAATACTCTGGTTGACAGGCACATGGACTCATGAGAAAAATGGGCTAAATCCATTTGATCTAACTCACACCACCCTCTTCACTCACAACTCTCCCCTTGCATCTCATCAGGTAAAACCAGAAGCCTATACAGAAAACTATATGCTCGTACCAGCAAGTACAAAACTCAACCATACCCTAATTAGCTCGTGTTCTGTGTGATAAAGAAAGCATTAGGCGTGATACCTATAATTCATTAAATAGTCAGTAGTACAACTGGACCTCGTCTTTCCAACTCATATCATTCATAGGTACAACATTTTCTTCCTTTCTTTTCCTTTTCTCTCTCTCTTTTTTCCGTTATGTGCTGCTTTGTCTCTTTCTTCCGCTTACGCCAGTAAATATGACAGCTCCCACTTTTCTAACACTATCAAACACTATTCAGCTTTAGCTTTGCTACCGACATGCCAATGTGTTGTTGTAATAATGAACTGAGATTTCCTTAATCTATGTAGAATTCTATTTACTGATAATGTACTAACTGGATGCAATTTTTTTCTTCACGTTCCTCAGTGGAACATAGGGCTTCAAGCTAGTGGCTTGAAGTTTCTGTAGCAGTGTTTATTTTACAGGATGGGGTTGCTAGCCTCATGCCCAACCTTTCCTCTTCACCAGCATTATTTCTGGCTTAGCGAGGTATGGAGTGCGTCGGCCGAGGATCGAACCCCGGACCATGTGCATGGTCGGCAAGCGTCCCAACCGCTATACCACCGACGCACTGGATGCAATATTGTAGTAAAAACGCTGAGAATTCCATTCTGTATCACATGTACTGTTTTGGAATAAAGCAAATTATTATTATTATTCTCTAACAATGAACACGTTATCTACTACTCAGTCAGCTGGCTGAAATTCGGCAGTCTAAATCTTTTGACTGGTCTTGTTCAGTTTATTAGGCTTTAGAATATCATGTGAACTAAATGTCTGACCATTAACATTTTTCATTAAGTATTACTTCATATAGCCTATTATTAATCCATGAAATTTGAAATAAGCTGGTTATTCAGGCAACCATCTAACAGTAATCAAAAATACGTTTTTTCAGTCTCCTGTTATAACCATCATTAATATTATTGTAATATACTGAAGAGTGAAGATATTCTTGCAAACAATTTACTCTCGTAAAATACCACATTACATAGATTAAGAGATAGTGATGATTGTACAGACTTCACATATGAATTTCAAATTTCCCACAAAGATGATGGTGAAAGATGTGATTAAAAATAAATTGGAATAATTTAAACAAAACAATTAGAGACTGCCAGATTCAAGACTAGTGTATAAGTAAAGTATGTATAAATTCATCTGAATATGGATATATTATGTGTGTGTTACTTAAATTTACATAATCATAGTCAATTTCTAATTAAGAATAATATATATGTAAATATGTTTCATAAGAAATAGATTCAACTTTTAACGAAAATAGTAATAAGGTCTGTCTTCCGTTCATATTGGACTTAAGTTGCGTATGGTTTCTAGATTTATTCAAGTGATTGCGATTAATTTCAGGTTGAAAGTGAAAATCGTAGATACTGAAGTTTGAAAGAAAAAGGGAAAATGTAGAAATTTACGATCAGTTAATTAGGAGTAACTTAATCTGAATAACAATATGCTCTGAAAAGTATATCAGTAGTATGTATACGTACACATTATTGCAAAAATTTGCGGGATGACAAATTTAACTGAGAAGAAAGCTAGGGAATGAATAAAAGTCTTTAAATAATGCATAAAATTTCTAAAAGCCTTTTATCATTCCTTTAAGTTCCGAATGGGAAATATGGCCTGAAGCAACGAATTTCCAGTAGAAGTGGTATGGTTTTCGCAGGGTTAGACTGCCAACTTCATGACCAACCTTGGCTCTTTTCCGGGTTTATTATAGGCTGGGAAATGAGGAGTTTGTGAGTGCATCGGTTGAGAATTGGACCCAAACAGCATAGAAGGTTGATGAGCATTTAGCCACTGAACCACCAGAATCTAGGATCATTGGGTTATAAGATCAACCTTTTGACAAACCAGCTACTGGGTAAGGCGTTATTCACTGAGCCAGAAAGAACTAAATCACTTTAGGATAATTACCTTTGCTGAGCTATCTGGTTTCCGAATTTTTTGAAAGTCAACTGTTTGCGTTTAGTAGTCATGTATCTGCTATATATATTGAGTAAGTCTGATGACAGATAAACAGTAAAACTGGCTTTTCATATTTTAATTACTGAGCAGAAATGTAATAGTTATAACTGTTTAAACATATTCATGTGATAAGATTGTTTACCTGTCTTTCACTGCCAGAATATATGGAAACATTCGCACTACTTCCAGAAGATTCCCGAAGATTCGTACTTACTGAAATTCACGTTTTTTGTCCTCTGTGAATTGTACCTCTTATTAACAGCCGACCTACTGTCTCAGGTCAATTTTTTTCTGAGCAACAGATGCTTTTAAGAGTGTTTTCATTAAATATTTATTGCTAGACTCTGTAATGAAAGGGACACTATTCTTAATGAATTTTTGTTATGAGGCTTAAAGGTTTCGAATATGTCATCTTGTATCCTCAAGTCTTCAGGCATTCCTCCCGAAGCACTGCAGACGGCCTCAGAGATCACGGCATATGTTCTCACTCCATTACTGCAAAAGGTTTGGATACAAGGAAGAAGAAGCCTGGTTACCTCTTCGAGCTGCTAAAAAAAGGCGACTTACGCCTCACTCTGCAAGAACTGGGATGGAATGATGCTGTTTTCAACGCCAACTAAAATACTAAGTCTCATCAACCTAGAGAGAATAAAAGATGCACTGGATACAGAACTCCGCCCCACCGACTAGAACAAGGTGGATTCAGGAAAAGCGAATCCTTTGCTGATCAAATTGCAACTCTACGCATCGTCGTCACTGAACAAAGCATAGAAAGACAGTCAAATCTCTCTGTACCTCAAATTCATCGACTTCGAAAAGGCCTTTGACAGACAGCACTGACCGAGAAGTTATTTGGAAACTACTTCAACACTACGGCGTGCAGTGCTCAAGTCTTTGTCAACCTCATTCAACAGCTAGCTATATGACAGTGGCACGTGTCAAGTGGTTCACAATGGAAAACTCAGTGAGACGTTTGAAGTACATGCAGGAGTAAGACAAGGCTGGCTGTCTATTATCACCGATTATATTCCTAATTGTGGTGGACTGGATTATACGGAGGACTGTGCGTTGGGAGTGAGAAGACAGGAATACGCTTGGCCACCGATAAGAAGATTCTAGAAGATCTGGATTTCGCGCGTGGATAATATATGTTTCATGTCATACAAACTCAAAGATTTGCATGTGAAAAGCAACAAACCGGCTGGAGAGGCTGGTTGGCAGCGAAGATAGGACTGCAGGTAAACACAGAGAAGACGGAGGTGATGAGGGTAACCAACCAACCAACAACAACAACTAGCACCAGTCACCATCAACTTGAGGAATTTAAAAGAGGTTACCTTCTTCATTTAACCGGCTACGAAGCACCTTTTCAACTACAGGCGGGACTGATGAAGATGTCAGAGCTGGCAAGAATCGGAAAGGCAAGATACGCCTTCATCAATCTGAAAAGGGGTTTGAAAATCTTCTGCACTCGGTCAGCGTAGAGAACAAGATTCGGATTTTCAACACCAATGTGAAGTCAGTCGCTTCTTCTATACGGGTATGAAACTTGCACTGTGCATCACGAAAAGGAATTCCAACGGGTTGCAGATCTTTATCAAAAGCTGCCTTCGTTGGCTCCATACTGACGACCAAATGGCCAGAAAGAATAAGTAACAAGAAACTGTGGGAACAAACCAACCAGCAGTCGATCGCTAAACTAATATATAGTAGAGAATGGAGATTCATCGGGCATACGTTGAGGAGGCCGTTGAATGAAATCGCACTCCAGGATCTCCAGTGGAATTCTAATGGGAAGCGACGAGTGGGTCGTCGGTGCGAGGGTGACATGGAGGCGATCGTGTGGTGAGGAGGAGATGACATATTATAGGAAATAGTGAACCCAGATGAAGAGGACGGCAGAAGATAGGACAAAGTGGAGATGTGTTGTTGAAGCCCCATGTTCCACTCGGAACCCAAGGGAATAATATCAATAATCCATAAGCTATCCAACTGGATATGTATTATTGCTATCGACGATCAATAATTTATTGATTCACATAATCAATTTCAAAAATTCATTTCATTACTAAAATAATATGTATCTTTTTATCGTTTTAATCAGACAAATTTAAATCGATCAAATTTTGGTTAGAAAATACAGTAATAAAAGGAAGTGTACCAAGGCAGTTTGCTTCCCACTTCTTTTTATTATGGAATTCCTCACTGAATGCATGAGGTAGTCGGAGCTGCATTGAAAAGAAGTTCTTTCAAGCCTTGCACCTACCAAACACTTCAACTACGAAACATTATTTCATCCCGTTTCTGTTAATTTGTTGATCACAACTCTTTTTCACAAAAAAAAATATTTCACATATTACGCAACCATTTTATTAACCCTGTATTATTTAGGTGTCTATGACTTTTGTAATTAATTTCCATTTCTTATCGTAATTGCAGATTTTCACACCGAGTTGAGAAAACCATCTCCTTTAAATCTTTTTAATTCCTCTTTGTACGGTTAAACAGCAGTCGTAACTATGCTAATTTTTTGAATGAAAACCTTCTACGTATGTATGTGATTGTACAGCTCTTGAGAATGAAACCTCCGGAAATATATCCACGCCTAAGTTTTTCGCTCCGAGTTACAAACAGTTTAGTTCTAAAGTTAACATTTAACATGGTGATGAAATGTCTAGGATCAAATATCGAAGTTTGTCGAACATTGAGTGATTTCTAGCAATAAATGTTGACATTTTCAAGTGTTATCTCGTAAAAATTTGGTTGCCCTCAAGTTTGATCACAGATTGATATAAGTTAGAAAACCATTGAAAATCTGGGATTACTGTATAGCTGTTTCCTCATTGTTCTGGAATCTTCAGCAGCACGCACTCATGACCTTACGAGACCACCGCGTTGAACATTCAACCACTGGGAAGGAATCCAGTGCCCCATGAGTTCCAAATTCCGTCATTTGGCGATTTTATCTATCATCAACACCAGTCAATATCATCTGCGGATTCTGTCTCACCTAATAACCTGAAGGTCCTGGGTCCGATGCTTGTTGGGGTCATGACTGTGTACCGCTGGAAGATTCCGAAATAGGAAGAAACAGATTTCCAGTACTTCCTGGAATACAATAGTTCTCTAAGTGTTATCTGCCTGTGATTAAAATTGAAATAAATACTTTTTATATGTTAGTCACAAGACACTGGACCGAGATCAGATTATCCGCAATATATATAAAAATAACTTACATCTTCTACAGTAAATACTAATTGATTTTTTTGATTTCTTGGGTGAATACTTGTGACATCAAAACCGTTTCTAAGTCTTGCCATACAATGTAGAAATTCTTCAAAACTTATAGTACACTTCTTTGAATCAATATACCGACATGCTAATGAATGGTAGACTCGATTGCTAACATGATAACCTTCAGGAAAAGGAATGATAACATGTTGTATTAAAATATATAATTAATGAATTGTGCATAATTTACAGAGAAATAAGTGTGTTTTCCCATATTGGAGAACATATTTAGATAAACTTGTGGAATTTCTAATAGTTTTACGGTCTACGTTTGAAATTTGTTGGCAGGAGTCTTGATATCAGACTAGAAACCCTGTTCAGTGCTACTTTGAAAGACTGAGAATTGGATACATAATACACGTGTATTAATAGCTGACTACCTGTGAACCTATAGGAAAACCTATTACAGATTAGAGTATTTTCTTGATGGATCCACTGTGCTTAGGTCGACTTTTCTTGATCATTGAAAACCATAAAAGTTGCGAGTGCATGTTTCCAGATTTCAATATTGACTCGTCATTGTCCAGTCAAACAAAAGTGTTAGTCAAATTTTTATTTATCCTTGCCTGATTAAAAATGTTTGGATTCAGTTGGTCAGAACTATCCCTTTTGTTTAATGCAACAACAAAAAGTTAACAGCATTTACAAGGAATAATGAATTACCACAACAATTCAGTCTGGATCAATAAACCAGTTGTGGAAAATGGAACTAATCAGACATCATTATGCCATACATGACAAAAGAAACTTTTTACGTTTGTTGTACGTTGGTGTTGTACGCCGAAAACACCCAGCTTATAAAATCCAAATCTCAGGGAGCAACAAAATAATAATAATTTTCGGATATTAACTCAATATTTAATCAGTTAGTGCATAAATTGTGTATAAGTTGTCATCCAGTTTTAAGTACTCAAAAAAATCCATTTCTAAGGACTGCTGCCACTTCTCAGTTCAGTCTTGCGTGAAAATCACATAGATCACTATCTGTTCAGAAAAATCTATTAATTTTTTAAGTACACTAGAATTATTCAATTAAATTTTAGATTTTCCCATGGATTGATTGGACCGAAGTGCTTGGTCTCAAGTTGACATGTCGGCTTCTTGTGCGGATGCTTTGACGATGTCTTGGCATGTTATGTTAGAAGTTAACTGGTGGATGGTGACGACTAGCAGTGGAATCCATGATGCGTATTTCGTCCTATTTGGGACTCGTCAACTAGATGTGCCTGCATTCCGCAGTGAGTGATGATGTTCCTACCGAGGCTCGAACTCAGTGTCCATTGTTTCAAACGCCAAAGAGTCATCTACTAGACCGTTTGGGCCACGAGAGACAGCTGTTTCTTGTGCAAAGGGAAAATCTAAAATTGAACTGTATAATTAATATCACCCGTTGCGCAAGAAACAGCTGACTCTCGTGGCCCAAATGGTCTAGCAGATGACGCTTTGGCGTTTGAAACTATGGACACTGAGTTCGAGCCTCGGCAGGAACATCATCACTCACTGGGAATGCAGGTAAATCCAGCTGATCAGGCATAGTTTAAGTCTATACGGGTGTAGACGTGATATCCGACTGTCGATCAAAAGACGCGCAGCAGTTCGCTCCATTATCCTTTATGTCTGTGATATATGGCCATTAAAACTGGAGGACATGAAAATGCCAGCAGTCTTTGATCATAGGCGTCTCTGTGCTATCTCCCGTGTTAAATGGTATAATAGGTTGAGTAGTTATTGAGGTTAGGCATTGAGTGTTAGGTAAGGAGGAGAAATCTAATGATGAGGTTATGAAGCTACATCAGTTGAGATGGCTAAGGCACGTATTAAGTTTGCGTAGCCATCGCCTTCCTTGACGGGCAATCTTGGCTGACAAAGAATTAATCAGGTTGGAATAGAGCTATTGGCGGTCAAAGGAAAACATGGCATCGGCCTATGAGATTTTTAATAGTTAGTTTGATCCACGTAGGGAAGTGTAGACTTCCTGGTTGAGGTTCTCGGGATTCTAAGAACCAATGGCCAGAGACCGTTGATGGTATGGTTCACAGTCGTTCTCAGGGGCGGAGATGCATCTACTCTCTGTGGCCTGCCATATCCTATGTTAATACTCTTTCTTACCTACATTTCTGTTTATTAAATTTCTTCCAAATCTCTTTTTCTCTTCACTCTTCCTTTGTGTGCTTTAAAAAAGGTGGCAACTCGAAGTGCTGCACTTATGTGCAAAGCTCTGTGTTAGAACCAGTCAGTCAAGTCTATACAGATGTATAGTTGTGGTGAATACAATACATTCCATGAGAAATTAAACAATGCTTAGAACCTAAGGTGGAGAGGTTGACTGGTGGTCATGAGATCTCATCATATCTATCGACGACTAATACAACTCATTCTGCAAAAAGATAAGTTGTTTTACCAAACATGACAGAAAGATCAATAATTTTCAATCAATGAAGGAATTAGACTAGTAACTGAATAAATCTCTCACCTGCATCGATCAGCATTTCACGAAGTTTGTAACCTGGAACGTGTCCATGTTTCTGATTTTTATGGAAAATATGCTGTAAATTGAATTCAATCAAAAGGATTGCTATTAATTAAGGTAGATGAGAGTGCCATGTAAATAAATACCTCAAAATACTGGTGCCTAATTAAAACAGTTCATCCACTGGTAGCACCGGTAGTTTCTGGCGATTGACTAACTGATATATCTTCTTTAAAATTGGTTATATAGACTATTTTATACACACCAATAACATTTCTGTATCAGTATTTCTAAAGTATACTTGAATACACTAAAAAGTGGCAATTAGTTTTGTAGTCCGTGAGACTGTCTGAGAAAACTACGGATTAGCAAACTGTTATTTACAAAACAGTGCAGTTCAAACCTAGTTCTGAGCGAAACTCAAACTAACCGACTATGGACGCTTAGTAGTTAACCTAAGAGACGATAGGCTAGGAGTGTTTAGCCTTAGAATTCACTGGAATAAAAAAACCAAAATAGTGAAATATTTGTCAGTGATACACTAAGCTGATATTAATGGAATAAAATTCAGGAAGAATCAGAGTGAATCCTGCAGTGTTATCTGAGATTCTACATTTCGTCAGAAAATCATTAACATTGTTTTTATCAAGCACAATGAGTTAGTGTTTTCTTCTTCATTAGCCTTTCTGAACTTCTAAATAGACAGATGCATTTTGTAGAGACTTCAGCACTGCGTGCAGGCATCTGTCACCCAGATGACCGGTGTTATGAATAAGTGGTTCATTGAATAAACTTTATTAAACCGTGGACAGTCATTATTAGAAGTTTATGTAACAGCCGACTAACCGAACAGAGTGACATTACAGTTTTGGCTTAATTTTATTGTGATAAATTTCTTTTTTCAGCGGCATTTAAAGATAAAGGGAATCGCTGGTGGCGACAAATTCTTCCTTCACTTCTGTCTAAAGAAAATTCAAATTCTGGGAAACCGCCGCCGCCAAATTTAATCTCATAGGGTCTACTGATAACAGTGAAATAGACGATAGTTTCGTTTGACTGGGCATCACAGATTACCATTTTTGAAGACATTACCATTTTGTAATATATTTTAATTATTTCATTTCTTTTCTGTAAATATAATTTTCTTCTTTTACTGTATTACGCAACTGCTTATTTACAAAGATTATCTTAAATTACAGTGGAAGTTAATCATCATACCATGTTTCGTAACACTTACCTTCCATGTCTTCATTTGTGCCCACAGGAAAAGAAACTCTTGTAAATCGATACTACCTGTGAGATTTGTCTAACATAAAGAATTGCTTGTTAAGGATAAATGCCAGTCTTGATTTGGCTTCTCATCTTACCACCTCCCCCCTCCAAATATTCATTTTCCTGCTTAGTTATTAGTCTCCTACAGTTATTTCCGGTAACTTTTAACAACACTGCTTCATCCGCATTTCAGTAAATCTTTCAATAATACACCAAGGACACAATGCTGAATCTGCTTTTTGCTATGATGTAGATGTTTTCTATCATAACCACTGTTGGTTACAAATTAAATAAATTGGTCCGGAGTCTCTTCATTTCTGAAACTTTCGCAAAATTACTTCCAATTGTTGAAACAGTGGAAATACACTCGTCGAGTATATTTAAACATTTGAACAGGCCTCCTTTTTTGAGAAAAAACATACTATGGGATTTAGTTTGGTTTTGTCTCTAAAATGATGTGTTGGTGGTTCCGTAGAACAATCCTTGCCAAATGCCCACGTGGTACGGGTTTCAGTTCCCGGTCGACTGGCTCTTAAACCTCTATTAGCCAGTAGTAAACGCAGTAAAGACGGAACGTTGGGCATGAGGCTAGCTACTTCATCCCGTAAGAACAACACCAAGGCTACTGAAACTTCTAAGCTTGAAGTACCACTTTCCAGTTTGAAAATGAATGCAGCATGACTAATTGGGAATTCTCCGTCACCCCTAGATTGATATTATGCGAGTATAAAAAATACTACAAACTATCTCTAGGATTTTTAATCACAGTGGAACTGAGATAGTGTTAAAACTTAAGAACCCACTGAGAGACAAACTTTTTCAAAATCAGGAATCAACCGACTCAAATGCAATGTCTAATTTAATACACCAAACATCAAGCACTTATAAAGGTATTTCCCATATAGGTCAGACCTATTGGTCATTATCAGTTCTGTCATCAGGTCACATGAAACTGGCTGAATGTAGAATAGTAGATTCTAGTGCGATTTGCAATATAGGAATAATTCAGACATTTTAATGCGTTAAAGTGAGACCTGCAAGATTGTGGGACAGAACTACAGCGTTAAAGGCTTATGTGAATACAGAGAAAGAGGAGGATTAACCAGTAAATCTCAAGAAGCTAAATTAGCATTTCACTGAACAACAGCAGAACTCTGATTTGCTCAAGATTTTATTACTATCGTAAATAAAGTAAGGCAAAATAATAAATCTGGATTACCCAAATTATTTTATGAAGCATTCTATATTTACTCATCTCTAAGGGTACGGTGTAAAATGCCATTCCAAATTCTTCTACAGTAATGAAAACCACAAATTAAGTTTAATTTGCTTGTGCTTCCTACCCACTTCACTGATGGAATTAATGCTACACGATTACAAGGTTTATATTTCTTAACTATTATGACTATTTACTTCAGCCAGTAAAGCACTATGATGAAACAACAAGGGGATCAGCTAATTTTTAAAATCTTAGGTGTTCTAAAGAGAAGACTTACATTACTCACTTACAAGGGGGGTGACAAATGTCATTAGTCTAGCCTTTTTTGGCGGTTAGTGAATTCTATCAGTTAAGTCTGCTATGTTACCACCAAGCTTAGCCATAATGCCACTTTGTGAAACATTGAATCACACGTGTTCAAATGGCCATGAGGACATCATTTCCCTCAAATTCTTAGATATACCTTACTGACGGAAGCCAGAAAACATAAGACGGGTTTCCACGGCTTTTCAACAGTTCCCTTCAACTATTTAATAATAAAGAAAAGATATATTACATAAGCAAAGTCGAAAGTGGGCATTTCAGTTGTATACGATTTACGAAATCCTTGATTACTGTAGGAATTCTGTTTTATTCAAAATTCAAACAAATGTCATTTTTCTTCAAGTATTGGTCTGTAGGGATTTGATTGATGGTTACAGGATTTCATCATAAGCTGACATCGGATGGAGAAGAATTGGAAAGCCTGGGTGTGTCAGACAAGTGTTTTGTCCTAGTTTGGGACTCTTCGTCAGTACGCACCCTCCAGAGCCACTGGATCGGGTCCCAGTGACTTAATGGTCTACAAGCCCTCCTTTTAACTAGAAGGTCGTGGGTTCGAGCCCCGGTCGGCGGGTGCGTACAAATGAAGAGTCCCAAACTAGGGAGAAACAGCTGTCTAGTACTCCTTGCAGGTTTTCCAATGGTTCTCTAACCGATGTCAGCTCACGATGAAATCCTGTAACCAAAAATTTTTTATTTTATTCATTTTTCTCACAACAGTACAACTCTTCACACTCTGAAATGAAGTATACAAACAGTTGTGTTGTTCATCCTACAATGTTCAAGTTAAATTGTTTCATTCTTGTTGGTGATCGTCAGTAAGTTTTATTCCTCATCTGTAAAGAATTTCTCCTTTCTCATAGACAGGTTTTTCTCAGGTCTCAGTCAGTCACTAATCTATAGTTTGGTTTGTAAGGGTTAGATATGTTTTTACGAGTTGATCACGGATTGATATCAGTTAGAAAACCCTTGAAAACCAGGGAGTACTGGACAGCTACTGTCATTAATCTGTTTAACGTTATTCTACTTTTGAATGTATCGTCAGCTTATTACCCGAAACATAAAATACTAAATAAAAATAAGCATTAACTGGATTTGAAGAAAAAAACAAACAGCGGTTTAATATTTTCAAAGGATACTGATACTGAAGGTAGTAGTGTTCTGCACAAACTTTCAGTGAATCCATCAAAATCATGCATGCTTTCTGAAAAATAAAATAGTAAAAATTCAATCGATAAAAATACTCGTATAATCCTACAGGAATTGAATATACAACTTAGAAACACGTAAAACTCAGAAGAACATGATAACACAACTGATTAGCATTGACAGTCTAGTATCATTGTATTGTCTGCCGGTAACCTGTGTTCATTACGGGAAATAACACCTATGAGTAATTTCCAACTGTGCTCAGATGTCAGCTAGCACTTTAGGTTGATAATAAGTACCCTTGAGACACATATGAACCGAATCCCATTGGTTAGCTAACTTGTCTTAATATCTAGGCAATCAGAGTGAAATAGTTGGAAGTCCTGAATAATCCACTTCTCGTCCTTGTTAGCATCCGTAATCAAGCCATATTTTCGGGAATGAAGAAATTCATTTTCTCACTGATTTTAAGATTAACCCAACCCTTACTCCTTCATTTCGTTAACTCTTACATCCTGCCTATTATTCTCTATTGTTCCCCCTTAGTTTTTCCCGGGCTACTGAAGAAAGACTATAACATATTACGCAGGATGTTAAAGGTTGTCAGCAGGGTAAGCAACGTGCCACTTAACCAGCTTGTTAATATTCTGGTTGACAGGCACATGGACTCATGTGAAAAATGGGCCAAGTCCATTTTATCTAACTCACACCACCCTCTTCATTCACAACTCTCCCCTTGCATCTCATCAGGCAAAACCAGAAGCCTATATAGAAAACTATATGCTCGCACCAGCAAGTACAAAACTCAACCGTACCCTACTTAGCTCGTGTTCTGTGTGATAAAGAAAGCATTAGGCGTGACACCTATAATTCATTAAATAGTCAGTAGTACAACTAGATCTCGTCTTTCCAACCCATATCATTTATAGGTACAACGTTTTCCTTCTTTTCCTTTTCTTTTTTTCTGCTTGTATTTGTTTCTTCTTCCTTACAAACTCTATTAAAACATTCTCCTTCGTTCTTTTACACTCTATATATCTCGACCCTTTGTTACCGCTTACGCCAGTAAATATGCTAGTATCTACTTTTCTAACACCTTCAAACACTGGTCAATTTTGGCTTTGCTACCGACATGCCAGTATGTTGTTATCAAAACTAACTGAGACTACCCTTAATTTATGTAGAATTTTATTTATTGTTAAAGTACTAACTGGATGCAATACTGTAGTGAAATGCTGAGAATTCCATTCTGTATCACAAGTACTGTTTTGGGTTAGAGCAAATTATTATTATTTATACACAAATAATGTTAGAGATTTAATTTAGATAAGAGATCCTTCAATGAGTCTTATGTAGGACTCCATTATGTATCGGAATCAGTCATTAAAATGTAAGCGATGTAGCTTTCTTGCGCTGTATGTGGTTAGAATTTATCTATCTATAAACTGATGAATTATATATAACATGGGGCTATAGCCAACTGGATTATGAGACTAATAAATCACGACTTTGAAAGCTGCTAATACATGATGGATGTAATTCGTCACCAACTGCAGTAACTTGTATATATTTGCTGAGTAACATTTTATATAACTGATACGATCAATCTGTTGACAAAGATTCATTCTCATAGACTATTTGCCATTATGTTCTTTATATGGTATTTGAACTGCAATCAATTAAGCAGATTCATGGATTTCAGGATAACATTTAGGTCCACTACTATCAGACTGCTTCATGGCAAGCTTGAAGAAAGGTCCATTATAGCCGAGCATCGACAATTTACGACTGTATAAAAGATACGTAGATGACATATTCATTATTTGTGACAACAGTAATGACCCTAATCGACTGCTGCAGATATATAAATGCTGCCACCCAGTAATAAAATTCACTCTTGAAATGGAAAATGGATCAAAAGTTCCCTATATTGATGTAGAACTAACAAGAAGTACTGATGGGACCTTAAGAAGATCGATCGACAGAAAAGCTACTTGGAATGATCAACTAACAAGCTTCTATAGCTGGGTACTCATTCAACAAAAGCGGGAATTAATTAAATCCCTTGCAACCCACATCCGGCGCATCTGTAGTCCCGATGTTCTAGAAACAGAATTAGATCTTTTGAAAGAAATTTTTATCCAAAATGGATACCCACCAAGATTCATTGATAAAAAATATCGAACCAAGCCTTTGGGGAAATGAAAATTCACTTACGCTGAAAAAGGAACTCTACGTGAACTTGGATTTCAATGGAGATTCAGTAAGCGATATTCTCAATAGAGGGATCACATCATCTCTGACAAGAGCACTCTATACAGCAGCGCTAAGGGAAGTGTTCCTCAGTTGCCCACTGATCTGCAGAAGCCTTAAGGACAAGATTCGGCATCTGACCACTTGTATGTGCATACATCAGTTTGCCTGCTGCTGTTGAGCCATGGGGATTCAAGAACACTATCCAGCATGGTTGCAGAAAGGCAACAGTGGTGCTATAACGAGTACGATAACTGAACGCCCGGTTAACACTGACCATTCTATCTCAGCAAATGCCTCCTTCAAAGGAATCTACGGAGTCAAGAATAACCTACCAAAGACAATGCGGTTTCATCTTCTTTGTATTGCTGAAACTTTGACCATTCACACAGGAAAACCGGAGCTGTGCATACAAAAGAGAATTACTCAACCACTTCTATTATCACGGTAACAAATTAGTTGATTTTTGGTGACTTGATTTTGTTTGTTTGCCTGTTGATTGCTTATAATTCTTGTATTCATTTAGAACTCTTACGTAATTTCACATTCTCTACTTTGTTTCTATGTGCATCCTGAGTACAACTCAATCATCAAATTATTCATATTATTACATAACCCCTTTTAAAAAAAGTTTGTGACAGGTCATCACCTTTGCTACTACCCTAGTTTCATGAACACCCAATTTTCTTGACCGTTTTTGTATTATGTAACTCCACCCAAAACTTACTATTTCTCACCTGTTTCGTTAAAATAACCAAAACCAATTGTATTTTCGTTTGACAAGCTTAATGTACACATAAATACAAATTAATCCATATACTTTTGCGATTTTACAGCTAAGAAAATGAATTCGCAGAAAAGAAACTTCGCTGAACTGCGCATTTTGTTTTCATTAATGCCTGGATAGGGATTATTCATGAATTAACACT
This sequence comes from Trichobilharzia szidati, assembly GCA_944472155.2. Lineage (NCBI taxonomy): Eukaryota > Metazoa > Platyhelminthes > Trematoda > Strigeidida > Schistosomatidae > Trichobilharzia > Trichobilharzia szidati. The sequence continues at coordinate 60,333,172 of OX235271.1, read as the reverse complement.
TGTAATTCACTAAGAATTTCCAACTCGACTTCCGTAGTTTACTGTTGAAAACCATCATAGTTTATCAGTTTAGGCTTGTCCAGCACTTCTGTCAAAGTAGATTTGACAATGTTTAGAAAAGAGGTAAAGTTTCTTTACGAACCTCAAAGTAAATTCAGAGGACGTTATGTCCTAAATTCATTGTGTACAAATTTTGAGTTATCTAAATTACTTATAGGAAACAGAGTTTCACTACTATCTTTGAATAATGTGAATTAACTTGTTTACTTTGATGAATAATGCATCTCAATAAAACACATAAGATTGTTAAGAATACAAATCAACCTAAAGTCAGTATGATTCGGTATATTTTTTGTAACTTTTCCAACAAAGTTAATTTGTATGCGGCTACCAAACAGATTTTTTAGGATGCAATAAGATTCCTTCAAATCAGAACCGTGAACTAAAGCTACTAGGTGTCTGAAATAATTAGGAAAGTAATTTCAGTTTGACTAAGACAAAAGTGAATGCCATCAGGATTTCCGTTTTACTTTCAACTATCACCAGCCAAGACAATCCGAAGTCATCCCAATTCATCTAAACACCAAATATTTTCAGGGTTATGTGTTAATGTCAACTAAAAAGATTGAATTAAACATGGAAACAGAAATATTAATATATCTGATTAGCGATAAGACCGACTTTTACACGATGAGATGAATTCATCCTGTTTCACAATGTTTTTGTGACTGTTGTAAAAGTTTTCTTCACTGCTTTATTCAGACCAAGTGAAAACTATCTTTACTAACCTTTGAGACAGCTGTGATTTAAAATAGTGGATAGGTGTGTAGCATTAATTGTTTTTGTCTCAGCATTGCACAACTGGGCAAATCTTTCTTCCATTGAATAAAGTTCAGACTAAAACAGTGTGAAAATATAGAGACATTTTGTTTCACTATAAATAGAACACGATATAATAAGCGAACTGTATTCTTTCCATTTAAATCTTCTTCAAGCTTTACTCTAATGTAAATATCTTTATGTATACAGAAACATATAAAGATAATTCGTACAATGAAAATAAGGCATACATGTGTAACACAAATATTATTATTATTGTTGTTTCCTTTAATTCCCAGAGGAATATAGGGCTTCAGTCGCACGTCTCCATTGCGTTCGGTTCTCCGCCAACGTTTTCATCTAGCTCCAGTTTGCCCACATGCTTTCATCTCCCCTTCACATGACCTCCTCCATGTCACCCCACCCTCGAAACGACGATCAACTCGCCTCTTTCCATTCGGGTTCCACTCGAGTGATGGCCTGGTGTGTGTTGTCACTTGATGGTTTTCTCAGAGTATTGGCAATCCACCTCCATTTCTTGCTGTATATTTGTTGCACAATTGGTACCTGATGGGTTGGTTCGCTCATTGCCAGAGACCCCTGTTGCTGATCTTTTCTGGCCGGCCATTTGATCTTGGGTAGTGAGCGAATACAGATGTTGATATTGGTCTGTAGTTTGTTCGAAGTGTCCTTCGTGAGGCGCAGTGCAAGTCTCTGATCCGTATAGTAGCACTGACTTCACAGTGAAGTTGAAAATCTGGGTGTTGTTTTTCATGCTGAGTGTTGTTGACCTCCACACAGACTTGACAGTAATGAAAGCTTACCTTGCTTTCCCGATCCTTGCTTTGATATTCCCATCAGTTCCGTGCGCCTGTAGTTGAAAAGATGCTTCCCAGGTAGGTAAAGGAGGTTGCTTCTTTCACATTTCTCCCATTTATGCTTATTGGTGTCTGTCGTTGTTGCTGTTGCTGTCTCTGTTGGCAAGGAGTCGTCATCACCTCTGTTTTCTCTATGTTCACCTGAAGTCCTATCTTCTCTGGATGCTTCTTCTGCCAATTTGTTGCTTTTCACTTGCATATCCTCTAATTTGTGGAAATCAGAAATATATCATTGGCGAAATCCAGATCATCCAAGTCTTTTGTGTGGATCCATTTTATGCCTGTTTCCTCACTACCCAAACCGCTATCTGTCTGTCGCATTATCCAGTTTACTGCAATCAGGAAAATCATTGGATACAGTAGGGAGCCTTGTCTTACTCCCGTCTTCACTCCGAAGGATTCCGCGAGTTTCCCATTGTGGATTACTTGGCATGCAGCGATTTGATCAATAGATAACCTGTTCATCCTGAATCCAGCCTGTTCCAGTCGAAGTTTTTCATCCAGGTTGGCTTATTTGATTCTCTTCAGGATGATTCGGCTTAGTATTTTTTTTGGGATGAACAGGAGCATAATTCCGCGCCAGTTCTTGCATTGACTTAAGTATCCTTTCTCTGGTAGTTTGAATAAGTATCCTTTCTTCCAATCCTCGGGTACCTTGCCCTCTTTCTAGACTTTCTCCAGTAGTGGTGTCACCAAGTCTGTTGATGTCTCTTGGTTCATTTTCAATGCTTCTGGGGGGATTCCATCTGGTCCTGCTGCTTTTCCAGTTTTTAGCGTCTTTATTGCCTTCGGGATTTCTGTTTTCGTCGGAGGGTTGATATCCACTGGCAGTTCAGCTTCCGTTGTTGTTATTATTGGGCGCATTGTAGGTGGCAGTCGATTTAGAAGTCTTTTGAGGTGTGCTTCTAGGTGTCTTTTTCTTTTGAAGTGTCCCCAAAGTGATTATACTTTTTATCGTTCACCAGTGATGTCAGAGACTATGGCTATCCATCTAGACAGGATTATAAATCCCAAATAGCACTTGAGTAGTAATCACTACAGAAATCCAAAAACGATACTGACCACCTAGTTTTTGAAATAAAGCAACCACTGTACAACTGCCGCACATTTGGGTTTACTATGAGTACTTTTCAAAACTTGATTCTTATTCACCAGTTAAGTCCTTATTACACATGTATTTTAGGATCATGTTTTTCATAAGCTGGCTGACTAATATTGATCTTGTGAGTAGTCATCGTAGGTGAACACTATTCAGGCTTTTGTTTTACTATAAATTTATTATCTATTGTACCTACTGTCTGTTCCCTCCAGATTGTAATAATAAGTTGATGATTCCAAATCAGTGTAAATCTCGTTTTCATATATGTCCAATCAGAGAAAAAGAAAAGCAGTGATCTAATTACCTAACAACATTTGTCAAATGTTTGGCTTCCGGCAGCTAGCTACTGTTTTAAGATAATACAGATGGTATGTGTAATACAACATCCCAGACTGCATAGTACCAGTTATCATATCAGCTAGTATTTTTAGACATAAGATTCCTTTACAAACCAATGAACTGCAAAAAGAAAAATTAATAAGACATTTGAAATCACTCTGATAAACCTTAGAAAGTATACTGCTTAACAACTTACTAGCAATGTCGCTTCGAGAGCGTTAATTATCTCCTGTATTGAAGAAAAACAATGAGAGAAAGCCAAAATAAACGAATTTTTAGCAATTTATAATACTTTAAAAACACATGACTCTTTACGTTTACAATTAAAGCATAGTTTAACTATTTTTACTGACAGTCATAGAACTGATGACAAGTTTTGCATAAAGAGGATATTCTTTTTTATTCCTAAAACACTGTGGAATAAAAGCGCTACAAGGCTAATATGAATCCGGCTGAAAACAAACAGAGCATTGTTTTAAAATAAGTAAACGGAATACCGTGGGAAGCTATTTCCCGATATTTGAGTTCTCTTCATCTCTGAGAAGTTATAACTTGCATGAGAGGTAGACATTCGAAATGTTGAATTTTTAGTGAGCAGTTTGTCACTCGAAAACGCTGTTCAGTGACACTGTCAGTACTGAGTTTCGCCTTTTACGAGGGGAAAGGGTAGTGAATGAAAACTGTAGAATAGCAGGAAACTATTAGGCAACTGCGACCCAGTGTTCCTAGATTTTTACCGTTAAACTTTCAAGTGTATAGGTGGTTCAGTGGTAGAATCCTTGAGAATCACACGGAAGATATGGGTTCGATTCCTGGCAGTCACACTTCTCAACCTTCTCTAGTTTACTGGTCAGTAGCAAGTTCGGAAAAGGAGAGAAGGTTGGGTGCTAAGTTAGCATCCCTACCCTGTAAGAAACAATCCCAACGCTGTTAAAACTTCAAAGTTTGAAGACCTATTTTCCACTTGGAAAGTAGAATACTATAAAACTACCAAGTTAGTTTGTTATATCTTGTAAAAATTAAAGTTTGTTTTGGATCGATCAGGTGGTGAAATTTTATAATGAATAAATGACTTGACAAGCCGCACACCACGACAATTATGTAGAATACAGTTCAACGGATTGGAATCTCTGGTTTCACTGTTCGGCTTTCCATGATTTATTTGTTGTAAGGGCAGTAGAAGTTATGGGATATGCGATTCAGCTTCCTATTTCACATATTCGGTGAAAACAAAACTTTCGCTATCAAAATTTCTATCTCTTGTTCAATCGTATTTAAAATTTGTATGCGTTTCTGTTCAGTATCGTAAACAAGACTTTCTCTAAATTACATATTTTATTTAGGCTTCCCAAGCTACATGTTTCCATATTTCTGTGCTTCAATAGCCCTACTGACCCCGACCAAATACTTTCAAATCTTTATAGGTCTATTTCGTATTACTAGTGTTAACCAACATTAAGAAAAACAAAAAGAGGCGACCTTCTTCCTCAAACAAGCAACATGAAGTATGTGCAATGTAGCTTGATTTGCAGCAAACTGGAGTGAAGTTATTTCATAGCAGTTACCACACTTCATGTAATGTTGAAGCGACCAGTCATATCATTAATCACGAATACCGCTCATGTATTGCCATCATAGTTTTGCTCCTAATACGGCCTCCTAGTTTTTTGTAGATGATTCATTATGCTTAACTGGGAAACGTTCTCACTGCTGTTATATCGCAAAATTATCGGGTGTAATTAAAACACACTGCACATTCTGAGATAAAATTCCCTAACAAATCTACAACTTTTAACTTTCCTTTACCCTGATTGATTGTTCATTATCATTTAGGAGTTTGTTATTGGAGTCTACGATGGCTGAACTTCCCTCTGTTTGATGTAAAGACGGAATTTATGCGATAGATATATCAGTCAGCAGTCGTAAACTGAAGTGATTTGGAATTTCGCGCTGTGTTTGAAGCGCAAGCTACTGGGTTTTAGTTTTGGTAGGCACATCGTTACCCGATTGGATGCAAATATTTTCAGAGGAGAAGTCTGACAGGGGGCAATGGCTGATGGATTCCAGTGTCATTTAACATCAACAAAATAATATTAGGCTTATGAGTCTTTACTGTTCAAATATGTAATGAAATTCTGTGATTTATAAAAGCATATACAATTTAAAATGTTTTCATGTGAAACATTTAATTAAGAAAAGAAGTCAACTTGCTTTTGGAATTCCTTCATAAATATTTGTATCATCTAATTCTCTAGAGTAAAAATTGAAATAAAAATAAGGGTACAATAACAAAAAACTTTCATTTTGAAAGAATGTGATAAAATTCATTGGAGAACAAGAAGAAGAAGAAGTTGTCTCCTAGCCTCTTTATATGTTCCTTACTAGAGTGAATGAAATATAAGTATAATGAGCTTGATGTAAGCTGGTGAACTGTGTATTTATGTTTTCAAAAGTTCTACGACATCAACCCATCCTCAATTAAATATAGAAGTGAAAGGAAGTAAATTGATTCAATCTAGAATGTTTCTTTCATGTGACTCTTGCGGAAGCTGTAAAATAGCATATGTACAACTTAAATTTGGTAGTATTGTGGTGAGAGCTAGCTGCAAGCTAAAAATTGTAGACAGAGGTTTAAGTCAATGTTACCTCCGGAATGGGGGTCATGAGAAAAAACAATAACAAAGCTTAATCTCGAGGATCCCATCAACCAATCGCAGCAGACTTAACATGTGCAAATACGATTCGCAGATATGTGGCTTAAATTTCTAAGAAACAGTCACAAGCAGTACAGAACAACCTTCAGCACGAAAACAACAAAACAACAACGCTAATAATATACATAAAAATCTATAAATATCTCTTGACTTCCTGGATAAACGATCTGTTGCCTGGCCCTTATCTTCTGTCGTTACAGTAGTAGTAATGGAAGTAGTGATGAAAAAGTAGTACATAAACATAATTTTACAGCTTGGGAATGAATTACTAAAAGGTTGTGCTTTTCACTCACACCACTTGAGTTTGAGTACAGTCACTCATAAGTTTGAGATACGCACTGTAATTCAACCCAACAACTGAACGTTAGTGGACTTGCCTTACAATCTAAGAGTCGCAGTTCTGATTCGGTACAGACCAGTGGTTATACACTGCTGAGAACTCTAAGTTAAGAAGAGACACTTGTTCATTAAATCCTCGTTTATAACAGTTGTGTAAATGATGTCGGTCTAAAACAAACTCTAGTCTTTGAAGATATATTGATCCCCTACTAATTCAATTTAACACCTAATAATTACCTTTAAAGTGACAACTCCAGTTGGATAAATATCAGCAGATAAATATATGCAGTTACTGTCGTGCAATTTGTTAGTAATACTATCAACTGCCTAGAAGGTTTACCTTCAGCCCTAAATAATTTAGGTCGCAAACGTACTAGACTATCAGAGATGAAGAAGTTAAACCTTATCTATCACTGTTGCAGACGAGTTTTTACTATTGGTTTAATTGTAATAGAATTGGTGCGTAAGTTTAATCTCATCTTGTTTTGTCTGTTAAATGATCATTAAGCGTTTCAAGATTTGTGCAAGACATTGTCCCATTATTATTATAATAAATATTGTAGTTGTTTCCTTGGGTTTTGACTGGAACTTCACTACCATATCTCCATTTCATCCTGTTCTCTGTAATCCTTTTTACTCGACTTCAGGATTGCCTAAAATCTCTCATCTCCTCCTCTCATGATTTCCTCCATGTAACCCTCTGACTCCCAAATCGTAGTTCCCCGTTGAGGTTCCACTCTATGGTCTGGCGCGGGATGTCATTAGACGGTTTCTTTGGCTTCCGTTCAATCCATCTCCATTTTCTTCGGCACGTTTGTTAAGTTATAGGGTGTTAGTGGGTTAATTGTTAGACTTTTTGCTGCTTATCTTTTATCTCTGATTATCTGATCTTCAGTGTTGAGTGAGGGCAGTTGTTCATTAAAGTCTGGAGGCTACTGGAAAGGCTTTCGGTGATGTCCCAAGTCCCTGAATCTTATAAAAGGATTGATTTTACGTTAGTATTGACGATTGACATCTTGTCCCTGATGTTGAGTTTAGCCGATTTCTTCACTGATTTTAAAGGGATAACCCTATATTTGATGTCCTCATCTGTGTGGTCATTAGTTGAAACGACGCTGCATAAATAGGTGGAAGAGATGAATCCCCTGAATTTTCTTCTGTTGATTGTGGTTGGTGAATGTTATTGTTACTATTTGGATATCTTCATCACCTCTGTCTTTTCAATGTCCACTTGAAATTATGTCTCCGTTGTCTGTTTCACCAGCCAGTTTGTTGCTTTTCGCCTGTAAGCCTTCGAGTTTGCATGTCATCAGACACAGATCATCCACGAAGTCCATACCTTGCACAAACTTCTTGTCAGTCCATTGCATGTCTATCTTCTCGTTCCCCACGGTCTATCACACGATCCCGACCACCACAATCTTTCTGTTGTGAAGTATCAACAAGGATGATAAGACTGGATTGTTGTTAAGGTTTTCTGAAGAATCAAAGTATAATTCTAAATATAATTATGTATCATGCCTCGTCGACAGCAATAAGCCTGACAGTCGCAAGATTAAGAAATCAAATTTTTAACATCTCTCCCTAGTTTGAGACTCAACATAAGTACGCACCCACTGGGAGTCAAACCCAGAACTTTCCGGATCCAAGTCAAGTTCGTCGACCATCCAGCAACTAGTACCCGACTCACTAGTCAGTTCATGAATTCTAACTTCTACCATTTCGTGCTTTTAGAGCAACCACTAGCCAATGCCATCGGCGATTATCTGTCCTCACTCATTTCACAATTTCATGGATGTTAACACACTAATGTGAATGGATGTGAGTGATTGAGTAGAAGAGGGATATTATGTTAAAGATATACTCAGCTGTGGTAAGTATATACTTTACATAACTTAGCTCAGGAGATCGTGCATCCATTCATGTTCGTAAAATCTTTTAAAATTTAACGCTATGCTGAATGTCACAACTATCTGTTGTCTCAATATTGCTAGGTTATTCCTTACAAGTAATTTTAAGTTCCCCCTATTTGACTGTCGAGTATCATATGTGTAATACATTCTGTGACTGACATAATATGTAGTGAATTCAATGCTATACCACTGCTTAGAGGTTGTGTTTTGTGACATAATAGTTCTTTATCATGGCTATGAATGTGTCATGCACTACAGTGGATAAAGCATACATTTCGGAGTGAAAGCATGCAGTAAGACATTGTGAGATGTCTTTTGCATTTTTTGCCTCTGTTTTCCCTACCTTCTGATTGGTGATAAGATTGAGTTTCTAGGTCTAAAGTAGATGATTCTTCAGAATAAAATGAATAGAAGAACAACAAAGTTCAGCAAACAGTCTCTTTTCGACGAATTCATTCACTTAGCTGTACAATCGCACGTATATACAATTATTTTGTGAGTGTGTGTGTACATCAGGTTCGCCAAACAAAAATAAAAATTAGTTAGGGTTACTTTTTGCGTCATCAAAATGTTTCAAAAATGTGATGAGTAATCAAAACTGTAACTAGGGAGGATGAAGATTTGTAAGTATTGACAAGGGTTGCGTAATATGAAATTGGATGTTAATGGGGACACGTGTTCGAAATAAGTTATGTAATAGGTAGAAAGAGTAAATAAAAGGTTAGTTAAGAAGACGCTATAGGATGTCATATAAAAATTCAAGAAAAAGCAGAACAAAAGACTCAGGCAATGCAAAGTATACGGAAGTTTACCGTTTTCGGGGGGGTTTCTTTTGACTTTGTAGATGACTCTAAGTGAATTCTCCTTAGAGTGACTAGTGCTGAATACATGTTCAACTATATTACTCCATATTGATCTCCTGTTACCTTTTCGTAGCCAAGCGGGATAATGTTTTTTGACTCTTTTAGATAAAATACGCATCGAGCAACCCATATATCTCGCCCCATATGAGCAAGTAAGTTGGTAGATACACATAGAAATGGTCAGATGCAATATTTTATCTTTGGAGTTGTTGAAGAACTGTGGGCTGTCTGGGAATACCAATCGTAGTGTAGCAGCAGAGCGTGTTAGATATTCTTCTCTTTAAGACGTCGGTTATCTTAGTGACATCTTCTTAACTAACCCTTTATTTACTCTTTCTACCCATTAAATAATTTATTTTGAACACGTGTCCCCATTAACATCTTATTTCATATCACTCAACCCTTGTCAATACTTACAAATCTTCATCCTCCCTAGTTACAATTTTGATTACTCATCACATTTTGGAAACATTTTGATGACGTAAACAGTAACACTAACTGATTTCTATTTTTGTTTGGCGAACCTGATGTACACACACACACACTCACAAAATAATTGTATATAAATGTGATTGTACAGCTAAGTGAATGAATTCGTCGAAAAGAGACTTTTTGCTGAACTTTGTTGTTCCTATATTCATGCTGGATGGGTACTTTCTGTAAAATTAAAAGGACGTGTTCACTTGAAGTCAAAGTATTTATCTGAATGTGTTAGTTTATGTTACATTACTTGACCTTGGTATTAAATTATACTATATTCTTACGTGATGAGCATCCACTGCTTTTCCTATATTTTTTTCAAATCAAGTCCTTCGTGATAATGGAAGATATCAGTTATCTATTTATTTTATTTATTTTGGTTACAGCTTGATGCCACACTGTATTTTCAGTACAAGTATGGCATTTTCAGCATGGATATCGGTAGCCCAAATTTCACAGGCCGACCATAGATATCGGGTGTGCGCCGGCAGGAGATCGAACCTCGGACCATGTGCATGGTCGGCGAGAGTCCTAACCACTGTGCCACAGATCTAAATGCGGGATTTTTTAAGACTGGAAACTCATACTTTTTAATTTTAAAATCTTGTTGTGTGAAAAAAAGTTAATAAACGGTAACTAATATGTCATTCGTAGTCGAAATACAACTTACTGTTGAGTCATTTCACTTGAACTGAATATACGAAATATGAATTCGCATTCTTCATTTGGATGATATGTTGTCGGTATTACTATAAATGATCCAGAGAACAAATGTTCTTCAAGCGTGACTTCACGTCGCGGTATATAGTCTGATGTTGCCAGTGGTTTACGATCTGCTAGCTGATCTAATGTTAAACGTGTTCTTTGATTAGCAGATACCTAAAAGACAAAATAAACTATTTACGAATTGATTCTCCACTTCAATTTCAATGTTTTTACTCTGTAAGTCATTGAAAGAAATGTTTTCATATATAACTTGAATAGAATGTGCTTATCACTAGAAATAATTACCTTAGGAGTCAATATCACATACAGGCTGGATATTTTTGGGCAAGTTGAGTCACACTATTCAGTGATGCACTGTTTTCTAAAGGTGTTTAAACCGATCATTTTACAAGTTGGAATAGCCAGTATGTTATTTCAGAGCAAATGTCAAATATCATGTGTTTTCATGTAATATCAGGAAATTACAGATATCGCAAACTATGTCTCCAGTTGAATGACAGATAGTAAATAACGTGAATAGTCTGGTGCATTGTTTGTTAATCGAAATCCATCCATCACATCTGGAGTAACCTTACTAGGTTAAGCTTTTTGATACTATTGCTAAATGAAATAACACAGTCCATTTGTCACTTAGAGTTATTTCAATAAGAATGTCGTCATTAAGACTTCTGTTAGTTAGTTTGTTTATGATAGTTTTGAAATAATGATGTGTGTCTACATTTCTTATGGTAATATGTTCTTCTATTTTTAAAATTGTTTCATTCAAAAGCTTTTCTTTTCAACGTTAGAATTTTCTCTACTGTCTGACTGAGTTCTGTGCATTAATGGAATGAAATCATAGTCCTATTTATGATACGTCTTACAGTAGCAAAATAGATAACTGTCAGATTCTTACAAGTTTATGATTCCGTTCTTGATTTCAGAATCCACAATAACGTGTAAAAAGAAGGAAAACAGTCAAACAGAATCAGATAAAAAAAGGTCTTAATGTGAAAAATAAATCTTTTGGTTCTATCTTATTCATTTCCTAAAAGGTTATAATGGCCAGTACTTAGTGTGAATTAATAGGTGATTAGCAGTTTGCACATTTCGACGTGAAGCTTCACCACAGTTTCCTTTGGGAACCGAAATTATTCCGGTAACTTCATACAGTCTGCTTTGAACGATAACTCGTCATCAAGCAAACCTTCGTTAATCACACTGTGTACTACTAACTGATTAATATGAGTAGTTAGAGATCATTCAACACCAAACAGTAATGCTTCCCAATCAGATGGGGAGTTATTTAATCACCGGAAGGTTGTTTTAGTCGATTTGGATAGAGTTGGGTGGTTTGAACTGATCCAGTTGTTCAAGTGGAGTGAAAATGGGCACACAGCTAATGAATTCGACCTCAACGGAGTGAAGCGGCCATTTGGTGTTTGGATCACTTTGGTCTGGTAGCAAGCACAACTGGATGATGTGAGTGACGTTTAACTGCCCATGTAAATCAGTCAGTATTATATAGCGCATTACTTAGTGTGGTTAAACGAATGATTTATTGCGAGATCTATTTCTCTCTACAACACAAAATAATTTAGGTGCATTAGATTTGGCAAGTTACTATGTATTTCTCTTCAATGTCTCAATGCATGGATTTAGTCACTTGAAATCAAGAAAATTCCCGTAGATCAACATTTGGAACTCAGTACACTGCTCACTAGTGACTGTAAATAGGTTCTAGTAAAAAGTTATAATAAACAGTGTCTCCCAGGTCGGCTATAAGGACAGTGGCATTAAATATTGTAGATCAGTAGAAGTTGGAATTCATGGGACATTGGAGTCTGTCTTAGTAGCTGAATGGTCACTGAATTCACCTTGTAATCTGAAGGTCTTGGGTTCGACTCCAAAGGGTGGTGTCATGAGTGCATATTTCTGAAGAGTCTTAAGCTAGAAGAAACGTCTGTCCAGTACTTCCTGGCTCTGTCAGTCTTTACGTCATATCAGTTTGCGGTAATAACTGTAATCAGTCAAATCCCTGCAAACTAATATATGAAGATATAATAACATCCCCATAACTTTCCAAATTATGTTCTTAACAAAACTGAAACTTTGAAAAATGATTACATATGATGATTACATTTCCATAGAGTCGAACTATACAATAAGAAATCGCGACCAGTGGGATCCACTCGGTCGGGAATGGGGAGAGATACTTGCCGATAACAGTGGCTGGTGTCATTCGCACTAAAGTCACGAACTAGTGGAAGTTAGAATTCATGGGCCACTGGGTCGGTTTCCAGCGGCTGAATGGTCTACGAACTTGATTAACTCTTCAATGAATATTTCTGAATTTTTAGTTTGTGTGTAATCTAACCATGTAACTAATAGTTTCTTAAGCTGTAACGTTTTCTTAGTCGTCACTTAATCGAAAAAATGCACTAATTTTGTCCCGGTTGAGAATTCTCAACATCCGCGAGTCACACAGGTTCTATCCTGTATTGTTTAAAAGAAGAATATATGTTTTTGAGGCAAAATCATAAGTAAAACTTTATTCATAAATTACAGAATTACCTTATTACTTACCTCATATATTGAAAAACCAATACTCAAATAGTCTCCACCATAATCACGTCTTCTGTGTTTTTGCATAAGTCCCACGATTACAAGTGCTTTGGTTTCATCTTTCCTACTACCACGCCTAATTGTGAATGAAAACTGAGGATTTGTGCTGTAAGATTCTTTTTAAGTAGGACAAAGTAACAAAAAAATTAAACAATTTAATTGAACAGTAATTCTGCTCACATTTTTGATTTGTTGCAGGACACAATAGTATGAATTTGATACAAGGGTCAATTATTTTATTGGCATATTGAAACGGGGCTGTGATATACAACAAATATGAGTGAATATTAATGTCCCGCAACCTAGATTATACGGAAGTGATGGCAGCACAATATTATTTATTATTATTACTGCAACCTTTTGTTCCGAGTGGGACAAAGGGCTTCAGGGGCAAATCTCCATTTCACCTTGTTTTCTGCAACCCTCTGTAGCTCGCTTGATGATTGAAAACAAGCTTTCATTTCCTTCTCCTGCTCACCCGACTCCTCCATTTCAACCTCGGACCGACGTCCAACTCTTCGTTTCCCATCCAGATTGCAATGAAGGGCCTGATGTTTCATGTCACTCAGTGGTCTCCTCTGTATTTTCCTCTGTATATTTATTGAACAATAAGTTCTTGGTTGGTTTGTTGCCAGAGTACCTTGCTGCAAAACAGTATGACACTGGTTAACCCCTAAATACCACTGATGCAATCTGTGATATGTTTAACGAATAAATGTAATGTTTTGTATTCTGTTTCAATCAGAAAAATGTCTGTTTTCATAATCACCAAATAGATTATTTTCAGATCATTACACGTTTTAGCGAGTAGTCAGGATTGGATTGATAATTCAGCGGTCATGATTACTGATCATGTACTCAATATACGATCGAAATTTCCTTACATATGTCTTTATGAACACTAACCAGTAATCATTTTTAATTAAGGAAGACTTCCTATGAATTTTCCCTAAGCCGTTCACCAGCGAGGATAAAATTTGGAAAATACATAGGAAAATATGATCATTTTAGTTTATTATTTCCTGCCACAGTTCACAGTACAACGGAGTCAGAAATTTATGTAGTGCCCTGCTTCCATAAAAAAATAAAATCACTTGTGATGACAACAACCATGATATTTGCGAAATCTGAAAATTTGTGTAAAACCTGATGCTGAATAATTAAAAATATTGCAATCTAGTACAAACATCTCATAATTATTTACTGGATGGAAGGTTCGAACTCGCTAAGATTATAGAGTTTCAGAAGGGTCCACCCAACAAATATGATGAACGTTAGAATTGTGAACCAAAACATGAATGATAAAGTCAAATAACCTCTTCATGAAAGTGATACTTTGAAAATAATATACTTAATTTCTGATCTTTTCTTCATTGTGTACAAAATAATATTTTGCATTGTGTCAGTTTTTAATTTGTATTTTACCTTGTTTTACGCAATTAAAATAACCTACCCATGTTATTCATCGATCCACCGGCATTAACATTTGCACACCATTGACCGGTAAACATAATTTCATTCATTCGTTGTTTCCCTTCAATTTCCTCGTTATATTCTAAACTACTTAGCCCGAGATGGCATACTTCAAGTAGACCAAAATTATCTTCAAAATCCTGAAGTGACATCCTAAAACATTAAACATATAATTAAGAATTAGAAAGAGAAATTAAAAAAAACCAAAGTTTTCAGCGAAACATACGGATTATCAATTCAAGAGGGAAATGGAAATACGGCGGTGTGCCTTAAAATGGTGACGATCGCGCTGTCGCCAGCTTTCATGATATTGTCAACAATAGTCTCGTTAATAGATCTTATTTAAGTTTCCCGCTCGCCTTACAGCAAATATGCCTTAAGTAGGAGATTTATATAACAGTTTCCCTTCATAACTTTCAGCAAATCAGGAATAATAAATTTCATAGAATACCACTGTATCAGATCACTTTCTTTTTAATTGTCTGCTAGCTAAGTAAAACGCCATGACAATTTGTACACAAAGAACGATTATCTGCTTACCTTATTGATAATTTGGAATTTAGTTCCTATATGAATTTGCACTAATTAAGTATTTGTTATCAAAGAGCATATGAACTACACGAAATGTAGTTACTGATCATGTATGCATTTGACACGTAGAGAAAAAAGAGAGGCGTTACATAGGTGCATGTGCAGAATACGAGGGGGAAACTTTCGAAAAGGATTAGCCTTTGTTTGCTGAAATGTCCACTTCTGCTGGAGGAGAAATTACGTAACAAAGTCAGTGCTAAGAATGATGCTTCCATATACATTAAAATATTAGTGCCGAAAGAAATCGGAATTTTATCAGAGCATCCCTAACAATAACTAATAATAATAATAATAATCGCTTTGTTCCAAACAATTATAATAGTCATACAGAATAGAATTTTTAGCGTTTTTGTACTTATTGTAGCAATTTACCTCCTTTTATAAGTATATAAAAATATAAAATGTAGAAAATAATAATAAAACCACAAAAACTGAAAGTTAGTGGAACATAATGAATTACAAATAAGTAATATAATAAATAATACATGTAATAATAATCTTTGCTCATAATTTGCAGTTCATTTACTGATTTAAGAAGTTTATAAGTTCTTTTCTGACATATGACTCTCTACATAAAACCCGTGCTAAATATGATATGGTAGAGTTTTTATGTTTATTTGTACGAGTGTAAATTCTGATGTAACTTTTTCTGATTTTACACGAAAATATACAGTGAGAAGGTTGAGAATGAAGAAGATGTTCAGCATCAGACAAGATAACTTTAGCCAAATGCTTACAAAAATTGAAGTGCCTACTGACAATATTGTCAGTCAGCTGAGTCAAAGCAACACCACTAATCCTACTTACGATCTTCAGTGTTCTACGTAATATGACATAGTCCTTTTTAAGAAGTCTAGCGAAGAATAGCTGCGAAAAATAAAAGAGAGTGGACAGAAAACATGAATTAACAACATATAAGAGAAGAGACTGAGTTATGCCAGAAAGTCTCAACTTCTTTATGTAATAAGTCAAACGAAAAATGTTCTTAGAAATCGACAGGATATGAGACGACCAACGACAAAGATTCGAAGGGGAACTGATGTCGAGGTAAGAGGTATTCGATTTACTCTCCATCACGGTGCCGTCAATATTAGAGGAATCATGCGACTGAATCGGTCCAGGCAAGTCTTGTCCACATCTGAAAATCAACAATTTGATATTTAGATGGATTTAGTTTAAGACAATTTAGCTGAAACCATTTGTTAACTTCAAACAAGAATCCATTCATTTACAAACGATCCAAAGCAGAAACTATCGGGACAAAAATGGTTAGATCATCGGCATATTTAATGAAGTTATCTTTGGAAGAATGTGGAAGGTCATGCAAAAAGAAAGAAAAAGTAATGGAGAGAGTACAGCACCTTGAGACACATCAGATTTCGTTAGCAAAGAAGTGGAATGCTTCCTATTCAAAACTGTATGTTGTTTTCTACCCGAAAAATAAGAAGACCTTGTGACCCATGACTCAGTTTTTACTAGAGTCAAGTTGCTTAGCAAAAGTTCATTAGGAACAGACCCAGAGGAAGCGGTGCAGCCTAGGAAGAGGCTCGTACAAGCTCTTCACCGTTATCAAGACTCGAAACCATATTGTGGTGGAGTGCAACGACAGCATCTAATATGCTTCTACTGCATTTGTAAGCAAAGGGCTTTGGGTCATCAGAAGATTTCAGAGAAGGTTTAAGAACATGCAAGAGAAGTTTCTCCATAGTTCTCGAAAATGGAGACATGATGGAGATTCGCCTAAGCTTTAGATCCTATCCAGAAGATGACTTTGGTACAGGCACCACCTCTATTTCTTTCCAGGCAACAGGTACTATATTCCTTTGAAACGATGCGTTAAAGATTTGAGTAAGAGGGTAACACAAAATATCAGCACACTTCTGAAGTCAAATGCTTGTTACACCAACGGGACCAAGGCTGTGTGATGGATTTAAGGATTTGAAACATCCTTTTCGTCAAAACCAGGGAAACGATCATTTACGCGACTAGAAACATCAGGTCCATCTACATCAGCTTATTGCATCATAAAAGATCTATTTAAGGCATTCACATCAGGATAAGCATCAAGTGAAACTTGTTTTTTGCTTACAGGTTGATTAATTAGTTTTCAAATGCTAGAAACATTGTTAGATGACAAAAAATTTTCATGATATATCTCATTTAGCCTATGTATATCAGACTTTATTTTTCGAACACCAGTATTATCACGTGTTTTATACAAATTCTACAAACACTACAAACATTTACTAGCATAAATGAAACAGTGTGTTGACTTAGATTGCAACCTTGAAAACTAGCGGCTCATAAATGATTTGTAGTGTTTGTCTGACACCATAAATGAGCCACAGGACAAAATCACTGATGAAATCCTCATTTGACTTCGCCCATTTGATTATCATTTGATCGAGCAAAGAGTCAGTAACAACAGTCTGGATACTTTATTTGTTTTTCAATATTAAATACCACCTCATTCTATTAACATTTGTCGACGAATACTGTCGTTGTCAATTTATTCTTACAATAAACTTCATTCACGTCACAGGGGTTATTTACCTTCAAATTCTTGATATAATTCACCAGAAGAGTGGTTAGTTCACAGTTATTTATTTAAATAAGTTTTTCAAATATAGTTAAATATGAACTTACCAAAATTCCCCATCTTCTTTATCCTTGTATCCTAATGCTTTTTTATCTCTAGACTTAACATGCTTCCATTCTTCTGATTTATCTGACCAAGGTCCTTTCCATTCGTGCTTTTCTCCCCAAGGATTACGACAACGCACAATGTATTGGTCTTTGCCCTTATAATTAACCTTTGAAGGGAATAAATAAAGTTAAAATTATGTGCGTTTAATAAACTTTATTAAAATAACACTTTGTAACTGCAGAGTATGTGGCGATAGCCAAGTGGGGTTAAATAATATAAGGAATTATTATTATTTCTCTAAGAGATTGAGAATCTGATAAGAAGTTGTAAAGTCGACAGCTGAAATCATGACAAATAGACAGAATTTTGACAGAATATGACAAACTGAGGGTTACGTTTATTTAGCAGTTGGGAATACGACATATAATATTTATCAGCGCAAGTATTCAAAAAGTATTCTCATCAACAGATATAGATAGAGCAAGATAGCGCAAACTAAAGACAGTCGTCTTATATAGATGTCTAGCTCATTTGCAGTTTACTGGGAGTAATTCAAGCACAATAAGAGTGGTATTACTTAAAATTCCACGAAGGCTTTGAAAGTTTATCGTCTGAACTCCGAATAAAAAAAAGAAATATTATCAATGAATGGTATTTTCTTGCAGTACTAAAGCGAAGATGTGGAGTCCTAAACAATAAATCTGCTCAATTTTTGCTAAATGTCAAAAATGGACACATTGTACATTATTTTTGTTTAATCCACTTCCTTGTCAGCTGTGTATAACTTTGGCGTTCGAATGAAAATATAGGCGCGCTATCCGTCGCTTCGTCTTCTTACTGGTCCATACTGTTTCTTTGTTTCACTAATATCCGTATTTATTTCTTGGGAATTTGCAGGAACATTCTGTCCTCGTCCGACGACTATTCAACAACAGGTTAACAACTTCTACCAGTGGACACGACCTCATTAGTAAAATGGATCTGTGGATTATATTGTTGATTCTTAGCAGTGAACTATAGCTGTATTTTCAAGTAACCCCTAACTTTTTTAGCTCGTTATCTGTATTTTTATAATATACTAACTCGGTGTTCTTTTGTTAACTTGGATTTTTATTCTGATATTTCGTACCGCTATTGAGCTCATTGTTAAGACCCTATAAAACACATGGTTCTTAGATTAAACTTACCTTGATAATTCAATATTGAAACCAAGCGTTGTCTGAATTGAGGATATTTCCTCACTTATTTTTTACTTTTTACCCTCGGCTTTTCCCTTAGATGAGGTAAACTGATTTAGTTTTACCCTTTTATATTCCTAACTTTTGCACAAATGTGTACGACAAGCACTTATGTGATTAGAATGTCCAAAATGGGTTGAGAAAATACATTCTTGTTTTTGAATGATCTTGGTTTTTGACATGTGCACTCAACTTTCAGGAATTATATCCTCAATTTAAATCTCCCTAACTAGCTAGCTAGTTAACTAACCTACTTCAAGTGTTTGTTGATACTTAAAACAGAGGTGGCAATTTTATTTCGGAAGCAGAAAATAGGTTATGTCACAACCGCTGGTCTGGTACACTAACCACTCAACAGGTTGCTGGTCATCTAATGACTTCGCTTTAATCATTTCGCAACATTTGGAGGTTAGATACATTCAACTTAACGCGTCATAATCACATTTGGTGGGACGATTCGGTTAGACAGTGAGATTTTACGACAGGTATTGAATTCTATTTCGTCAGGAAGAGATATCTGGCAGCACGGAATCAGTGCCAATATTAAAGCCCCGGACACATTACATTGGCTGTTAATGTGTAACCAATCAAAGTAAATAACGTGTTTATTTATAAGAGTAACTTACACAGGCGAATCCTGTTAAGCTGTAGGCATGAGATTCAATCAGTCCTAACTGTTCCCTTTTCTTAATACGCTCACCCTATAAATAAATACGCACAAAACAGAGAAGATAAAAATTTGATTAAGTAAATAGGTAGGAGATTAATTGACAGATCTGTTGTTTTTGCCTTCATATTGTCCGAAAGAGATTGTTCATCTTTAAAACAAAACAGTATCATTCAAATTCCTTCTTTTGGAGAGAATTTCAAGCCTAACATGGTTAGTTTTTTATGATGTTCAACTAGTCAAGGCACTTGTATGAATAAATTTTATTTCGGAGTGAAAAATGAATAATTTTAAATTCGTATGACTACCAATTTATCCTTTAAATAACAGAAATGGCAATGTAGTGAAGAGAGTCATGTTTATTACACAGGTTTAAGTTTATCTGCAAACCAAGTTGGTAAATGAATGACATAATTACTCAGCATGCTCCTGCTATACCGTACTATACTACATTTGTTATACTGTGCTATCTAAAACATTTTCTATTCGACTAATTCTTATTTCAAAATGCAAAAGTAACTGGCTCATGAGAAATATCAACTGATTTATAGAAGTGATTGTTTAAATTATTCAGATTTCCGTCAGTTAATGGAAGTCATTAAACTTAAATAAACAATAAAACTTACGTCAACATCACAACCAATAAGACAACATGTTTTTGAATATGTTTGCAACATTTTCAATAAATCTGCTGGGCGACCTTCACCTCTTAAAATGAAAGTTTGACATATCCCTCCAGTGAAGTCCTCCATTGCTTCACTTTGAAATCCACCAGTTAAATGTTCATATGTCCCACAAAGTCTATGCATGACAGTAAAACATCAAGGTAACATTAAGAAGTGTGAACTGTCTAGATAAATATATAAATATCATAACTAACAATTTCAGTTTTCTAAGTGGCTTCCGTCATATATCAACGGCATGTAATAAAACTAAATGGCAGTGGAAAGGTGTTCTGAACACTCTAGTATTGCAATGTCCATGACTTTATACGATGTCTAAGTCAAAATAGAAATTAAACGCAAATGAAGTGGTCGGAATGGACAGAACTCCACCACTTCACTGCAGTTATAAGTCCATGTATTTCTCTGAAGAAAAATGATGCCATTCATGTTTCCTGGTAAATAGGCAGTCTTAAAAAAGAGACATTATAAAATACTCATTCTTCTTATACTAAAATGGTAGTCACTCGGCGTCGGTATACCTGGTAACTTCTAAAATAGGTGGATACCTAGTATCATTAGTGGCTAATTTAAATGCTGAGATAATAAAGCTGAACAAAACAAAATTGAAGCCAGTATACTGTGAGCTTGTAAGACGTCAGCTTTTTGAAATTTATACAACCCAATACGAATTTTCGCTGGGATTGTTTTTCGAAAGGCATGGGATTCAAATGAAAGTGTGTAAAAATGGTTTACTGTATATACTACTGTAGAATTGTAGAACTAGATATGTCACAGTTCACTGTTTGGATGACCTCCGGACGGTTAGCATTCAATTTCAGTTGACACTTTGGTTCCCAACTAATCACATAAAACATAAGTACGTACATGTTAACCTGAGACCAAGAACTTCGGTCCAATCAATCGACTGGAAAATCTAAAATCTAATTAAATAATTAATATGGCCCGTTACACAAGAGGTGGCTCTCGTGGCCCAAGTGGTCTAGTGGATGGTGGTTTGGCGTTTGGAACTATGGGCACTGGGTTTGAGCCTCGGTGGGAACATCATCACTCACTTCAGAATGCAGGCACATCCAGCCGACGAGTCCCAGATAAGACGAAATGCGCATCCTGGATTCCACTGCTAGCCATCACCATCCACCAATTAACTTATATGTATGCACTGTAGAGAATCGTGTTTAAAATCGTAGTTGCACTTGTGGTTCAAAGCAGGTCAGATGCGGTGATATGAACATTTCCAGATTTCATTCTAGTTGGTCTTTTACAGTGTTGCACAGTCTCCGACTGCTTGTAATAATCAAAGTATTATCTCGCAGAAATTTGAATGAAGTAGTTTATAGTACACTGGGGTTGATATTATGCACTCAGATTTCTTATGAAATTCCTTTATTCTGATGTACAGACGACTCAATATTCATATGAATTAGTTATCTAATTTTATAAGAGGAGTTCTGACAAATTGTCGAGTAACTGATAAGCACAATTCTAATGAAACACAAAATATGCGTTCATTGTTCACAGACGAGTTACTTATGAGTACTGTGAATTGTTTAACAACATTGCTTCGAAACCATGCAATATTTCATGGCACATTTTTACGTAGAGTTTGTCATAAACGTGTTTTAAATTTGACCATGGACTGACGTTAGTTAGAGAACCACTGAGGACAAAGGGGTGCTGGACAGCTGTTTCATAGTAGTTTAGGACTCTTCTGCAGTACTCACCCATAATCTCATCGGGGGTTGGACTCAGGACCTAGAGGTTACAAGCGACCTCTTTGACCATTCAGCTGCTGGAACAGAATCCGATGACCCATGAACTATCACTAGTCCAATATCAAACTTGAAACTATTGAAACCCAGAAACAGACACTTGAAAAAATATATAAATTGGTTGTTTCAGTAAAACTCACTTAGCATATGCCTTTTCGAGTAATGACGACCAGAACTCTTTTCCATCTGTCGAATGCATAAATACCAATCGACAAGTTCCCTTGAGAACAGGTAAACGGTCATCAATTACAACGTCTATCCACTGACCAAAACGCCAAAACTGAAAATGAACTGCACCTGAGTAATCTGAACCTTTGAGAGTTTGATTCTGTGGTATGACTTTAAACAAGAGTTGGGGGTACTTTGTAATTGAAGCAACTACTGCGTTAAACCAACAGTCACCTTTACACATGATAGAGAAATCAAAAGAATTTCATTAATTCTATGAGTCACGTAAAAGTGCTGACAAATGAAATATCTTCAGACAGTATATAACTCTTGTGTAAAAATTATATTTGTAAAATCTCAGCGACATTGAAATAAGTAATTCCAGAGTCTAGTTTGGCAAACTGGTCCAAACTTCTTCAGGGAAATTAACTGAAGTTAAGGTAACAAAGTTATATTTATATATTGTCCTTAAAAACTTTGTCCAACCATATGAATCAAGAAATAGGCACCAAAATATAATAAACAAAATTGCATGAAATGTGAATGAAAATTGACCTCAGACTTACAAATACTAGTCTCCTTTTTTAAACACTGCAAACAGAGTGTACTTTCGGATCAAATTTTTAGTGATACGTTCGTCTAAAATATGGTCGTAGATAACTGCAGATGAATTCTCCATATCATAAAATCGCAAAATGAATTACAGGGGTCCTTACGACTGTAAGAGGCTAATTATCAACTTCTGTAAAAATTTCGTTTGATCTAACCATTATGCTAGACACCTTGAACATTAGGGAAAATCTTATGTGCTCAATTGACGTAGAATCTTTACTTACCAATGTTCCACTTTATGAAACTGTTGATTTCATTTGTGATTACATCACAAGCAATAGGATACATTTACCTATTTCTGTCACTTACATTAGAGACATTATCTTAACATGTAGAGAAAATATTAGGTTCACCTTCTAAGAATAGGCATATAAACAAATCGATGATGTTGCGATAGGGAGCCCTCTTGGGCTTCTGTTATCGGATACATTCATGTCGGAATTAGAGAAAAAATGCAAGGTATTCTAGGAAAACTTATGCTATATAAACGTTATGTGGATGATACACATTAATGGTAATAATAATAAGTCTATTGAAAACTTTATTACTCTATTTAATGACGTTCATTCAGATATCCAAGTGACTTTCGAATTCGAATCGAATAACAAACTCAGTTTCTTAGATATTTAAATGACCGCGAGAGACGATGGAACGATTAAGCGATCTATATTTCGTAAGCAGACATGGAGTAGACAATATCTTCATTTCACCAGTTTTGTTCCTATCCAGTATAAATGTTCCCTAGAGAGATGTTTGTTTTCAAGGGCCTGCAAAATATGTATGAGCGACGCATTGATGGATGAACTTTGGCACATACATTCAGTTTTATTAGCTAATGGTTATCCAGAAACTTTATCAATCGTCACAGTAAGGATAGACCACATCTTGAAAAGACAGCTTCTTTACCAAAGTAGGCTATCTTTATTTACTTACAATTCAAGGGGGATCAAATTATGCAGTTGACAGCTCAAAGACTTCGATCAGCCATCAAGAGCATATTCTAAGCCGCATATCTTTCCCTCACATCTCGAACATTTTCAATCCCTGTACCTACGATTGAAGGACAAATTTCTGTGGACTCTACTTCAAACCGTATCTAAAAGTTCACCTGCACTTCCGGTGACACCTATATAGGTAGAACCAATAGAATGTTCCAGTGTTGTCTAAAAGAATATGTTACAAAATGGTTATTAAAATATTTAGAAAATCCCAATGCGAGTAATCTGAATGGAAATCCAGCATCATCCATTGCAAAGCACTTGTTAATGTTAGGTCACAAAATCAATACTAATGACTGCTTCACAATTATTTCACATAACTCTAATTCAAGGTTATTGAAGGTGACGGAAGCACTTTGGATTAAACAGATACCTCCTAAACTATGTGTACAAAAAACAATAGACTTCAACCTTCGTCTATCATGGACCACATGACCTATCTAAATATGATTGGTCATTAGTATGTACTTTTGTTTTATATAACTGGGTAGTTGTCATGCATTTTATTTTATTTTATTACTGTGAGCTATTTTAGTTGTAAAGCGATTGTAAAGAAATTATGAAATGATATGATCTTGCGAAATTTGTCTTCTAAATACCTTGTTCAAAAATATATATGTTTATGACTGTTAATTCAGATGAAAACAGTTCAACATCTGCATATCTAATTTACCAAATCACAGTAAACAAATGAATACATTTTGTAGACAACTCAGTTCCTCGAAGTTCGAAATTCCAATTTATTCGCTTGATACCACGTGTTGAAATTCTTTATTTCTGACGCACGTTTACACGTTTCGAAGCCGCACAACACTAACACCACATTTTTTGTGTATAGTTTCAGCTTAAACGTCTTGACACTACTTGTTATTAAGTTAACTAACAGAGCTTAGAAAACATGAGGTATTTCTTTGCAACTAGTTTGGAGAATGGTAATGTGATTACTTCTTTACCTGATCTTAGTGGCTTACTGGATCTTGGATGTTCACATGTGAGGGGTCTCAAACTAAAACCAAGGTGCTGTCCGTTGCTCAGTGGGGTTCTGTGAGTGACTTTAGTTTGTGACTGCTCCACCCTTAAAATGTTCACTTGCTATGATTCTGTACTGTGCTAGATCAATCAGTAATTGGTAACCAGGTTTACATTTATCTTTTGCTAAATATTGACAGTTTTCTAACATTGTAAAATAGTCTTCATTCACGCATACCTGACTGATATGGGATATACAGCTGAGGTCAGCTTCTAACACTATCAGTTTACACGGATAATCTCGAATGTTCTGTCTTGCAGAAGTCACTGCCACTGGACGAATACAATCTAATCTCTGTATTCAGAAAGATGGTGTAATTAACGACACATTATCCCAGTAGGTGGGGTGTCTGTGTTGCATCACAATCCGTATTTGATTGCTGGCTTTCACTCACTGAGATGAACATATTATTAAACTTTCTAATCTGATTATTTATTTAACTAATAGTTTGCTTTTTCTTACTGTGTCTGTTCCTTTCTATGTACGTTAACTCCTAGCTTCCCCTCATGACCGTCAAATTGTCCATGAAATTAAATGTCAGTAAACTCTAGTTATTTGAACATGTTAATAATGACCAACTTTTATTCATATCACCCGATGTACTGAGGATTATTAACTACCCTTGTAGTTGGATGCCATGAAATAAAGCGAGCTCTATTTATCCTGCCTTCATGTTCGTTATTGCCTTTTATAGTCTACTCAAGAGATACTAGTTTGTATAAATTTTGATCCAATGAACTTAAGTTTGTATTCAATTTGTACTGGTATATACTGTTTGCGATAATGAATACGAAAACCTTCTAAGTAATGACAAGAAGTACCTTACAACAACTAAGGCCTACTATGTTTCTGACTGTACAAGTTACTTGTTACTATTACAGAAGAGAAACTTTTATATTTTTGTGAAATTAGTTACAATTTCACTGGTATTTATTTGGTATCCACATTGCTAGATCTGCCAAACACGTCATAAGAATAGGAGGTAGGTTGGTGCTTACCGTGAAACGCTGGTTTTGTCAAACTGTCATATATGAGGGCTTACATATTGAAGGTGAATGATTCATTGACTACACTTGTAAATTGTAGGTTTGGTGGGAAAATCGAATGAAACATAATAGCTCTTCAGGACGAGTACTATATAAGTTATGGCTAAAACAATTCTACTTCCCTTTTGTATCCGCCTACCTGAATAAGTAGAACGGAGGTGGTAAATTCCTTTTGAATTTCTACAAGTAGTTGGCCCTATGTGGTAATTATTACGTGCTTAGAGGAATACTATATAAGATGTTACGTTTGGCTGTTTTAAAGTGTCTTATTTACTTTTTTCTACACAGCATTTGTTACACTATACTCAGAAACACCTTGAGATTACTTTTATCCTCACAAAGCTCTTCCAACCAATGGTTATAACATTTGGAGCTACAAGAGTTCAGAAACAGGACTTGTAAATATTTCACTGAATACAATCAACCTTTTATTTCTTGTAATAACGCAGGGATCTTACCAAGATATCCTTGATCGACATCAAAACGACTTGGAGAACCTGTAAAAAATTGTGCATCACGGTTGATATCCTGTAATTAAAAGAGTACAGTAAGCTTTTACAAGATAACTGAAAATGGGATATTACTATAGTTAATTTTGAAAATGTTGCTTTTAAAAGTATAGAATAATTCAGACATAATTTCACAGAGATTAAAATAAGAAAGTGGTAGTGATGTCCAGCCTAAACACAAACATATTCTAAATTACGTTGGAAGCAAAATTTGTCTTTTGCAATTCTTCTTTTGTTGAATTTATACTACCAACTATTAGTAAGTAGTATGAATTTATCACTTCTTAACTGCAACTTTGTTTGCTGTTGAAGCTTAACTCAGTGTGTTTATACCCTATTTCCTGTATGTGCCTTTTTAGGTACTCTTCGCTGTTGAACACTGTTTATTTGTATCCCTTTATTCTGTATCTGGAGTCCTTGGGCTGTTTAAATCTACACGTGGATCACCTTTGACACAGCTCTGCTGTTTTTGTTATTGACGCACACTGACTACACTTTTGATGGCAATCTCACAATTTGAGATTTGTATATTATATTTCATGATGTTATGTTTAATATAGTACCGTATTTTAGAAAAATTCCGTGCTTTTTTTCATTTTACGCGTCACTCTACTTGTGGTTTGAATACTGGTTTGGATTATCGTCCCGGATTTCGTGGAAAAAATTCACATAGTGAAATTTCAGAGCATCTAATGTCGACAATAAATACAGACAAATTATAGCGACCAGTGGCATAGTTTCAGGATAAATTTTAGTTAAGAAACAGGTAAATTGTGGTTTGATCGGTGATCAACTAGATAGAGTTCATACGTCCATCCAAATTGTCAATATATCCACGATTGTATTTTCGTGAAGGACTTTTTATATATGAACAGCCTTCAGTTTATCAGAAGTATACCATTATGGATGTTTTCATTTTATCTTTGGCAATTATTCACATAAGTATAGTTCAAATTTCATGAATACTTGAGTTAATTCTCCCCTGTATAACACTATCGCCTAATATCCCAGTGTTTATAAGTTACTTTACATCTCGTTTATTTGGCATAAATTCAGAAGGATGTTAAATATAAATTTTACCTTTATTTCCTAGAGTGAGTAACATCTTTTTGTTTACCTACGGTTTACCGTTATTCAGAGAAAAATCTACATTGATGGTACTACCAGTGAAATGCTCATTAGTTGCCACATAGTTAGGTTAAAGGGAGATTTATACATAGTTTTGTCATCGAACATTCAACGAAAGATTATTAGATCATAATTATTATATCCTTTAATTCCTAGAGGAACATAGGGCTTCAGCCGTGCGTCTCCATTGCGTTCGGTTCTCTGCTAGAGTCTTCACCTGGCTCCATGTCTGCCCACACGTTTTCATCTCCTCTTCACATGACCTCCTCCAAGTCACCCACCCTCGCACTGACGACCAACTCGCTGCTTCCCTTTCGGGTTCCACTCGAGCAATGGCTTGTCTAGTGATGTCACTTGATGGTTTCCTCAGAGTATGGCCTGCCAATTCATCTCCATTTCTTCCTGCTTATTTGTTTCACAATTGGTTCCTGCTAGATTGGTTCGCTCATTGCCAGAGATCTCTGTTGCTGATCTTTTCTGGCCGGCCATCTGATATTGAGTAGTGAGCGAAGACAACTGTTAATGAAGGTCTGTAGTTTGTTCGAAGTGCTCGTCGTGACGTGCCAAGGCTCTGATCCGTATAGTAGCACTGACTGACTTTACATTGGAGTTGAAAATTCGAACCTTATTTTTGATGCCGAGTGCTGTTGACCTCCACACAGACTTGAGAGTAGTGAAAGCTTGTCTTGCTTTTCCGATTCTTGCTTTGATTTCCTCGTCAGTTCCGCCTGTAGTTGAAACGATGCTTCCCAATTAGGTGGTAGAGGAGGTTGTTTCTTTTAGGTTCCTCGCATTTATGCTGATCGTTGTCTGTTGTTGTTGCTGTTGGTGGTGTTGGCCAGGAATCTTCATCACCTCTGTTTTATCTATGTTCACCTGAAGTCCTATCTTTGATGCTTCTTCTGCTAACTTGTTGCTTTTCGCTTGCATATCTTCCAGTTTGTGGGAAATCTGACATATATCACAACTCTAAAAGCAGTGAATGGCTGGATAACCCTATTCCTCTACTCTTCATGACTCACAATACAAGTAGACAACAGCGATAATGAAATTTATTGCTTAGGGTGAATGTGAAATAAAATTTCGTTGGCGGGTTTTCCAGCCAATTTTTCCCAGCTTTCAAAGATTACTTTTGTCTTCTAAATGTCTGAATGAATATTAGGGAATAGTTGTTAAGGGTGCTTGAGATAATTCCTCAAACTTTTTGAGTCACTTTCATTCATTTACTTTTTTTACTAATTTATCCACTCCTCTTTCAAACTTCAAGAGCTGAGGTTTAGCTACTCTAACATAACAGTCCTCAGGAAAACGTTTAGACTAACCAAGTCAATAATGAACTAATAAAAACGTAAATACAAATTCCAAAATCTTTCTTTTTGATTATTTCATTCACACACAGAGAATATTTTATTTGGAATTATAATGAAAGGGTGATAAACTTTCTTTTCATCAATTCTGACTGTGGATATCGTTTCTACTGAAAATAATAATAATCTTCTGGAATCATTTGTACCTATCCATGGTATTTTCAAAGAGTTATGCTCATAGTGTAAGGGCATTTGACTGTAAAAAAACTTCGGTATATCTAAGATACTTCGAAAAGCGTATCCCTTTAGTTGAATGTCAGTCATACAAAGCGGATGGCCCAAGTTTTGACTATTATCCTACCGCAGCTGTCCTAAGAAACTAAACAATACCGTTTTTATCGAAGTTATTTCGAATTTCCTGTTAGCTGACTACACTGAACAGAAACACTGAGTCCTCGCTGACATGTTTAAAATAACCAATCATCTAGAAATTCAAAATAAATCCAGCAAATAACGACTGAGGTCCATGACACAACAGATGGCTCTCGTAGCTCCTCAGTAAGAGAGTGGATAACACTTTGGTATTTTAAACGGCAAGAGCTAAATTCAACTCTCACTGTGAACAATATCATTCATTGGGAAGCATGTATATTCAGCTAAGGAGTCTCAAAATAGGAGGGAAATCCGGTCCTTGTACCCACCATAAGCCAATAATTACACCTTTCATAGTCTTTCTACCATAGAACTTTATAAAACCTAATTGTAGAATAATGCAACTGGCTATTTAGAGTTGATTACAATTACATCAAAGTTATTACTTAAGTGCACTGAATTTTATATTGATACAGGGTAGGATTATCTTTAAAAAAATATTACTAAAAAATATAACTTCTCCATCAATTCTATTTATGATCAAAAAGATATTTAAATATAATTAATTCAGTATAAGCCTTTGTTAGTGAATTAAACTAACATTTTGTCTACAAGTTCTTTTCTTTGATGATTATTTACTTTCTTTGTGTTCATCTATAACCACAACTGTATTTTTTATTAGCTTAGAAATATAATAGCGAAATAGAAACATATATGGAGTGATTGAAGAAATAGTAGAATTATTGATTCATTTCATCATATTACAAAAGAAAAGATGAGTATTTACCTTTGGTCTTTTCCATTCTACCTTGCCTTTGAGGTCAGGTATATTTCCAATGGAAATATCACTTGCAGGGAAATCTGGATCTTCGTAAAGTTGTTTCGTCTCGCGAACTGTACGTACAACTATTTCGTATTCAATACTTTTAAAACTTCTCATTCTTGTTGGCTAAAAGAATTTCGAGAAAAATTTAAAAAATGAACTGATGGTTTTAATCATTATTGATGCAAAGCTTTTAAAAATGTTTGTGTATAAGTTTAATTCCAAAATTGAAAACGTCAGTGGTGGGGAATGTTGAACAGTTCTTTTTTTGTTCGAAATGGTCTCCATTTAGCGGGAAACAAAAAGGCTGTCATCGCTTAATTGTGTACTGGTTTGTAGAAGATTGGAGAAATACAATCAGAAGTATTCTTGTATATTATGTGAACGTTTATTTACAAACTTTAGCACTATTTAACCACTGCAAATCTGTTTGGTAATCGGTTGAAGAATAAAGAATCGTCTTGCCCAACCGTTTTCTGTTGTTCGGAGTGAGTTACAGTGCATAATATTCTACGTATTAGGCTTAGTCTTCTGAAACCAGTGATAGGTTCAAAATCTCTTCAATCTGGATATTTGACAGAAAGTGTGACAGATATTCAGCAAAGTTGATATGATTGGTTCTGATAAAAAAGAAGGCATGTTTCCGGCGATAGTCGAAGAAGAGATATTTTTGTTGAACTTCTTGTTTTTACTGTCGTCTAATATTATGGTGGGTATTTCCCACCCTTTAAATATCCGATGTCCAGCGTTGGACACTACACAAGTGATAATGTCACATCCTATGTCATTTGACACACTCTTAGAGAGAAGTAACCACACCTCGCACGTGAGGGTGGGGTTAAGTATAACTAAATGACTCGAAGAACAACTGACAAATCAGTTCAACCCCACCCACTCCGAATTCTGAACTACATCGATCTGGCTAGCTGACACTATTAGTTAGTGTGATTTGTATCCAACTACTCATTTAGCCAATCAGTAGCATATGCGATTGTGTCAAAACAGCTTTCAAGTTTATATGTAAAAATGACAGGGTAGTATTCTTGAATATACTGAGTTCATAGCCATTCGCAAAATTAATCCCTCCCAGCTTCTGTCGCGTGCACAAAAGAATTCATTGTTACCCTTAATCTACCTTCTTAACCCTTTTTCTGTATTAATTGTACTAACAAGTGAATTTGTGACCAGACACTTTGAAATGTGTCGCCCACATACATCACATTTCTTCAGAGAAACTCTGAAGTATCCAGATTCACTCAGCAAATAATTGTTTCAAATCTTTATTAGTGTTCTTTTGAATCTTTTTATTTTCCCTATTGTGTCTTATTCATTATTTATATTCTCACCAACCTAGTTGTTTAAAGAACCAGGTATTTGTTACTACCAGTAATTTTATTAGTGTTATTATTGTTATTTATTTTATCTTTATTTTTCAACCAATATCTGATTGATTTCGATGTAGGTTTCTTTACGAGCTAACGTCCTACGTGACTTGCCTTATTCTGATGAAGCCAATTTTGTTAAGTATGCAGAGGATCTAATTGCTTCCATACGGGTTATTTCTCAATTAAATTGTTTATAGAGGAATAGCTTTTTGTCAGAAGTTAGTCAGTGGTCACTGTCAAATGGTCTAGAGCTAAATACATCCAAATGTTACGTTGTTAATTTCACTTTCAGACACAGGAATGACTTGCATGAACTAGTTCGCTCCCATGATTCTTTTATTATAAATGTCATTGAAATTAAAACTAAGCCGAATGTTAAATACCTCAGATTATGTGTATTTCCTCTGATCTTTCATGGTCTTTAAACATCATAT
This sequence comes from Trichobilharzia szidati, assembly GCA_944472155.2. Taxonomy (NCBI): domain Eukaryota; kingdom Metazoa; phylum Platyhelminthes; class Trematoda; order Strigeidida; family Schistosomatidae; genus Trichobilharzia; species Trichobilharzia szidati. The sequence continues at coordinate 60,301,515 of OX235271.1, read as the reverse complement.
CAGCTTGTAGAAAGATTTTTCGCTTAATTTTCTATATAAGGAAGTTAAGATATTCTGGCATCAGTCACTTTCCACTTTTACAGTTAGTTAATTCTTGTATTCTACCCGGCTAAATCTTTACTGGGTTACTTCAGAAAGGACAGTGTTACATTGCGAAGGTCACTAAAAGTTGTCACCAGGGCGAGTGGGCTAACGTTAATACTATTGTAGACAGACACTTGAACTCATGCAAGATATTAGAAAATAGTATCTTGTCGGAATCTGTGCATCTTCTCTATATACACCTTTCTGCTTACATCACATCAGGTAAGACTGGAAGCTATTATAAAACACTTTATGCTCGGATAAGCAAGTAGAAACAACTCTAAAATACCTTACTTGACACGCATTTTATGCGGTGAGAAAAGTGTAAGGCATGAAACTACTAAGTTAATGCGAAACACTAAATAAACGACCATTTTATTCTTACTTTCATGAATATAATTTTGTTACTATATCTACCTAATTTCAGTTTGACATTCGTATTCTTACTGACATTGTTATCAATGTAAATGCCCTGTTAATTATTTCCCCTCGTACTATGTAATGTAAAAAGAAAATTGCATGCAATATTGTGCTGTACTACATGCTGAAAATTCCACTTTATATCAAAAGTACTGTTTGGAATAGAAACATTTTTATTTTGAAAAACCACTAAGGTCTAAAAATTCCTGTCTGAGAATGGATTGCACAACAGTTGGTGTATGATGAATTGAGAAAAATTAAACTCCAAACTTTTGAGGGAATAGTCATGTGCTTAATTCGCAAACTGGAAGTAGTTGGCTAGACCCTGATAGTGGCTGTAGGTCCATACTGTCAAAGAGTTCTAAACTGAGAAGGACCAACTGTTCATGGCTCCTTTCATGCTGCAGTTTCTTAGATATTGTGGTTTCTTGGAAAACTTTACAGTGGTAACATTTGGATTCTTATGTACTATTGCATTGTTACCTAGATTCTTGACGGTGGTCTGCTTAAACCTTGAACAACCAAAATTCTCCATCACTTATAAAGAAATAATAATATTTATTTCTTTAGTCATTATTCAAACTCATTAATATTCAATCCTTTCAGTTCCCACAACTGATTTCTTCACTACTACTATTATTATTATGCTTTGTTTGCCGATCCCTAACCTATTTTGATTACTAGTTAATTGGTGGATGGTGACTAGTAGTGAAATCGTGGATGCACATTTCGTCCCATTCGTGGCTCGTCACCTGGATGTACCTGCACTCCGTAGTAAGTTATGATGTTCTTACTTACTATGTTTTTTATTTCTTTACGTTCCCAGTGGAACATAGGGCCTCAAGCTAGAGGCCTGAAGTTTGAGTAGGAGTGGTGTTTATTTTTACGGGATGGGGTTGCTATCCTCATGCCATCCTTTCATCTTTACCAGTCTTATTACTGGTTTAGTGAGGTGTGGGAGTGCGTCAGCCGAAGATCGAACCCCACACCACATGAGGCGTGGTTGGCGAGCATTCTACAGCTGTGCCACTGACGCACTTACTATGTTTGCTACTAAATACTCTGTTGAAAATTCATTGTTCTGTTTCCAGTTCCCACTATCTGTCTCTGGACGCTACTCACAATTATATAATTGTTTAAATTCCTCTCACTGTGTTGCCACACTTCATGTACATATCTGTATATTAATTACAATACTAACAATTTTATTCTAAACAATACTTTTACAAAAAGCACATAATTCCCAGGGTACTTTATCACAAAATCTTAACCCCTAGTATAAAATATTAGAGAACAAATACGGTTGGTAAAATCGCCTGACGAAATTCTGTTCACTCTAACACATGCAGTGACTTTCCACTATACTTAAAACTACCAGTATCCCCTGGTATCTAATGTTTCTCTAACTGATATCAATCCCTGATCAACCTTTAAACCAGAGAAATCCCCGCAAATTAAGGCTTGAAAACCCTTTAAAAATAAACAATTATAGATAACCACTCAAGGTAGTAATTAAATCATTAAAATATACCGAATGGAATACTAGTTGACCCAGTTAGTAAGACAAGTCACTGATCTGTAAATATAAGTGCGTATGCGTGTGTGTGTAATCCTTTATTATACAGTTAGTATACAAAATCTCATGTGTTGAATAAGAGGCTGTTGAGTTGTACTGAGTTTTATGAATTCATTAAGTCCTACACAAAAGAAACCTTTCTACTTACGATATTTAAAAACAAAAGTTTTCATCCCTTAGGTACTAGTTTCATAACAAATTTTAACAATCAAATGCGATAGCATGTTACTGGTAATAAAAGTAACTTACATTTGGATATAAAATTTTATTCTCTGGTGAATGCCCACTGCTATTCTTGCACATATGATCCGATTTCTTATGATTGAATAACTCTTTAAAGACTTGAACTGAAGTAGAACCATTCTCTTGTATAGGTTTCTGTATATTTGGAGATGTAAGTTTCGCTTCTAGCTGGAATAGCAAAAAAAGTAGTCATAAGAAGATTCAACAATAATAAGCATTTATGTATAACGGAGTGTAATCATAGAAATGATAAAAGGAACTATGAGAGCTGGTATTACTATCATTCATTTGTGTTTCAAAACAGACAGACAACTATCTGATGGATAATTAAAATTATTCCATGATAGAGTAAAGTTGGCTCCCACTATCTAAATGGCCTGCGAGACCGCTTTTCAAGCGTAAAGTCCTGGATTCGAACCACACTGGGTGCGTACTGCTGGGCGATTCTAAACTAGGACTAGGCGGCCGTCTAGTTTTACAGTGGTTCTATAACTTATGTCAGCTCATCATCAAACCTGTAAATTCATTTCAAGTGAAACATGAGAAAAGAGTAACACTTGTATTCTTTTGAACAAAACTTTTGGTGAAGATTGCTGAATTCATTATTTCGCTGTAAAGTATTTTATCGCTTCCAAATAACGGATGGCATTTTTGAAGAGTTTCCCAGGTTTTATCACTGACTAGTCACAAGGGTGTGCCAAGTACCAACTAGTCTAGTGCTACTTACTAAATGATGCTGTAGGCAAAACTTACTGAGGAGTACTAATAGGTGCGAAAAACAGATTCACATATGTCTTTTGACTACTTCTATGTAGAAGTAGCACTAGGTTCAATAGATAAGACAACAGCAGAAGAGGTTAGAGCACAATGTGCATTAACCCTAAAAAATCAAATGAAGGGTCTTCTGACTACCTCTAAAAGTCTAGCACTTATTGTAGCACGCTTTCAAGATTAGCACACGAGTTGTAAGAAGATATTTTTGACCATCGACTAACTAAAAGTAACATAATCGTCAACTTCAGGACTGCCAATCATAAGCTGATGTCTTCGGAAACCAAGTATTGTATTATCATTATTATTATTGTATCCTTCAATTCCTACAGGAACATAGGGCTTCAGCCGTGCATCTCCATTGCGTTCGGTTCTCTGCTAGAGTCTTCACCTGGCTCCATGTATGCCCACACGTTTTCATCTCCTCTTCACATGACCTCCTCCAAGTCACCCTTGCACTGACGACCAACTCGCCGTTTCCCGTTCGAGATCCACTCGAGCAATGGCTTGTCTAGTGATGTCACTTGATGGATGGTTTCCTCCATTTCTTCCTGCCTATTTGTTTCACAATCGGTTCCTGCTGGGTTGGTTCGCTCCCAGAGAGCTGTTGCTGATCTTTTCTGGCCGGCCATCTGATCTTGAGTATTGAACGAAGACAACTGGTAATGAAGGTCTGTAGTTTGTTTGAGATGCTCTTTATGACGCGCAGTGCAAGTCTCTGATCCGTATAGTGAGTAGCACTGACTGACTTCACAGTGAAGTTGAAAATCCGGATCTTATTTTTGATGCTGAGTGTTGTTGACCTCCACACAGACTTGAGAGTAGTGAGAGCTTGTCTTGCTTTTCCGATTCTTGCTTTGATGTCCTCGTCAGTTCCGCCTGTAACTGAAACGATGCTTCTCAGGTAGGTAAAAGAGGTTGTTTCTTTCAGGTTCCTCCCATTTATGCTGGTCGTTGTCTGTTGTTGTTGTTCTTGTCCAGGAACCTTGATCACCTCTGTCTTCTCTATGTTCACCTGAAGTCCTATCTTCTCTGGATGCTTCTTCTGCCAACTTGTTGCTTTTCGCTTGCATATCTTCCAGTTTGTGGGAAATCAGACATATATCATCGGCGAAGTCCAGATCCTCCAAGTTTTTTGTGTGAGTCCATTTTATGCCTGTTTCCTCATTGCCCGCCGCTGTTTGTCGCATTATCCAGTCTCCCGTAATCAGGAAAATCATTGGCGATAGTAGGCAGCCTTGTTTTACTCCTGTCCTCACTTCGAAGGGTTCCGTAAGTTTCCCATTGTGGATTACTTGGCATGCAGCATTGTCGTACAACTGTTGGATGAGATGTATAATTGTCGGTGGCACCCCGTAGTAGCGAAGTAGTATTGCATTACATGTAATAATTGAATGTTATATACTGTATACATTTTTATATCTAATGAGTTGGCTTATAACTATTTACATACATCAGTACTATAATTATTATTGCTATTTCGGTAGCTTGCTTAAATCACTGGGCTACCTAAATTTCCACCAAGCATAATGCAGAAACCCTTCTCCGTTTCTTATTGTTTAAATCATCCATTTATGTGCTTCTAATGTCGCATGACCTCGAGCGCATTTTGAATTAGCTTTCAACGTAATGCCTTACATTTCTCGACGGATATGAAAGAAAAATATCGTATAGGATTGGATCTTGCTGCAGATGAAGTGACAAAGCGTCATGTGATATACTATCGGTTACTATTTCACTGGAGGGTCATGCACCAAGAGGGGGTACTTCTCAGTTAAATACTCTGAGTACTGTGTTTTCAAATATTAGGCGGGATATGGCCACTGTTCGTATTATTTACTTTGAAATATATCATGAAGTTTGCTACTAATCAAACTAAAGGGAGTTTAGAAAGTAAAATTCACTAGTTCCTTCGCTTCTCTTAATTTGAAAAAGTTAGAACGGGGAAGTTTACACGAAATTATGTACAATTGACCTATTCTCTGACCGTTTATAAGAAAAAGTACCTGTCATACGTGTTACAAAAGACTACCTAAATGAATTCATCACCCCATAGTGTAGACACTGGTCAGAACTGAAAATAAAGTAGCCTAAACAGGTGATAATATTTACGTATGTATGTATTTTTGTATATGGCAAACTAAAAACAAAACATTTCTGAAAAGTTAAACGGAAGCGTAAACTATAATATTTTAGACTTTCCACCAACTGACGTCACTAGATACGTCAGTATGACAAAAACGTTAACAGACTTCCACTATTGCAAACAAGAAGTGTTGAAAAATCATATGAAAACTTATGAATAGATGGCGAAATAAACCGGAAGCGAAAATGAATACAACGCAAAAACACACACACACAAATCCGATTTGGAATTGCAAAACTACATAACTGAAGTTGTAGGCGTGAATGCTGTCGAGGTGTTGAAGGTTATGAACAGCAGCATTCATTAGAAGACAAATGTCACTTGGGAATCTCTGAATTACACTGGTTTTTAAGGAGCACTGGGATGTATACTTTGCCATTTTACTTTACTTACCACGGGGAAATTTTAACAAGTTGATGGATTATTATGAAATTTTTTGAACACAAGGGATTTGTCACCAATTCATGAACAGCTTTGTCCTATAAAATCCTCAAGTCATTGCACCTCTGAATCTCATCTATTCATAAAAATGAGACTGGTTAGATGGCTAAAAAAATGTCAAGACGTGTACACTTTTTGTTTTTTTCCAGGTAGTTAATTGACCGTTGGGGACTACTTTAAAGCTTGACGATTGTGTTTACCTGCTGTTTCGCAATTAATCAATTTTATTAGTTTTACCGATCATTTAAATTGTGTATTCATAAAGGGGTGAACTGGATGACCAGAGAGTACAGATATCGTTTGTATTTCGTAATTATCTAAATAAAGTAAATTTTTCAAAATTGTAGATCTGTTTCAGTAACGTGTTTGTTCATATAATTCATAGTATTGGTCAGTGTGTATTTGTGTCAAAAGGTTTTAGAGTTATAAGTAAAAACTAAATTACCCTCCTGTTAAGTGAGGTGGGTAAGTCAACGGATGCGGTTGTGAAACCACATTGATTAAGATAGCTGAAACACGTGCCGTACAGATTGAACCATCTATTTCCCCAACAGGAAATGTTAGCTGACATAAGATTAGGTTGGGAAGGAATGAAAAGGGGTTGAACCAAAATTTAGCGTCCATCCAGGAAGTCTTTGGCATTTGGTTTAAGCCAGTCCCTTGGGGAGGTGTATACTGCCTGGTTTGGTCCTTGGGATGCTAAGAATCAATGACTACTGACTATTAGTAATGGGGCTCAAAATCGTTCTGAATGGAACAGGCGCATTCACTCTTTGTAACCTCCCAAATCCACTGAACCGTTATGTTTTCCATATTAATGTTCTTCCTCACTTACATTTCTGCTTATTATAGTTTTTGTGAATTTCTGTTTTCCTCTTTTTTGTATAAATTTGTGTGCTACACGGAGTGTGGCAGCTTTAGCCGTTACATTTCTGTGCAAAGTCCTATCTTGAAACTCAGTCAGTCACACAAGAATAAAAATGAGAAACCCTAAATGAAGATTTTTCTCTTCAAATGAATTCTCTGTTTTTAACTCTTATTGTATCATTGACTTTAATATCCATAACTTCAACTACACTGTTTGTCAATTCTATGTCCAATTTGCAGGTTTCATTCATTTTCCTTTTCGGTTTACTTCGAAAATCACTTGTTTGTAAATCTCTTGACCTTCCAGTGTGCATGTATATTACTCACTGGCGTACATTGTAACAGATTTCCATCCGTTCTTAGTTTTCATTTCATATTGTAAATAATTTGATTGTTTTTTGCTCCTATGAACGAATTGTCGTCAGATTTATTTAGCAAAATGGATAATGAGTTATCTGGCTCGTACATGTTTGTGAATGATTCGATGAACAAAGAATCGGTGGTTAACTGCTTTTCCTGCCTAATTATACTACTTAAAAAAATAAATTTTTATACTATTCCACCCTATTGCGCGAGTAACAGCAAGTGAACGTATCACACTGACCTCAATATATTAGTTCAGGGTTAGTTAGATGATTGTAACACACCAATTTAGCTAGAACTAGAATGACTGACCAAACTAAATTAAGTAATATTGAATTAGACTAAGTTATTGCAATGTTTTCACCTTCATTTATTCACAATACACGGTGAAGTAGGGTAAAAGTAATAAAACTGGGTGGAGCAAAAGGTTAATCACTGAATCTCTTCTGTTCGTCAAATCAACAACTAACATTCGCTAGCGGAATAACGCAACACCTATCTATGATATATGAAAAATTATGATGAAAAACATAACGGGGGCATGTTTTCCTGAACATAAACGCAACTGATTCATTGAGATGAGTGGCTGTATACCACTCATGTCAACTGATAATTTGTAAATTGTGAATTCTACTTATGGTATCACTAGTTCGCCGAAGTAGCTAGCTAGAAATCTAGTGGTTTCAACCGACTCAGCTCTCTGAGGTAAGTGGAACAGCGTACACCGCTGATGAACTCGGCCCCAGACGAACGAAATGACCATCTGGTGTTTAGATTACTTCGTCGATATGGCCAGCAAACACTACTTGTTGATGCAAGTGAGTGGTACATGACTACTTGTCTGAATCAATCAGTAGTATATATTTTTAAGCGATTATACTTGCTTTATTGATTACCTTCTCTAATAAAGCAAGTTATCAAGTTATACGAATACACTGATATAGTTAGGAGGAGTGAAATGTACTGCAGGCATCAGTCAATTATTAACACTGTACAACTGTCTGCTATAGCAAATAAATTTATTTCACATGGGACTGCATTCTAAAATGGTGCTCAAATTCTATGTGTACGCTAATGCATGTGTTTCTGGAGGTTGAGTATTTACACTGAGTGAAATACTACTACTATTTGCACACCTAATGCTTTTTTTCATTCATTCACATACCGAATATTCATGTGAACTGATTCATAGAAAAGTAATCATTTTTAGCGTTAAGAAATTAGAAAATAACCTAATTACCTCTATAATGCAAGCAGATATCTTCAAGATTTAAAGTATATTGATAACATAAGATCAGAGGTTTTGTCTTGGTGCTTAAACCCACTTAAATTCTCAAAACTAAGTTTATACCATAGTGCGTCATTGTCATATTGATTGAATAATATTTTAATAAAACTATGTAAGATTTTATTAGCATATATGCAAACAATTTCGTCTTGGTTCCTGTCGTCTGAAAACTCGTACAAGTTTGTAGATATATGGGGCATATGTTATCCTTCTCGAGCCTCTTCACTTGCTTTTACCTGTATCTCCAATGAATGAAAGTGTTCCTACTGTGAACTACACCAGTCGCTAGTGAGCATTATACTAATTTTAAAGTTGAGTGTTTGGTCCCCACCTTTCCAAGAAGTCATAAATGAGTGCTGATGAAGAGTCCCAAACTGGAACGAAACAGCTATCCAGTACTCCTTGGCTTTTAATAGTTATTTTTCTGATGTCAGATGGTTGTCAAATTCAAAGTCAGTCGAATCCCTAAAAAATTAACACTTAAAAACTAATCTGATGCTCATTATTAACTCAATATTTTTTTTTATTCCTTCACGTTCCCCAGTGGAACATAGGGCTCCAAGCTAGAGGCTTGAAGATTCTGTAGCAGTGGTGACTATTTTTACAGGATGGGGTTGCTAGCCTCATGCCCAACCTTTCCTCTTCATCAGCTTTATTACTGGCTTAGTGAGGTAAAGGAGTGCGCCGGCCGAGGATCGAACCCCGGACCATGTGCATGGTCAGCGAGAGTCCTAACCACTATGTCACCGACGCTCATTAACTCAATATAGAACGACCTTACTTGGAATTCTAGTTAGAATTCATGACCACTGTGGTTCACCAGAGTATGTGGGGCAATTACTCACTTAAGACACTACCGGTGGCACTGTATGTCGCGAACTGATAGAATCAGTATTCATGGGCCATTTGATTTCACCTCGGTGGCTGAATGGTCGCCAAGCATGTCTCGTTACCTGAAAGTCATCGGTTATATCCTTGGTGGGGTCATGGGTACCTACTAGGGAGAAGTCCAACACAGAGGCGAAACAGCCGTCAAGTACTCCCTGGTTTTTGATGGCTCTCTGACTAATTAATATCAACCCGTATTAGAACTTGGAAACACCAGTCGACTGAAGCTAACATATGACTTGAAGGAATATGAGCTAGTGTCACCAAATAAATCATAGAATCAAGTGCACCTAGTACATCTGAAATTTCATTGAAATTACTGCATGACATATCATAAACAGCTCTCTATCAGTCTATCATACAATGTTTATTTAGATATATACAAACAGATTCAAATATAAATGAAAAGTCAATAAAATTTATTTACCTTTGCATAGCCTCTAGGGGTAAGTGTTGATGGTATACCAAGATTGAATTGCACTCGCTTCTCATTTACTACTGGATGTAGAACTTTCACTGTCAGTAATAACAAACAGAAAGAAGAACATACATATCTAAATATATATATATATTGTTGATGGTCAATAAAATAAATGACTTACAGAAATGCCTTTCGTTGAAAAGTTCTGACTTATGTAGTCGTTAATGAATGAACGGTTAATAACATCAAATACAGAGTTCTTCAGAGTTAATCAGTACTGTGGTGTAATATAGATGATCGATTGAGAAATATGAAGCTACATCACTATAACTTAAAAAGGTACATTATTTTACATTTTTGTTCTGCTTAAGTATTAGATTAAAGGGTTTAGAATTTTAGTGGTGAAAAAAACAGGTTAAAACTGACGAGAGAAGTTTCGATAAAGTAAGAAAGACCAAATGATTTAAACTGAACAATTAATTTCACCGAAAAAATTGTAGGCATTCCGATAGGTTCATATCTGGAACCAATTCTGGTTGAAATCTTCATGGGTTATCTTGAAAGGACGCAAATGAGTTCTGCCATCGCCGATATATTGATGACACGTTTGTTGTTTGCAATGATAGGAATCCCGCATATTTATTATTTGACCGTCTCAATAAGATCCACCCTTAAATTAAATTCGCCATGGAATATGAACATAACGCTTAGTTCATTTTCCTGGATCCTAATGGAAGATAAAGAAACGATGTTAAGATAGGAAGGTCCATCTATAGTAAAGAAGCCTGGACGTGGCAATATCTTCACTGTAACATATTCTGTCCTACAACCTATAAGCGTGGAATAGTGAAGAAACTGTACCGCACAGCCAGGAAGTTATGTTCACTCAACAATCTGGAAGAAGAATTAGTCTCTGATGAGAAATGCCTAAGGGAAAATTGGTATCCAAAGGGATTTATCCTAAGGTATAGCAAAGAAAACAGGTTCAAATTTGGTCTTTCTTGCTTTATCAACGTTTATCAATGGAAACAAGTGTACAGAAGGAATTCCCTGAAAATCAAATTGCATAGTAAATAAGTAAAACCTACGAAGCAATGAACAGTTCTTTCGTCCAGAGTTAAGTAATCTTCAGTGATCTCAAGCGTGAAGATGCAACCAGAACCTGGACTATCTAGTTTACTTTACGAGGGCATTATAATTCAGCAACTGGGCTGAAGTCTAACCGTCTACCAGTCCTTACCTCAGCCAACTCTCCATACACTACTAGCAACAGTCAGTGTCATAGGTGAAGAAATCTACTCAAAAGTCAGTCGTCAATGAGAAGTAGACCAATTCAATCCAATCTAACAGGGTGCAAAAGAGACTTCAAATGGAATCTTTGTATATTGAATTGATATGCGATATATGGATTGGAAAAGACTAAATAAATTCCCCTGGTATTTACAAGATTCTACTACATGATAAATGAAGAATAAGAACCAAGAATACTAAAAACTAGGTCTAAAATGTGTACAGCGAAATCTGATATGTGATTATAAACAGCCAGCCAACTGTGTACTGATCGTTATCCACTGAATAATAATACTGTTTTATTATACAAGATATACCTAATAAATGAAATAATATGAAATCAAATTCACCTATCCTCAAATATTTTCTGAATTTACTAAATGAAGTAAGTGAAGATGAATATCTGCCAGTATTAATTGCTAGATGGTAGACAGGATAACTACTCACTTCTATGTGCTGATTAAAATCCACTGATCAGGTGTAGAATTGAAGTCAAAAAAGTGAATGGCACGATAATACAGGTACCCCTTTCTTCAGAATAAAATAACAATTACTTCCTATAAACCAACATTCGAAAATCAATCTGCTGCTTACAAGTGATTCACCCTAGAATTAAGGGCCTAGAATTTAGGTGACTAGTTGTGACTAGTAGAGTCTACCAGGTAAGGCGTGAGGACAGTTACTCACCTATAACACCAGCTGTGTCGTTATATCTGGAGCATTGGTAGAGGTTAGAATTCATGGGCCGTTGAATTCCGTCTCTATGCCTGAGTGATTGACCGGATTGCCTCACAACCTGAAGACCCTGTGTACGATGCCTGGTGGGGTCATGGATATAAAGAGTCTCAAACGAAGTACGAAACGTCTGTCCAGTATCCTGCAGTTTTCAGCGGTGTCTCAACTTCTGTTAGTTTGTGACGAAGACTGAAATCAATTAAATCCGTGCAACCTGCTGGAAATGCCTCCTCTCGGTCTTGCTGATCAGATGACTAGTAGGGAAGATTAAGCAACAAGAGATTCTAAAGACAAACCAGCTGAGAACCTATTGCTAAACAAATATGCAGAAGGAAATGGCGGTGGACTAGAAATGTGCTGGGAAGATCTTTAAGTGATATCTCACACTACGTCTCCGAGTGTAACCCGAACAGGAGACAATACTGTGTGTAACTCCGTGAGTGACATGGAGGATATGGCGTAAAGAGGAAATGAAAGTTTTGTGGGCAATCTTGAAGCCAGTTAAAAGGGAAACAGAGATGAGTTCTACTCAGAATCGAAGGGCAGTATAATATAATCATTAATAAATCAACACTTGGAAATATCGGCAATAATCTATTTATGGATCTCGTAGATGTCTTGATTTGACAATAAGTGACTTAATATCAAAATTCCAATGGGTACATTAGTCTTTTGAAGGTTGTCATACTAATAGGATTTTCTATGGATAGTAGATAAGCCTACGAAACAGTAGTAATAGTAATCGACTAAACGACTGCATCACTGACACCATACCTAAAGTATACGGGAATATAACGCAAATGTCTTGCTGTGATTATCGATTAGCAAAATTTGTTTCACTTCTGTTTCTAGTTGAATGATCCTGTTTAATGCTGCAGATATTTCCTATCTATATATTTTTTTAAGAGAAATATTGATTGCAGATCAACATTTTGCAAAAGGAATAAAGGATTTCCGCGTAGTTACATTTCATGGAAGAGAATGTAAACCACTATTAAACGTAACCCCAATAAACTAATTTCATTAGATACGTGTGTAAATAACTTTTTGAAACTGCTTACAGTAATTCTGTGGAATGCCAGTACTTTCTTCATCGGATTCACTACTATTCTTTTTACGTCTATTATGCGATTTGGAACGGCCAACCTGAAAATGAAATAGAAAAGTAGAAAATGAAGGAAAAAGGAATATTGACTGATGGTTTCACAACATTTTAAACTCAGACAGTATGATGTCTCATGTTTCCAACTGTGTGGTGTAACGTATTCATATTCGGCTCACTACAGAACAATTCTAGTTATGACTGAAATGACACTCATAAAATATTGATGCGTCGACATAACACAACGCAAGGCTTTGGAGATTAAGCTGGTCTGTGATCACACCTATATGAGACTGAGACTTTTCAACCCACATTTTTAAGAATAAGGATTCTAAGGCATTTGCCGGTGGAACAGATTATAGTTCAGGTAGGCACAAAAGACAATTTTTGTCAAAAAGACTCCAACCGAAAGTGCAGGGTATATCTATCTATCTATCTATCTATCTATCTATCTATCTATCTATCTATCTATCTATCTATCTATCTATCTATCTATCTATCTATCTATCTATCTATCTATCTATCTATCTATCTATCTATCTATCTATCTATCTATCTATCTATCTATTTATCTATCTATCTATCTATCTATCTATCTATCTATCTATCTATCTATCTATTTATCTATCTATCTATCTATCTATTTATCTATCTATTTATCTATCTATTTATCTATCTGTTTACCTATCTATCTATCTATCTATCTATCTATCTATCTATCTATCTATCTATCTATCTATCTATCTATCTATCTATCTATCTATCTATCTATCTATCTATCTATCTATCTATCTATCTATCTATCTATCTATCTATCTATCTATCGTCCTTATTCATTTGATGCACATAGATTCAGTGATAAACAGCTATTTCTGCTTATCTTATACAGTTGCGGCTCTGTTTTATTCGATTGTGTGTCGCTGCATCGCAGCTCGTGGAATTTATCTGCGTTCACCACTGCACTGAGGTGTATTCATCCCCTTCTGACAACTATACTGATCTCCACCGACTTGGTGTGCCCTGTGAATTACTGAATAGTATTTGATGGGCTTAGAACAATATTTATTTCAGTTTCAATTAGACTGTTTGAGGATGTCTATGCGTTAATAAAAACAGTGCACTGTGACAAGAAGCAAATATCTATAAATACTGCACTAGTAGTTTTTGTTTAATAGAGTCTGACATAAGTTTCAGGATCCAGACACATCCAGTTTAAGAAGAACTTATATGTCTCCTAAGTTTCATTTCCACCTAATAATCAACCGTCTCAACGTGTAATGATACTCCGGCACAAATAGTATGAATCCTGAAGTAACACTTATAATAGTAATAATAATAATAATAGTAATTAGGATGACCTGCAATATTACTGGATGAAAAGACAAGTTTATCGTACTTATATTACACCACTTACTTTGATCAACATTTCTTCATCAACCTTAAGGGTGAGAGGGCAGTAAAAACCGTTAATTTAGTATATATTTAAATAAAAAATTCTTTCGTGAAAAGAATTGTAGTCCAAGACAATTCCATGACATCATAACAACAATATTATGATTATGACTTGAGAAGCGATTATACTGGGTTGAAATTGATCGCAAGTCTCGTCAAGTGTTTAAAATAAGTGAAAGGTTGTATATCAAAATCAAGGTGCCGATAAATTCAACCTTCACTGTATATAGGTAGTTCAGATACCTAGAATGTTGTACTTTGATGTATGATTTATCGTAAATAAACGGCTTTCAATACACCAGTATTGTTTCGCATCTCTAATATGAAACAGTTCGCATTCTTTTTCTTTCTACAGACAATTCTTAATGATATGCCTACTTTTTTTTCTAAAGCCTTCATTCCTATTATATTTGCCTTACTTTCGGCAGTTTATTTCATCTCTTTCTAATGGATATGCTCTAAATATATGCTTAGCACAATGTTTATGACATTATATATATATATATAACTGGGAGATAGCTGATAGTACAAAGCATATCGTTAGGTTATCCAGGTATATTAGAGTCAATGTCCATATTTGTTATTCGAACGATATTACAACCTACCGTCTATTAATGTCAACTAACTAATGCTATATGTGAGAATTAGTTGCAACAATAGTATTGACAACTGCGATATTAAATACTAACAAGGAAATTATTTAATAACACATCACAGTCGATGACTACATTTCATTGTTTTCATTATCAATGATAAATCATATGCATATTTATTCACGTCACAGTTAATCTAGAGCACTAAGAGTAATACTGTTTTGTGTCTAATAGACATTTCGAATAAATAAAATCCTCTCTTTCCCCTTACTGTAATCACAGTTATTTCCAGTAAATAAGTTTTAAGTTGCAGAAAAGATCGGTGGCTCATGGTGGATGGAATCATTGTTCTTATTGGTTTTTATCCTTCTCTATCCATCTAGGCAATAGCTTTAGAGAAAACTTTAAAGCCGCATCTAGAAGGGCAATAAAAGAATCCTTATCAAACCATTTGGTTTGAAAAACATAATACCACTAAAAACAAACATTTTATTCAGTCTGTGAATTTTATTTCTAAGTGAATTAATCAATCTAAATATCAATCTTAGAATTCCAAGATTGGTCATGAACTGACTTCAGTTACAGAACTACTGAAAACCAACAAAGAGTACTGGATAGTTGTTTCGTCACCGTCTGGGTCTCTTCATCACTATGCACTCATAAACCTACTGGAGTTTGAACCCAAGACCTTCAGCTTACAGTTATATCCTTGAAAACCAACAGTTGAGAACTAATCTAGCGTTCACCAGTGACTAATTACAGGATGAACTGGCCTGAAGTCGTAACCAGTGGGATCTAGCAAATTAAGTGTGAGAATAATCGCCAATGATATTGGCTGGCGGTTGCGTTATATCGCGGACTGGCGGAAGCCAGATTTGACAGGCTGGCCATAAAGTTGAGTCCAGGTGGCTGAATAGCCTATCACCTCGTCTTGTAACTTATTTCATTTTCCAAGTGAAGATTTGAATCTAGGGTGTATGTGTTTCGCCGTATGTGTACACCAATTTGCCAATAAACAATTCTGCTTTTCCACTTTTAGCTTTCTGATTTATCTTTCAAATTTCAAAGGCATCATATTTATAAAATATGTTGCGAGAAGTTTTTTTAGTGTCAGTGTGCATTATGAAAGGCGTAATTTGAACAAAAAGTGATTGATTATCAATGAATTTTACCTTGTGACTTTAAAGAATTCCTATTATGAATACCATACACGTAAACTTGTGGCTTTCATAATTATTTTATGTTTCATAAACATATAACCAAAAGACAAATATGGCAACCAACGTAGTTGAAGTCAGTGGTATTTCACTTTCGATTTCATCACAACAACGCCGAACAGTTACAAACTAGGATGAAACAAGTGTACGTCATTCTACGTGTCTTGGCGATTCCTTAAATATCAGTTTATGAAGAAGAGTAATCTATGAACAGAGATACTGAAACGTCACACGAAATAAGTAGAAGCCTTGAAAATTATGACGTGGGAGTAGATTTTCGCACAACGAACATCTTACTCGCGCCGTCGGTAAATATTGGGGATATAACAGAAGACAGCCAATAAAATTGCATGTGAGAAGCAAAATATGAGGACTGTGATACTGTATACTTTGGAGGACCTTCCAGTCAAGTGAATATAAGAACACAGAATGCCTAAATGCGGTTCCGGAAACCTCAGAGGATTTGGAGAAACTAGGAAATAAATCATTGGTTGCACCATACTTGATGGAATTGGGACACAAGATGGATTTTGATAGGGTCAATGTTCTACAGAAAGATTTTGGTTCAGGTAAATAAAGACTGATTGCAGAGGCCATACATATATGAGGAAATACCAATAATTTGAACAAGCGTGAAGATGTGATGTTAGCAGATGCACGATAAGTTACTATTAATAAATAAAGTGGATATGTATCACTAATTTCTCATGCTTTATCTGTTTTTCCCAGGTATGTCTTCTTATGGAAATGCTAGCAAATGATGTACAACCGTTTGAAAAGAAATATGAATCCTTCCACTTTTATTAAAATATTTGACAGAATTCTTAACATGCAAAAATAAGTAAAGTTGTTATGTAGATCTAATTTTTCGAATAAATTACGTTTATCTTTACAATTTCTCAAGTCCATTTTAGGCATATATTTCATAAATTTGTTCCCCTTAATGAATTGGATTAAAGCAAGAACATCTGGTTTTGCAGAATAAAATAGTACCGTCATTTATTTCGTTGGCTTCTCATCAGCTCAGCTGATTACAGGCCAAAGTTATGATTAAATATATCTACAGGAACAATTTTAACATACTTGAACAGAGTTCATTTTAAACAAAAATCAATTAATCAATATATGCATACGACAATATATATAACAAACTTTTTATCCCGAAAAATAATGATCGTACACAATGGGAACTTCCCGCATTACGTAATTAGATGGAAGATGGGGTGAAAATATTCAGTAACTGGGGCAAGGAAAGACTGATAACCGCTTCTTTCTGAACGCATAACTCCGGTTTCAGGTACTTGTTGGAGATTGCTTCGGCAAACTTAAGGAGAGTTGAACTCTTTTGTCTACTGATAATTTTGAACGATCTTGCAAAGTCCACCTCATGACCCGTGTCGAAGAGGTGCCTGGCGATGGCACTGTTTAAAGCATTTGTCCCCTTTAGATATAGACTTTTTGGTACATGTTCAGAAAATTGGAGGTACGTCCTTCTTTCTGTTCTTCCAGTATAACTGCTACCACAGATACATGTAAATTTGTCTATACAGTTGGAGTTAACATGAGAAGGATTTCTATCGATTTTTGATTGCACTAACGAGCAAGTTGTTCGATAGACGGAAATTAACTTAACTGCAGGATTGGCTCTGGCTAGTGATGTACTCAGTCTTCTGTTGACAACTGCTGTAATATGAGGTGGACATCGCAAGATCGTTCAAAATTATCAGTAGACAAAAGAGTTCAACTCTCCTTAAGTTTACCAAAGCAATCTTCAACAAGCGCCTGAAACTGGAGTTATGCGTTCAGAAAGAAGCGGTTATCAGTCTTTCCTTGCCCCAGTTACTGAATATTTTCACCCCATCTTCCATCTAATTACGTAATGCGGGAAGTTCCCATTGTGTACGATCATTATTTTTCAGGATGAAGAGTTTATTATATACATATTATTGTATGTATATATTGATCAATTGATTTTTTGTTTAAAATGAACTCTGTTCAAGTATGTTAAAATTGTTTCTGTAGATATATTGAATCATGACTTTTGCCTGTAAGCAGCAGAGCTGGTGAGAAGCCAACGAAATACATTATGGTACCATTTTATTCTGCAAAAACAGATGTTCTTGCTTTATTCTAAAACATGTATGCATACACAACTTCTGTCAACCCTTTTCCCTACTGATTCAAGTCAGTAGGAGCTCTCTAAATCAATGGTCTGTCTTCTTACTTAGCGGGTTTGGTGGTATCGTATCGTGTCGATGTTGTTATTGTTGCTAAATTGAATCTTAATTAACAGACGTAGCTATAAAAATAATTTAATAACGCTACGACTTAACATGATAAGAAAATGCTGCCAAAACTCAAGCTGACGGACTGAGGCATTTTTGTGTAGGAATCATATGATCATATGCAGATCACTAATCCTGAGTTTTTGCTACATAGTTGAATGTCTCATTGAGAAAGAAGACAAGAAATTACCATCATTACATTTTGTATATCATGTGAATCTGTCATATTTCATGTCTCAAATTTCTTTTGCTTGTTCTTCTACACAAGAGAATAAGTATATTTTGGTTTATTCAAAAAGTAAATACCTAAGGAACTATTTTTAATGTGAGCTAATTTATAATATAGAACTATCAGAACTAATAGATTATCCTGTCGCATAAACTGTCATTGTCACATTCACACGCAAAATTGATGTACAAAGTTTTTGAGTGCTACTCACAGCCTACGCGTTTTATGCTTCAAAAGTTAAGATGCAACTTCCTTAGGTTTATATCAACCTAAAGAAGTAAACATATTCTAATTCTTGGTGCTGCTGACTGAATCCCGCCAGTCAGGTTCACAATTCTGTCAGTAAGCTAGGTTACTTGTCATCACAGTGAATGTTAAATTGTTGTTACATCACTTCAAGTAGTCGAAAAGGAACTTTCGGTCCAGGTTTCGAGCTCGTAAGCAAGTCGAACCTGTAATCTCAAAGGAAGCAATATGATCTTAAAGATTTGAGTCTGTATCATCCAGTGCTACTGTCACAGACGTAACCAATGACTAATCAACGTTCAATATGTTTTTCATAAAATAACTTGCAAGTTCATAAATAGAAAGTATCACTGACAGTCACCGCCGAATTTCTAAACTGGTGTTCTAGTCTGCTAGGATAATCCTCTTCATTTTTCTAACTTATTGCTTAGATCTACTGTCCATAAGAATCAGTGAATTCCTTCCAACTAGTCTCCAACAGTTTTATAATTTAACATATCTATATGTGGTACATACTTGTGACGGGGTAATATGTTTCTGGTGTGGTTGTGTTCTCTGAGCTGGATGATTTGGTTGCGAAGCTTTCATTGCTCTACTGAGCAACATCTTCAGCGCATACTTCGATGTGAAGTGAGCTTTTAGAATTCTCTATGAGTTTATTAGTCATCTCTTTTAGTAACCTTGAACGTGATTGGTTGTTTTCGTGTGACATTTCATCCCTTAGTTTGCTTGTCTCCGTGCTGGCTGCTTCTTTGGTCTGAATGTCGTTAGTCTTTCCTTCTGCTAACCTTGAACGTGATTGGTTGTTTTTGTGTGACTTCTCACTTTCTAGTTCACTTGTTTTGGTGTTGACTGTTTCCTTGACCTGAAGTTTGACTTTGTTTTTGTGTGAATTTCTTCGTATGGATTGGTATATTTTTTCAATCTCTATGTGTCTATTGATTGCTGATTCATTTGAATACCAGGCCTCTAGGAATTCTCTGGCATTTTTGCAGTTCCCTTTGTTTAAGATTTGAACACTGTCCCAGTCGAATTGGTGCCCGTGGTTGTCTGCATGTAGTGATATGAGGGAGTGTATGTCGTGTCTTTTGACAGCTAGTTTGTGTTCGTGAATGCGAAGACGAAGAGGGCGTCCACTTTGACCAATGTAATGTTTGTCGCAGTCGTTGCAACTTATCTTGTAGATGACGTTAGTTTTGTCTTCTTTTGCCGTTGGGGTAATATGTGAATGACGGTAAGAGGAATTTAAGCATTCTTAATCTCTTTTAATGCCAACGAATACCTGTTATAGTACTTCTTGCTTTTTAGAGCAATACTTCTAGTGATGGTATCAGTGATACATTTCTAAGAAGAGAAGACGATTTAGTAGGGAATTTTCCGTGTTCAGAAAACATAAATTTCACTTGACGCCTAATTGCAAAAGATATAATGAGAGGGTAACAGTTGTTGTTGTTGAAGCGAGAAGTGTTATTACGAAAAACTTCCTAAGGCTTTATTCATACTATGGGTTACCAACTAGGTGTTACTGAGTGAATAGCGAGACCACATCTTCGGTGTGCTCATTTTTTTTCTACTTATATCACAAAATAGTTTTTTACTGAACAGTATAAGTGAAATCAAGAGGAGGTTGATTCCCATTTGAAACCATTAATTATCGATCGGCCCAAAGGAAATCTAACACTCAAACCCATAACACCAAAAGATATCTTCAGCTGATTTTACGATTTGAAGGCTTGATGAGTGTTTAGCAGTTTTAATTGATTTTCATACAAAAATCTATCTAGAAATGAACAATAGACTGACATCAAACGGTGAAGGTCAAAACTGAAAATCAGATCGTCTACAAGAAAGGATAAACAATAAGGACTTCCAGGGACGAGCCAATCAGGAATCTGCCACCTAACAAGTATACAGATGCAGATGGAGGTGGATTAGAAATACGTTGAGGAGACCGTTGAGTGACATCCCGCATCAGGCCTTCTAATGCAGCCCAAACATCACACAACTAGTCAGGTATTACTCCGAGTGTGAGATACAGGAAATCATATTAGGCGGAAATGAAAGTTAATGGGATATTGTGGGAGCAGCTAAAAAGGACTGCAAGTAACTGACTGAAATGGAGATGTGCCGCCTTTGTTCCACTTGGAACCCAAAGGAATAAATGAGTTCTCCTCAGTTAGGAGGTTTGTTTAGTTATGTATGATTCAATGAATTAAGTTCAGAACATCAATGTCATTCGCTGCTGACTGGTTATCAATATCTCATACAACATAACACAAGTTTTAAAAAATTTAAATTTCTCAATGTGTACAATGAAAAATGTATGCAAAGAAAATCAATACGAATGCCACATGTGATTGCATTTGTCCTACATCACGTGATATAAGATGTACCTATTATTCTAAGTTGTATACTTTCATCTCATGCCTACTTTACCACAAGTAAATGTGAAGTAAACGTTTACATACACAGCACATATCTTTGTATAATCTTCAGAGTGATGCTGAGCACTTCAGAGATCGGTGTATCCTTTTTTGTTATGAAGTGTTATTGTTAATTTCTCAGAAAGCAGACAAACAAAACAGTGTGTAGAAACTATTTCAAACATTTTCTTGTTGTTGTTGTTGAGTAGACTACGTAATCATTCGTACATTCTCCTTATTATTATTTTTTTTCTGTTTACTTATCCTGATCGTAATAGAGTCTTATGTAAATAATTATATAACACTAAGTCTAGACGTTTTTAACTTGTAGACTTGGTAATTGTTATTCTTGAGTTATTTTTAAAACAACAATATTGAACGCTGAATACTTAATATTATATTTCTGCTCCTGAAAATTTCGCCTACATTTAGTGTACTATTTTGTTTTAAATACAGCTCTTACAAGGATTTTACTTCGTATAAAAAATTGTCCCTTGTCTAATGATCATACCCGGTATATGACGCAAAATTTGTTCTAATTGCATCTGATGTTAAAAGAATTTTGTCTTGAATCACCTGTGATAAAAACGCCCTACTAGTAATACCATGAAATCTTAAATGTCAGATTTTAGAGATGAAAGGTAAAATTATCTCCACATAAAGGACTAAAATAAGCAATAAAATGGAGATCACTATAAATGCTGTGGGATGGTGAAAACAGGATTTCTCTTAATATATAAACACACTGAACTTTGTGCGTCGGTGGCACAGCGGTTAGGACGCTGGGCGACCATTCACATGGTCCGGGGTTCCATCCCTGGCCGACGCACTCCCATACCTCACTAAGCCAGTAAGAAAGCTGGTTAAGAGGGAAGGTGGGGCATGAGGCTAGGAACCCCATCCTGTAAAAATAGTCACCATTGCTACAGAAAATTAAAGCCTCTAGCTTGAAGCCCTGTGTTCCACTGGGAACGTGAGGGAATAAAAAAAGATACTGATATTAAATTTTGAAAGGAATAACAACAGATGGAGAGGAATAGAATACATCTATTATATTTCCTTGGTAGTTTGTTGATTTCTTGCATCCTGAATAATGAAAGTAATGGCAGGTGGCACGTGCGTCGGTGGTATAGCGATTAGGACTTTCGCCGACCATAAACATGGTCTGGGCTTCGATCTCCTGCCGACGCACACCTAATATCAATGGTTGGCCTGCGAAATTTGGGCTACCGATATCACATGCTGAAAATTCCGTACTTGTAACAAAATACAGTGTGGAATCGAGCTGGAACGAAAAATTTAGAAAAATTAAAAATTTTATCACAGTTTCACCATACTCTAGTTTTTAAGTGTTAGTTTGCACAAATTTGTTCAATTTCAAGTTTGATCACGAAATGAGTTCAGTTGAAGAGGCACTGGAAAACTGTGGAGTACTGGACAGCTATTTCGACGTTATTTGGTCTCTTCAGCACTTCACGCCCGTGACCACTGGGGGCTACACTGTCGTCGGTGACATTGGATGGTGCTTGCGCTATTTATTACAAATAAGCAGAAGGTTAGATAACATTGGTTGAATGGTCAACGTGTTTATCCCGCAACCTGGAGGTTCCGAGTTTGATTTTTACTGAGGTCTTGGATGAATGTCACTGAAGATTGGTAAATGAGGAAGGAACAGCTGTCTGGTGCTGTCTAACTGAAGTCACTTCGTGATCCCACTTCGTGCTCCAGTTTGTTTGGGAAACAATATGTCGAATAATAACGGACAATAATCATATTACCTAAATGAATCATATATGTAGTGTGACTGCAGTTTTTTGAAAGAAGAGGGAAAGGGTATAAATTAAAAGATCGCATTATAATAAGTAAAACTCTTCCAGTCGGTTAGACTTATTTATATGGAACAGTTTTAATAATGTGTTGAGAGCAAAAAGACAACTTAGTATAGCATATAGTTTTATGTCCTCTTTCATGTAATGTAAACAGAACCTTCTTTCTACTGTTCCGTAATAATATAATCATTTACTTAATAAACCCTGTTTCCCATCTCTAAATCTATCTGAGTGAGCTCATTATTGCTCATTTTCTGGGTTCTGGGTGGAACAAAGGGCTCCTTTTCCTCATCTACATTGTTTTCGGTTATCTGCGCTCCCTTTTTGGTCGACCTCACAATTGATTATGAGTTTCTCTACTTCTTCACATTATCCTTTCTTTTGCTTTACATTCGGGATTCAGTCAATGATCTGGATGTGACGTAACTTGTAATTCAGCCTAACTTACTGTCGTTTTGCATATTTTGTTCAGCAACAATTCGCTAATGACACTGTTATGGCATTCTTTTAATTTATGCCCCTGAATATCTTGTTATTCCACTGTCGCATTGGTTTTCGAGAAACTTCCGTTGTATTACATATATGAGCAGAGCAATACACTGTATTTTACTAATTTGAAATTTAAAATTCATCCCTATATACACTGTGATTATTCTTAATTATTGTTGGACATTTTATTTCTCCAATAAACTACAGTATGTTAACAGTGTAGTAATAACCAATTACTTTCACTATCCAGGTTGTAAGTCAGCTGACATGATGCAGAGGAAATGAAATAGTCCCACTTTTATCTTTTTTTTTAAAACTTGTTTTTATTACTTTGTTCAAGCTGATTAGTGTAAATAAGTGTATGAAATTTGCATAGCTAAAAAGTGAAATTCAATCTCTTAACTTCTGTTTACTTTAAATGTTTAAATTCTTCGAAAGACAAAAATGAGTTGGCATAACAGAAACGTCTACTTCCCGGGAATATTGTCACACACACAACTTTTGTTTACGTTATATATTATATATATTTATATATATGGTGTTGAAACTTCTGGGTTACTGGGAGTCATGAATACTTAAGTGATACAAGTGACGGTCAATCAAACAAAGCCGGAAATCTGTATTGAAGCAGTTATAATAAGATTAGTAGATAAAGTTATTCCCAGTTGATACTAGAAATAAAATCATGCACCGATGAGTGAAAATGTCTAATCTCTTATATAACGAATACACAAGGCTAGTTGGCCTATTATTTGGTGGGAAGTGACTGGCGCTAGAATTCTAGACGTGCATTTCATCCTATTTAAGAGTCATCATTTGGACTTACGAGAGTCCCCATGGAGTAATTGTGTTCAATTATTGACTGATACGAGTTGTACAAAGGGGTGATTCTCGCAGCTCTTATAACCTAGTGGATAATGCTTTAGAATTTGAAACGATGGGTTCAAGGTGAAAGTTTGAGTGTGAACACCATCCCTCATTGAAGATTTCAGGTATATCGGGTTGACAGCTCTCGAACAGGGTGAAATGCACATCCCTAATTCCTCTGCTAATCAGTCATCCACCGACTAACGACATGTTAATCCTCGGAAATAATCGAAGCATCCTTATTAGAAGGCAACATGAAAACAAAGGTCGAATATCTCTGTCCAGTCAATCAACAACAGTTAATGGAATCGAAATATATTACTTTTTGAAACTAGTGAGTTTATTGGTCATCCTAACAAAGACGTTAATTACAGTGGCCGAATTCGTTGCCATGTCCACTCAGTAACATAAGTAATGTTATTTTGGATATTTTAATGTTATATAATAAATTAAGAATATATTTATATATATACATATATATTTGAACTGATTCGGAGTTGTTCCTACTCTGTAGGAAAATATATTGTTAGACACTCAAGAGGTTTTAAAGTTATACGTAGACACATTTAGCTTTTGTGATTTGTGAGGATTCAAAATAATTTCATTTGTTAGATTTCGTCATGCATCAACATCACTTGGAGATCACTGAAAACCAAGGAGCACTGGACTTTTCAGGAGTGCACACTTACGACCCTATTGGGGATCGAACCCAGGAGCCTCCAGGTTACCAGACCAAACTAGTTGATCATTCATACACTTGTGTCAGCACTTAATGATCCGTGAATTGTAAGTTAGTCTGGTGCTACTTTCAACCAGTGTTTTTGAAGAGCATCTAATTCACTTTAACATGTCGGTCCGTGTCGGAATCGAACAACTGAAATTAATCCAAATCCCCCACAATTCCCATAATCTAATTGTCAATCTCCAGCTCAATGAAAATTGCTGGATGGACGTCCTGAAGCTGCCTGTCAGGAGTTGGGGTCAATGGAGTCCACTATGCTAATCGAAGGTATTGGTTGAGGGTGGTGGTATATCACTATCTGACAAAGTTAGAATTTATTGGTCATTGAATCCTGATACAATTGGCTCAATGGTCAACTAGCGTCGTCTGGTAATCTGAAGGTCCCAGATTTGACCCCTGGTAGGGTGTGCACCGATGAAGAGTCTCAGACTAAGATGAGACAGGTGCTCAATGCTCCTTGGCTTGCATCGATCTCTGAATGACGTTGATCCCTGAAAAAATCTAATAATTGAAATATATACATACGCATTCTCATGATTTTATGATAGCCTATATGGTCTATTTTACCATTAGATATGTCTTCTAATAGTATCCTGGTGGCGTTAAATTAAATTCAGTTATGTAATGTACTCGCCCATTTAGAACAGTAAACTCATTTTCTATGTAGGTTTTAAATGAGAAATACCATGTAATTATTAAAAACGTGTTACTGTATCATATGCTTTAGAGTGTTTTATATTGAGAATGAAAAGGAATTAAGTAAAATAATTATGAATCAGATGACGCATGTAAAACTATTTCGGAAATGTCGTGTACTCCATATGTATATCATGATTGATTCATATATTTTCCCCTCATTTTTTCTTATAAAACTGCTTGACAAGTAAATGTGCGTGTGTGTGTGCGGAGTGATCGGATTATTCAGAATGCGCTAGACTAATGGATCACGTTTTTTGTGTGTGTATTGATATTTAGGTATTTAGATCACTATATCCACTTCTGTCTTCCTAAAAGCACTCATGTTCCTGTCAGTCAGTTATGACCAATATATTTGAATAGCACTATAGCCTGGCAACCTAGTAAATCGATACAGATGACACTAAACTTCCTAATTTTTCTAACGGAAGATGGAATCCATTGCACCAGATTGTTATTTACCAGGTTAATGATTAACAAAGTTCATTACAATAACTGCTTTTTATTTTCATTTAAGAATCTTGAAAAATCATATGATTTTCTAATGGGGAAGTAGCTATTACAGAGAGCATAGTCAGTCGTTAATTAGTATCTACCATCAGAAGTACTGTAGTCAGTCAGAAGCAGACTGTTTAAATGGTACATCTTTTGGACCTAGTAAAAAAAATGGTACTTTTTTACTTAAAGATAATAAAGCCAACATTAAAATCATTAAACGACTAACTACTGAACAAGTATTCTTTTCAATAACCACCCCATTAGGTTCTACAGTTATACATCCTTAATTAAACAGTTATTGATAATGATTGTAAATTTCATATAGTTGAGTGACAATACCAAAATGAGGGGGAGAGAATAGGGTAGAAGGTTAACTGTGTGTCATTGTGTAATTAAATTAATAAGGTTAAATTAAGGCCTGTTTATACAAGTACAATGATAGGGAATCAGGGAATTTATATCTACAAGATCGTAGGTGCGTAATACAGTACCTATGAATTTGTAAATTCCACAACAGGCCGGTGGCTGAACCTGCTTCTTTTTTTGGCACGCAGAACTCAGGTTGTTTAAGCTTGGAGTATTCGGTACCTAGAAGGTTTTGACCATTTAATTAGTACACGATAGATGATAGAAGATCATTTTTCACTGCTAGTTTCATGAATTGTTTGGGCCAGATGGTTAACCATCGAACTGCTTATTGTTTTCGCTACACTTTTACTATGCCACCCTGCGGGTGTTCCAGAACATGAAAATCTAAGTCCCAAGAGCACCGGCCAATATAACTGGCTCCATGTCAGTAGCTGAAGTGATAAGTACCAGAAGAGATGGTTAGCCTAGGTGCTTCATCCTTCAGCTTAAAAATCATAACAGATAGTGTAGAAAATATGACGTGCAGTTTGCCAGCATTCAAAGTCCCTTCAACCGATTCGCTTGGTACGGCACCTCCGAGTTGCAACTGCATATATAAAAACTTCTTATTTACGGATAAAGAGCAGTTATTTTCTAATTTATTAACCATGTGTTTCATGATGAACTTTTCTGAATAGTTACCTTCAATTAGGGTGTCATGATCAAAGTCTAGTTCATCCTCAGTTGAATCTTCTGAACACATAGCTGTAACCCTGTAGTACAGGTTCCTCATTAAATTTCTTTTGTACTGAAGAGGAAAACAGGCATGAATGTTTTAGATATAATAGAGAAGATTTGTAGCTCAGGTGGATGGTTTTGGTGTGGTTGTGTTCTCTGAGCTAGATGGTTTGGTTGCGAAGCTTTCATTGCTCTACTGAGTAACATCTTCAGCGCATACTTCGATGTGAAGATGTTGCTCAGTAGAGCAATGAAAGCTTCGCAACCAAACCATCTAGCTCAGAGAACACAACCACACCAAAAAGGCATGAATGTTTGCATATTGCCTTGTCTATGTACACTTTTTGTTTAGATCTTCATTAGTCCTCATTACTCACAAGTATTTTCTGATTTTAAGTATTAGTTGTCACGCATGACGAGCTACCTAGAGCACGTGCTTATGAAAAGGACTGTATATGCATAAGATTGTACAGTTATGTGAATGAGCATTAAGAAAAGAGACTATGCAGAACAACTTGCTCTTCTTTTCTTCTAGTCAGAATATTCTCAAATTATACTTTTCAGATAATCTAGTCACTAAAGTAATAATACAAGTAGAAACGAAGATCTCGTAATCGCAGAATTCCAAGTTACCAAGTTAGCGAATTATACAATCCTCTTATTATAAAACGTATTTTGCCCACACTAGCGTTTGAGCCTTAGTTATTTTCTACTACATCAATAAAAGTTCTTGTAAAAGAATCCAGAGTACATCATTCAACATTAAAATCAAAGACTGTTCCACTTACCTGTTCATAAGACTTAAAAATAACTTCGTAAGCTTAGTTACAATTCCTCTTATAACACCGAAAATAACTCTCCTTTTCTAAGATTGACCAAAATAACCCTTCATTTTAAGAACACGCATTATTAAAGTAAAACTACTAAAGTTATTAACCACTTAGACAATAGAGAGATTATCATCTTAAAGTTTATTTGTGCGTAATACACTCCGACAAAATTGGTCATTTTACACAATATACACAACCAATGATTACCTGCTTTTTTTAAAGCGAGTCATCAAACGAATCGATACAATTAAAGATGTGCATGTTAAATCATTATTATTATTATAATTATTATTACAATACCACTCATTAAACTTACCATTTGCTTAGAAATACACACTCAGTTAAATGCAGTAAGATTTCTTTTTTCTGAGCATGAGCATATATATATATATATATATGCATGTATACTTGCCTATTAATAGCGTATCACTAGGGCTAACCAACTATGTTACTTAAAATCTAAAAATATTGATCCGTGAATGTAGTATTTCCATTTATGGGAGTAAATATGTAATGCGTGTTCTTTTCTTTTTGTTAAGAAAATTGATGAATCTCACTTTTAGATTGGTAATTATGAAGTCACGTTCTCTTTTTTTTCTTCTTCTTCTTTGTGATACTTTTGATTGTATAACAAATAAGCATATTACTATACGCTTGGAATGCACTATTCGATCATTACTTGCTATAAAGAATGTGGAGATTGCATATGTTAAAGAGGATTTTTGCCTCAAGACAAAAACCTGACAGTCAGTATTGAGGTGTCTGAGATAAGTAGTCCACAGGTGTTAGAGTAGATATCTATTGACGCGTATGTTTCAATGAAAAATCGAGTGCATAACATGTTGAACACTGTTCATGCAGAAATAGAATATTTTTATAATTTGAGGAAAAAGAATGCTCCTAATCTATGACATTTCCAGATTTTTTTGAATTAATAAGAAAATATGGAAGATCATTTTACTACACGATAAACCTGGCTAGAAGTTTATAATTTGTGACTAGACAGATATACGAGCGAAAGCAAATGACAGCTTGTTATACAGAATTCCCTTTCAAAGGAATTTCGGCGAAGTTCTCTACTGTGTAAGAGCCTTGATAGGAGTATTAAGGCACGTCTCTAAAGAACACCACACAAATCTTTTGTCACAGTAACTAACTTAATTAATATATCACCTCAAAAGAAATTTAGACTTCAGTTTGATTGCCTTGCCTTTTCTCACATTTACTGCCTGTTAATTATTGATTTGTATTTTGAGCACCAGACAGAGAAGTAAGACGAAGTACCAGTGTCCTCCATTGAAAGAACACCAGTCAATGTAGACTGACACACAGGTAAAGTCTCAGTATTTTCCATTCCTTTACGTTCCAAGTGAAAAGTAGGGCTTCAAGCTTCAGCGTCGGAGTTTGAGTAGTGGTGGCATTTCATTTAAACATAATGGGTTGCTAGCTTCACGCTCAACCTTCCCCCGTTACCAGCCTAAACGATGGCTGTTGCATTGACCAGGAATCGAACCCGGATCAACTGCGTGGTTGTCGAGCATTCCATCGTGGAATTGCTGGCGCCAAAAGTACCAGTATCTCCTATTTTTTGTGTGGCGGTCCTGCACTGGGTAGCCAGGTTATAGGACTTACTCAGGTATGACTGGATAACATTTCTTTCTCAAAGATGGTATTTTTTCTAGCAATACTTCATTGTTGGTTATATAATGTATGCTAATATGAGTAGTAATCAAGAAGAACAAGTAACTTAGATTTTTAATCATTCACATCAATGTCCGAATTCGTAAAGCTAATCACAAGTTAGAGAACTGCTGGAAACCAGGAAGTGCTGTACTGCTGTTTCTGAAGTATCGGGGTTCGGACTCGGGACCTTCCAGTTACCAAGCACGCCTCATTCAGTCGGCAGCGAGGACAAATACTCACTGATGGCATTGGCGGGTAGTCGCTCTAAAATCATGAGTTGGTAGAAGTTAGAATTCACCGACCATTGAGTCGAATCCCAATGGCTAAATAGTCAAGAAGCTTAAGTTGTATCTGGAAGGTCCCAGGCTAGAACCGCGTTCGGAGCATACGGACAATGAGTCCCAAACAAGAACGAAATAGTTGCCCAGTACTTCCTGGTTTTCAATGGTTCTCTAACTGCTATCAATCCGTGGAAAGACTTGAAATCAAGACTACTATCATTATCTTTTTTGACTTATGACGAATGGATTCTTTCTACACAGATATGTGAAAACTCTCACACGCCTAAAGGTCAACACTGGCAGTGAAAGACGAAATCACGCATTGGTGAAGGTGGGAGTTACGTTTTTCGGAAAACACTAACATTCATTTTCAAATGTGCTAGGCTGTGAGATTCCGAAAATGACATCCCCACTGTTTTTCACTACTAAAAAAAACTTGAGAAAACAATTTCTGTTAATAAAGTCATAAAATGAAGTGAGTATAGAAATAACCTTTGGTTTGCATTGAATAATTGTTTACTTTGGACAACTTCAATGTAATGATACAGCTAAACTCTGTTTAAACATATTACATTCAAGACAATCCCTATATACTGTATAAACTGAAAATCTTTTTAGATCTGTAGAGAATTTAAGCAGAAGTTTCTATAGATAAATAGTTCAAAACTGTTGTGGATGAATTATCATAGTCTGTTCAGGCTCTTCGTCATTCTGCTCATTCCTACTGTCAATTATTCATAAAGTTTGAATTTTGTTCAGGTAATAAAAGTTTATCGGGGTTATGAAATTTGGTACTTATTACTCGAATTAACTAGTGAGTATATTTAAGGACTGTCTCATTCAAATCGGGAATCTCTGTACTAAAGTTAATAAAACTGTTATGTTGCACACCCCATCTGGAATACTGACTTATACATTTATTCCCCTTTATGAATCTGAATAAAGCAAGAACAGCTGATGAAGCAGCTGACGAGAAGCCAACGAAATAAATGATGGTAACATTTTATTCTGCAGGAATTGTTGTTCTTGTTTTATTCAGATACCGACTTATTTATGTAATTTATCACTTTGAGTAATCATCAGTGAAGGTTTATAACGTTTATATAAGTTGAATAATGTTTACTTCAGGAATCAGTACTTCCTTCCATGTTACGGATTCAAAAAATGATGAAACCCATGATTGTAGCGACCTACTGTCATTTATTTACAAGCACCTGACACATTAGGATACCTAAATCAAAGAAAATGGTAATAACTAGTCCGTCTCATGTCCACAGACTTTATCGCCAAAATATTTATGTCATCCTGATAGGTAGCATTCTCTCAGAAATAGAACGGTTAATCAAGAAAACAGATAGTGCTAACTAATCGTACGTTTCACACGCTACATGAATTCACTCAATTTTGATTATGGAGTTTTCGTTGATTGATTGTACTGGACCCTGTTGGCATGTTGGCTCCTGGTACGGACGCTTCGATTACGTCTAAGGATTAATATGTTGGTATTTGTTAGTTGACTGGCTAGCAGTGGAATCCAGGACGCGCATTCCTCCCTATCTAGTAGTTGGCAGCTGGGTGTTCCTGCAACCCCTAGTAAGTGATGATGTTCTCACTGAGGCTGGAATCCAACACTCATCGTTTCGTACGCTCTGAGACCACTAGGGTCACAACAACCAGCTAAATGGATTTACTAAGTTATTCTCTTGTGAATTAGAGATAACATTAATCTGCAGCCTATGGTGCACATGGTAAGGGAATAAACAATGTGTTACTTCAGAGAAGGCATAGGGGAAGAAATAAGTGGTGCATCTTGAGACAAATGACATGAACCATTATACCATATTTAGAAAGCAGCTACGAGTGGACTTCAAGTGACAATGGTTTATCAAGTCTAGAACCTATCATCTGTTTCTCTCTTGGATCTTACCCTATCTTGAACTCACCACTTAATTTCTTCACATACCATACTGAAATATACCATTGAAAGCAAACCTAAGGGAAGTATTAAGTTTAGGCAATTGATAAGTCACTTGAGCATATCGCTATCGAATATAAAAACTAACTGATTTAATAGGAAGTATGCTTTATCGATTTCATATCATTGAACGTTACCATATATATAAAAATCTATAATAATATTTTTATTCTTTTCTTGATAAAACTAATCTCCTGAGTATCATTGTATATCCATTCAAAATGTCCTCTATGCATATTTTATCTGGTGTTTTTTTCAAAGGATTGATGTTATCACAGTTGAACATTTATTTGCATTGTATCAGCTGATCTTCTACATGTTTGCTTTTTTTTCTATTTTGCTACTGTTAATCTGTTCATTTGGCGGGCAATTACTGAATATCGGAATTGAGAAGACATGTAAACAGACATACTTTTGGACAAACAAAACAAACAGCTGATTTTTAGAAGCATATTTGTTTGTCAAGTGATAGTATTAAAACTCTCAGCAGCTTAGGGGAAAGTGCTTTGATATCTGAGTATTCGGCTAGAGTGTATCCTAGGATGGCAGATATATTCAATGGATTACACTGATGTCATCAAAAATTTTTGGCGTTGATTTTCACACCGCGGCAGTATAAAAGTGTTAATTCAGGGCTTCATTATTTGGTCCTGGTGATGAATTTTAAACGCATAATTACAGAAAATAAAAATAATTATTGGCTAGCGGTCGCGCTTTATCGTGAACTGCCAGAAGTTGGAATTCATTGGCCATTGGGTCGGGTACCAGTAGCTTGATGGTCTACGAGGTTGCCTTGTAACAGGAAGGTCCTGAGCTCTGACCCTGGCAGTGGGTGCATACTGCTGAAGAGTCCAATACTAGGACGGAAGAAACAGCTGTCCAGCACTCCAAGGTTTCAAACTCCATGGTTCTCTAACCGATGTCAGTTCATGATGAAATTCTGTAACCAATACCTGAATTAGTATTCCCTTAGGTTCCCAGTGGAACGTAGGGATTCAGCACCACATCTTCACTTCATTCTGTCCTTTACAGTTTCCTTCAGTTGGCTCCACGACTGCCCATAAACTTTCATCTTCTCGCTATTTGATCTCCCTTATGTCATTCCCGGAAGCCAGAAGCGTTGTTTTCCATTCGGGCTCCAATAGAAGCACAGGTGCGCATTGTCACTCAGCGTCTCCTCAGCCTTTATCCAATCTATATCCACTTTCTTTAGTGCATTTATTGGGGGAAGAGTTTCTTAGTTGCTTATCCTTTCTAGCTTGTATAGATAATTTATTAGGATTCAGTTGTGTTAGCTCACTCTAAGACATTTATTTTCTAAATTAGGCAATTTAAAAACGGAAAGTTACTACCTCTTGAGTACGGTGTTTATCTTCTCTAAGGGAAAATTAATACGTAAATGAGCTGTACCACTTCAACTAACACTTAGTAAATAGAAAGTTCTCACATTACTTAATTTCATATATTTTACCGTGTGAGAGAGTTTCTAGCAGGCGACAAGCCGTAGTTAATATCCGTCTTCACTTTTATAGACTATTCTATCTAACAGTTAGAAGCAGTGTTTAACGGGTAAACTTTAAAACCAATTAAGAGCAGTCATTCTCGGTTAATTAATCTATTCATATTAGAAGAAATTTGAAGAATAATAGCTGAGGCCAAGCACCTTGGTGACATTGTCTCCTCCGCTTTTAGCAAAGATTTAAGAAGCTCTCATAGTTACACATATTCTACCTTAAGAGCTGAGTAAGAAGGCCTTATCGTCTTCGTAAGCAGGACAAAAGAAGATTTGTATTTCTCCAGGGACTTAAGGTAAAATGGATGGTCAGTGTTTAGATTACGACCGCATAAAGGAAGTGTTGAACAGGGATACCCTGTACGCTGCCTATCTGTGAATCTTTTTTATTTACATTAGCGATCATTAATTCGTACCTATTGTACTCATGTTTGTATACGTGTTGAATTATTGAGAGCACAGGAATCGTATGAGTGAAACCCATCCTGTTAATTCAAAACTAGAATTATATTTTAATACGGGATTTTTCTCAATAATGAAGCTGTGATCAAGTTGTTTAGGCACCTGGTTTTCAACCAATAATTCTATGGTATAAATCTAACTCCATCCAGATTTGGAAACTGAATGTTATCTTGTATAAAAACGCATCATCTAGTCTCAGTACGTTAATACTCATATAACATCTCAGTTTTACTCTGTAAAATATTCAGGACTCATGAGTCGGGGTTCCTGCCGACTGCTCCCAACCCTGTTATGAAAAGATTGAGTAGTTTAGAGAAGATTCTGTTCATTCAGTTAGCTGCATAATCACCTTTCCAAATAGTT
Organism: Trichobilharzia szidati; assembly: GCA_944472155.2. Classification (NCBI taxonomy): domain Eukaryota; kingdom Metazoa; phylum Platyhelminthes; class Trematoda; order Strigeidida; family Schistosomatidae; genus Trichobilharzia; species Trichobilharzia szidati. The sequence continues at coordinate 60,267,121 of OX235271.1, read as the reverse complement.
CATCAGTTAATATATGCAGTGTATTGATATATTAAAGTGATTAGTCACTTGATAATTCTCCAAATATCAAAATATAATTCTTGTCAGTTCTTCTGCTCTTAGCCCATACGTCAAATTTGAAATTATAATTTCAATATTATGTGATCTATGATTACAACTCATTAACCCCCACAGACTTTCAGTTACACTTTGACTAGTCTCCATTACGAAGAACTCTGCTCCGGCGATTCAACAGTAGTATGATTTCCAGCTATATAAGGGTTTCGTGGTTAAACTTTTAGCACTTACCCACTTTACCAGCCGATGGTAAGCCTGGTTTAAAGAGAAGGTTGTCGGTTAGGCTAGCAAAATCACTCTTTAAGAAAAACGGAAAGCCGAGTGAATCTTCAAATACTGAAGACCTACCTTTCAAATACGAAATGAAAGAAGATGAGAAAATTTCAACAGCTCTAAGAATTTTCTAATATTTTTGCAAATTGCCCGAGTAACGGCTTTAATAAGTCAACGCAACATACAGACTTGCTCACAAATTCCATGCATAAACGTGAGTTTGCAGCTTAGCGAATGCTGTGTAGAAAACAGACTTTACGCTGAATTATTTGCTATCCTCTGTTCCTTTCTTTGCTTATGTAACATTACTATATATACTACTGGTTAATATGGGTAGTTGGAGACCACTCAGATCTTACAGTAGTGCTAGCTAGCCAAATCGAAGAGGTCAAATTACTGGAGGGTATGTGCACTAGCTTATAATCGAGCTATTCACCGGCGTATCTGATTTAACTGGGTTTTGGTTGGTCGAATCAGCGATTTGAGTACTTCAAGTGTTGAGTTGAGTTCAACTCGGACTGCGTAATTTTCCCATGATGAGTATAGTTTTCTACTTAAACAGTATAATAAACGAAAGGTGCGAATTTAATTAATTCTTCTTCTTCAGGTTAAACCTTTTCTCTCTTAATGTGTATTCATAAGTAAATCTTTGTTTCAATTTGCTTTATACAAAGAAAAGCTATGAATTAATAGAGATGGATGGAAGCATTCATTTTTTATAAAACTAACTCATAATAAGTTGTATCTGCACCGATTATTTATTCTCTTAGATGAAATAATCAGCAGGATGTTGTTGATGGATTGTAAACAACTATATTCTTTCTTTCTTTAGCTCCTTTTACTCTTCCATTATCTTTGGATATAGTACGTATGCCAGAACAGTCACAGAGCGTGGAATGACTGTCACACCAATGACCCTGTAAGGACACTTGATAGCGCCAAACACGAAGTAATTTGACAGCTCCTCCAAAACTACTGAGTCGAGTACTGCAAAAATTTATAGACCTCACTTAGTAGCCACATGATGACATCGCACATCAAGTATTTCACAACGGCAACCTCACCAAAGCGTTTGAAGTGAAGACAGAAATAAGACGAAGCCACCTAGTACCACCAGTGATCTTTCCCATTTTTGTGGACTAGATCATATGGTAGACAGTGAAGATTGGAAAGAGAAACATACTTTTGACCCAGGAAAAGACAATAGATTATCTAGAATTCTAGGTTGAATCTCACACATTCGAAGATATGGAAAAGGAATTCAACAAACTGCAGAAAAGGTAGCGAAGGCAGGATTTTATGGGAACATAGGGAAGACGTAGGCAATCAAGTTACCAGACCAATCACAACAAATATTATTCATCATCCATGAGAGATATTTGAAGGGAGTTTTATCTTTCATCTAATTGACCATTGAGAAACAGAGTTACAAATACAGAGGGCATGAATGAGGACGTCAACGCCAGCTAGGATCTGTTCAAGAAAGCAATACAGGCTTGAATTACTCCGAAACCAGACTGGAGATCTACAGTACTCAGAACAAGAAACAATATACGCATTTGCAACTTTAATGTGAATTCATTGTTTCTGTATTGTTCAGAGACCTGGTGCATCACCAAGAACACTTCCAGTAGTTTGCAGAAGACGTATATAAACATCTACCTTCACTCGATGCTGAAGATCAGATGTCCGTTAAGGAGGACAGGCAATAAGGAACTCTGACTTACAGCAGGTCGTATGAAGAGGAACTGGAGGCATGTGGTCAGCAATAGAGCCTTTGAGTCCTATGGTGCCCTCAATAACATAACCGATGGACAATATTCTTTACAGAACAATGCACTATTTAGCTGTGTATATATATTAATATTTGTGAATATTCGTTTTTTCTCAGATATGTGAAATGTATTGGGATTATACTGATCTCTAATAGATTCAATAAGAAAATGATTGAAAATCTGAATTATGTGTACATAGAACGTCATTTTTTTCAATTTTGGTTTGTTTAAGTTACACTATCGAAATAATCAAGAGGAGAACATACTCAAACATATATATAAGTAGTATAGATAAATTATGAAAAAATACACATAAGAATGCTAAATAAAAATGAACAAAAAGTATAAAGATGATGATTGATGATTTAAATTAGGTTTTCTGTTTGTTTAAATTTTGTTTTTATAAAAATTGTTTTGATTCTAATAATTTAAATAGTTTTGTAAATTGTACTTCTATGCATTCAAGACGATTGTTTAAACTACGTAATTCACTAATTAAATTAATATCATGTAAACTGCTGCCAAGTAGATTTGATCGATTTGGAGATGGATATCGATTATAATTATTAAAAGTTTGATTACATTCATTTGTACACGACCATATTGAATTGACAGGCGATGTATTTGTTGTGTACAGACAACTGAAAAGAAGAAATGAAATAAAAACAATTGAAAATCATAATAATAACAGTAAAGATTAATTACTTCATAAACAGTTGGTGAGGTTACATGAGATATCCTTGGTAATGGGTGGTGGTTGTTAGACCATGATCCCCTCTCCTTCCAGTTCACTGTGATCAGGACTGACAGGGGAAGACAGAGTTAGCTCAACTTGAAAGGCTTCGTAGAGAGAAGGAAAAGCTATATAAAATGAAAGATAAAGGTGGTGTAAAAAGAACTAACTTCCTTATCAAGTCTGAAATGCAGAGATTGAATGTTATATATAATCAGAAATTCATATCTTGCAAAAATGCTTCAAATATGTGGAAACTATTTAAGGAAATCACTGGTGGTAAGCAGATAAACAATATTCCGTATTCTTCTGATGTATGTACTCTTAATAAATGTTTTATTTATTCTCCCTCAAATTCCATGCTTCCCAGTATCACTAGTGTTAATAATAGCCCCTTTCCAGGTTTTAACACAAATGATGTTCAAAAGTGCCTCAAGTCTCTGAACCCTTCCTAGAGCTTAGGTCCAGATCATGTACCTAGTATTATTTTTAAAAAATGTTCTGACATTCTGTGTTACCCTCTCACTGATCTGTTTAACAAATCTTTTTCCAGTAATATTGTGCCTGCTGTTTGGAAAGACATTAAAGTTGTACCCATACCTAAATCGTCTACTGGAGCATGTGTCAAATTTAGACCCATTGCTATTACCTCTCCTTTTTTGAAAACTATGGAGAAACTACCTTTACTTAGTCTTATACCCTCTCCTAAATCCTTTAATGACCCAAAACAATTTGCCTATAAGCACAGTAGAAGCACTTTAGATGCAGCTGCCGTCTTATATCATAACATTGCTTCCAGTCTAGACAAAGAGGCTAAATTTGTTCGTTGTGCCTTCCTAGACTATACATCTGCTTTTGAATCGGTCCCTAGGGACATCTTATTAAATAAACTTGCTGCAAGTCAAACAGAATGTTGGGCTGTTAACTGGTTACATTCCTATTTCTCAGAAAGAAAGCAGTACACCGTGTATAAAGGGAAGTCTTCCACTTCATTGCCTACTGAAGCTGGTGTCCCTCGAGGCGCTGTCCTTTCTCCTTTTCTTTTTTCTTTCTTCTTACATGACTTGCCTCAGTCTGATGAAATAAACTTTGTGAAGTACGCTGATGATTTAACTGTTTCAATGACTGTTAGCTCAAATGGTTCCATTTGGAGGCCTGGACTATGATTTTACTCAACGGTATGCTCATCTCACGTCCACTCCACATCGATTTCATTCTCTATATCTGTTGGGTAAAAGGTTGTTGGTTGGTTCACTGCTAGATTTCCTTTTTACTTATCCCTTCCGACATAACACGTGATCTTCAATATTAAGACAGAGATGGTAACTGTTGATGAAAATCTCTATCAGGCTGATGGAAATGCTGATAATGAGTACCGAGTTTGTGCACCATATGGAAGCGGTGACTGACGATACTGGTGTTGAAGATCCGGAACTTGTTTCCTAATTCTAAGTGTAGTAGATTTCAGAGCGATGAACACCAGTGTGCCTTGCTTTTCCAATCCAGGCTGTGTTTGACATCTTCATCCGTTCTGCCTGTAGTTGAGACGATGCGTTTCCTGTGTTATTCTGTGACAATTCCTTTTCTGACCTACCCGAAACATGCGGGTAATTTTAACCATGATTCAATAGGGTACTGCCTATATCCCATCCCATTGAATATGAACAAATAAATTCTTAGGAATATTTTTATCGTTTATTCGTATGGTAGATGGAGGAAAACACTTGGAGGACAGTTAGCCGTATGGGTTTCCAACTTAGTAAACGGGACATTTAATCACTAAAATCGAGACTATTAGCTGAAATTCTATCCTGAACCAGACAGCTGATTGTTGAATAATAAAAATGATTCATTTTTTAAAATTAAATCTGGAAGCTTAAGTGAAAGAATTACAAATTCTCATATTTACGGGAGCCAATGTTAGCGCCATTCAATTAAAAAAAAACGCCCCTGTGTTATTAATAGTTAGATGCATTTGGGTACAGCTGATTTTATACAGACAAACACATCACATGTTGCGAAGGGCAGTTGACTGAGTCTGGAATAAATCTAATAAATAATAAGTAAGCAGGATACTTTCTTGGCGTAATTTGTGCTATGTATTAGTCAGAACTCTTGAATTCAGAATTGTCCAGCATATGGAGGCTGATTTTTCGAATCCTACTTCGCGACAGATTTTAAGTCACTACTTATTACACTAATAATAGTGTGCTAACCGAATCCCATGCGTCGATGGCACAGCGGTAGATTGCTCACCAACCACGCATGCGGTTCGGAGTTTGATCCCCAGCCGACACACTCTTTAAACTTCACTAAGCTGGCAATAAGACCGATAAAAGAGAGGACGTTGGGCATGAGGCTAGAAAAATCTACCGTGTAAAATGAAACACCAAGGCTACTGAGACTTTAAAGGTCTTGCTTGAAGCCCTATATCCCTCTAGGAACTGGAATACTGAAATGTATTTAATTTTGTGGTAGTGTAATCGCTCTACTTATTTTCAACTTTCTTCATATTCACTGTTATGTCAACTGAACTAATTTTTTATTATTCTTGTCCAAGCTACTCCACACATCCCCTCTCACCTCATCATATATGGACTAGATAATATTCAGATTATCAGATTTGTATGGATTGTGGATTATTTTCATTTGTTCGATTTGTGTCACTAGCCAACCTCAGTTAGATGGATTTCCCAAAGCTGGAAAGGGGAGTTGTGGCCAGATGGGTCCACCCTGTCAACTGGATGTTCATCAATCGCACTGGTAAGTGCAGTACTTTATCACGAGTTGACAAAGATAGAACTCACAGGTCACTGAATCCTGACACAAGTGGCTGAACGGTCAACTAGCTTGGTCTCAGAACCTGAAGGTCCCAGGTTCGGTCCCTGGTGAGGTGGTTTGTCCACACAGCTTCACAGTCCCAAATTAAGACTGAATAGCTACCCAGGGCTACATGGCTTCCAATGAACTCTAAATAATGTTTGTTCATGAAGAGACGTGAGACTAGACAATAATTTCTGTGGTGTAATGAATGAGATCATTTATTGATTTGTTCATTGTCTGAAGTGTACTTAGTTGGGGACTATTATCTGAACTTCCTTCAGAAATTGAAAGTATGGGACATGTAAGTATACTATTCAAATAAATTAATTTATATGTATCTGAATTCTGCTTTATCTAAACCTGTTTATGTCTAGGTAGTCTAGAAAAATGAGGATCTACATCCGTCAATATATATTTTAAACTTCGTTTGATGTATTTTTGTCATCCGACCTGAGTGATTTCGCTGTAAAGCCTTCATTGTTCTAATAGACAGTATATTCAGTGCTTACCTAAATCAAAGGAGTAAGGTTTTAGGAATTCTGCATAAGTGATATAACTGTCTGTCATGATAACATTGGCTGTGACTGTCTGTATACAGAAACTTCATTATCCTTGTGTTAGTTTGTATGGGTATCAGTTGTTTCACTGACTTGGAACTTTGTTCTTCTTGACCCTTTTTTCCATATGAAATATCTCTTTTGAGTCGACAAGTCCCACCAATGGAACGATCTATACCAATGCAAAACTGACACAAGGATAATAAAACCCCCATAGATAACCCTTCAAAGCCAAGCTCATCAGGTGTGACAGTCATATCAATTGTGCAGAATTCTTAAAAACTCTCTTCACTCACTGAAGATGTTGTCTTGAAGAATGACGAAGGCTTCGAAACTAAATCAGCCACCTCATATAACAAAACCACATTTAAAAAAAACATTCCCCTAAACTAGATATCCCCATCATTATTTCAAAATGTTCAAGTGTCACATACTGTGATGCATCTATAGTGATTACCTTTCGATTACTTGTTATTTGTAGAGTAATTTGTCTGCAGACAAGCACCAAACGCATTTTTAGTAATATCATGAACTTTTATCATGGTAAGTTTTGATGCTTACTGAAACACATGACATCTTAAAGCCTACAACATCAAAAAATCTTGTGCTGCAAATTCATTACAAATATTCATGAAATGTTTCAGCATCGATAGGAAAATTAACCAGATTATCCGATGTAGATATGTACCGAAACTTTGTGTTCCTAGGGAACAATCACTTTCAATAGTGCCATTGCCAGGAATGTCACTGATACAGGTCATAAAGTGGACAGCATAAAGTCCTTTAAAGTTATCAATCGACAAATAGTTCGATTCTTTTCAAGTTTGCCCAAGCAGTTGCTATAAAACGCTTGACAACTGACTTTTGTGTTCAGAAAAAAACAGTTGTCAGTCTTTTCATGCCCTGATGACTGGATGTCTCTATCCTATGTCGTTTATGTGACTACTAAATCTTTGGTTTTGACCTCTTTCCCTTTCTGTATGACGGAATTCAGCTTGCCCTTTGCTCCTGTGATATGAGTTGTATCGGCCACACTGTTATGCAACTTATTAGTTACTTATCATCTTACCTACCTCTTCTCTTTATCACGCAGCTCCTTTTTCATCATATCCGAACATTTATTATATTTTTGGTTTTCTTTTAAAGTTAAAATTTTTGTTTACAAATTATATAAGTATAATTTCTGAGCACTGATTATTAATTTTAGGGTTTACTGTTGATTGACATAATGTCACATTGGTCTGTAAACTTAACGAAAGTTTTTCCGTCTGTACGCAACTGATGACAAGCCGACGAAATAAATTATAGCACCCCCTTACCCTGCAAACAACTTAACTTTTGCTTTATTCAAATTCAAAGAAGCGAACAAGTGTATGACGTAGACTGACAGTTGGGAAGATTGCTGGCTGTTGACAGCGAAGCGTATCTACAGTATTCAATAAAGTTATAAAAAAATTTACTACTAGTCTTTGCTCCTTTAAAAGTGGATTATGCAATGCTATAGAAATGTACTAATTCTCAGAGAAAATTGATCCTTTTTGTAACTAGATGTGAGAGCAGAGTAAACTTTAAAAAAATAATTCACATGAGCTCTGATTGCAGTGTGATTTCATAGTCCAACAGACTCTGAGTATTGTGAAAAAAATAAATGTTGAAATAAACAATACCGTCATTTTGTTCCAAAAACTTCTTCAAGAATCATTTCTATGAGGACGTTTTCGAATAGTTTACCAAACTAAATGTTGAAATTATTAGTCTCATTATCTCTGAAATTTCTACGAATATGACGTTATGCCTTGTTAAAATACCTAAGGCATACAGATCAAGGTATAAGGCTTGTCAGCCATCCACGTGGTCCGGGGTTTGATTCTGCACCGATGCACTCTTAAACCTTACTAAACCGGTGGTAAGCAGGGTGAACAGGGAAGGTTGGACATGGAGCTAGCAACTTCATCATGTAAAAGAAGAATAAAACGACTGCTACTTAAACTTCAAGGCTTGAAGCCCCATTTTCGATTCAGGACTGGAAGAGATAAAATGGTGAGTACTTAAAATCTACACAATAACATGCAACCATCCAACGACGAGATGACACGACTGCATACCAGACATCTAGTCAAAAATGAGGTAAAAGAAGTATCAAAAATTTACAAAAAAAGAAAGAATTGCTTAGAATTTGAATATATACGTAGAATGAAAAAAAGTACTTACAGATTTGATGTTGGCGTTATACCAATATTATTACTACTATTATTACGTAATCTGAATTGAGGAAGCTGTACAGATTCACAGATAGGTTTATTAATTACTAACTGTGGAATTGTAGTCTCTGAATAATTGGATAAATTTACATTTAATCTTTCACGTACACCAGTAGAAAAATTGGGAATTGAAAGACACTGGCCAGGTAGTAAACTATTAATATTACTGTTATTATTATCATGAACATTATTATTATTACTGTTATTTTCACTAGTAGTACAGTTTTTAGATAAAGAATATGTTGACCTGATATAAGGGAAACAATATTCATCATTCGATTGAGTACCACTTGACTGATTTGAAAACAGCCATGTATCAACTGTATTATGGTCTTCAGAGTTACGATGTTGTGGACTGGGTGAATTTACTCCAGCGGAATTTGTTGTTGTTGATGATTTCAAGGGTGGATTTTGTGCTTGAACTGTTGGCACTGTATGTCGACGATTTTGTTCAGATTTTGAAAAGCTTTCATCATTTATAGATTTGGTATCATTCTGACTTACGCTTGGTGCTTGAACAACTTGAGTGCCTATAGATGGTACTTTGTGCTCAACTGATTTTTGTGCCAAGTCTACATTACTTGAACATCCTGAGGATTTCGATGATTTTGTAATAAAAAATTTACGTCTTGATGAAATTTTATCTGAAGACTGTAAACGTCTTGGATAGTGGGATAAGCTGTAGCCTGTTACAGGAGATGGTGATTTGCCCAATGGTCTTTCTTCATTTCTAGTTGTTATTGTCAACTGATTAGTTGTCAACTCAGAATTGGACTGGCTATTTGAATGGATGTTTAACAGACCAGATTCTTCATCGTATGATGTTAGACTACAACTACGACCTTTGCTATCAAAAATAAAGGTTGGCGGTTTTAGACTTTCTACTTCATCGATTATGTTGAGTTTAGTTTCTTCACTATCCCAGTCTTTATCATCATCGTTGGCTAGTTGTAATGTGATCGCTGGGACTGTAATCACATCACTTGAATAGAAATTCTCCTGAAAATAACAAAATGATAAAAATGAATGCGTTTGAAACTTTAAAACGAGTACCGATCTGCTAAAGATGCATGATAACACTGATAATAATAACAATGACTGAAGTTGAAAATAAGTGTCTTCGTGTCGTTTAGTGCATAAATTATTCGAAAAGGTGTTAATAACGGCAAATGTATGGAACGATACACATATCTCCTTGTTACTATGATCATCTAAAGTACGATTCAAACTTTTTAGCATGGTGGTGACTCATAATGGATACCAGTGAAATTCATTTAATTTTGTTTTACTAGATTTCTATTTATAATTCGGAAATTTCGATTTCGATTTGTCGTATTCATCAGTTTGCCCAAGTGGCTAGCTGAACTGATTCAGCTCTCTCAGATGAGTCAAACCGGTACACCGCTGATGAGCTCGACTCCAAATGAGTCAAACGACCATATCACGTTTAGGCCAATTTAATCTGACTAGCATCCACAACAGGTTGATGCAATTTGTATCAAAATAACCACATCAGTCAACAGTATATAATTCTCCACATTTATGCTTACAGTCTTGATTAGTATTCATGGGATCGAGCAGATCAAGTATTATGATTTGAATAATTTCGGTTTCGAAAGGAAATTGTGGTAAAATTTCACATCAAACTGTGTAATTTTCCAATAGCGAATTTGATTGAGAAGGTCATTTTTATTGATTTTCCCCTTAAATTTCCAGTCATCTGCTTCCCTTTGTTTCTGCATTAGGTATATAGATACTATTTATTCATTTTAGCTGGTAGTGAGAAATCAAAATCATTAGAAATGAACACAGTAGAGCATCTCTTCGACCACCGAGAAATCCAATTGAACTGGAAAAACTTGAAAAATCATCAGCCACAGGTCTACATGCTATAGAATCAGGTCAGAAAATTGATTTTGACACTATCGAAATAATCCAGAAAAACTTCACATATCATAAAGAACGACTAATATCAGAAGCACTTCATATCAAGTGGAATCCAAATTGCCTGAATAGGAATGATGGACTAAAACAGAATCTGACCTGGTTACAACACCTCCCTCCACTCCCCCATGAAGTGACAAAATCAACACGAATGTGATAAGCAAGTTCACTATGTAAACACACACAGCCTTTATAATTTTAAACATTGATCAAATCCAACAATCTATACTTGATTTTATTGTCTTTACCACATGACCAACTTGACAACGAAAAATGACCCGAGACTAACGGACGATGATCAAGTTAGTAATCTTTATTTTGATACCATGACAGATGTACTATTACCTTTACAAATGTCTACTTCTCACTCGGCGCCCAAATATTTTAGAACTATTCTGTCAAATCTTGACGACAGTTCATTTCAGTTATTTTGCAATCGAATTAAATTAACAAAGAAACTGTGTAATTGGCATAATCATCGTGTTTTCGCTCTCCGTTGTCTGGAACAGAATGTATATCCTACATCCATAGCTGTCGAGTCACCTGACAACTCCAGTAAGTCGAGTAAAGCAGCTCAATCTTCAGAAGGAAGACAAAGCAATAAGTCCGACAGGGTGCTTCTACTAAACTCTAATCCCAAACACCATAATTTTGAAAATACGTCTCATCATAAAATTCTAGATACTAACAGTTTGAACAGACATGAAGGCGTGATGTTAGCTGATGCATAGGAAATCCTTATTAGTAAATGAAAAATGGATATGTATCACTAATTATTAATACTTGGTCAAAATTCTGGACTGTCCATATCTTCTTATGGAGACGTTAAGAAATGTTTTACAACTGTTTACCCACACACACATACACACTCTGTTTAAAGTGCTTAGCAAAGGTAGACCAATATTTGTAAGTCCGAGGTCAAATTTTGATCACAGCTCATAAAATTTTGTTTATTATACTTGTTGAATGACTCATGATTGGACAAAGTTTTCAAAAACAAGTGATGTCCCTTTTAATTGGACCTCACTGGTCACGACTTCTCACTAGAACTCCAGGAAACTCCATCCTGTAGCAAGTCACTAGCGACCATCAGATTAATTTTTCTATAAACGTCTATTATGTTATTTTCGATTAATTTCCCTGAAGAAGTTCGGACCAGATTGCCGAACAAAACGTTGGAATTACTCATTTCAATCTCGCTGAGATTTTACAAATATAATTTTTTACAAATGTCTACTTCTCACTCGGCGCCCAAATAATTTAGAACTATTCTGTCAAATCTTGACGACAGTTCATTTCAATTACCTTTGTTATTTGGTTTAGTGATCTTCATTGGTATTTTAACTTTCAATATGTCCTTTTAACTTGACCTAAGTCTATTTTCTCACCCCTTAACTCTTTGTTATATATATGCTGAGATTTTGTAAATTCTGGTTTAATAATACTTTGATAAAGGTATTAGCATTAAATAGCGAAACGTCAGTAAAAACAATATCGTTTTGTTTTTCATTCATTGGGAAATACAAAAACCTTTATTATAATGAATATCATATACCCAATGACCAAATTTTTTCAAACTGTTAAAAGTGAACTTGGTTTGGACATATATGGTAGTGACAAGCAATAAAATCTAGGACGCAGACCTCATCCTGTTTGAGACTTTTCAGTTGGATACACCTACGTACTAGTGAGTAGTTATATCCTCCTAGGGGATAACGATTTGGATTTTTAAGCGATTTGTACTGGGTCTGAATCTATGTGGGAACACTGTCACTCACTGGGTGGGGGCTGTTGCTTCCAGCTAATTGACTAAACTCACATCCCAGATTCTACTATCAGCTGCAACCAAACGAGTGATATGTAGATATTTCGAAAATTAGGCGGGTGTTTCTACAACCAGAACTTGATTTCAATATTAAATAACAACAGATAGCAGTGTCTCAGCTGTTATTCTCAGGTAATGTATTCAAATTTTGGTTGTAAACAGAGAGCCTAAAAAGGTAGTTATTTTAATGCAACGAACTCAAACTGCATTTCGATATATATAAATACCAAAACGATAAGTAGAGTTGTAAGAACTTACAGCTCCTTCTTGTATATTGAATGATAAATCCTCATACAAGTAACTTTTCAACTCTGCTTTAAAGCGTGGATGTTGATTTAATATTTCACTTAATGTAATCAAATCAATATAATGCAGGTCACAGTATGTTAACGACTTGACATCACATCTTGAACGTATAACTGGAAATGTTGATGTTGTCGACATACTACTAGCATTATTTAGCGTTGAATCAGAATCTATAAAGGCACCGAACCAATCATTTTTACCTTGATAAAGAAAACAAAAAAGGAAAGTTAGTCATGTCTTGTGAAACATCAACTGAAAACAAAACGAAAAGTTAAATAACGTTGACACATAAAATTTCTCGATTGAAGCGATGGCGAAATGTTTCGTGTTTTGCCTTACACGCTAAATAGTTCTACACATCACTGTGCAGTAGTTTTTGAAAATAAAGTACGGTCATACAGCACTAATATGTTCTTCTAGATGGCAGTTTGTTTATTCAGTCGTCAATAGTGATAGTTCACGTATTAAGAAACCACATATATGACATACTCCACCTGTAAAGTGATTTGTTTACAGAAATAATAATGAACTGATTAGAAGTTAATTGGTGGATGGCGACTAGCAATGGAATCCAGGAAGCGCATTTCCTCCTATTTGGGACTCGTCAGCTAGATGTACCTCTATTCCGCAGTGAGTGATGATGTTCCTACGGAGGCTTGAACCCAGTGACCATAGTTTCATATGCCAAAGCATTATCTACTAGACCACTTGGGACGCGAGAGTCACCTCTTGTGCAAAGGGTTATATTAGTTGTTTAATTCAATTTTAGATTTTCCCGTCGATTGATTGGACTGAAGTGCTTGGTCCAATCAATCGACGGGAAAATCTAAAATTGAATTTATAATGAATTGCCTTATCCGAAAACAGTACTTGTGATTTAGGGTAGAATTCTCAGCATTATGACTTAGTAAGGTATAAGTTGAACATGTTACTAAGTCTGATGATGAAACTTTGACAATGAAACATAGGCTCACAGAACATTATATGAACTCTGAACTGTAACCAATAAACGTATTATTATTATTGCAAATATTACTATTCCCTTAGGCTTAGAATGGCACATAGGGCTTCGGCAGTACATTTCCGTTTCATACTGTTCTCTCTAGTTCGTTTTGGTCTGTCCCAAAACTGGCCGAAGACTTTCATCTCCTCTTCACACGATATCGTCCATGTCATCCTTGGACCCATATCCAACTCATCGCTTCACACTTGGATTCAACTTGGAACCTATCTGACGTGAGATGTCACTCAAGTTTCCTCAGCGTATTCCCGTTCAAACTCCGCTTCCCTCAGCTTGTTTGATGCTCAAGAAACAGATTATTTGTTGGTGGGTTGCTAGAGTTCCGTGTTGCTAATCCTCTCTGGCTGATCGCCTGATCTTCAAAATGGAACGAAGGCAGCTGTTGATAAAAGTTGACAGTAAGGTGCAGATGGTTTCGGTGACATGTCAAATCTCTGAACTGTATAGAAGCACTGATGTGAAACTAGTGTGAAAGATGCTGATATTGCTCCTCATGCTGATTGCAACAGATTTCCAGACTGATTTCAGAGTAATGAATGTCTCTCTTGCTTTTCCGTTCCGGTTTTGAAATCTTCATCAGTGACACCTGTAGCTGAAACAATGCGGCCTAGATAAGTGGAAGAGGTGACATCCCTCGAATTTATGTAGTTGCTAGGGATTGCAACTTGCTGTCATAGGTTATCTTCATCACCCTCAGTCTTCATTTTGTTCCCTTTAAGTCACGGTTTCGTTGCACGCTGTTTCCGCCAACTTTTTAGTTTTCGCCTATAGATCTTCGAGTTCATGTGACAGTAAACATAAATCGTTTGTGAAGTTCAGATCTTCTAAAACCTTCTAACCAGTCCGGCATATTTCTGTCTTCTCGATCCTCACAGTTGGATGCGTCATCAATTCCACCGTAATCAGGAATATCATCGATGATAGTAGACAGTCTTATCTTACTGTGGTCTTCACCTCAAAGGTGATGCTGAGTTTTCCTGTGTGAATCACTTGACATGTGGCATTATCATATAGCTGTTGGATAAGTTTGATGAGGGTTTGGGGGACTCTGTAGTGTTGAAGTGGTTTTCAAATTACTAAGAGCCAAGCCTATCGAAGGCTTTCTAATATTTGATGAGGCTGAGCTAGAGGTTCTATGATCTACTTGAGCATGACGTGTAGCATTGGAATCTAAACTGAAGATGTTTTCACTTTCCTTAATCCAACTAACTGAAGTTAGAGCTAAATAAACACTGATAAAGTCTGATTTTCTAATTCTTTTAGTTATACCTCCAGTGACAAATATCAGTTTTCGCATGAACTAAGCAGAAAAGTTGTATTTAACGGGAAAATGTTTTTACTCCTTTACGTTCCCAGTGGTGGTTATTTTTACAGGATGGGGTCGTTAGCATCATGCCCAACCTTCCCTCTTTACCATTCTTATTTCTGGCTTATCGAGGTAAAGGAGTGCGTCTGCCGGGGATCGAACTCCGGACCACCTGCGAAGTCGGTGAGCACTCTACCGCTGTGCCACTGACGCACTAGCGGTAGAATAAGATATCAAATCGCTTACTTGATTATTTTCAAATTCGTGATGCAATTACGCTGGTGTTCGCTATAAGTAGTACAATTTGGTCAATATCGCAGGGAAGTGGAATTCAGGATGTGAAATTCTTCAGGTTTCAGACTCATCAAAAGGTTTTACCTGAATCCTCAATTAGTGATGATGTGCTCACTGGGGCTTCAGTTGAGTAACTATCGTTTAGAACGTCAAGAAGCTATTCACGGGGCCAATTTACCACTTCATTATTGATAAGATTTTATTTTGATTTATTTTGCTCTACCACAGTGCCTACGTTTTATACTTATATCAATTTACCACTTCCTATGTAGTCACTCAAAGTCTCAGTAGGAACACCATCATTAACTGGAATGTATGTGTATTCAGCTGACAAATTTCAGAGAGAAGTAAATACATACCCTAGATTTCATCACGCGGCAACATCAACCAAATCATGCCACTACATTTTCTGCGTAAAATACGGTTCGTAATAACTCGATCCCAGTTTAGATATGATATATATACATATGTATATGCATATATATCCAGAAATAATAAATGTTTTGTGTGTTTTGTGTTTCCAGTAACTGTAACATTTTGTTTCGTGCGTAAAATAATTTGGGAGCAGGTGATTAGAATTTTTTTCATGCTATATAAAATATGCTTATTTCGGTAGATCTCAGTCAACCCACACATCTTAGGTGATACACTCAATAGAAAATTGATTTCTGAAACAGTTATCTTCTGGTTGAATGATTTCATTATTGCTACATGCTCTTTAAATAATCTTTCTCTTGATATACTAATAAGATCCCACTTTTCTTTTGATTTATTCTTATATAATTACAAATTGTTAATTCAACGTTCAATGTTATATTTGCTATAAGCTGTGATCACTAACAGACATTCAAATTTCATTTAAAATTGTTGAGTGAGACCACTATTGGGAAACATTTAAATTCCTAATGAGCATTTATTAAATACTGAAGGCGAAAGGATGGATTTCTACAGTCGATAGGAAAAGAAAAATACTTAACAGAAGAAAATTGAATTATTTACTCAGACAGGCGAAAAGAGTTGAGAATTGGCGTTATGTTAAAATTGCGAAGAACTTTCTAGCTGAGTCGTTCAGACTGTTGAAGCGCAAACTTAGACAAATCCAGACTAGTTAAGTTTAGCAGCTAATGAAGTGTATTACGAATGTCAGTTGTAGGAATGGATGACGTCATATATATATATATATACATATATATCATAAACACGAGAGTGTGAAATAAAAGACAGACAGCTGAAGTCTTGTTCATTGGACTAGAGGTAAACATATGAAGTGATAATGATCCAGATATATGAGGAATCTCCCTATCGGTGGTTTGTTACTATGGTGGGTGCATTGTTATTTTGCTAATTTCTCAGTCCTCATTAAATTCTATGAGTTCAGTGTTCGGTGTGACTTGCAAACTTAAGGACTAACTATAACAATGCTCTTAAGGATTTATATAAGCCAGACGAAGTAAATCAACAGGACAACCTGGATCCCGGTTGCGTCTTTCTTATAACTCCTTAGCAGAGAATAATTTTATACTTTAAGAAATTGATTTTCATTCTGAAAATTGCATCTTTATCAACCATTACTGTGACCACAGACGTTATCTCTAATTTAGTGAGGTTGTGATTGCCTGCAGCAATTAAGGATCACTTCAGAGTGCGTGGTAATAGTCAGTCTTCCAGCCTGGTGGCCACACCACAGACTTAAATGATACAACTGAGTGGTCAGTAGAAACCGTAAATAACACTGGTTAATTAGTGTATCTTATCCAGTCCTACGGGAAGGCATCCTCCATCCAAATAAGTCAGTGGTAACTTCTCTGACTACAACACCGAAGCACGTAAGTTCCGTCAAGGTTGCAGATGCGTTTTTCTGACGAGTGTGGCTATGCATAAAACCTTGACTCGGGACTTCCTACTAATTTTTCAGTTATTTGAATTCTATTCGCTTTACAGTTTGTTTAAGCCAGGAGAGTGGTGAAATGAATTTGAAATTTACTTCAATTTCCCTATCAGCGACTGGTTTACTTCGAAACATTATCCAGTAAGCAACATAAGTTCACTATATGATATGCCTACTAAAAAAACGTAGTCTGTTCGTGGGTCAGTGGTAGAATGCCTGTCAAACACGTATGCGGTCTGCGGTTGAACCCCTGGCTGACGCGATCAATAAACCAGCTCTAGTAGATCCAATATAGAGGAAAGGTTGGCAGCGAATCTAGCAACCCCACCCTATAAAACAACACCACTGCTACTTCGGAGCTCTAGCATTATATTCCACTGAGAACTCATAGGAATAAGAAAAGAGGAAGTGCATGATAAGGTGGCAGTTCATTGAGGGTAAACATTATTAAATAATGTTGACTGTTTCACCTACTCTGTATTTGGCTATCTCACTATGCTTAGTTTTCGGTACTCGTAATTGCATATTATTCTTTTTATTTAGACAGGTATGATAAACATTTCAGTCAGAGTGATACACTGGTACTATCAATTCACTAAAACCACTGTCATCAGCTCTTTCTTTCCATTCACACACAAAAATTCTGAACTTTGTTTGCGGAAACGTTTCATGATATCCTTCTTATTGTCATAATATTATTTGGCCGTACAAGAGGTTTTACCAAGTAGAATAATTTCAGTGATACTTTATTCCGCTATCGTTTTAGCCTCTTGAATATTTTTTATTTCAGTCCTTTACTTTATGAGAGTTCGTTTTGAATTCTGTTAGCTGTCAAATGTTTGTAGTCTATTTGGATTACTTTATTTCTGTGCTAATGGTAACCTTTGCAGTATGTAATTGTGAGTTTATACGGGTTCTGGATTAGTGAAAGACTACCAGCATAGTTGAGAAAGCCAATAAACTACATACATTGCTTCCTGCTGATTGCCTGCAACCATCTAATGCCATCAAATCAGTGTGCACCATGATGGCGAGCTACTTAGAATGGTGGCTACATCACAAAACCTGACTGATAGAATTCAGTCTGCCTGAACCAAAGAAAGGACTAGACACGTCACACTAGTTACAAGCGTCCAATGAAAATACCCAATACACTCCTACAGGAGGTCAATCGCGAGCCCAAATAGCTCAGTGGTAACGTCTCTGACTGCAGCACTGGGTGACGTGGGTTTGAATCTCAGAAGGGGCATGAGTTCCTTCAAGGCTGCAGATACGCCTTGCTGACTGGTGAGTGCCAGCTAGCATGAAACCTAGGTGGAAGGCTTCCTGCCGGTTGCCTCCAACCATCTATTATCATCAATTTCACCAGTCTAGCTTGTAGTAAACATCCAACTAAGCTAAGTTGCATCTACCATCATTAGGGATTTATTTTTCCGTTACAACACTTCTCAGGGCTTGTTATTCCTCTATCTTCCTTTTTCAGTGGGGTGTTGTGTATTTGTGTGTTATTGTGTTATTCCTTTCATACAATTTACACTAAAATGACCGAAGCACATAGCTATACAATTACGCATGTTTCTAACTGTTTTAGATTCTGTGTAAACGATAGTAAATTAACTTATACTGTATCTCCAATAAGTTTAAAAACTGTCCAACTCAATTTTAACACTGAATTAGTCACCATTTGATGTTGCTGTGTTCTCTGAGCTACATGGATTGGTTGTAAAGACCTCATTACCTTCCTAGTCAACACTGAAAACAGAAAATGAAAGCTACCTCAAAAAATCATTCGGATAAGAAAACACACTAACACCAAAAAATATCCATCTGAGCCACAAATTTTCTTCATTATTTAAGTAATTCCTAAGGAAAAGGAGAGTGCATTTAACAGAGAGAAAAATATTTCCTCTTACCTAAAAGTGCAACCACTTCATCTTTTTCTAACACTTCCAACGATCCATTTGAAACAAAGTATAAACGTCGAAGAATATCACCAGTATGTATTAAATATTCACCAGGTGTACAAAATGTCAATTTGAAATTAACCGCTAGACGTTTTAAACAATCACGATCGGCTTTTTCAAATACTTTTAGACCAAGTACTTCACGATTTAAGTGTAAGTAAATATCACCTTGTAATTCTTCAGGATAAATTTTTAAAACCTAAAAAAGGAAAATACCGAATAAATTTGTAAAATAAATAAAACGGATTTTATATACTTTTTAAATTTGTGACTAAATTTTAATTTCTCATAGTATGCAATTAGCTGAAACCCAAATCTTATGAGCTACAGGAATATAAACCACAGTAAAGACATTTTTCTCGTTCCTAGTGTCCCCAGTGGAACATAGTGCTTCAGGCTTTGAAGCTTCAGTAGCAGTAGTTTTGTTCTCTATTGAGGTGGGTTTTCTAGCACCACATCCAAACTCTTCTGTTTTCCGGACTGTCTACCAGCTAGTAGAGTAGGCCATCTTTAGGAGTTTGCTGACCAAGAATTGAATCCATACTTTGAGCATCGATGGTGAGTATTCTACTGTTAAACCACCAACACACACTTAACCCTGGCCTAGTTTATTAACCGGTAGTCAGATTGGAAAAAACCAATGTTGGGTGCGTAAATAAGCATCATTGCTAATGGAACTTCATAGTCTGAAACTTTGTGAGCCACTCTGTAATCAAAGGAATGAAAAACACTAAAAAAAAGAAAGATGAACAGTTACTCAAGATAAAATATATCTGGAATTCTCATTCATCTAAATAGATAAGTATTTCTCATGAGAACTTTCTAAACGAATTGGTTCGCATTTTCTTTACCAGAGGCTGTAGGAGGTTTCACAGAATTAGATGAATAACACTACCAATAGTATATGCTGAATTCGTAGCTGTCGGACGAAGTAATAACTTAGCTTTACGCGTACTTCAGTGGCTTTCTAGGTAATAACATACAAATGTGGTAATTAATTCTGCTTAAACTAGCCGAAGCTTCTTCCTTGTCATTTAATCTAATGTCCTGATGAAAAACTAATTTAGTTGTTTTATGTCAAATGATGGATGCAAAATTATGTAAAGAAATTAAATCTTACATCTGGTACATCAATTCCACGATTGATAGCCCATGTTGTTTGAAAGAAATCTTCCATTCTATTTTTTAATGATTTTGGTATTCTATGTACTTCAATAAATTCCTTTAAATCTTGAACTTTTGACTGAAATGTTGTACGACGCGCATACATACGTTGAATGATTGCTGTCACATTACCAAATACTGCTGCATGCATAAGAGCTAAAAAATAGGAAACAGAAATACTTGTTTACATAGTGTATGTCTGATGAAAACAATTTTGTGGATTTGTGGGCATTTGATTGACCATAGGTCTGGTCACCACCTGATATCGGGAGTACTGGACAAATGTTCTGTCCTATTTTGTGACTCTTCTGTAGCTCACACTATCCATGACTCACACCAAGAGCTTTCCAGTTACAAGGCGAGCCCTTAGACCGTTAAGTCACTGGTACTCGGTCCAATAGCCTATGAAATCCAAAATATGCTAATTTTCGATTTATAGTACCACCACCGGTCAGTTTTATCGGTGAGTAACTGTTCTCTTACCTGACTTGCTGTACCCTAGTGGTCACTACTTTTCACTTGAATTGCAAGTAAATTATTGAATAGAACCAGTCACCAGTGTGCATCGGATTGCTTTCCAAGTGTTGGTTTGATTGCTTACAGGTTTATTACTTTACTTATTAATGAATAAAGTCTATATCTGTAGTCGCTGTGAGAATAACCAATACTTTTGAGATTTTTGATTAAATCGCTTATTTTCATAAAAAAGAACGTTTTTAAAGCATATTTTTTTATTCCTTCACGTTCCCAGTGGAACATAGGGCTTCAAAAAAGACGCTCGAAGTTTCTGTAGCAGTGTTTAGTTTTACAGGATGGGGTTGTTAGCCTCATGCCCAACCCTCCCTCTTTACCAGCACTATTACTGGCTTATCGAGGTAAAGGGGTGCGTCGGCCAAGGATCAAACTCCGGACCATGTACGTGGTCGGCGAGCGTCCTAATAGCTGTGCCACCTGTCGCATATAAGTACTATGAACGTCAATCACGAATCATCTTCCAGCACGCATTCCTCTACGTGTTCATAGGCATTGTTGCCTTCTTCTGCATATTTGACTAACATGAAATGAACAATAATTTAAGAGAAACAGGCATCTGAAAGTCTCTTTCTTTCTAGTGTGACAGTCATCAGAAGTGATAACTCATCATCATTTAGATTTTATCATCATTTTCTCCCGTTTGAAATGATGCCTAATGCCGTAAAAACTGATGATGGACTGTACATAATACATGTATTTTGTTAGAACGCAGTTGACTACTATAGGTCATCTCCACAATCTATACGTTTTTCATTCTACTGGCGTCTGGATATGATTTTAGTTTAGGCTATTACTCTGGACAAAAATTAGACGATAACCAGACTAATATATGTGTAAAACTTGGGCACTGTGGTAGTAAGTAATTCCATATTAGTTTGTTTATTAGGTATATCACACAGTGAAGCAGTATTATTTACTGGATGACACAGTTTTGAACAAAATTTATTGTTCATAATCATAATCACAATTGATATGATTATGAACAATAAATTTTGTTCGAAACTGTGTCATCCAGTAAATAATACTGCTTCACTGTGTGATATACCTAATAAACAAACTAATATGGGATAACCAGACTAAATTGCCTTTGAAAAACGGTGTTTCCATGGAACAGTATACGGGATATCTTTTTATAGCTCTATTCGTTCTTATAAAGGGCTCTGCGGATATTCAATGTGGGTGTTCGTCTATGTTACGGTACTGCATCATTCCCTTTTGTCTCATTACTTTTTGTAACCGGTCAAAATGATAGTTTCCTGCATTGTTCAGATAACGTCTTAGA
The DNA here is from genome assembly GCA_944472155.2 of Trichobilharzia szidati. NCBI lineage: Eukaryota > Metazoa > Platyhelminthes > Trematoda > Strigeidida > Schistosomatidae > Trichobilharzia > Trichobilharzia szidati. The sequence continues at coordinate 60,245,114 of OX235271.1, read as the reverse complement.
CATTTTATATATATACCAACTAGAAAAAGAATATTCTTTTTGGAGTAACCTCCATGGGTAACTTGTCGGAAAAGGAGAAAATTTTATGGTCATTAATACTTCACTTATTATGTTGGTTATAATTCATACTACTTCTTAATAAATGTCTGTAAATGATGATTTGGTTATATATATGTATATATATATATATAACAGTTAGGAATACAACATGTAACTTCTGTATTCAGGTAAAAGTCCTCTTTTACCAACTTTATCTGGTCAGAAAGTGGCTTATAAATGACCCTGTGTAGAGTTCGACTGAGATCAAAGTGACGTGTATAGCAGTAACTTACTTCATACAACCATCTCCCTAAAAAAGTTAGAGAAAAGTGAGAACAAACGTATTTGTGGGATAAGAAATGTTCGTCCTCGCTTTGTTTAATATATTTATTCGCATGACTCTTCACCGATCATCTATTTTATGAAGACTATAGATAAAGATATCAGTTCGGTCTTATCGTTCACTGGAAAACCATTTTTTTTACAAATGAATGAAAATAATCCATAGACAGCACTTGAAACAGGTAATAGCAGCTATATATCCAAGGTATGCCATCATACTCCATTCATTGTTGTTTTTCTTAACTACAGTTTTGATGCTAAGGTTCTGTTCATTTTAATTTTTAACAAGTGAATGGAAAATAGAGCTTCAAGTCTTATGGATTGAAATTTATCTGGTCATACGAGTGTTAGCCCTACGCCTAACGTTATTTATTCTTTTCTGAGCTTAGAACTGGTTAATATATTAGAACATGTCAGCATTGAAATAGTTGCGTCCTCTGAGCTAGTTGATTTAATTGTGAAGCTTCCATCGTCCCACATCTAGACAACATCTTCAGCGGGCAGTTTTTAGTATAAAATGGAATTATTTAAATTATCCATGAATGACGTAATTGTATCTCCTGGCAACCGCTGTTCTGACTGGATGTTAATTTACGTCTCTACGAATCATTTTTATTTACTTGGAATTCAAACTTTCTTGTCATTCGATTTACCTTTTATTAGCTGATAAATGGGGTCCATAGTAATGTGTTTGTTAATCACTGATTCACTTGAGTACCAGGCTTCTAGGGATTTCCTGCGACAACCTTTTTCGTTTCCTCTATTTGAAACTTCTATGTTATCCCAATCAAACTTGTGTCCATAATTATCCACATGCATTGATTCGAAAGAATATCTATTATTCCTTTTTACCGTCAGTTTGTGTTCTTGGACTCGAATTCGAGGGGGATGTCCACTTTGACCGATGCATTGTTTATTGCTGTTCATACTGTTTATTTTGTAAATGGTATTAATTTTACCTTCTCCTTTTGTTGAATCTTTTGATTTGCACAATTTCGAATGAAGTGATTGTGAATTTATTTTATTGATTTTTTTAAATAGTTTTATATAGCTTGACTCCACACCATATTTTTGGTACAAGTATGAAATTTTCAGCATGTGATCTCGATAGCCCAAATTTTGCAGGCCGACCACTGATATCGGATGTGCGTAGGCAGGGGATTGAACCCCAGACCATGTACATGGTCGACGAGGGTCCTAACCGCTGTGCCACCAACGCAGAATGAAGAGACTTATGTTCTATATCTATTTAAAACGGTCTTAATATGTTAATGGTTATTACAGAGATATTTTTATAAATGGCAGGATGGATTTTCTTTTGGTCTTTAATGTCCGCTTGTTGATTTTGTTATGAATCGAGTTTAAACGCTTTTTGATGATATTGTGAGGATATCCATTCTATTTGAAGACAGTTAGTAGGTATTTTTCCTCCATTCTCTTCAACACTGGAGTGCTACAGTATGTTTTAACTCTTTTAAACAATGTTTGCACACAGGACATGTCGGCTTAAAGTTGAGTTAATCCTGTGAAACATAGGAGTAGAGCTGCTGGCTTCAGGTTGAGTCTTTTTTCTTCTCCAGGCTTAATATTGGTTTATAAAATATGCCTGGCGAGCATTTACCCCTGAACTACTAACGCCTTTTCGATTCTACTAGTTAATAAAATATGAAGACTTATCTTTAAGTTTAAACTGACAATTTATGCTCTATGCTTTTTGCCTTAGTAGAATTAAAAACCTGGTATGAATGTCTTTACTGGTTATCAATAGACATTTTGAAATAAATGAAGTTACGAGCATCATACTGACTAGGATGGGGAAGGAGGTGACAGTTTTAAGCAGGCAGATGAGAAATTCAATGTGAGCATATTCTACAAATAAATGAAGTAAAAACGTTTGTTGACTCCTATAGAAGACAGATCATCAATTCAGTTTATTAGTTTTTTGTTTCTTTTTGACAGAATCATTGTCAAATTTCTGAGATATTCTGCAGTCAAGTCAACTGTCTCAGGGTTTTGTTGTCACGCAAGAATGCCAATAAAAAAATATCTACACTTGACAGCTTGAAAAAACCTGTTTTCCTGATTGCTGATAGAGTTTCTTTGGCTGAAATTTCTTATAAAAAAAGTAAAAGTGTTTGACAAAGAAGACGTTTAGCATGCATATTAACAGTCAATTGGTTAGTCAACTCTATGAGAAATATCTGCTACTTTTTGTTTGTCTGACTGCTTTTCTTTCCTCGATGAAGAAATCAAGCTACACATAAACAAGTCAGTATTTGGTTAGTTAGATGATTGTTTTAGTTCGTACAGTGAAATGCCAAAAAAGGTATAAACATCACTTTCCATACATATTACAACTAGTGTTGATTTCTCATTGAAAGCAATAGCATACACTTAGGCTTATTGCTACAGGAAATAACACCATGAATTGGAATGAATTAAAGAAGTTTAATGTCCTTTTGTTTGAGTGATTAGAAGCTCTTGAAATTAATGAATCCTTAATTAATTTTGAGAGGCTTATATTTTACTTTTAACAGCTTATTAATTTCTGAAATTTCCAAACATCCTAGTATTTCGATATCTGAGTAAAGACATTGTTCAAAAGGAGACTAAATGTGTGAATAATTCTTGACTGGAGGGAGGTACTGAAAATCCGCGAATTGATAAGAGTTAGTATTTATGGGCCATTGGATTCTGTTCCAGTGGTGGAATAGTTGATGACCTCATTTCATAACCTTAAGGTCCCGGTTTTGACCCAGGATGGTGTCGTCATGGGTGCATACTGCCAAAGACTTTGAAACTAGGGAGAAATAACTGTCCAGTACTTTATGGTTTCCAGTGGTTCCCTAACTAATATCTATCCATGATCAAGCCTGAAAGCTTTTAGAAAGAGATTAAGGAAAAGCCCTCAACAAAAAGATGCTTAATTTCGAGAAGCTTCACGTGAATAATGTGAGAACTACCACACGTCTCGATGCATTCACATCTCGGAGTTTTCCTGCAGTAGATAACTGTCACAAAATGAAAAGAAACAACTCATAAGTGGGTAAACACTGAAGAGATGTTAAATTAAATAAAAAATGAGTGCACCACACAGATCAAACACTACTCTTGAATTCTTCTAATTTCTTTTAATTAATTTTCTAATTTCTTCACGTTCCCAATGGAAAATAGAGCTTCATGTTAGAGGCTTGAAGTTTCTGTAGCAGTGTTTATTTTTACAGGATGGGGTTGCTAGCCTCATGCTAAACCTTTCCTCTTTACCAGCTTTTATTTCTGGCTTAGTGAGGTAAAGGAGTGCGTTGGCCGAGGGTCGAACCCTGGACCATGTGCATGGTCGGCGAGCATCCTAACCACTGTGCCACCGACGCCCGAATACTTCTACTGGGTAAGTAAAATTAGGGATTCCTCATGCTTCACTGGTGAAGAAGTTAGAACTTCATCATTCCGTATAAATCTAAATCAATAATCTTAACCTTAAGGCATTTTTATATTTTGAATAAACTGAAAATGTTTTTGTATAACCTCCTTCACAAAAATGAATTGTCTTGCCTATTCATGATCATTTTCGTGCTAAGTCTTTGAGTTTACAAACCTGTGTATAGTGTTGAGTATTCAGAGGTTAATAAGAATTGTATTACATTGCATTCAATGATCTAATCGGTGGACGATACATTGTGTTTGGTTACGAAGTAACACAAATTACAATTCATGGATCTATGATTCTATCATAGTCGCTCGATCGATCTCCCATCGATCTCCCATAGCTTCATATTTTTCTGTCATTCTTGAAGTAAAATCAGTTCATTACGAAAGCTCCACTGAGATAGAATAGGTGATTTTTTTGTCAATAGACAGTTATGATAAGTATGAGGTCATAAATACTGATCACTTTGTGGAATAGTGTTCTCTGAGCTGGTTGGTTTAGTTGCGAAGCTTTCGTCGTCCTTCTAGACAACATCTTCAGCGCCATATTTAGCACAAAGTGAAATGATTTAAATTTCTTCATGAGTGATATAATTGCGTCTCCTGGTAACTATCTTTACATATGTATTGAGCATTTTCTATTGACTTGGATTTTAAACTTTCTGGTCACATGATTTACTTTTTATTAGTTGGTATATTTCGTCTATATTAACATGTTTGTTAATTGCAATTAGATTACGTCACCCAACCTACTTTTGTAACTTTATTTTAGTTTCTAACCGATTAACGCCTTCTAAATTACGTAATTTGTTGTCAAAAATTAACAATTGCATTAACACACCTTTGGAAATATTCCTTTTGTTGCCAAGAAAAATTACCATAAATTTGAGGTTTGTACAGCTTGAGAATGATATCGCGGAAAAGAGTAACTCTTTGCTGAACGCCTTTTCTTTTCTATGACTGAATGGGAATTTCCAAATTGCATTTTCGTTTGAGTACCAGGCTTCTAGGAATTCTCTGGCACTTTCGTGTTTCCTCTGCCTAAGATTTTGACATTATCTCAATCAAATTGATGACCATAATTGTCTATATGCATTGGTACTAACGAATACATATCGTGTCTTTTCAAGGCTGATTTGTGTTCTTGGATTCTGATTCGAAGGGGACGCCCACTTTGGCCGATGTAATGCTTGTTACAGTTCATACAATTTATTTTGTAAATGGTATTATTTGTTCAACAATATGAATCAAAAATGGGCGCAATGCAACATGCTTTATGAACTCTGTCATTATTTTTTCAGTAAAACCGAATTATACAATATCGAAACATTATCATTAGGCAGTCGAATTCTAATGAAAGTTTTTGTTTTCGTGCGGTAAACTAATTATACATTCATTCCTCCCTTATTACACAAAGTAAAGTCTAGTTGTTTCATTGCAGTGAAAAGGACAGAGGAATAACGAATCCAATGAAAGTATACGACAATGTTTTTTAATTTCATCGAAATGTTTCATACTAAAATCGACTTGACTAGCAGTTTTACTTAAGATGTTGGGAGTAATACAATGTTCAGAGTGTGGATCTAGTTGTAGTATTACCAGGATTGATGTCTTTTTGTTTTAGAGACTTCAGCAACATTCTTTCCATTATTTCTGGTATGTATGAAAGCAAATACTAAATACCTCTTCAGCTACTTTCCTCTGTTTCACAGGATTAGGTAAGCTTAACACTGACCTCTTCCAGTGTACTTGCCTATCCTTAACCGGGAAAAGAAAAATGGTTAGGCGTAGCGCAAGCAACCTCACCCCGTAAAAACAACCTCATCGTTACTGGGCCTTCAAAGCAAAGAAAAAAACTTATTCTCGGCTGGAAACGCCAAGACTCCTCATTTCGACGACAGACAACAGCGGTGGCTAAGAGTCTTTCTGGAACTGTTAACCTGGTGCGTTTTCTTTCGGTGAAAACGAAAATCAACGTGAGGACATGGGCAGTCTGCATAAGGTTTCAAAGTGACTGACTAAGCTGTTCAGATTGCAAAAGAAATGAGAGGATATGACATGAAAATGTACAGAATCTGTGAGACTAGTTTCATTGGGAGCGGACTTTCCATATTTTTTTAACTTGAGAGTTAACAATCTACTCAGGTTGGACGGACGATAACAGCGAACACCCTCAAGATGTGGCCATCATAATATCACCGACAGTATCGAAAGCTCATCTACAGTGTCAACCAATCTCGTGCAGAATAATGAAGGCAAGATTCAACTAGAAAATAATAAAAGTAACAATTACACCATTCTGCGCACCCATAAAACACGTGGACAGAGAGAAGAAGGACGATTTTATAGGTAACTGCAAGTAATAATAAATACGATCCTAGATGGTAATATCGAAGTTCTACTGGAAGATGTGAATTCCAGATAAGCTGACAGCAGACAACACAGGAAGAGTATTCTAAGTACGCCATATACAATAATATTAGTGCCGTATAAAACTAAATAAGAGAAAAGAAAGTGCATAGTCAAACACTGAAACTGAAATAATAACATTCATTTTCTCTCTTTTTTTTCTTTGGCAGGATTATCTGATCTAATCAACTGGATTCATCTGCATCCTAGAAAATATCAGTTCAAAGTTTTTGACAGTTATATTGAAAATCTAGTGAATACAAATTCTTTACTACACATACTTTATGTGAATTATGAACGGGGTCATTATTTTCTCAGCACATGATGTTCATGTTGAATAAATAGTTAAACACAATGGAATATAATTAATTAGATCGTATGCATTTTTATTATATCGGTAGGCTAATATGTAGAGCTTTGAATGAACTTACGACATTTTATTTAAATGCCTTGAAATCCTGCAGGAAAATTTCGCTTAGTGTACATGAAATATTTCGTTTTCTCTCATGTGCATTTCTTTTTTATCTTTCTTCTTATCTTATAAGTTCCTTTTTATATGAATAAGCACTTATATGTATTTATGTCAAATCAGTGGTTCCATATAATTCAGAGATTTCGTGTATGCGCAACAAATAGCTGATTTCCAACAACCTGCTGCACATTTTTATCGTCAGCTGCCTTCGCTACCCACTGATGAACAGATGATCACCTATAAAGCATAGGCAACAAGGAACTCTAGCAACGAATCAGTCGAGAACCTATCGTCCAAGAAATATTCAGAAAGAAATAGAGATGGACTGGACATAAGCTAAGGCAACCGTTGAACAGTAACATCATGCGACAGGCCATCGGAGGAGACCCGTGTAGCAAAAGACGAGTTGAGTATACGAGGATGACAGTGGAGAGATTGTGTTTGTGGAGGAGACGATAGCCTATGGGCAATAGTAGAGCGAGCTAACGATGACTGGAGAGAACAGGATGAAATGTGCTGTTTTGGCCTTCTGTTCCATTTCGAACTCAAGGGAATAATAATTATCATAAAAACAAATGCATTTATGTAGTAAAATTAAGCAATCGAATTGTTTACTGGAATATGAATGATTTCAAAGTAGACTTAGTCACAGACTGATATCAGATTCAGAGCAAGTGAAAACTAATTAATACTTTACAGATATTTCTTCTCAGTTTTTAATTCTTCAGTAGTGACTGATCATGACGCGACGAGTCATTAAATCGAAAGTCGTCAGTTTATGAACCTACCACGGTATCTCTTACTCTTTCGGTTGAAATCTAACTGTCCATAGAATCTACGTTTAATAGAATTGCGAATGATTACGTGTGTACAATGAAAACATAGGGTCATTCGGTTGAATATTAATCGGTTTCTAAAAGTCTTAAATTGAGAAGAACAGGCTCACTAGTTCTCTATGCTGTTCAATATTTCCTTTAACTTATTTCTGTTAGAAATGAAATCTTACTTTTGCCATTTTATATTTGAATAGTTTCTAATTTTAATTTTTAAATTTTTGTTGCAATTTTAAAAGTGGTCCTGTTATATACATTTCATTTTAGTTTGATAAATATTTTAATTATACTGAACTTTATTACCATCATTTTACCACATTATTATGAATAACTGTTTCTTAATGTTCAGGTACTTTTCTTACACGGGTCTAGTTTGTTACATTTAGTTAAATTCTTGTGCTTTCATACCTTGAACTTATGAAACGATTCTATTCGGAGTGAAAAACATACTATGAAAGAGGTAAGTGATGAAATTGTCTTAAAATGCTTTATACCACAAAAAATGTTTAAGATTTATTACACAGGTAAGTTACAAATGGTCGTTGCCATTCATGGTTTCAGATATCCCCTAAATAGAGACAATAAATCGTATGAATACATTTATACTATAGCAAGTAATCAAAAGTGTTTGAAACGTCGTCAATAAATGGTATATTAACAGGAATACACAGTTTCGACTTATGACTGTTTTACAGTGGTATTAACGTGCGAAGTCTTCAGTGAAGTAAGAGATTTAAAGGGTATGTGAAATCTGACCATAAGGTGAGATGCACCATGAAAAGTGATAATTTATCCTCGACATAATTCTGAAGGACCTCATATTTTGAAGAATGAATGTGTACATGCCTGATTTGTCTAATATTAAAGTTGCATTTCCTTTGTCTCACTTTGTGATTACTATATCCTTGTTATTCTTAAGGTGTTTTAGGGCTTCTATCTCTGGCTTTGTCAGGTTAGGCTTTCCTTGTTTTTGTCGTTTTAGTGTTAGTGCACATTGTCCCCATACTTCGTCAGCCGTTGTCTTGTCTATCCCATTTAGTGCTATTTCTATTGTAGGGATGACATCCCCAGTTTTCACCTTGCCTACCGCTACACTGAAATTTAGTCCCTTTTCTAACACACTAATCTCTGTGAGACTTAACACATGTGTTGAGAGATTGATAACCCACTTTGTTTTATCGATCGCCGTTGACTTTAGATTGCTGATTTCATCGTTCTGAGATGAAGATTTCTCCTCTAATAATTTATTGAACTTTTTGATTTGAGTATTTTTTGACTTTTTGAAAGTTGCTGATTTGGCATTGCTAGAGGGTTGTTTTATAAGATCATAATCCACACAGGTAACTATTCCCATTAGCTTTTGCTTTAACTGTTCAATGTCATATCTGATATGGGGCAACTTTTTAACAATTCTGTTGATCTCTTCTTTTAGGCATAATTTTTATAGACTTTCTATTCTGCTTCTAACTCTGTCCGTTGGAACTGGAGCTCGTAGACGTAGGTATTTAGGAATGATTTCATTTTTAAAGCATCGAATGTTGAAAATACGATGATTTTCATATCTCGCTTCACTTTGCGAAAGTCGAGTGAGTTTGTTGATTAGTCTTCGTACAGGAAGACCATAAATCATATAAATATGTGTGTAGATGATCTACTTCGAAGTCTATAATGAAACTTCTGTATTAATAGAGTATTTTACGCATCACGTGAAGCTTTCATGTTTTTTTTTCACTCTTAAGTTACGTAAAAATGCAGTGGAATATAACAAATTGACCACACAAGTGAATATTTACCATAATATACAACAAACTTACCACCTAGAAGCATAATACAAATGGCAAATATTTTCTCATTTGTTGTATTCGCTGAGACATTACCAAATCCAACAGATGTAAGACTGCTGCATGTAAAGTATAAAGCAGTGAAATACTTTGATCCTTCTGATGGTCCGCCAGATCTGTTTAGCCCGAAAGGGGTTTTCAATCGTCGTGCTAAATCCTTAAGCCATCCTAAAGGAAATGTGAGATACACAAAAAGCGTAAACATTTTTAAATTTAAAGTTATGCGAAGTAACATTCCACTATGGAAAGTTGATTCTCTGAATCAAATTACTGAACACAAAGAAGCATCAATGACTACACGAAAAACAGAATGTATTCGCATATGTGTAAAACTTGGGCACTGTGGTAGTAAGTAATTCCATATTAGTTTGTTTATTAGATATATCACACAGTGAAACAGTATTATTTACTGGATGACGTTTCGAACAAAATTTATTGTTCATGATCATATCAATTGTAATCACACGATTTTGACACTTGAGTTTTATAGTTTTCTTTGTTCTCTCCTATTTGTCGAATGGGTAGTGTAGAGAGGGGAGGGTATAGGAAGAGATTGATAACAGAAGCTTTGTTTATCGAATCAACTGCAAATACATGTAATAGGAATGAATCATCACCTGTCCCCGATATCTGGAAAATTCTACTACCCATACGACAAATAGGAGAGAACAAAGAAAACTATAAAACTCAAGTGTCAAAGTCGTGTGATTATAACTGATATGATTATGAACAATACATTTTGTTCGAAAGGTCATCCAGTAAATAATACTGTTTCACTGTGTGATACATCTAATTAAACAAACTAATATAGAATGTATTCGCATCAGATTGTAAGAGAAGTATGTTAACATCATATTTATTACTAGGACATTAATTATACAACTCAGAGGGAATATTCACCACGGATTTCTTTAAAAAACAGATATGTTAAGATCAAATTATATGATCAGCTGACTCCCGTAAACGTTAATGAAAAAGGCAAGAAATATTTAATCATTGTACATATTACTGCTTTCCGACTACTGGTGTCAGTCAGTAGTATACGCCAACAAGCAATTACTTCTGTTTTCTTAATTACCACATATAGTATCAGGCAGATCACATCGCCAGAGCTATATATTTTGGGTTTCGTATAGGCAACTGTGGTGAATTTTCACCACAAGTTATACAATATATAAATGACAAACTTCATTCCATATGATATCATGTCGCCCAAATAGTTAATCAGTTTTCAGATAGTTTCAGCATGTTATAGGCCCACAGTTCTACCTGTATCCTAAAATAATTACTCCGTAAACGTAGATTACTGTTCTCTTCTCTTTAAATGCTGTTTCTAAAGACTAAGCATTGACTTATCGTTCTCTCTTTAATCCTGTCAGTGAACTTGGTGTTAGTCAAAATCATCCATAGCGTTTATATTCAGCTCAGTTCACAAGTTTATGTGATGTGAAAGATGAAATCCCTTGCATACCAGTGAAGCTGTTGACTTCACCGTTGGGGGTATGATTAGACACTAGAGAGAACTCGATGGCTTATTTGGTTCATGTCACTGGTGAAATAATGGGTGGTATTATTAGTCACAACACAAACTATTTATTTGAGTCTGACCGAGTACTTTGATATCCGGTGCGTAAATCACTTCGATGAGCCTAGAAAGCAATACTGCTCAAAGTTAGTAATTTCACTACTATGTTCACAGTCAATCACTGGGTCATTAGAAATAAAACAGCTCATGATTCCCACAATTTGAGGGTTTCTCATTGAATTCGGAGTTAGCTTATCTGTGATAACATTCTACAACTGTAATTTAACTATATGTAACTCTCTCTGTTGTGTGGTTGATAGTTTGTAAACTTGAACACGTTCTATAAGAATGAAAAATTGGAGCACATCAGCAGGCTGTAATTCTACAAAATGACAATTTGATTTCATGAATAATGCAGTGGCACAGTATTATTTATTTATGGATGATGTTTTGAGTACAGTTTATTCCTCAGAATCTCATCATTTGTGTCAAATAACTTTCAGAATTTTGCTACACAGTTCTTTTATTTATTATTCTTTGATTCTATTGATAATGACGTCTTCCGTACCTCTTTGCTGCTGTGGTTGCTTCATCTCTGTTGCATTTGTTAGGTGTAGATTCAATGAACAAGGACTCAGTGAAAAACCATTTCCCATTTCTTAACTGCATTAAGTCTTAGAACTGTAGCTCTGTTCTACCCATATTGTATGACTGTGTTATTCTATCCATTACAACTGCTGCGATTTTCTACGTTTTTTATCTATTCTGGAGTCAGTCATTCTGCATTTAGCCAAGTTCTTGAGTTCCGATAATCTGTTCGCCCCTACCTACTATGAGGCGTCTGCATAGTTTACTTTATAGTCACTGTTTTGTTTTATATGGTCAGTGAGGCCCGTTAGTCTGTAAAGTTTGTCCCTGAGCGACTGCAGGCTTTACTGCCACCGTGATTCCTGCTTTATTAATAATCTTACATAGATTTTCAGTCAGGAATGTCAAGACGTGATTGATTTTTACTTGAAACCATTCATATCTGCATTATCATCCAGTTTAGAAAATAAGCGCACATACACTTCGATCATAGATACTGCCTAAATTAGTTCCCAAGTAGAAAATTAGTCAGTAAAAGGAAATCAATAACTATAAGTAAGATTTTTGTGTTTTATTCAGATAAGCATTACTTAGTTCAGTTTGAATATGTTCAATTTGAAAGTTATTCTTTGACCTATACATCTAGTTCTTTAAAAATCCTTTTTATTTATTGAAACTACACATCACTTCGAGACCCTCTGAACTGAAACAGAAAGATGCTGTTTTTGTAACTGCTTAATAAAAATAGTGGGGAAAGTATACGCATTTTTCTAAATTATCACAACATCAATGCCTACTAATAAAGCTACGGAAATGATTAAACTTTTCAGAAAAATTATAAAGTAAATTTAAACGGCTCTCCATTACTGAGATTTCTCGGATAATCTGGTACATAAATCTCTGTTTTCAGTATGACTGGTATCAGTTACCAGTTCCCAAAGTTGCAAAAGCTGACATGTTAACAGAGACCGAAAACTTCAGTCCAATTAATCAGTGGAAAAGCCTAAATTGAATTAAACGATTACGAATAGAATTCCTCTATTATCTCTAGCAGAATGTCATCAACAAGATGATATGGTTGAGATTAATTCTCCTGCATCGTATGTTATTTCATGTAAACAGTAATAGATATGGACAGAGAATGCCCAAAATACTACAAATGCAACTAAAAAAAGTTTGTTTTGATTCTAAGAAACGTTTATAATAATAATATTCAAGTGTGGTTCAATTAACATCTGGAAATGATAAATATGATATCCTTCTGAACAGATGTGTGAAGAAATTTATCTCTACATAATTTGCATTTTTTTTAACTAGGGAATTTTAAATGTGCCTGCAGGAAATAACATACACATTTAATTTCGAAGTAAATAGTCAACAACTACTACACATCTAAGAGGAGAGGAAATTTCAGTGTGAACAATTGTTTTCAATAACTTCTTCTTCTTCATGCTCTGTATTTATAAATCGATGAAAGTGAGCATACAATGGCCAGTAAAGGCAAGTCAAAGTTATACTAGAAACCGTATTCAGGTACGAGTATAAGATGGAATAATAGTCTGTCGGCTTCAATTTTCATTTGAGTGTGTATATAAACTGTCAGTCACTAAGATCATGAGATAAAATATGAATAGACATTTAAAAGTGACCTTCCTGTAAATCACAGACCATAATTTAAGCAAATAGGTTTTTTCAGTAATTTATCGTTAAACTTCATGATTGCGTAATAAAATATCAGTCTTAGACACTTGAGACCAATGTGGCTAATAGAAATAAAATTCAGGAGTGCGAACTTATATTGATTTGCTTTGTGTTCCGAGTGGGACGGATGTCTTGGAGCTAGAGCTATGAAGTTTCGGCAGCAGTGGTTATATTATTTTTACCGAGTAGGGTTGATAGCCTTCCCTCTTTACTGGCCTTACTACCGGCTTAGAAAACTTTAGAAGTGCATCCAACGAGTGAACAATCGCGGACTACATAAATAGTTGGCGAGCATTCGACCGCCGAACCACCAACGTACAGGAGTGTGAATAAGTGGACAATAATCAAGGTGATATTAAAAATTAAAATGATAAATTATTTCAAGTGTTTATTTAACCCAGATAGTCAATCGTGTCGACTGTAGAAGTAGAATATGTATGTATACTTGTAGTGGTAGAGGGGGAATTAGGTAGTTGAGTTTTACTTTTTTAATACATGGTGAAACAAAGATTGATAGTCATGTCCAGCTAGACAGAAGGCTTCAGAGTTGAGCATACGGAATTACACCTTCATTGTTTCACGTCACTATTTGTGTGGCTTATCGGTTTAAAAATGCTTCCTTGTTACTTGTGTCCTGGTAACGCTCATTCACCCTGATGTATTTGCGTCGGTGGCACAGAGGTAGAATGTTCACCAACTGCGCAGGTGGTTCAGGGTTTCATCCCCGGCCGACGCACTCCTTTACCCCACTAAGCCAGTAATAAGATTGGTAAAGAGGGAGGGTTTGACATGAGGCTAACAACCCCAGCAAGTAAAAATAGACAACACTGCCACCAAAACTTCAAAGCTCAAGCTTGCAGCCCTATGTTCCATTGGGAACTTAAAGGAATAAAAGAACACTGGTGTATTCTGGAGGTCTGCTTTCGCATCATTTTCCATTTTCACCGAAATACCAATGTAACTGAACAGCTTGATAATATAGTCATCAAAAGTAGAACATCTTGACTTATTCAATTATTTGTATGGCTTTTTCACAAAATGAACGCCAACTTAATATACTTGATGTATTCACAAATAAATGAGAATGATCTAATCTTTTCTACAAGTGTTCCGTTTATCATAGCAGACAAAAAAATACAGAAAGGTGAATATCTTTATAAATTTTCTTTTTGAATTTTAATTAGATTTCCTCATTCTGATTATTTATTAGTGGAATCAAATAAATTTGAGGCTAAAATTAAGGTGTATTTTCGCTTTTTCTTGCGTATTTTTTCTGAAAATTAAATTATTCCAGACAGTATATCAATGCAAAGTTTGCCTTTCATTCACTGATTCACAGACAAAGCTACAGATGCTTGATGAAATAAACATCTTTGCGTACATAAAGTGTAGGCTGATTTGTTTCACTGGAATACTAGTTTTTATTTATTTTCAGACCACAATCTTTCTTCATAAAGCATAATAAATTTATCGTACTAAATAGTATTCTACTTCTTGACTTTTCCACCTTAATCGTATCAATTGTGGTATGAAATTACAATAACATATTTTCCGACAATATGGTTAATGAATCTAGGGAAGGTGCCCCTCATTTTTTTTAAGCACTTGGCTTCTGATTAATGACTTCTAGGTTTCAATCTTGTTCTGTCTAAATCATCTTCGGCAACTGGATAGTACCAATAGGTATGACAGTATTGTGCCTTGCCTACATTCTAGTAGGAGGAAGAAATGTTCAACGGAACTCATTTCGAACGTTGTTTTAGGATATAATGACGATATTTTGCTGCTGATTTAATGCTTACTGTAATATTCTTCTGTGGTGTGGCTCTCTCTGAACAAAATGATTTCGAATGAAAATATTTCATCGTCTTTCAAGACAAAATTACCTTTTCATAAGCAAATGACCACCTCATCTGATGACTGTCAGTCGATCATCTTTAGAGTTATGGTTAACTTTATTCTCATTTATACTTGTAATAATAATCTCATTGACTTATCAATAAAAGCAGGCTGTATGGTGACAGACTAACGTCTGGAAACTACCTAGCATTCTTAGAATATTCTCTGTCAAAAATATGCACAAATCATCAGTGAACATTTGAATTTACATTTGAATCGGAAAATAAACACGGAGATTCAGCTATGTTAGATTGGAAAATAAAACGAATAGAAGAAGGTGAACCTCACACTGGAGTTCATATTTAGACTTTAATTCATCTCATCCATTAACTGTTAAGGCAGGCTTAGTCAAGTGACTAACAAACCGAGCAGTAGCACTTAGTAGTACAAAAAAGACCTGAATGATGAAATAAAATAGATGGAAGAAGAGTTGGTATCAACTAAGTCTCCTATAAAGTTCATTAGGAAGATCAGGAAAGGTCAAAAACAAAATGAAAATAATGGAAAAATTAATAATGATAACATAACATGTATATAAATGAAGAAAGAAAGTTGTGTGAGTACCTTGATATGATTATGAGCAGTAGATTGTGTTGGAAACATTTTTAATAAATATTAATGTATAACACTGTAAGACTTAATCAAAACAAATTTTACCCCCAATGAAATACACCCTGTTTAACACTTCCTGTATATGGTCTCAATCTGTACACTGATCAAAAATTTTAACTTAAGTCTCCGGAGGAATACTCACAACCACACAATAGGATGGGATAGAGTTGGAATTCTGAAAAGTAATACAGGTAGGTAGAAAGTGAGGTTGATTACTGAATCCTTGTTCATCGAGTCTACACCCAACAAGTGCAATAAGAATGACACGTCACCAACACCAGGGATATGGAAAATAATACTACCAATCAAATCAGGAGATGAGAAATAATAGAACTGGAGATGGAAAGTTGTGTGAATAACTTGATTTGATTGTGAGCAATAAATTGTGCTCGAAACGTGGTAGTCATTAAATATTACTGTATAACAACAATATGAGACTTTATCAAAATAAATTTTACCCACAATGGAATTATACTCTACTACACTGCACAAGTTCTATGCTTATATCTGTCATCTGTGGAATTTGTCTATTTGCATTGAAGTGAGGTATGACATTAAACACCGCTCAACTTGCTGATGAGTGCCGACTAGCATGAAACCTAGGTCCAAGGCTTCTTGCCGATTGCCTCCAGCTATCCAATATCATCAAATCAATGTGCACCGTGATGGTGAGCAACCTAAGATGGTGGCCACATTGCAAACATGACTGATAGAATTCAGTCTGCCTGCACCAAAGAAAGGACTAGCCACGTCACACTAGTTACTAGTGTCCAATGAAAATACCCAATACAGTCCTACAGGAGGTCAATCACGAGCCCGAATAGCTCAGTGGTAACGTCTCTGACTGCAGCACTTGTTGACGCGGGTTTGAATCTCAGAAGGGACATGAGTTTCTTCAAGGCTGCAGATACTCCTTGTTGACTGTTGAGTGCCAACTAGCACGAAACCCAGGTGGAAGGCTTCCTGCCAATTGCCTCCAACTCTCTAATACCGCTCAACTTTGTTAGCATATGTGAAGAACAGGATACTTTCATTTGTATTGTGTTATTTCTGCTTCATTCAGTTTAACTTATCACATTATTTTTATAGTTGCCTTCATCTAACAGTGTTATTACAAATATTTTATTTTACGCATTATATAATAGGTCTGTTGTCTTTTATTCAAAGTAGTTTCAATATCCTAGAAGTGAATTTAGAAATTATCTTCATATAGTGTTGAGATAATTGAATTGATCTCAAAAAGATTAAGAAAATTTTCTGCTCTAGGACGCTTTCACCACTCATATCGACATTCATTTAAGCATAAATTTATGTCAGGTTTTGTATTAATGCCTGTTTGAGTAGTGAATAACCAACTCATCTTTTTTCGCAGTGTTCATATGATGTAGAAAACTTTCTTCCTACAGTTAGTCGAGAACAGAAAATAATCAGTTTATCTATTAAATTAAATCGAATACAAACCTGATTGAATGCATGAAATTCGGCGATTCGTAAACAGAATATGTCTTCCAGAAATTGTAGTTATTATGCTTGACTGAAGTGATCGTTTTTATCTCTAGCAGCCTCTATATCATTCCTCTGTAGTTTCTCTGATGCAGATATGACCAGATCATTATAAGAAATTTCATTATGGATAGAAAGACTGAAAAAATGTATAATACTTCTAGTAAATGATGTATGTCTCTGAGAAAAAAAACTATGGTGAATACACAGCAATTTGAACACGTGATTTTTAAATGTCACCTGGAGGCATTCAATCTAAATTTCTTACAATCGAGAATCAAGAGGTATTTTCAACCTTGAAAAAAATCATCTTCCATCTAATAGTAAAAAGTCTGTTATTCAGTGCTAAAGCTAACAAAAAAGACTGCATGAAATCAGGTTAACTGGATGTAGGATTAAACACTGGACGTCCTTTTGTTTTTCAAAATACCTGTTTTTCATGCTTCCATTATATAATGTCGTATTTTTTTCATTGACATATCGCAGTCTTAATACACATTTAATATGATACCTAGTTTTTCTTTAAGCAAAGTAATGAAGGTTAAGTGAGTGAGTGGAGATAAATGTTCTATGATAAGATCATCATTAGAATGTATAATTAGTTGTTTTGTTTTTTCACTAATGCTCCTTGTTAATTTACTATAAATTCCCTATAAGATAATATTTGCTTTATTGTAAACAAGACTGACAGACAATTTGGAATGAAATCGTTCCTCAAAAAAGGAATTTAGAAGGTAGAAGAGAATGCTATGGAAACGTCTTCTTCGTATATATATGAGAAGTTTTAACACCCATACATTCAGTAACTTTCATATGAAGTATGATGATTACACAGCATAAACGACTGCATACATTTGGCTCAATTAGTAAATTATAATAAAATGAGAACTAGAACTAAATTGCTAAACGGAATGATATCATCTCACTTTACAAGTTGTCATTAGCTTGAGACGCATTGACATTTACAAGAACTATGAAAAAACTGTGGGGTTAATATTCTTCGGATGTTATAACAGTAGCAGAGAAAAGTTTTAAGTCAAGCAGTCTGAAATTCACAATATCATAAGATTAAAAACCTTAACTTCCATGCTATATGGAATAGAATATTCAAGTGTTACAGACAGAATACAGGCAGGTAGTAACTAGTTTCAGTTTGGCCGACTGAATGACAAGCGAAGAGACTGGGGCTGATGACGTTGAAGTCATCTCAGAAAGTCACTTAATAGAGGAAACAAATTTAAAGATTACACAAATGCATTGAAGAAAAGACAAATCCTCAGTTTTCTAGTTACTGTATTGGAGATTAATATTCAGCGGGTTTTCTTCCGGAAACTCAAAATATTGAGATCACACTGTGTGATCTACTTGATACTATTGATAGCAATCAAGTAATTGAAGGAGATAGTACGGTGCTGTATACTATTGATTTTCACCTCAAACTGTGTAATTAGCAAATTGGGAATTCGACTTTCCATAAAATCAGTTTACCTAGGTAGGTAGGCACAATTTGGTCGGTCTGAGCTGATTTATATGTCTGTGCTGAGTCAGCCTGGGCACACCGCTAATAAACTCAGCTCCAACAGAGTCGGAGAGCTTCCCGTTGTTTAAATCACTTCGACCTGAATGGTAAGCACTACTCGTGGAAGTGAGAGGTTTCCAACTGGTCGTATCACTAGTATGTGATTCAAAGTAAAACCCAAATACAGCAGCGAGACAGGTAAAGACTTATTACTCTAATTTAATCACTCCAAATTCAGACAGTCTGTAGATAATGACATTTCTTAAAGTGCATGAATTTTTTCTTTGGAAACTTACGATACAAAGTGTTGTTAAAAGGCTTGACATGCTAAGAAGCTGTGTAGCAAACTTTAAAGCCATTTAAAGCTATTAGTTCCATTCATGAAATTCGACAAAACAATAAGAAGACGTAATTTATCTGGGGTGTGTAATGTATTCACAAAAACACATTCCCAGCATTCTGAATTACACACCTGCTTGCTATACATATTTACTTAGAAGGAAATAGAACATGTAGGATGCTAATTTCTGTCAACTCATATCAAAATCTTAACATGTCACGATTACAGATAAGAAATGTGAAAATGAAGTAAGAAAACAAGGAGGGAGGAAATATTATTGATGGACCTAAGTATATAATCCAAACCTGTTTTTATAAATATGTTTAGAAGCTCCATTGGAATCAAGTTTATAATCAGTCTGTATGATGTGCTATGCGACAGATGACGTTGACGATATAGCACTGGGATTAACTGAATAAGTGATTGTATTTGTTCTTGCAGCCATTTAGGAATTTGTTCTCTAGCACTGACCTGCAGAGGTCTATGAGTCCTACCCAGATATATATCAATAAGTAAACACTGTGGGGTATGACACACTATAAGCACCATTACCATAGTAAACGTTTGAGCCTATTATCCTTGAAGTTTTCGCAATTTTCTTTTCCTATAGTTTGAAAATGCTTAAGGTGGTTCAGTAATAGAATGTTTGACAGTCACTGCCATGGTCTGGATTCGATTCCTGGTGGACGCATTCCTAAAACCTACCTAGCTTACAAGCTGGTAGTAATGCCGGAAATGAGGGAAGTTTAGACATAAAACTAGCAGTCCTACCCCGGAAAAGTAACATCATTAATACAGCAGTTCTCTCTCGTGATACGAAGCTGAACACCTACATTTCCATATAGTATTCGAATTATGTGGTAGCTAGGCATAAGTGCTTCTCAAGTTTGTTGAAAAAATTTAAAGCTCTTCCATCCCTCATATTTACTGCATAATCCTATTAGACGATGGGGATTAAAGCTATTCAAGCCTTACTTCAAAAAAATACCTAATAGGATTAATGTATCACATAAGGATAGTCAAAGCAAAGAAACCAGGCTTGTCTCATTGTATCTAATGTATCAACATCAAGTAGATAACTTATGCATCACATGTGTAGATATATATGTTTACAAATGCATCTGATATACATTTTCTTGTTGACTGCTTTCTATCCTTTTTATGTGAGATAACTGTTGCAAACAACAGTCATATAGGAGAATAAACATTGCTATAGTTTGTAA
The DNA here is from genome assembly GCA_944472155.2 of Trichobilharzia szidati. NCBI lineage: Eukaryota > Metazoa > Platyhelminthes > Trematoda > Strigeidida > Schistosomatidae > Trichobilharzia > Trichobilharzia szidati. The sequence goes on along the minus strand of OX235271.1, from coordinate 60,224,842 downwards.
ATGTAAAAGTGTCAAGAGATAACATGAAACTTTGGTTGAAAACAGCATCTTACAGATTAATATGGCCGAGAAACTTAATCTTTTTAGTTAGACTGCAGGTACACATCATTATCGTCATCAAACACGGCAAAGAATGCAGTCTAATCTCTACACTGACATGGTCAATTTTGAAAAGGCCTTCGATAGCGTCAAACTTGAAGTATTTTGGAAATTTATTCAATACTAAAGAGTGCCCCAAACTTCTGTCAACCTCATTTATAAGCTATATGATGATGCTACATGTCAAGTGATCTGAGGGAAGTCACATATTTCAAGACAAAATAGATTCAACTACAACTGGCAGAGATAAAGATGTCAAAGGCAGCCTACATGACTCGCTAGACTACGTGGATTTTCATCCAACAAAATGCATCATATTTCCTCTATTTCTGACTGTTTTAGCCGTTCAAAAATGTGTTTGAATGGCAAAATGTACTCTCGCAGAATTATAATTAGCTTTCAGACTACAGTTATACATTTTTTGAAGGTGAAGGACAAATATAGTAAGAGATCAGTCTATGGTGTTTCAGATCGAATAGCATTATGTAACATGACATACTATGGATCACTGTTTTACTTAGAGATCCTGGAATGCAATAAGTCACACCAAGGACTCTGCACATTATGTAAATATTTTGTCGCGAATAAAGTTGCTACTATTATTATGAAAGAGATCGGAGAAGCAAAATACATTCATTAATCAGAAATCAGTATGGAAATTTGCCTCAGTCAGCATAAAGAAACAGATTCGGATTTTGAGCTTTATGACCAAATTAGAGCTTCTTTACGGTTCAAAGACTCTGCTCTTGCATCATAGAAAGCGTCTCCAACAGGCTGCTGTGGACTATTATCAATGCCTACTTTTGCTCCACATTGAAGATCAGATGGCTGACTAGAAAGCATAAATAATAAAGGACTCTGGGGGCGAATTAACCAAGGACCTGTTGTCCAACAAATATGTCGACGGAAATGCTGGAAATATGCCGAAGAAACAGCTGAGTGACGAAGTGAACTAAGCCCTCTATTGGAGACCGAATGAGAAACAATGAGTTGAGCGAGACATCAGGTCAGACATGGAAGAGGTCTTGTGAGGAAAACAAGTGAAAGCTTGCGGACAAACTTGGAGCCAGTTAGAAAACAAGAAAGAGAATAAGGTGAAATGGCCATGTATTGCTGAATCCTTTTGTTCTTCTAGGAACTAAAAGTAATAATGATCATAATAACAACTCAAAATAGGAGACGGGCTAATATGTTAATAAATTTCACCTAGTCTTTAATTTAAATTCCCCTACAGGTAAATTTATAGTCCATTTGAGTAAACAAAATTAGTGGAACTTCAATTAACAGTTCATGCACTTTGATTAAAGTTGGCTAACAGTGTTATATAAGACAGGTCTTTAGCCTTTTCAGGAGTTCCTTATTTGGATATACCTGAATGACAGTGTTTCAAGTGAAACAGGAATCCAGCTGCCATCATTTGAAATGTCAACCCATTATCCATTAGCGCTGTGGACCATCTATTGCAAAGAAACAAGCGTTTTGAATTTCGTTGTTAGCAAATATAAATAACTAGTATCATAACAACCTCAAAGTACCATCGAAACGTCCATACTAAGAGCCCATGTGTTAACAGAAACTGAATATTTCTATCGAATATAATTTTGAAATGGGAAATAAAAAGACTGCTTAAACAATTTATGTAATCTGGAACTAAAAGAACAGGGGACATTTTCACTACCTGAACTTCTCCTGAAGTTGTTTCCTAATGTTACATAAAATAACGAATTCGAAACACAAAAAAATACGAATTTTTTCATTTTAATGGTGTACTCTGTGTTAGGGATTTTAATTTTGAAGATAAAACATTCAGCTTTCACATTATTATAAAGTCATATATTGATATTAAATCTCATGGTGTTGTCTAAAAAGGTATTAAAAGCTTCGCAATTAAACCATCTGGCCTACAGAATTCAACTGTTGATGTTAGCTGGTTAAAGGCAATCGGCAGGAAGCCTTGCTTGACCTAGGTTTCATCCTAGTTGGCACTCATCAGACACCAAAGATTATCTTCAACCTTGAAGGAACTCATGTCCCTTCTGAGATTCGAACCCGCGTCAATCAGTGCTGCAGTAAGAGACGTTATCACTGTGCTATTCGGGCTCGCGATTCACGCCCCCCGCTGTAGGACTGTATTGGATATTTCGACTGGACACTATCCAGTAACTAGTGTGATGTGTCTAGTCCTTTCTTTGGTGCAGACTGAGTCATGTCAGTCACGCTAGCAATGTAACTACCGAATAGCTTAGCGGTAACGTCTCTGACTGCAACAGTGGGTAATGCTGGTTTGAATATCACATAGGACATGAGTTCCTTTGAGGTTGCAGATAAGCCTTGCAGAGTGGTTAGTGGTAACGAGCAGAAAACTTCCTGCCGATTGCCTCCAACCATCTAATATAATCAAACCAATGTTCACTGTAATGGCGAGCTACCTAGAATGGTGGTCACATTGCTAAACTAACTCACAGAATTCAGTTTGCACCAAGGAAAGGACTAGACACATCACACTAGTTGCTGGTGTACAATGAAAAATTCAACTATATCAAATGTCGTCCACTTGAAGTATGTCACTTTTAAATTGAATGTATTCCCATGTGAATTTTGAAATCATTTTTACTTATACATCAAATACATAAAGTAGTTACTTTTTATATTTTAAAAATTTGGAAAAATAGTTTGTTAGGTCTTATGTAGTCAGTTTGGGTAATACAATAAAAAAATAAGGATAAGGATTTCGAAAAAATTGAAAGAGCTTCATCAGTTATTTGTAACTTCATATGAGTAAGTAGTGACATATTATATTTATTCCTATTTCATTTTTTTCTTAAGGATTAACTCAGTCTCGAAATTCTCATATTTTGTTTCTGTTTCAAACAGTTGTATTTGATGTTATTTAATTTTGCTAATTAATAACAATCGTCTACTATTGTTTACTCCTGTAGTTCCATTTTATCCCTTGATACTATTTATTAGGATGAAATGTAACTCAGTAACTGCTTGGACTCGCATACAGTTGGCAATGAACCATGCTTATTGAATAGGGGCCAGCTGCCTAATCCTCAGTGGATGAAGCAAGGTTAAAGCGGATAGACTCTAACAGGGAATTTTAACAAAGAATCAATCACGAACCTACCGCCCAAAAAATATGTAGGAGAAAATGGAGATGAATAGGATACAACTCTGAGGATACCGTTGAGTGACATAAAATGGCAGACCGTCAAGTGTAACCCAAAAGGGAAACGACGAGTTGGGCGTCTGTCCAAAGGTTACACTAAGTAAGTCTTAAGAACAGAAGATGAATGCTTGTTGCCGATCGTGAAGCCAGCCGTGGAGAACAAGATGAAAAGCAGATGTGATGCTGAACTTACTGGGGAGGAATATCATTAATAATTTGCTGCAATTAAAAGTCTTAATTGTCCGATGACTACAAAACTCTTGCAGTCATAATGAAAACCCATGGCTGATAACGGTTTACAAATGTGAAGAATTTGGTATTACTTGATAACTTCAATCTTATTGACTTCTTTCATGTTAACCAGCTAAAGTTTAGGATAACACAATTTGGATCCTCTCGATACTAAATATAATGGTTCACTGAATTTCATAAATAACTGCCATTCAACCTGCTTCTTCTGCAGTGTTTACCAGATAACCGGATTAGATGAAAAGCTTGTTAAATATAGATTACTTATATAGATTAGTAATAAATTCTCTTCTTAAAATTCAACTCACCAATATCTGAGCCATCAACTTCAGAGAGACCAATAACATACCAAATACATGCACACCAGTGGGCTACCAATGCAAAGCTGAACATTAATAATCCTAAGACAATTACACTGTATTGTGATAAACGGGTAATTTTTTGAATTAAACGAGCCAAACGTAATAATCTTGCAAGTTTCATCATTTGTAGTAATGATATCTGCAAAAGAATTTTTAAAAATAATAATCAAAACTAATTATTTATGAAGGCATCTCACAATCATCGGAAAAAAAACATTCGTTGCAGAATCGCTGAGAGTGATATTTCATATCAGAACATCACTACTCAGTAACCTTATGGACTAACTTTACGTGTGTTTCTCAGTCCACCCCCTGGCTATGCAACTGCGTATATCAATCGTCCCTCGCTGGTTTTTAATAAAACACTTTTGGTTGGATGTGGAGCTGTAACAGATGGGATAATTGAACATTTAGTAGACATGTCATCTTCTTTCCACAATCTCTTTCTACCTAGAAGGTAAAGAAAATAACTTCTCGGAATCATTATATATCTGTTTCAGGAAAACAGAGAAGTCAGAGATTTATTTACAACAGAACCTTGTTTCATCATTTCTGCCTTCATAGACTGTCCCAGGACATTTATGTTAAGTTATTAACATAACGAATAAATCTATCTGCTTATTACACAGTAAACAGTATCTGTTTTGTTTCCGCAGTCTTTTTTTTCAGCAATAATTTGTTCCTTAAGCATTTTTTTTGTAGTATTGAACAATTCATTATTCATACAATTCGTCTTTATTAAAACTGCATTTTATTTTGATTAACAGTCACTAATCTTAACAGTTTCTATCCATTCTTTTATTGAAAAATGTAGTTAAATGGAATATTAATGGACAAATTTATGAAAATAAAAATTGCAACTAGAGTCAATAAAGTGACAAGAAACTGGGTTTCTTCATTGAATCATATGTCTTCTTTTTCCTTAGGAATTATATCTAAATTCTGTTTATTTATTAAAATACTTTTAAAAAAGGAGAGGAAATGAATTAATAAGCGAACCAATCTATCATAGGTACAAGATTTATTACAATGATGTTATTATTAGTCCATCACAATGCAATGCAGAGTCTTGGAGTCACAAAAATCATTTCTACCAGCCATCTTACTGACTGTCGCACAACTAACTGCTAATTTTACTTCGGTCACAAATTCCCATCATACTTGTTTGACGCTGATAAGCATGTTATATCCTAACCTTATATTTTTGTTGTTGAATTTAACTCTCAAAAGAACTAGTAATATTTATTGTCAAAACATTTTTAAGAGCATTTTGGCACATATCCAATGTTTCTGGTACTGGTAATTATCAAGTGTTATGATTTACTAGAGTACTCTAAATATTATGAAGATTTCTAGCTCAAGAGGATGATTTTGGTGCAGCTGTGTTCTCTGGGCTGCGAGATTTACTTGTGAAGCTTTCATTGTCCTACTAGACAGAATACTCAGCGCATACTTCAATTTGAAGTGAGCTTTTTAATTTCTATACGAGTTTATTGGTTATCTCTTCTAGGTAAACTTGAGCCTGAGTGGTTGTTTTTGTGCTTTTCTTCAGCTCAGAGAACACAACTACACCATTAGAATATTCACTTTCGTGAATGCGATTTATTACTGTTGAAGAAGACCAAGATAGTCCCAACCTAAAAGACTGATAAACCTAATCAATTGTTCACTGAAGCTGGAATTGGAAGACTCACAAAAAGGCTAAATGCTGACCATATATCTGTCCAGTAGCCAGTGAATACCGTGGACAGGCAAGTGAGTGTTTATAAGGTCGACTGTTCTGCTATCCACTGCAGAAGCTTTTGTTATACGCAAGCAAAACCCTGAACTTTATATAGAAAGATTGTTTATTCAACCCCTTTTATTACCACGGCCTTAAACTCTTCTTTCTTATCTAGGTCTGATCACAGATTGATGTTATTTAGTGAACCACTGAAAACTAGGGAGTACTGGATAGGTGTTTTGTTCTAGCTTGGGACTCGTTAGCAGTACGTATCTATTGGGGTTCAAACCCGTACAGTAACTTGGTACGTTATCCATATTTATCAGGTTTTTTCCTGAAATTCAATCCATCCATATTCCTTACTTTAAAATATACTCTGTAAAGATACTAAAGCTGATGCTCTTTTGAACAGTGTTTCCAAGTACTTGCACTTTTGACAAAGGTTCTCACCACTTATTGTTTCTAGATTACATAACGTATTATCTTTATTAACATGCGATTTCATATCTTTTGTTTCCAACTCAAATGAACGGTTGAGCCTATAGATAGTTCTCTGACTTGTGGCATTCCCATCATCAACATTTAGTTGCACATGGTCGATTCATTTAATAAGGAACAATGGTTCATACTAAATATACCCCCGAAAACGATAACTGAAAGTTAGATAAGTCATATATATTTATATATGTTCTTACCAAATTAAATTTCATAAAAGCCTTTGAATCGTAATATTTATTTCCGTCGAATGACGAAATAATCTCTTGTGTATAATTTGATATTATGGTCGAATTGTCTATTTGTTTCATTCTTGAATTAATATACACATCTTCCAAATTGATAAGTGAAGAAGACTGGATAAAAATCAGTATAAAATCAACTGGTAGAGCGGCTAACAAATCTAGGATCAACCATCCTTTAGCATAATGTTTTGCAATTAACTTGCGATCATTTATAATTTGACCACTTTTACTAACATAGGTTGTATGAAAATTTAAAATAACATCTATAGACACATAAAAAAAGAGAGAATTGAAGCAGATCTTGAATAGAATGAGGTTTTGAAAGTTTATCAATAGGGTTAATCTAATTAATTACAGGCGAATGTTTTGTGAGCATGTTTCATGCAGACATAACTGCATAATTTTTATTACTCTATTACTTGTGATGCATTTAACGTAACGTAAAAGGCAGGTACTTATACGTTGGATAATCTGAAGCGTATTTTGAAGATTAGTAACGAACTAACCTTACTTAGAGAGCCACTGAACACCAAGGGTCACCGAATATCCGTTTCGTTGTCTTCTGAGCTTCTCCAGCACCTATGACTGTATCAGGGATCGAATTGACAACCATCAACTTATGTGATGGGCTCGTTGAAAATTTAGCCGTTGAGATGGAATCCATTTGCCCATCACTTATAACTTCTGCCCACTCAAGATATATAGTTCGACCACCAGCCAATGTCATCGGCTAGTAATGACCCACACACTCAACTTGGTGGAGGGCATTGGTCACAACCTCACACTAGAACCACAGACAACTTCAGCCTGAAGTCAGCTCATAGTGAGCACTGGAATAATCAGTCTTGGAATCAATTAAGCCTGTACAAACCAACACTCGGAAGTGTACTTTCAAGACTTCTAGAAGAATATAAGTGATAAATAATTCTGGTTTTTCATTCTCCATATCTCTTTACAAATATATTTAAACTAGCAAAAGTTCCTAGAAGTTTATGAAATCAATTTTTGTTTTCTTTCATTCCTAATAGAAGGAAGTTGGGCCTACTTTTTTCAGGGATGTGAGAGTACTTCAGCCATTAGCACAATCAGTTATGCGAACTCCGAACTGTTCAATTACGTGGTGTGCTTAAATCACTGAGCTACATAACATTTACTTCATTTTGTGTTCTTGTGATTGTCTACTTACGTCGTTGAATTACATTCTGTACCTATCTCCTTTTCAAGTGGGTTTTAAACAACTGCCAGACATTTTCAATGGAAATGAAGAGAAGAAATATGGTTAGGAACGGGAGTGTTTTTCAAAATAAACAATATTGCTGCTATCCATTATTTTATTACTTAGCGTTCAACACATGGGGTAAATACTGTTTAGTGAAACATGCTGAGAGTTCTACAATGCATATAAATGCATTTTTATCACAACGGTATTATTATTGACTAAACATAGTACTGTATAAATATGACTTGTGTTCACTGGCCTTTAACTAGTAGTATATACACTTGTCTGGTGAACACAAGATAATATTCAGATCAATATAACATGGCATTAATCGATGTCTGATAAATACTGCGTGAATCACATGTGGCATTCAACTTCTGTCTGATGGTATCTCTTATAATTTCATAATGTATCTGTGATAGTTTATTTATTATGCAGTTATTTTATGTACCACATATTTACTGATGATAATTTGACAAGAATTAACGGCCCATAACCACATCAACATGCACGGGTAAGGATGTTAAAGGAAGGATCTGTAAAGCAAAACAGACCTTCATTATTCTGAAATCAGTGTGGAAATCTGCTCCACTCAAAATAAACAACAAGATTCAGTTGTTTCACATCAATGCCAAGTCAGTTAGCGCTTGTATATGTTTCAGAGATTTGAAGCACCTGCAGACAAAGGCATTTCTAATAGGCTGCAGTCATTTATCAACAGTTGCCTTCGCACCATACTGATGATCAGATGAACAGTCAGAAAGGATTAATAACAGAGAACTATCCAAGGAAACCAACCAAGAACGTGTTTACCGACAAGTATGCAGAAGAAAATCGACATGGACTGGACACGTACTGAGGAGCCTTTTGAGCGACAACACACACCAGATCCTGAAGTGGAACCGAAATGGGAGGCGACAAGTTAGACTTCATTTCGATGATGACATGCAACAGATTGTGTGAGGAGGAGATGGAAGGTTATGGCCAGTTTTGGAGCCAACAAAAAAGGAATAAAGAGAACAGGATGCTTTGATTGGAAACTAGTAACTAGTGTGATTTGGCTAGTCCTTCTCTTGGTGCAGACTGGATTCTCTCAGTCAGGTTCGTGATATGGCCACCATTCTAGGCAGCTCGCCATACCAATGCACATTGATTTGATGATATTAGATGGTTGAAAGCAATCGGCAGGAAGCCTTGCTTGATTTAGTTGCATACCTGAAGGATAAAATTCAGTCCGCAGCAAACAAATGACCACACACACCACCCTAGTTACTGGCTAATGTCCAATCAAAGTATCCTACAGGAGGTCAATGACAATAGCCTGAGTACCTCAGTGGTAACGTCTCTTACTGCAGCGCTGGGTGACCTGGGTTCGAATCCCAGAGGGGTGGGATATGAGTTCTTTCAAGGTTGCAAATATGCCTTGCTGACTGGTGAATGGGAGCTAGCACGAAACCTAGGTGCAAGACTTCCTGCCGATTGTCTCCATTTATCTAGTATCATCAAATCAATGACAACAGGATGAAATGGCAACGTGCTATCGAAACTTATGTTCCACTCGAAAGCGAAGGGAATAATAATTACCACATCAACAGAATAGAATAACATTCTGGCATACATACCTTTGGTACTATTAGATTTTTCGCCGTTTTCAAATATTTAGCAACAGAGTTGGGTCAGTTCTGTTGTTCATGTGCTATATTCCACAATATTGTTACTTAATGAATGCACACCATCGGCTAAGATTCTTCAGATTATTTGAAATTTAGGTGACAGCCTACTGTTTGATAAAAAACATCCTTCCGATTAATTGACTGATTTGACCTATGGGCTATGATCCCACAATATATGAAAGACTATTAGATTCCTGAATCCACTTAGATGGAATGTTCTAAAGACCATGTCTGAGAGACTTACATGCTAAAATTTTACCTTATTATTAGCCTTATTATAAATTTAATTTAATTCTTCTAATGGGAAGAATAGGAAAGTTAAAAGATTTCATTCCATTCGTATCGTGGTGAATACACTTTCATAAATGATATCATATTACTGTGTACCGTATCAAATAAGTGAAAATTTTAAAGAATGTTTAGCCCAACTCGAGTTAAGAACGTTTGGAAGTATAAATCTGTCATATACATCAGTTAATATTACTAATTATTTTAGATAAGTTTTCGTCAAACTGCTGTCTGGTTACACCCAACTTTATCATGATACAGCAACGTGTCTGGCGTAACTTGTTCATGTAGTCATCGTAGACTCTGTTCGAAATGCAAACTTCGCATCAAATAAAATCCCATCATGAAGATAATGTATCTTTCTCTGTTTAAATTATAGTCTGAATTTTCGCTATGCTAGCCGGGTATTACCAAAACGGTGTTCATGTATATGTTGTATGATTCTTTAGGATTATTACAATGAAAGGCAATTTATTGTACAACCAAGAAGACATTGCTTGTTCCTGATGTTATGATACAAAATGACCGCCCCAATCAAAATTCAAATAAAAAACTCCATATTTTGTGCTACTTCGTGTGAAAAAAGGTAGGAACATTTCACATTTTTATTGACAGGAATTAGTATAGAATACTTTTCAGAATGCATGTGAATAAATCAACTCGTGAGCAGAATTTAGAGAAATACCCAAAGTTCTGAATCTCTCTGTCACTTTGGAACGCCTTGAGGTTTAACGGTAATCGAAGTTTGTTAAGATATATTGAAAAATACATCACACAATTTAAATTAATTATATGTTCAATTTCCCAGCTTGAGAACAGGTCAATGGATGTATTAAAAGAATGTTTGAATACACAGGATCGCAACTAAAGACTATTTTTTTAAAATTTTGATTACAGCTTGATGCCACACCGTATTTTCAGTACAAGTATGGAATTTTCAGCATAGATATCGGTAGCCCAAATTTTGCAGGCCGATCATAGATATCGGGTGTGCGTCGGCAGGGGATTGAACCCCGGACCATGTTCATGGTCGGCGAGAGTCCTAACCACTGTGCCACCGACTATGATGAAGCCTGATGCATGTGATTAAGAAGCTTCTCTAAGACATATTATTTATTTAGACAGCATGTGTGTTAGGTTGCACCAGTATTACATTATTATTATTATTAATGTGGGGCAACTTCATTATATTGAGTTATTCATCATTAATCCAGCTGGATGTAACACTGTTCACACACTTACATTTCCCTGATGTCACCCTCTGAAACTCCGGCTGTCACCCTCTTTTTCGACTTCATTTAAATGCTTGACTTCCTTATGGCGTCACTCAAAAGTCTTCCCAGTGTATATCCAGTCCATCTCCATTTCTTTTGCTATATTTGTTGGGTGATAAGTTGCTAACTTGTTGTTTCGTATAGTTACTTGCTGCTATTCCTACTTGGTCATATGATCCTCATTATCGAACAAAAGGAGCTATTGATGAGAGCCAGCAGCATGTTGGAAATTTTTTTGACAACAGAGAGTCTCTGGATCATAAAGAAGCACTGGCTGATTTGGTATTAGATTTGGAAATTAGAATCTAGGCCTTTGTATGAAGTATTCTAGATCTTCATACTAATTTTAGTGTAGTGAACTTCGTAGTGTGTTGTTTCCCTGACGCTAACTTGAAAAAGGGATTCTTTTAAAGTCAGTTTAGTATTATGTTTGACTTTACAGGTTGAGACTAGATCGCCGCTAAATAAAGTCTGTCTTCACTAAAATACTTTTCCATTAGTCAAAAATCTTTCTAAAAAGGGTCTAAATCCGCAGGAAAGGAGTTCAAAAAGCCTAGAGACAATGATGAAATAATAATGGTGATTATGAAACTCTCCTCACACATGCTATTCATCTAGATATCCGGCTTTTCAGATCACACTAATATTACACTACTATTGAAGTTTGCGTCGGTAGCACAGCGGTAGAATACTCGTCAACCACGCAGGTAGTTCAAGTTTCGATCTTTGGCCAACGCACTCCTTTACCTCACTGAGTCAGCAGTAAGACTGGTAAAGAGTGAAGGTCAGGTATGAGGCTAGCAACCTCATCTCTTAAAAATGAAATCACTGCTAGTGAAACTTCCAAGCTCTAGCTTGAAGTCCTATTTTCCACTAGGAACGTAAAGGAATACAAAAAAACATACCTTTCATTTCATCAAGTTAAATTATCAAATTAAAGGAAAGCAAAGCTCATAACAACTTACCAATAATTAAAAAGATCTCAACAATCAAGTCAATAATACTACATCGACTTGAATGAGTTGAATGACTTTCAAAGGTTACATTATATGGTACAATGAATGCAATATAAAAGGTTAACAATAACAGTAACCAATCCCAAACAATACGAAATAGGCCATAATGCAGTAAAACAAAATTGGATTTTGTCAGCTTTTGTATTTTATACTCTGGAACATTTTTACCACTGAAATTTTTAATTTGCTGTATTAGAGAAGTAAAAGAGTAAACATAAGAAATGGAAAAAATGAAATTCATAGGAAAGTTCATAAGTGAATAATCTTCAAAATAGTTCAATTACTAGAATACAAAAAATTAAATTTTGCTTACTATCTAACTTCATTTAGAGAACTACGAGGAACCAGATAAATCTGGACAGGCATTTTGATCTAATTTAGGACTCTTCATCGGTACTCACTCATTACCTTATCGGAGACTGAATCATGGGATCACCAGTTACAAGTTGAGCTTGCTGACCATTTAGCCACTGTGATGGAATCCAGTGACCCGTGAGCTCTAACTTCTACTTATTCTCCATCTATAGCTCAAGAGCCAGCAAATGCCCTCCGCGTGTACTGTCATCATACCCAACTTGGTAGACACCCACTAGCCACGACTTCTCACCAGAAACTCATGGAACTTCATTTTGTAGTCAGTCGCCAGTGGGCACTAGATTAATTTTCAAGACTTGACTTGCAAGTATTTGACGGATAGACCAAAATAATGTCAGTTCATTATCAAACTTGGAATCATTTCAAATCAATGCGAACCAACAGTTTTCAGCGATGAGTGATAGAAAATATTTCTTCCCGAAGGACTCAATATCAAGGTATGCTGAATAATTTGAAAATAGCTTTAACCGTCCTTTCTTGTGATAATCCTCATAAAAACGAATCTAGCATTACTTCTCCTTGACCTGATTGTTAGAGTCTATTCATCTCTGACTAACTTATGATTCATTGAGCTGTTGATGCAGTGCTACTGCAATGTAACCGTCCATATGGGCCACTCCATTGATTTTGTTGTTCGCAGTCAGCCATTTCAACCTTGCTTAATCTATTTGAAAGCTGCCTACTGCCAAGGTACTGTAGCGTTAGTAAGAATTTTAACGTAGACACATAAACCTAGACTCACGACCATTAGGATACAGCAAATTGGGTGTGAGGACAAATACTCACAGAAGACATTGGCTAGCGGTCGCGCTATGTTGTGAATTGGCAGAATTTATAAATCATGGGCTGGCAATTGGTTCGAGTCCCAGTGGCTTAGTGGTCTACGAGCTCGCCTTGTAACCAGAAGGTCCTGGGTTCGAACCCCTGATGAAGAGTCCCGAACTAGGACAAAATAGCTCTCCAGTACTCCCAGGTTTTTCAGTGGTTCTCTAACCAATGTCAGCTCATGATGAAATCCTGAAACTCAAACAAGATTTAAGAGTTTGAAATTTTCTAATAGCCTGAATTAAAAGACGCTAGGAACGAAGACTATTCCTTTCAATAAATTCGCTTCAGGTTCTTACTGCTCATTTACATTTACTTATTTGGTTCAGAAAGGGTGAAAGCAAATTCATACAAAGTTCACTTCTGTTACAATTGGTGGATACAGGACACTCTGTTGCCATTAATATAGCCTTTAGGGTTAGATACTATATTCCGAAGTCATTATCACGCATAGTCTCCTTACACCTTCCACATATAGTTGAAACTGTTGTAATAAGATCAACTAAACTGAGACTTTATATTCAAAATTACATGTTCAGGAGTTGTTTTCGCTGTGACCAAACTTGAATTAAAATCTCTTCTACCCATCAAGAGTGCCTTTTATGTTTCTCGTCTTGTTTATATTCTTCATTCTAGTACTCTTTCAATACTGTCAAATTTTCATGTTAAACCACTCGCCAAACTCTATCTTCTCTTTGATGCATACTATTTTGTACTATCCACTCACCTAGCAGCATTTTACAACCTTGAACTGACTTGTCAATTTCCGCTCCCCGAAATGTGCAAATACATTATTATGAATCCACATCATCGCCTCGAGTTTCACAATAATTTATAACTCCATTCAACTCCGCCTATTTGTCACACAAATACTATTTTGTTACCCTATAACTATGTGAACATGTATCCGCCACTTAAATGTTTATTATTTTATAAATGTAAAACAACTTGAAGAGAATTTATTGAAAAGAATATCCATCATTCCGACAGACTTTCAACTTAAATTATCCATTGTAATGTGATCTTATTCCTCAATATCGATTCAGGACAAGAACTATTTTAAAGGGAATTACTCCATGTTTCTCGGAAATTTTATTTTAATCAGAAATGAGGTTTAATTCCCATGACACTTAGTTAAAAAGTCAAACTGAATCAACAGTTTAATGAATGAATATTCCATTCATCATTTCAGGATTTATAATTCCTCTATATCGTCTAGTCTGATATGTGGGTGTCTTCAAGATTAGAAGCAGCCAATTTTGGATTACCAGTCCAGCCCTCTGCAAGCTGACCTACAAAGCGAGCTACTGGGGACTCAGCACATTTCACTTTTAATCACTGCTCCAGTAATTACATCAACAGTCTGCCAGTTAAGATTATAATAAATAATATGAATATCACTTCATATGATATCTACGAACCTAAAGACTACTATTTCAAATTTGCAAATACAACTATTATCCAATAGTATGCTTCCCTAATAAAACAATAAGTCTTCATGTAGGTAGTCAGATTTGGTCAGTTCTAAGATCTTGTAACTCACTGGTTTAGAGATTTGGAATGCTCAGTATCATCCTCAAAACACACATATATAGTCTGTTTCAGATGGTGTAACATGTTCATCCAGTAATATGGTCGACTAAGGTTGGTTGTAAGCGTGATGAGGTGGATATTAGGCATAAATGCGAGCCGTTTCTGAGTAAACTTAGGGATATGGTATTACGTATATGGTATGGTATATTACGTATCTCTATATCCTTGCTGTTTATTAATGAGGTCTGAAACAGGGAATTCAGTCGAAGTCTCAGCCTTTTTATGCTCTTCATAATTCACCAGGGTTTCACATAAGACTGCTGGTCTTTCTTGTGTATCTTCACTCAATGTAGCTAATTAACTATATTTAAAGAGCGACCACGAATAGGTTGAACTATTTCCATTCCTTTGGTAAAACGTGCCGAACTCACTGACAAATAAATGCATTACATTGTACTATTATGAACCTTCCAAGTAAGAAATACTAGCATCAGATTCACTTCTTTTGGGTGATGTGGTGCTCATTAGAAACTCATTAGCTTTGCGTTCTAAACAAGTGTACCAACAATGGCTCTTTGAATAGGGTCGAAACCTCTGAATACGGAACTTCAGTAACGGTCACCGACTAAACTCTCAGAAAAATAAACGTCTATTGAAAGATTGCATCCTTTTAAATGCAAAAGGCAATAAAGTCGAGATTAATATAATCTGTGTAAGACTTACCCTATTGAGCTTGCCTGAATTACTATCTTTTGTTTTCCATCCACCAGAGGTCAACCCATGTATTACAGCGTATGATTTTCGACGTTTATATGAATACTTTTGAGGATCTGGTTCATTCGATCCTGGAGAAGTACTTCCGCCTATATTTGATTGACTGTCTGATAAACTTCCTGAAAAGCATGTGAGGCAATTAAAACTTGTATGCTGATTATTATCACTTGAATCGGAAACCAACTGATCTGTTTTGTTATTTGTATTTGTAACAAAAGCACTTTTTGTTTCACTGGTGAATACAGGCTCATTTTGCTGGTACTGTTCTTTACAAGGTTGGTCAAAATTTGATGGATTATTTTCATCTGGTGAAGGCACAGTATTAGCATTTTTCCAGATCCCATTCTTTGCATTATTCTGAAAAAATGAGTAAATAAAGAGGAGGGAAACATGGTACACAAATTATTCGTTTCTTCAGACAGGTGTCATAATCTCTTGGGCACACTGAATGCATAACCTGTGATCTAGGATTAAGAACTTTTATCCTGCTCTACTGAATTCATACTAGATGATTTGGGATAAAGTTTTTGGTACGTCTGTTTCTTTTGACAATGGTGGATGGTTGAAGGCATAATACAAAGTCTCTTTGGAGAAAACCTCGATAGAATACTAGTATCATGAGAGTGAATGGTGAAATTTCGCTTACATGTGTGACTGTTAAGATTAACTCTCTCTTTGTGTTTCTATGTCTGTTATAAGATGTAAGCAACACTTTGGATCAATTGTTTTGAGCGAATTATTTCACCTACAATTCAAATGCCTATATGATACCGATCGCAGTAACCCATTTGAGTACACTTTGGCACTTGTAGCGACTGGTGCTGAGTTTGATTGCGACTCAGTCAAATTTAGTTATATCCAGCTGACAAGTCTCGAATAGGAGGAAATTCCCATCTTGAATCACACCGCTAGCCAATACCAACCAAATAACAAGCCTTTGATTGTTGAAATTATATATATATATTTATATAGGCATACATATATAAAAAACACTAACAGAAACTTAGGTAAGATTACATAAAGAAGCCAGTGATGTAACATAGCCGGAAAGATTACGTACCTTTTAACTACGAAAAAATTGTGAATAAATAATACGAATAGAAGTTAAAGCAGGATAGAAGCCAGATGATTTAAAACTGCTTTTAATGACGAAGAAAACGGCGTTATTTCATGTCACATATTTCATGGCAGATTTCGCCACGAAACGAAATCGGCCAGGGCGGGTGCACTGTAAAGCTATTGGGTCCTAATGTAAAAGTCTTCGGCGCTGATCGTTTCCTACCCAACAAAGTATCGAACCTATAACTCTCAATTTATAAGACTAAGACGTTTCTACTTAGCCAATGGCGTGAAATCAATCAGTCTATCAATTCTAAATGCTATCAGCTTCTAAACTAGAGGCCACTACTATCCAGCTATTCCTTATACTCTACTGGTTGAACCGAGCTGATCTTGAATTATCATTAGAACTTCGAGGAACATATCACAAATCTACAGATGTCGCCGTTTCCTGACCAGATTTACTTTGAAATAAAACATAACACTTCACAAACGCATAAGTGTAAAAATAATTCAAATTGCCTACATTTATTATTATTTTTTCCTATAGACATTTCAATTAACTGTTAAACTATCCTTAAAGAAATTAAGCAACATTTAATCCGAATTACACAACACAATGAAATTCTCTTTCGAAAAACATCAATTGTCTAGACAAATTAGGCGTGATCTGGAAAAGATTAAAGCAAATTCAACCTCCTTGCCTAATTATCCTACATGAATTCAGAGAAAAAAATGTGATTAGAAAAGAGAAAAACTGAAGAAATGCAGATACGAAAAAGTATTGCTTTAGGAAATGTCAGTTAAAACAAGAAGGGATAAAATGACTTCTTTTTTTATTCAATGATTAGTTAAGTCATAGTAGAATAAAAACAGGTTATGCTGAATAAATAATAATTAGGAAAGGATAACAGAAGCATTTTAAGTGAAATTGAATATTGATGACAATGTCAACTCCTTTGGATAAATTCCCCATATAATTGAAAACTTTGACTACTGTAGTTCAAGTTAGTGTCAAGCGCATTAATCAAAGTGATTGAACATCTCAATATTCGAATTTAGTAGAATAACCTCCTTCTTTGATGAGCCAGAAGACAATAGTAGGCAGTTACCTGGGGTTCTAGTGAGAAGTCATGACCAGTAGGGTGCAGCAGGTCGAGTGTAAGGACAAACACTCGCCGAAGACATTGGCTAGGGGTCGCACTATGTTGTGAATTGGCGGAAGTTAGAATTCATGGGCCATTGGATCGGGTCCCAGTGGCTTAGCTCGCCTTGTAACCAGAAGGTCCTGGGTTCGAGTCCCTGATAAGAGTCTCAAACTACGACGAAACAGCTTTCCAGTACTCCAAGGTTTTCCAATGGTTCTCTAACTAATGTCAGCTCATGATGAAAATCCTGTAACCAATCAAATCCCTACAAACCAACACTTGAATAACAATGGAACTAAATCAAATATACTTAAAATCACATTAAATCTACTAGACAAAAGAACCTGGATTTGCCTATTATACTTTTGGGTGCTGAAGTTAAGAGAATAAATGTAAGAATTTCTAAGATATCGGGACATGAAAGTCAATCTTCAAGTAGCAGATACTTAATTGCCACAAGAGTGTGGTAGTAGTACACAAATTAGCTGTATACAAATGTCAGGATAGCAGTGATGACATTTGTTAGATGAATCGTATGGACAATGCAACACAACACAATGGTCAAAGCGAATATACTTTTTACTTTCGTGTGCACAAATTTTATTTTAAGACCAAAAGACACTTTGTTTTTCATATCAGAACAAGTGGACGACTACAAATAGGAATCTATCTCGGGAAATATGTAAGTTTAACACAGAAGAAATAGGAAAAACATTAGAAAATAAAAAAATTAGTTCTCAGGTAGACTTGTTATCAACGGACATGACATAAATTTGATTTGCTAGTAAATTAAAAGGACTTGGCTCGAGCGTGTGATGCAGTTTGAGGCTGATGAAATGGCCAGAGGTAACACGTTCATATAACTTTTAGCTGATTAAAGTCGATCTCATAGATTTCAATTTATATAGTCTAATAGGTGATTACTTATTTATTTATTTCACATCTTCATTTATATTATTCTCTACCCCACCCTTTTGTAATCTCTAGCCTCATTAACAATGCTGCTAACTCGACTCACGTCCAATTTCTAGTCAACTATATTACGTCATCCGATTAACTTACTTAATTTTCAACTGTATTATTCTCTACCCCCACCCTTATTTTATTTTAACCACCACTCATTAACACTGTTGCCGACCTGACCTACTCTGAATTCTACTCAATTGTATTACGTCATCCAATTCACTTAATCAATTTTACTTTATTTTCTATCTATTGGACGTTTGTTTCCAAGCCAAATATACTTATATTACGTAATTATCTAAACTTTATAAATCTAATGTACACACACACAAACAAAATTGTATATAAATGCGATTGTACAGCTCAGTGAATGAATTCACCGAAAAGACTCTTCGCTGAACGCCTTCTTTTCTTTTATATGACTGAATGGGGGTTTTCAAGTTACTTAATAGGTGATAAACGATATGATCATGAACAATAAATTATGTTCGAAAAGTTACCCATTAAATAATACTATTTCCTTGTGTGATATGTCTAATAGACAAATGAATATGGATTTAAATTTTACCACATTGCCCAAGTTTTACACATATATATTAATTCACAGGAACCTTTATTTCAAATTCGATCACGAGATGACATTATTTAGACGACTGCTGCACCATTGGATCGGCTCTCATTGGATGAATGGTCCACAAAGTTGCCGTGTAACCGGGACGCCATTGGTCTAAACCCCGGTGAGTGTGCACTGCAGAAGATTCCCATACTTAGACAAAATGCCTATCCAGTACTCTCTGCAGGTTTTCCAATGGTTCTCTAACTAATGTCAGCTCATGATCACATCTGAAATAAATCAAATCCTTAAAAACTAACTCGTGAAATCAGTAACATTTCCCAAATCTCAAGAAGGGATTAAGCTGTCTATTTCTTTAAATGGAATACAAGCTTAGGAGTCTAAACAAAGATTAGACATGCCTCAAACCTACTTATGCCTTAAAAGATAAATTCCTCTTTTAAAATATAACATGTGTCATAGAAAGTAATATTTAGGAACGTTACAACGATGAAAAATGCTATAAAGTTGAATTTTCTTCATGTACTTAAAATAATTTATCATACAGTGAATGTTGAATGTTGAAACGGTCATAAAAAGTTTTGAACGGTAAAACCAAGTCAGAAATCGATAATTCAAACTTAAATGTAATCATAATTTTCAATTATTGGCTTTGTAGGGATTTTGTTTGATTGCATGGAGGATGTTATCATGAGCTGACATCATTTAGAGAACCACTGGAAAACCTGCAAAGAGTACTAGACTCATCTTCAACCTACTGTACCCTACTGGTCACGGTTCCCATCAAAACCCCAGGTCAGTAATTCATCGAAGAAGACATTGCAAAATGGTTGCGCTATGTCATGAATTGGCAGAAGTTAGAATTCATGGGCTGGCCATTTGATCGGGTCCCAGTGGCTCAGTGGTCTACGAGTTTGGCTTGTAACCAGAAGGTCCTGGGTTCGAATCCCAGTGGGGTGGGTGCGTACTGATGAAGAGTCCCAAACTAGGATGAAAAATTTGTTCAGTACTCCCAGTGGTTCTCTAACTGATGTCAGCTCATGATGAAATCCTCCAATTATTCATAATATCTTTTTTCTAAACAGTATTCATAAAATTTAATGAATATTTAGGGGAGTTTTTTGCTACATATTTTCCCTTAGTACACTATCTTCAAGTAAAATACTAACTGACAGTATATCCTGTGAAACGCTGCTTTCTGAGCTGAAGCAAAATCCATTCCATTTTGATACATCTGCTTTATCTCCGTCAAGAAATCCACAATATCCGGTTGAAAGTCATTTTTGGATGTTCAGAAGTACATTTTGAAACCCAAAGACACAAATGAAGAACAGTTATCTCATGTATTGGGACATGTTGCCACCCACAATCAGGCCATTACTCAAGTTTTTTAAGGACTTGTAAACTTTTTAAATACACACAAGAGTAGATAATACCACTAGAGGTCATCTATTAATTGAATAAAACAAACCAAAGATAGAAAATATATGCAATAGAGAGATGGGAGTTTTTGACAGCCCAAGTTTTAAGCAGGCTGCCAACAATGGGAAAGAAATAGTGTGTGGTTATGTTGTGTAAGTGTCGTGAACTGAGGATTTCTGAATTGACTGCATAATCTCCAACAGCGCAGATGTTTTCACGTTAATGAACGTGTTGGTGAATTGACATTATGTTTTATATGATAGAATATGACTCGTAAATTTTCTGAAGTATATATATATATAATTCGAATATTTTCGCTTCATTTAAAAATTAATGTTATTCTTATGGAAGCATAGAATTATTATTAACTGTATTCACACGTCCAACAGTTATATATATACATATATATATACTTTTTCTGTTCTTTGAAGCTTTTGCATCCACGCCTGTCTTCGCCAGTTGGGAAGAATAAGGAACCAGAAACTTTGATACTGCGATGAGTGAACCTAAAGCCTGTCGCCAAACGAATATGCAGAAGAAAATGGAGTTAGGTTGGATATATGCTGCAGAGACTGTTGAATGCCATCAGGTACACGGCCATCAAGTCAAGCTTGAGTGGAAAATAACGAGATGGGTATCACACAATGAAATGGAGGAAATCAAATGAGAAGGGGGGATAGGTTACTGGAAGTCGTTCAGTGAACCTGAAAATGTACTTCAGAAAAAATGGTGAAATGGAGATGTTCTGCTGAAGCTCTACGTTCCAGTCGAAAACCAAAGGAATAACAATATTTTCAAAATGGCGATTCATTAGACGATAGTTGAACGGACTTTGTTCGTGCAAAACTGTGTCCACAATCAAATAATCCTGAAATTTTCTGAGGAATAAATACACTTATGGGAGCTTTTATTTTATAACATTTGCTTACTAAATTAAAACATTTCAAGACCTTTGAAATTTGATTTGAAAGCGTATTGTCTGCGAGATTATGAATGGGAATTATACGGTGGTCAATAAGGAAATATAATTACCATTTTCATACAGATGACTCCATCCCATCAATAAATATAAATATCAGATTTGATTACGAATTCATGTCAGCCAGCAAATCATTGAAAACCAGGGAATACCTGTGTAAAGTTGTGACTAATGTGGTCCATCAGGTTAGGTGTGAGGAGAAATACTCGCCAAAATATAGGTCACCAGTGGTGCTAAAAATAGTGAATTGACAGAATTTAGAATTCACCGACCACTGGATTCTATCTCGCCACAAGAGCTGAATGATTCTGGGTCAGATCTTTGATGGTGAGCTTATGTATTTGCACTGCTGAAGCTGTCATGAAGCTTGAACTCACTCAAACCCCGACGAACCAGCACTTGAAAATATCGATATAATGAAGTCCATATGACACGACACTTAAATAAATGGTTTTCTATACAAACGTTTTAGGGAGTTACAGTTAATTAATGTTTTATTCGAAAAATAATGTAAACCAATGAACACTGAAAAATTTTCGTTTTTGTTTCTTATTCGAATTAAAAAATAAGTTAACTTATTATCAAATGCTATCAGATACATTACCATGCCACCAACACGTGTATTAAAGTACACACATCTGCGCTATCAGAGATTATGTAATCACTTTGGAAACCAACTGGTGAAATATTCATCTGGGACATATACATCTGTGCAAAACAGCAGTCTACAAGTAGGGATGATTATGTTGAAAATCATATCCGTGGCATCAGTATCACTACGCCTGCGTTACATCACTTTGCGTTGTTCTTTTCCACATAAATCTTAATTATCATTTTACCAATTGGTATTTATTATCGGACCATTAACAATTTTTTTCAATGTTCAATATCAGTTAGGTAATAAATCATTGCAAATACATGAGGAAAATGCTATTTTAGTAACGTTTTATTCTATTTTAAAATTTATTTATGATAATACATAAACATTTAGAGGCAGGCATCCATCATGTTATGGAAAAGTAGGTTTCAACATTGTACATGGAATCTTTAGACCAGTAAGTTAAACAGTGATATCAATCTAAACAATATCTATTATTTTGGTGCAAATGAGTATACATGAGCTTATGTTAGGGTTAGTCATTTCATCTTCAACCCAGGTTGATGTGAACTGATGACAGCAGAGTACTGTGGGAATACGACGGAACAGCAGGTGGCACTTATTTTGTATGGCAAACGATTGGATATCAATAAATATTAATGCGTCCACGGTTCAGTAGTAGAATGCCCATCAACTACATACGTGGCCGGGTTAAATCTTCAGCTCAAGTAGTGCTAAACTTCGCTTTGTCCGTAGTAAGCTCGTTGAAGAGGCAAGGCTGGACATTAGTACAGCAACCTCGCCCCGGAAAAATTGACACTACTGCTACTGAAACTTCAAAGCTCAATTGTGAATCTAGATACTCTACTTGGATCGTAAAGGAATGGAAGAAGCTCAAAAATACTCGTTATTAGTAAACTTAAAGGAAATATATTACACTTTAGATAGTGCAGAGATATTTATCTGCCATCCTTTAACAGGCTTCCTATGAGAGGGGACTATGTCTCTTATGGTCATGAGAGTCTGTGATAGCTTATCACTTTCTGTAAGGGAATAAATGTTTGAAAATCCCTACTGAATGATTTTATTACAATATCTATACTTATTTCGATGTTTTAATTAACTTTGTAATCATTATCCGTTTCTCTCCCAGACTGTATATCATTGTATATCATTTACATAGTATCTATTAACTTAACTGCTATTATTTGTCTTTGTCCCTGTTTAATCTCCAATTTTAATGGATCTCTTTATGGTTGTTAGATACGTTGATAATGCATTGTTTTATGATGTGATTTTGTTAGGGCGTGTGAAGGCGATTCTTACCTTCAACAATCTGCGGCAGTTGTTGGAGTGTGATTCTTCTGGACAGAGTTTTAATTCACTCTGGTTGGGAATATTCTTCATAACTTTTAAAGTAGTTCTTATTGTTGAATTTCGCTTGTTATACAGCACTTATTTTGTACCAGAAAGTTACCTTGCCTGTATGGCTGCCTAACGGTACCGGGCAGGTATTTTTGGGTTTTTGATGTTATTTTTATTCAAAAGAACAATAAATCTATCGACAAATAGACGTCTTTCTACGAGCTGATCACGGATTGATATCAGTTAGAGAACCACTGAAAACCAGGGAGTACTGGCAGCTGTTTCACCCTAGTTTGGGAGTCATAGTCAGAAGCACCCACTGAGATTCGAACACAGGAACTTCCGGTTACAAGGTAAGCTTGATGATTCCCAAACTAGGATGAAACAGCTGTCAAGTACTTCCTGGTTCTCAATGGTTCTCTAACTGATTTCAATCCATGATCAATTTGTAAAAACAAAACTAATCCTTACAAATCAACTATAGAAACACCATATTTTTGCCGCCTGCGGAGAGTTTTGTGACTGTGCATTCCTCAGAATGCAAAGATCGGCTGCCTACTTTAAAGCAAAACGAGTTGGTTGTGGTTGTTACACTTTCTTTCCAAAAAGTCCTTAATCCTGTGAGGCCGAAAACGTCTGATGTAGCTAATCATTTCTCTAGAAATGACTTCACACGAATATCCAGCAAGGTCGATGAAGGTAAGATGAAAAAATTCTTCACTTGCAAACACTTTATTTTCAGGTCATTTAGTCTCCAATGACGCACAAATGTCAAGTAATTCACAAATCTGAAATCAAGCACTCCGAATTCTAGAATTTATTTTCACTAGCCATGTATTTTAAAATAGCCAGAATCGAAGTAATTTGTGAAACAGCGACTTCAAGCTTGTCACTCAGCATCTACATCTCATACACTGTTGACAGTAGCATCTCAGTTTTTAAAATCCTCCTTTTGTTTCAAGTATTTAAATCTCTCCTCGTCTTATCATAATAAAGTTTTCATATTATGTTACATTTATTGACTGAGAAATTTCACTTCAACTAGCTTCTTTTCTCCAACAGATATTTAAGCCCTTTTGCAGTTTAATCATAATTCCTTAGGGATTACTTCTTAATCGAATAAAATCCTGACTTTCCTTTTCATGAATTGTTTGAGTAAAGCTCAGTTATTATACAATGATATGAATTATTAGAGATTTTTAGCTCAAGGAAATGTAGATAGCAGGGCAAGTGTTGTCCAGCAGCATAAGGAATGTTTTCCAATGAATCCATTCAGCTCAGAGAATACAGGATCACCAAGCACAACAATTTTTATAATTAGTTTTCTCATCATCATAGAAATGAAACTGTATAAACTTCATTTTATATACAAAGGTATACTATTTCTCATTCTTTGACTACTGATATATATTCGATGAACAAAGATTAAACATCAGCCTTAATATTTATTATTATTCCCTTGGGTTCCGAGTGAGAGATATGGCTTTTAAAACATATCTCCTCCCACCCTACGATCCCAACAATGTTGCCCTCACATGCCCGACTCGTCGTTTTCCGTTCGGCTTCCACTCGATAATCTCATATGTGACTTCACTTAACTATCGTGTCAGTATATCTACAGTCCATTCGCACTTTCTTAGGCATATGTAATGGGCAATAGGTTTTTGGTTGGTTTGTTGCCAGAGATTCCTGTTACCTATTCTTACTGGTTATCTGTCCTTCACCATCAAGGCGTTGAAGGCAGCTGTTGATGAAAGTCTGCAGCAGACTGTTGGAAACGCCTTTCATCACACATTAATCCTCTGAATCATTTGGAATTACTGACTTAACGTTAGTGTTGAAAATCTGCACCATGGAGTAATGGAAGTCCGTCTTGCTTTTAGGATTCTAACTTTGCTTTATCCTCTTTTATATTTGTGCTACAGTAAACATAACAGAAGATAAGCTTTCTCTTAGATTGCGTATCCAGTTGAAATTTTCCATTATGTATTTATTTGAATTTATATATTGTGATGACCTGACTGAAACCAGTTGATTGTACCACTTCCAATGAATTGTATTTGTGTCCTATTTTGTTTAATAAAGTAATACACAGTTAATAAACATGGCTTGCTCAGTGTTGAATCAAGCTGTCACAACTACGAGCATTGGTTCTTTAACCCGAGGTGTTACATTTTACATCTGTCTAGTTAACAACTATACCTGACAGGTTAATAGTAACAATTTTGGCAATTAGAATACTAATTTCAGCATCACAGAAACTTAAATTTGTGAGGGGAAATAAAACACATTGGAAGTGTGTTATTAGCTTGTTTTAAACTTCTCTGTTTATGGTTTTAACTCACCTAGACCTATCCAACTCAAGAACCTCTTCATTGTATGATATAGAATATGAATTACTAAAGTGTACATCACAGTAAAAAGACTGAAACTTACTTCTGCTGGTGTCACGTTTATAGCATCATTCGAAATATGATTACACTTTGAAGTTGTGCGTTTATTAGAACTGTCATTGGGTGAAGAGATCATATTTTCTGTTGATTTAACATTTGATGAAATTTCATGAACTTTTTCATCATCATTTTTATTATTGGCTTTTATTTGAGCTTTTTTCTGACTAAACTTTCCTAGATGTAATTTGATTTGAGGTAGAGATAAAATACTTGCATTTCTATAAATACATTTATTTTGTGTAAGAGAAATTTGTTGAGATGATTTTATGCACATGGGATTTGACAAAACATCTAACGATTGTGTTGTCTGACAATTAGATGGTAAATAATATTCTATTGGATAATGTGCTTTACCTGTTAGCTGAATTTCTTCGGGTGAATTGAATGAACTCTTGTTTACACTGAGTTGTGATTGTCTTATAAGTTCATGACTGTTATAATGTGAATTGAATGTGTTACGATTAAAATGTGTAGGTATATCTAGGTAATGTTTGTCTGTTTTCTGTTGACTAGTGTATGCTGGTAAAGTGAGAAGCTGAGAATTTTCTACTGCACTACAACAACTATTACTACTGTTACCAGTAGTTTGGGTAGTAATGAGATCAATTTTGGAGTCAGGACGTTTAGATGAATTTCCATCATTGTCTACATTTCCAGCTGAAAGAAATGTTTTGAATAAATTAATCGTACTGTTGTAAACTTTATAGTGATTAAATTAGAAATTTACAAGGTTTATGTTAAGAGAATGGGTTGATATTTGTGTAATAGAGATGGTCTATATCTGTTTCTTAATGATAGTCTTCCTTTTTATGTTACTTAACGAGCTTGAATCGATGAAAATTCAATAAATGATAACCCCTAAAACTTCTATTTGTTTTTTTGTTGTTACAGAAGGCAGGTTATAGTGAGATACTAGATGGGAACACTGTAGACTACTGGCAGATCGAAATGAGTGGTTGTATACCTCTCACATCGCCAACCACGGATCTAACCCACGGGTTGGTTTTCAACAGACGTATTCTTTTACCTCGCTTAGCGAGTAGTAGGTGAGACTAGCGACCTCACCCTTTAAAAATACACCGCCGCTACTAAAACTCCAAAGATCATGCTTGAAGCACCATGTTCCAATCTGGACGCAAAGGAATAGCACCAACTAGTGGTGCTTACAAGCCAGATTAAAGTGCTATAAACACCGAACGGCTATTTCACTGATGAGCTGGGCCCTAAACGATCACTTCAATCTGGCTAGCAAGCACTACTAGTTGATGCAAGTGATTTACAACCAGTTATCTCAATGGATCAGCAGAGCATAATTTTATGTAATTTCCGCTTGCTTTACTGATCACCACTAGTGGCATAAAGTGAATGATATGCTGAGATCTGAATAATTTCGGCTTCAAAAGGAAAGTTTGGTGAAATTTCATCTCTAACCGTTTAAATTGTGAATTAATTTTCAAATTGCAAATGTGATTTTTGACACTAACTGGAAAGCTGTAGAAAGAATTATTATTCATTATTATTTCCTTTAATTCCTAGAGGAACATAGGGATTCAGCCGCCCGTCTCCATTGCGTTCGGTTCTCTGCTAGAGTCTTCACCTGGCTCCTCGTCTGCCCACACATGCTTTCATCTCCTCTTCACATGACCTCCTCCAAGTCACCCTTGCACTGACGACCAACTCGCCGCTTCCCTTTCGGGTTCCACTCGAGCAATGGCTTGTCTAGTGATGTCACTTGGTGGTTTCCTAGAGTATGGCCAATCCATCTCCATTTCTTCCTGCCTATTTCTTTCACAAACAGTTCCTGGTTGGTTCGCTCCCAGAGATCTCTGTTACTGATCTTTTCTGGCCATCTGATCTTCAGTGTTTAGTGAAGGTAGCTGTTAATGAAGGTCTGTAGTTTGTTTTATGTGCTCTTTATGACGCGCAGTGCAAGTCTCTGACCCGTATAGTAGAACTGACTTCACATTGGAGTTGAAAATCCGGATCTTATTTTTGATGCTGAGTAGTGCTGTTGACCTCCACACAGACTTGAGAGTAGTGAAAGCTTGTCTTGCTTTTCCGATTCTTGCTTCGATATCCTCGTCACTTCCACCTGTAGTTGAAACGATGCTTCCCAGGTAGGTAAAAGATGTTGTTTCTTTCAGGTTCTTTCCATTTATGCTGATTGTTTTCTGTTGATTTGGCTTTTGCTGTTGGTGTTGGCCAGGAATCTTCATCACCTCTGTCTTCTCTATGTTCACCTGAAGTCCTATCTTTGGTGCTTCTTCTGCCAATTTGTTGATTTTCGCTTGCATATCTTCCAGTTTTTGGGAAATTAGACATATATCATCGGCTGTTGGATGAGATGTATAATTGTCGGTGGCACCCCGTAGTAGCGGAAAAAGAATTATGCATTATTATTATTATGAATTCGGAAGAAAGTCACTCCGACGCAGTATAATGAGGAAGTATTAGTTGTAGTAATTTGCCATTTTTATTTCTCGTACTGCTACACATAATCAAATACTTTGAAAGTGTCAACTAGCAAACCATGCTGTCCCACTAGGCTACAAATCATCATGTCAAGACAGAAAATACTGAATGTTCCATCAAACCGTACTAACTGGCCTTAGACAACCTTAGATAAATACTAAATTAGATCAATTTACGGCATCTGAATGTAAAGGGAACAAGTGAAGTGTTAAACTAAGGCTTGTACTCACTAAAACATTTCGAAAGGCTTGTCTTGAGTAAACACTGCGAAGGGCGGAATTATTCAGACGTCACTGTGAGTAAATAAAATGGTGAGACTGTAATAAGTAGTTTCACTCAAATATGGCAAAATTCTAAATTCTTCAGCTGTTAAAACGACACTATGGACAAAGAAAGAACAAAGAATGTACCAGGATAATATGGGCTCATTTTTTTTATTTTGCGAATTCTTTTCAATTACAAAATGATTTGAGCACACTTTTATCACACTGACAGTGAATTATTCACAGCATATATATAAATATATA
This sequence comes from Trichobilharzia szidati, assembly GCA_944472155.2. NCBI lineage: Eukaryota > Metazoa > Platyhelminthes > Trematoda > Strigeidida > Schistosomatidae > Trichobilharzia > Trichobilharzia szidati. The sequence goes on along the minus strand of OX235271.1, from coordinate 60,195,960 downwards.
TATATATATATAGTTAGACACATTATCTTGAAGGATGGGAGCAAACAATTCATCGAATTACTCGATAGATAGTCAATGCTTTTACTACTTAATAATTTAACTACTTACATTATTATGTCACTTACACATTCTGTCAATAATTCGTTGTAGGCATGATAGATGTGTGCCTAAACCTTTTTGTAATTTATATATTGTTGTTCTTGCTGTATACAGGTTTCTCAGTGGGAAGAATTGGATGAATTTTCTAAAATATAAGCTGTCAAAAGAAGTGGCTCTCATGCCCTGTATAGCCTAATGGATAGCAGACACTCCTTTGGCGTTTGAAACAGTGGGTATATGATTCTAGTATCAATGGGGACACCATCACTCACTGAGAATGCAGGTACATTCAGCTCATCTGAGATTCTACTGCTAGTCAACACTAGAAAAATAACTCCGTGTTAATCCTTTGATATCATTGAAGCGTTTATACAAGGAGTCAATATATTAACAGACACCGAGCATTTAATTGCATTATAATCAACCATTGGAGGATCTGGACTTCGCCGATGATATATGTCTAATTTCCCAAAAACTGGAAGATATGCAAGCGAAAATCAACAAATTGGCAGAAGAAGCACCAAAGATAGGACTTCAGGTGAACATAGAGAAGACAGAGGTGATGAAGATTCCTGGCCAACACCAACAGCAAAAGCCAAATCAACAGAAAACAATCAGCATAAATGGAAAGAACCTGAAAGAAACAACATCTTTTACCTACCTGGGAAGCATCGTTTCAACTAAAGGTGGAAGTGACGAGGATATCGAAGCAAGAATCGGAAAAGCAAGACAAGCTTTCACTACTCTCAAGTCTGTGTGGAGGTCAACAGCACTACTCAGCATCAAAAATAAGATCCGGATTTTCAACTCCAATGTGAAGTCAGTTCTACTATACGGGTCAGAGACTTGCACTGCGCGTCATAAAGAGCACATAAAACAAACTACAGACCTTCATTAACAGCTACCTTCACTAAACACTGAAGATCAGATGGCCAGAAAAGATCAGTAACAGAGATCTCTGGGAGCGAACCAACCAGGAACTGTTTGTGAAAGAAATAGGCAGGAAGAAATGGAGATGGATTGGCCATACTCTAGGAAACCACCAAGTGACATCACTAGACAAGCCATTGCTCGAGTGGAACCCGAAAGGGAAGCGGCGAGTTGGTCGTCAGTGCAAGGGTGACTTGGAGGAGGTCATGTGAAGAGGAGATGAAAGCATGTGTGGGCAGACGAGGAGCCAGGTGAAGACTCTAGCAGAGAACCGAACGCAATGGAGACGGGCGGCTGAATCCCTATGTTCCTCTAGGAATTAAAGGGAACAATAATAATATAATAATAATTAACCCTTTTTGACGGAAAACAAAATTATTGTAAAAATAAATATCAGGTAGATGCCTTCAACGGAACATATAAAGGCGCGGGGTTTAAATTCAAGCTTCCTTTACTGTGTTCTGCATCATTACGTCGCTTGTTTTTATTCAATTTTTGTTGAATGTATCGCTGTTAATAAATGTGTGAAACGTGGGCACTTTTTATTTAATTCACTACAAATTTTTTCATAATCTTACCAGTCATAACTACCCAACTTCGAAACCTGTGTTTTGTATTTCTCTTTATTCCTTCCTGTTCGTCGTTGCGCGTACTGAAAATTTCTAGATGTCTAGAACAGGAGTTAATTCATCCCTAGTGCACGTATTTACAGGTGATTTTTTAAAATAGAGTCCCCCTTATCAATCTCTCCTTCCATTCATTCATTATTAGATATTAAGACTGTCATTTAATCCCATTCTAATCTTATGGTTGTGTATAACTGCATGTAGCTCTATGGCTGGGCATTTTTAAGATTTCTCACCTTGTTAGTTTGCCACTGGTCATTAAGACCCTGTTGACAGCTGGTCTTATTCATAACCGCCAACCAACACAATACTTAGCAATTTCAACCAGCCTTAAATACGCCTATTAGATCAAATCCCATTTCAGACAGCTTTTTATATGTGTGTAATTGCACATGTTGTCATTGTGTTTTCCAAGCTAATGCACTGAATTGTTAGGGAATATGTAACATTACTTTTGTAAGTAATAGTTATAACAGAAAAGATTTTTAGCTCAGGTGGATGATTTGCAATTAGTAGTTTTCTCTTAGCTCGTTGGTTTAGTTGCGGAGCTTTCGTTGTCCTTCTGGACAACATCTCCCTTCAGCTCAATTTTTAGCTTAAAGTGAACTGATTTCAATTTTTCATGAGTGATAGAATTGCGTCTCCCGGTAATCATCTTTACGTATGCACTGATCCTTTTCTATTGACTTGGATTTCGAACTTTGTAGTCACATGGTTTACTTTTTTCAACTACTTAATCTGTTCGATAATCTTCTAATGCATGTAATGGTCCAAGTTTTAAAAAGACACGAAAACACCTGCTAAAATGCAACAGTAATGGCTCTTTTAGATTATTACACAAAAACACGTTAGGATTTTAAACTAACCATAGTTCTCCGCTTTCATTTGTAAATAACTCCGAGAGAATGGTAATTCAGATGCCCATGACAACACAGAGTATAGCTTTGAATGATTCACTTTGAAACAAGACAATGATTGATGCATTGGAGGTGGTAATAAATTTCCACAAATCTCTTGATAACAGCATAGAAACAAAACAACCTGAGATTTTTCATTTCTAATTGGTGTCATTGTAAAATCACAAGCGAATGGTTCACCTAGAAAAGAAATTTAAAAAAAAGATGAAAATGATACCTGATTTCATAAATGTTTGTTGAGTAATTTAAACGTCAGTAAAGCATCACAATTATAATATTTATTATTATCCTTTTAGATTTTGAGTGGAACCTAAGGCTTCATCAACAAATGTCCATTTCATCATGTTCTCTGCACCTGCACTACTGATCATAAGCTCTTATCTCCTCTTTATGCGATCCCTTCCATGTCACAATCAAACCTATGTCCAAGTCATCGTTTCCCAGACAGTTTCCGCTCAACCGACATCAGATGAAATGCCAGTGTAAATCACGAAGCACTGGTTTCAGAATTTTCAGCAGCTCATACCTAATACCTAACCAGGCGTTGAGCCGAGGACCTTTAGGTTAAAACGCAAGCTCGTTGAGCTATTAGCCACTTGGTCCATGAATTCTATAGCCTTCCAATTTATGATTTTCGGCGCTGTCGTTAGACAATGTCATCGACAAGTACTTATCCTTGCACCAAAACCGATAAACCCTACCAATCAAGACGGTGGCTCTAAAAACCATGAATTGATGGACGTTAGGATTCATGAGCCATTGAATTCTCTCCCAGTAGTTGAATGGTCTACGAGGTCAACTCGTAAAATGAAGGTCCTAGATCCGATTTCTGGTAATGGTCATGTGTACGTGTCACTGAAGATTCTCAAACTAGGACGAAAAATCTTTATTATGGTCCCTAGTTTTAATAGTCCTCTAACTGATATCAATCCCTGGTCAAACTTGAGATCATTAGGTGGACAGTAAAATCCAACCAATAGATATGCGTTTGTGTTTTTGTTATCTGTCACCAATTCGTTTGCATAAACACAAGTACACACTTCAAAAATGTAACTTTAGGCTTTCCAAAAAAATATTCAACGGTTTCATGCGATTTATTTAGAAATAAAACAAAATGACGTTGAAAACCTCAATCACTGAGTTCCCTTTACGAATGACTACACAACAATAAGAAGAACTAATTTATCTGAAACGTGTAGAGTATTTAGGCTACATATTTCAAGTATTCTCAATATGTATGTACGTTACATAGAAATACACAAGAAAGGACATTGAAGCGTTAACGGAAAAGAGAATGAACATAAATTAAATTGAAAGCCTCTATCGAAAGGTCAAAATAACAGTAAACATCAATAAAGTAAATAAGAAGTTAACAATAGTACATTAATTTAGGCTTCAAAATAAAATTTATCAAAGACAGTTATGGTGATGACAAATTGTTTATGAGGAAATGAAAATGGATTAAACTTTCTAATGACTATACTTTCTTCATACCTTAGGATACGCCTCCAACAAGTCCTATAGATATGTGTACATCTGTCTCAAGGTCTACTTCAATAATGTCTTTCATAGCGTCTTTTATTCTTATAGACAGAAGAGATGCGGAATAAAGCAACTAATAAATACGGACAGTTTCATGGAATAAAATGAAACTAGTCTGCAAGATGAATTGTGAAATGCCTCTAAGAAGATAAGTAACAAGGCTAAATTGTGTGGTTCAATATACTACTGACTGACTGACTGATATAAGTAGTTAGAAGCCACTTACGTCAACCAGTAGGGCGCGGTAGCCAGTCAGATAAAAGTGATCTAAGCATTGGAAAACCGTTTCGCTCATTTGAGGCTGAGCAAATCATTTCACTGTCACTTCAATGCTTCTACTGGTTCTTAGTTAATCTGTTTTATTCCAAGCTAAAAGTTTAACATGTATAAGAGATCAGCATATAGTGTATTACTTAATATTACTTTTTTATGACAATGTATTATTTGTAATGTAAATGTTTTTGGGCAATTAGAATTAATTATTGTTCTGTGAAGTGATATTTATATATATGTCACTATTTCAAATCATCGATATATAAATCTAAATTTATTCTGAACTAATTACGGACAAGCATTCAATGCATTCACTTGGTGAAAACATTAACAGTTGTCCTGTGATTTAACAATAGTAAAATTGTTTGTTACTACAAAATAAGTTGTACAGATAAGAATATAGAAGTGTGAATTTCTAAAAACACTGAACCCCTAACCAAATAAGCATCCGAGATTTCGTGTACACACTTATAATCTTTATCTGAGAATGAAGTTAGGACCAGTAAAGTGAAACAAAGAATTCAGAAAAGGCGAAAATTATGTACTTCCTGAGATTTATATTTGAATTTATTAAAGAGATATTATCTTCTCTTTCACGCTATAAGATTACAGACTAGCACTTGCCATTAGGTGATATCTACAACTTTTTAGGAGCTCGTGTTCCTACAGTGATTCGGATCAAGGTCATCCAGTGCTTCAGTAAGGGACTTTACCGTTGAACTGTTAGGGGCCCAAAAACAGCAGCAGACGTTATCCACCGCTAGTCACTTATTAATTTCGGTGATCGGTCAAGAAGCGATATTTTCAATGTGGTATGGTCGCATTGGTGAATATCGCAACAGTTGTGCTCCTATTAATCAGTTAATTTATGTACGGAAAGAACTTATCAAACCTAAGAACATATTCATTCTATTATCAACAAGAATGTAAATTCATAAAATATTGCTTTTCTTGTTCGTCTTTAATTCTTCAGTCAGCCTGCTTACACTTATCAAGATTTATGTCCTCATTTTAGATATTTTTCTGGTGAAAAATACTTGCAGTGTTAATACGATCTTCTTCATATTTTAGAAAGTATATGTGCTCCCTAATTCATATTGATTTGAAAAATGGAATCACTACCACCGGCTGTCATCTGTATAGCAGATAATAACTCTGATATCATCAGATAACATATAAATGGTTATTGAATCACAGTGTTATTATTCATCCCTTATTATATGAGTTAATTTAACACTGTTTACTTCAAAGTAATACATAATATAAGGAGAGGTAACAGGAACAGATGGTTACTTATATTTCAAGTGATTTCTTTACGTTTATTTTGTGTTAAACTACAGATTTAAAGTATGTCAAAAATTTCCTTTTCAGAAAACAGAAACAATGAACAACGATATTTCTCCGTTGTTATTGAAAATGCGTGGTTTCATAAAAGAAGTGAATTTGGTTACAGAAGAAAAAGAGTTTCATCTATGTCATGTCTAACCTCTTTACTCGTTACACTTCAGATGTCTTGTCACTAATCGGAACTAGGAGTAAATGACTGTTCGTTACTTTGATGGTTTTGTGACTTATTTGAATTTGTGACTAAATAATATTTTAAATTGTTACAGTGACATTAAATTTTTGGACAAAGGTGGATAAGGAACAGTGCTCACAATTGTTACATTACCTCACTTATCGGGAACACATTTATCTCCTTAAGATAAATTTTAAAACAAGCAACAAACGTTAATAGAGCAAAATTTAGCGGTTTCATTATAATTCAGTAGATCTCCTCAGCCGAACAGGTTATATGTAATATTAGGTTTACAATGAAAAATACATAAACCAAAATGAATCAGTCTTACAGTTCATATTTGCATATGGAAAGAGTTAGAAGGTTTGCTTCAGTGAAAGCAAGAACAATAATAATAACAACAGCTAATGAATATAAGATAATATTATGGTAAATTCAAAATGATTAGCATTTCTTTCTATTCACGGAGATATTCAGCTGAGGAGTTCCATTAAAACTTGGTGAATCCATTAAATACTGCTTTTTTATGCTTAAGTTGTTCGTAACACTGAAAATATCTTTAAGCTTGTAAAATTTGTCTTGTAGAATGAAAAGGCAAGCATGGGTAATCAAGCAATAGGTTAAAATGTTGAAAAGGTCACAGGTTATTTAAATTTTCGAAAGAGTGAGTATCTGAAAGTATATTAAAGATTTTTATGTACTTCTGATTATGAAACTCTATTACAATGCACATTGTATGTTTTTAACTGACCGTTTAGTAACGTAAAACGTCCTCATCAAACATTATTATTTATTATTCTTGTTCCCTTGGGTTCCAAAAGGAACATAGGACTTCAGCAACGCATCTCTAATTTGTTCCATTCTCTTCTGTCCTCTTCAGCTGGACCTATGATTGCCTATAATCTGTCATCTCCTAGTCGCACGATCTCCTCCATGTCACCCTCAGACCAACTCTCAAATGGTCGTTTCCCATTCGCATTCCCCTCCAGATATAGCCTGGTATGCTATGTCATTCGACGGTCTCCTCAGTGTATGCTCAAACAATCCGCATTTCCTCTTACATATTTGTTGGGCGATAGGTCCTTGATAGTTTGTCCCTATAGACTCATGCTGCTAATTTTTTCCTGCCGGCCACTCTTTCTCCAATATGGAGTCAGAGAGGCAGTTGTTTGTAAAAGTCTGCAATATTTTGGAAATGCTATTCGTGATGCTCCAAATTTCTCACTCATATAGAAGGACTGACTGGCTTTACATTTGCGTTGAAAATTCGAATCTTTTTCATTATGCCGCAGTGTGCAGAAGATTTTCAAGGCAATTTCAGATTGATGGAGGTAGTCTTGACTTTTCGATTCTGTCTTTGGCATCTTTATCAGCGTCAGCTGCCTGTGGTTGAGACAATGCTTCCTAGCCGGATAAATGAAGGAGGTAACCTCTTTCGAATTTCTTCCGTTAGTGGTAATTGATGGCCAGTTGTTGTTGGTTGGTTGGTTATCTTCATCATGTCAGTATTCCCTATGCTCACTTGAATTCCTGTTTCGCAGCCAGCTTCTTCTGCCAGTTTGTTGGTTTTCGTCTGTAAGTCTTCGAGTTTGTGTGAAATTAGACATAAATAATCCACGAAATCTAGATCTCCTAGATTCTTTCTGTCGGTCGTCCAACGTATTCTTTTCTTCTCACTCCCCACAGTCTGAATCATAATCTGGTCCAAAGCAATTAGGCAGCCAGCTTGTCTTATTCCTGTATTCACTTTAACCTCATCAGGCATACCATAAATTAAAAATCCGCTAAAATATGGAAGAAAAAGTACCAGTATTCTTATAAGTGAATGTATTCACAAAAATGATTAGGAAAGTATTTTAAAGGATTAGAAAGTGATTAAGTCAGTCTCAGTGGATTTCATCTTCAATGAAATTCATTTTTTTGGAAATGATTGAATAATCGCGAAATTTCACACAAATCGTAAAGTACTAGTTCAAATTATACCAGTGGCTGATTCACAAGAGGTGGCTGTCGTGACCCAAGGTGTCTAGTGGATAACGCTTTGGCGATGGAATCTATGGGCACTGGGTTCGAACCCCGGTGGGAACACTGTCACTCACTGAGGAATGCAGGTATATCCGATGACAAGTCCTAAATAGGACGAAATACGCGTTATTCTGGATTCCACTGCTTGTCATCATCCACCACTTAACTTCTGATACAAAACAGTTTAAAATTATTCACATAAATATAATACACTGTCGGTCGGTCGGTAGGTTTTCGACATAGAACTTTCCACATATGTGCGGCAGTTCAAGTCGCCACACTCCATGTAGCACACAAAGGAAGAGAAGAAAGTAGAAGAAATGCATAATATAGACAGTAAACAGAGGTGTGAGACAAAGATATAGTATAACGAAGAACAAAACAGTTTCATTGGAAATCATAAGTCACAAGGAGTGGATGCATCTGCACCAGCCATTGAAAGCGATTTTGAGCCAAATCACCGACTTTCTCCTTCCATTGGTTTTTACCATCCCGAGGACCCCAAACAGGAAGTCTACACCTTCTTATGTGGCTTAAGCTAACTGTTGCAGATTTCATTGACTGGTGCCATGTTTTGGTTTGACCGCCGCTAGCTCTTTTCCGGCCTGACCCTATATCAGCTAAGATTGCCCGTCGAGGAAGGCGATGACTAGGCATACGTAACACATGTCCTAACCATCTCAGTCGATGTAATTTCATAGTCTCGTCGACTGATTTCCCCGCCTTACCTAGCACTCGATGCCTAACCTCAATATTGCTTACCTTATTATACCACTTCACACGGGAGATAGAACGCAGATACCTATGATCGAAGACAGCTAATCTTTTAATGTCTTCCACTTTCAATGGCCAGGTCTCACAGCCCTAAAGGGGGACGGAGCGGACTGATGAGCAGTACACACGCCCTTTGGTCGATAGTCGGATATCACGTCTACGCCAGAGACGGCGTAAACTGGCATATGTGAACCTAGCCCTCTGTATTCGTGCTGAGATTTTGTCGGAGATTAACCCGTTGGGGCTGATGGTACTTCCCAAGTAAGTGAAGCGGTCAACGAGCCCTACCACTTCACTTCCTATTTCTAATCTAGGAGTCGGTGTAGTCCAATCCTGCAGCATCACCTTACATTTTACAGGGGCGAATCGCATGCCAAACATACGGAGATTGTTGCTCAAGGTGTTCAGTAGACTCTACATTTTGTCAGCGTCCTCGCCTAGAAGGACTATATCGTCCGCATATTCTAAGTCAACGAGATTATTCCCTGGTAGCAAGTGAATCCCTGAGTCGCTGAAGTGTGTTAGGGTTAAGTCCATTAGTACGTCTATGATGAAGTTGAATAGGAATGGGGATAATGGGCATCCTTGACGGACGCCACTAGTCGTCACCACTTCAGATGATAACTCGCCGTAAGCCCTCCCCTGGCTGCATGAGTACGAGTAGAGTGCCTTAATCAGTGCAATGTATTTTCTCGGCATTCCCTTTACAGCCAAGCATCGCCAGAGAACCTCCCGGTCGACAGAATCGAATGCCGCCTTTAGGTCAAGAAATATAATGATTGTCGGACGCCGGTAGGAATGCCTATGTTCTAGAATCTGTCGAAGGGTGAAGATATGATCAATACACCCTCTCCCTGGCCTAAAACCTGACTGGTTTTCTCGTGTTTGTGTCTCTCGAGCACCACTTAGTCTACGCAGTATTATTGAGCCTAGGATTTTAGATACTATATTAGTCAAGCTAATCTCTCTGTGATTATCAGAAGAGGACTTGTCTCCCTTCTTGTATATCGGGATGATCAGTGACCTGCACTTACCCGATGGGACTTTCTCTGATTCCCAGACGCTGCCTAGAACCTCAGATAATGCAGACAGTAAAATGTCTCCACCGTACTTAAATACCTCTGGAGTTTTTCCATCAGGTCCCGCTGCTTTGCCTTGGGACTGTAGTCACCTTCAGGTAATCGAAACCCTGGAATACTATTTCGTGCATCCCAGTTCGATCTCGATGACAGTACACTCAAATTAATTCAGATTACAAAAGCCAACCCTTGCAGAGGAAATCGGCATATCATTGAGTGAAATATGCAGCACTGCTCTCAATAATTTTAAAAAGAATAACCGTAGCCATAATACTTCATGAAATACAAATCAGAGGAGTACTACGGAGGTATGTATAACTAAACGTGTGATCTTGTTCAGTTAGTTGGGTTCTCTGCATAATTCAACCATACGAAAAAGCTATTACCTGGAAGTGTCTACTTCGATTTCCTTTTAACTAATTTAAATATATGATACCAGTGACTATGGTCTCAGTAAGTGTTTCTTATGATTCATATCTTTGTCTTTGACTGGTTCCTTTATATTGGATTAGCTTGTTGACCTAATATAAATTGTGTGTCATGTCTGTGTTTTCATGATAATTACTATAGTTAGTTTATGTTGCCTCGCTTTTTCACAGACTTACGTCTCTGTGCCTTACTTATAAAAGATCTAATTAGGTTAAATTACAAATATACAAACCAATGTAAATTATCATTGATTATCCTGGAGAATAAAGAGTAAATCAAAAATAGACTAATGTTTAGTTGAGTTTAATTAGAATGTGGTTTCTATTCGAGTGATGAAATATACAATTTAACCGGCAAGCATTAGAGTCTGACATACTAATATAATTAGTCTCATCAGGAGGTTTAATGAATCTCATTGACATTTTGTAAAGTTTAATTGTTAAGCCAATAATTGGTTGTTTTTTTTTTTCAGACACAACTGTTGTTCCATGATAAACGAATCCCTTTCAAAAGAATCAGCCTAAGTGTCTTGTGAAGCAATCTGAAAAGAAAAAAATAATGGATATACCCGTAGGAAACAAATGAATGTCTGAATTCTGACTATTATTCTGTCGTAACTGTTCTTGCACAATATCATTTGCATTATACAAAAAAATCTCTCCACACAGGTTCACATTTCTACATAAACTTCTTTTATATACGCCTTGTTCGTTTATTTCTTCACATCTTTGACAAAATTAAAAAGGTCCATTAAACAGTGGTGATTTAAAAATTCTAATAATCACTGTCCCACCTAGATGTCCTGTTACTGAGCTGGTACATAGTGACTTACAGTGGAATCCAGGATAGGCATTGTATCTAATTTGGGAGACGCCAGCTAGACGTATCCGTTTCTTAGTAACAGCTGGGATCCCCCTAGGGACTCGAACTCATCACCCACCGTTCCTAACGCCTAAGTGTCATGCACCAATCCACTGTGCCATGACAGCTTGGTTTGAGATTCACCCTTATTAGACATCACGAATAAATGCCATTCAAAGTGTGCACGTTACATATTTTGCATAGTGCATATATATATCACTGAAATGGGACAAATAAAACCGGCAAATTTAAACTTTAAGCACCACCAACTACCAATGAGAGAATGACCTTGAACGCACCAATCACGTGAAAGGGGCACTTTTATGTATGGAATACATATACTTATGAAATAATGCATAAAAACTGTGGAAAAGTGTTAGAGAGGATACCTTCCTCTCACATGTGATAAAAATAGCTCTCAGTTTTAGGTTGGAGTATCATCAGTATAATTCCATTGTGGGTAAAATTTATTTTGATAAAGTCTCACAGTGTAATACAGTAGTATTTACTGAGCAATAAATTGTGCTCGAAACGTCATCAGTAAATATTACTGAATAACACTGTGAGACTTTATCAAAATAAATTTTACCCACAATGGAATCATACTCTACCACAGTGCACAAGTTCTATTCGTATATCAACACAGTAATTTAACCACATTCTATGCATGCAATTATTTAGGTCTTCTAACCCTAACAATAACCCTAATCTTTCCTAAACCTAGCCCTAACGTGAAAATATGCCTAAACTAACCCTAATCTAACTTGAACTAACCCTAATGTTGCCTTTAATAGGTTAACCTAACCCTAACTTGTCCTTGGCTTAAAGCGTAACTTAATCTTTCTCAAACCTGAGCTGAAACTTGCCAGATATCCCATTTAATAACACAACACTTCGATGAGGATATTTTATTGATGATGACAACATTATTTGCCAAGTTTCACTAACTTCCTCGATGCATGTTTCAAGGTCATTGGTGCGGCCGCACTCCACTGGTAGTTAGTGGTGCTTAAAGTTTAACTTGGCCATGAAACCTTTTTGTTGTTGTCGTAGATTGAAATAACTATATTAAAATGATATTAGTAAGATAAGGCAGTGGCAGAATTTTAGAAAAACGTTGCATTTAGGTTTATCAATCACCAGCATTCACGTATTATACCTTAGAATAGATATTTTCTCAGAATTTTGTATCAGCACATAGTTGATTTGTGTGCTACTTTTATCCTTTCCTAACTTAATAGTTTACATGGAGAACAGTATAGTTTATCAGCTATCTAATAGCCCTAAAGCAGAGATAATTCATTTTGCGGCGTGAAAACTCTATCTTTCCGATATTGCTTCAGTAATGGACAATTCACAACAGATGTTTTGCTTTAACGCTGAAGCCTATATTTATCTTCTTTTTATATTATTAATGGTAAAACAGGTTTAAGCTATTTTTAGTGAGAGTGGTTTCACACTAAAAAATATCATATTACTTAAAAATGTCATATCACATAATAAACTCTTAAACTAAGACTAAAATATGTGGTTTTTGAGAGTAAGCTATTCATAGCAAGATACTGTTACAAATATAGATTATATTTATAACATCGTTAGAGAAACGAAATGCACTAGTTTTATTTGGGTTTAAAGTTAGTGTTATGAATAGTAAAGCGATTGAAAAAGTGCCTCCTAAACACAGAATGAGGTGAAACTTTTTGTTGAGAATAGCCTTAGCCATGATTAATAATCAGGGACATACGAACTTACAGGATACAGACGGTTCCTTGAATAATATTGGAAAATGTTTGATTCTCATCAGTCTGAGGCTCCGCGCCTATAGTGTATACCGTTGTAAAACCCTTAACAAACTTTACTCCTTCTTGTAAGCACATTGGATAGGGTTCAAAAGCGCAGTAGTGTCGTATCTAGCTGGGATACCTTTACAACTGTGTCCGAAAAAGTATTAATCATTAAAAATGTGTTCTTAAACAGTGGGATATTGTTGCTTGATCTTATATACTTACATGCAAAAATGTGCTGAAAATGTGTATCTATTTCGACTGTGTTATTTCACTGAATATTACTGGTTAAGTTTTGACGCGGCTTACACAACAGTTTGAAACCATTCATAGCTTAGTATGCCTGAACATTCCACAAAAAATAGAAATTAAGCTATTTGTGTTTATTGTAAGGAAAACAGTCTTGTTATGTGAAGAAATATTGCTTTTCGAAGACTTCATTTTCAAGCCACACAGTATCACTTTTATTCCGAAAAGACGCCTTAAGCGCCACTCAAAATTTCTCGGTCAGTATACATATGCATATGATATGACTAATGATGACATGATTTTCAAGGGGCTAGAGTTGAAGTTAATGATATTAAAAGTTTCAAATTAGGTCAAGTGGTATCAAAAGTTAGAGGTGCAATGAGGATAAAAATAATGAAGGTGAGGATAAAGTGAAGTGGAATGAATGTAACCGACAGAAAAGAGAGAACATTGTTCTTATAAGGTTAAATAAAGGGGTTTAATAAAAGGTTTCTCAATATATAGTTTAGGTTTTTGTTCATGTATAGCTCGTGCCTCGTTTACATATAAGTGTAAAGAAAGTAAACGTTTACAATTACTTAATTTAGCCCTGTGGATAACTTTAAAAGATAAATGTTATGTTTTAAAGTTACCCTAACAAAAGAAGGAGTTCACAGATCGAAGGCTTCATCGTCCTGTAACCTCTATTCAACAACGGAGCCTGGCAGTGGTCAGCTATTCGTTTCCGCAGAACACGTTTACAATGCCAAATGTTGTCAGCTTCACAGGTGCATATTAAAGAGAAAATGTATATAGAGACGGACGTAAGTGGCGGATTATCCTTCATGCACTGCTGACTCATAAACTGGCTCAGGAATACAAGTTGTAAGTCAGAGGCATAAAAATGTGCTTACTGCACTAGAATAGGTGACTTTCAGTTATTTTAGCAAAGACGTCACCTATGGATACTAATCTCGTAAGCGGAGTTTTTTCTGTCTATATATTTTGGCTAGTAGCGGTTTCTTTTTTCACATTTCTTTCAGTTAAATCTCCAGGATATGCCTTATTTAAGAGCATCACACGAAGGTTTTTAATTTGCTTGTCAACTGTATCACAAAAATACTTGTAAAATCACTTCCAATAATTCAAAAGAAAGGACTTGTAAAGAGATGAAAGAAAAGCCTGCAGAGGTGAATGAGTTCAATCCGTTTCTTTGTTAACTGCTTTGTCTTTGAAAAAAAGAATTCTTAAAAGGGGACTTATTATACCGAATTAATGCGTAAATTTGTTAGGTTACTGGTAGAATCTCTGAAAAAATGTACAACAATAAGATAAAACCTATAACCCATTAAGTCTACTCATTCGGTTTGAAGAGAACACGTCATTAATAAAGTTTTTCTCACAAAAAGTTGATATAAAGTCACTTAACTTTACAGCTCTTCTCAAAGAAAGAGTATATTTAATGTTAAATCTAAAATAATCACACAAAAATTATCTAATAACCCTACCTAACTAATACAAAGTGACTTTTGTTTGATAAAGTGCCACTGAAAATAGTTAGAACTGGCTCATAACTGTATGAAACATAGGGATATTCATTCTCTGCTATCACAAAATTCTAAAGCTCCAAGAGAGGACTTTTCAAAATAAATAAGTATAACGCGTTTTCTTTTAATAAAGTGGAACAAAACATAACAGCGGCAAATCATGTTCTGACCAAATTGCAACTCTACGCATCATCATCGAACAAAGCAATCAAACCTCTACCTCAACTTTATAAACTTTGAGAAGGCCTTCGACAGCGTTGACCGCGAAGTAATTTGGAAACTACTCGAAGACTATGGCGTACCCCAAATACTCATCAACCTTATTCAACAGCTGTACGACTACGGCACATGTCAAGTGATCCACAACGGAAAACTCAGCGAAGCGTTTGGAGTAAACACAGGAGTCAGACAAGGGTGCTTATTATCTCCAATGATATTCCTAATTGTGGTGGACTGGATTACGTGTCAGACAGTGGGAAACGAGAAGACAGGGATATCCTGGACCGACGTGAAGAACCTAGAAGACCTGGATTTCGTGGATGATTTATGTTTGATGTCACACAAAATCGAAGACTTACAAGCGAAGAGCGACAAACTGGTCGAAGAAGCAGCAAAGACACGACTCCAAGTGAACATAGACAAGACGGAGGTTATGAGGATAACCAACCAACCAACAACAACAACAACAGCAGCAACATCCAGCGCTAATCACCATCAACGCGAGGGATTTGAAGGAGTTTACTTCTTTCACTTATCTAGGGAGCATTATCTCAACTACAGGAGGAACGGACGAGGATGTCAAATCGAGAATCGGGAAGGCGAAAAACACGTTCATCATCAACCTAAAACCAATCTGGAAATCTTCGTCACTCACCATCAACAGCAAAATTCGGATTTTCAATACAAACGTCAAGTCAGTTTTGCTTTACGGATCAGAAACTTGGCGGGTCACCAAGAACATTTCCAACAGGTTGCAGACCTTTATCAACAACTGTCTTCGCTGGCTCTATACTGAAGATCAGATGGCCGGAAAGAATCACCAACAAGAAACTATGGGAAGAAACAAAACAAGAACTAATCGCCCAACAAATATGCAGGAGAAAGTGGAGATGGATTGGACACTCGCTGAGGAGGCCGTTGGGTGACATCGCGCGTAAGGCCGTTGAGTGGAAATCGAAAGGGAAGCGGCGAGTGGGACGTCGAAGGGTGACATGGAGGAGATCGTGTGATGAGGAACTGAAACAGTATGGATTAACATGGATGCAAGTGAAAAGTACAGTAGAAGACAGGAGCAAGTGGAGATGTGCAGTTGTGAATCCCTATGTTCCACTAGGAACCCAAGGGAACAATAATAATAACCAACACTTGAATAATAATAATAACATAACAGCACAAGGTAAAAAATAAATTCTTCACGCATTGACATCTATCCTAAACGAGTATTACAGTGCGTAAACATTCCAAGGAAACCAGTCAGTTTATATTGTCAAAATAGTCAAGTGTTTATATCCTGTTTGTTTATACTATTGTGCCTTGATGTATGGACATTTTTAGAAAAACAATAATTTATTTTGATACATAATGCTAAATTTAATATAGAGACAGAGTAGGAGCACTTGTCAAAGGTAAAAACGAATATATGCCTGCCAGTATAATAGATTCTTATAAGAACTTCTTTGGCTGAGAAGTTTTCTATCATCCTACTGACTTGGAGGAGAATGATTACAGACAGATGAATAAAAAAAATTGCATACCTTTAGTTCATAAACCTCAATCAATTATTTGTTTTCCTTTCAAAGGAAACAGTTATTATAAAAAAGATGAGACTTGAGTGGATAATAAGCCGAAGAAATGAGTGTTGTTAGAGTTATTCTTGTGCCCTGTAGTAAATTGTGTGATAAAGTATTCTCAGTATAGAAGATCAAGAGTGCAAACATAAAGGCGCATACCTGATAATTTCTGAAAAAAACAATTCGAAATCACAAAAGATCGATGAGTGAAAGATGTGTTTATTCTGACAACTCCATCATTAGGTCCTATAGCTACATAAACATTCAGCTACATATTCAGAGATGTATATTTCAGAAGATGCTAACGGACTTTACAATAGTTATTCAGAAATTATGTGACTAAACACATAACCAAAGAAGTAGAAAAGAAATGTTATGCATCTGCAAACAAGAAGCCACTATATGTGCAGCTGCAATTCAAAGGAGAAGTACCAGCTGAAGTAATAACTAAAAAGTTTAGAAAATCGATTCGAAGAAGTTTCAATGCATGTAAGCTGAAGTTCATGTTACAGGATTTCATCATGAGGTGACATTAGTTAGAGAACCATTGGAAAACCTGCAGGGAGTACTGGACAGCTGTTCCCTCCGTCCTAGTCTTGGACTCTTCAGCAGTACGCACCCACCGGGATTCGAACCCGGGACCTTCTGGTTACAAGGCGAGCAAATATACCATTAAGCCAGTGGGACCCCGATCCAATGGCCAGCCCATGAATTCCAACTTCTGCCAGTTCACGACACAGCGCGACCTCTAGCCAATGTCTTCGGCGAGTATTTGTCCCCACACCCGACCTGCTGCACCCTACTGGTCACGACTCATGATGAAATCCTGTAACCAATCAAATCCCTACAAACCAACACTTGAAGTTCATGTTATCCACCAAGGTTAGCCACCTCTTCTCGTACCTATCAATTCAGCTGTTCCTTTGGACTGATTTATAATAGCTGCTTCTCTAGGAACTTAGATTTTTCGTGACCAGAAACCCCTACCAGTGTGTCTAAATAAAGGTTAAGTAAAAGACGTTAAGAATTCAGTATTAGATCACCTGGTCTAAACAAGCCATAAAGCCAGTTTGGAAAAATCTTTTTCTACTGTCGGTAACGATATTTCTCTAACTACTATGTTTACAGAACTGTAGAACCTGATAACGAAGTTATCGGAAAGAATATTCTTTGTCATGAATCTATTTTTTGAAGTTTATAGTGGGAATCTTAAAACAGTTCTAAACCTGAGGTATTTTCGAGCTTATCTTTATGTATTCTTTTCAGAATGAGAGAGCTACCTGGACCTTTCACCTTTAAGCAAGTAAATTTAGTAAAACCGCTGAAAATTCAGTCATCCACTGATTCAGTTGAATAATAACTAATGGTTATAGGAAAACTGCTTAAGTAAGATCACTCAAATAAGTCGGAATCAATTTATGAAAAAAGAAACTGAAACTGATGATAAACTTCTATGGAAACTGTTAGGAATTTCGAAATGTTATATTTTGTAAGCTAAAATGTTAAACAGTTGGATTTGATTAATGTCACTACCAATTTGCTATGTATTATATAATGAAAACTGTTGCTGTTAGTTTCAGGCTTTGTATATAAATATATATAGGCGAAGATGTACTCTTTTAAAATACTCGAACCTCTAGTCACCCGTAAAATGGTTATTACACAAAGATTAAGTACCCCATTTGTAGGTCACGTGGTTCCAGATGGGAATTTTACCACAGTTTCCTGTTGGAACCGAAACTTTTCATGTCACAAGTCGTGATCTGCTTGATAGCATGAGATAGAAGCTAAGGAAGCATGTAAAAGTAGCACTGTTGTGTATACTACTGAGAGATATGAGTGACTGGAAGTAATTTATGTCAACAAATGGTGCTTGCTGGCAAGATTGAAGTGGTTTAAGCACCGAATAGTTGTTTTGTTCAATTTTAGTCGAGCTTACGTGGGGTATACTGGGACTAGCTCGGCTGAGAAATTCGAACCTGTTTGAATCATTCGAAATTCTAGCTAGCTACTTGGGCTCATTAGTTGACTTGAGTGGTTTCCAAATACCGATATCCACTAGCAGTGCATACTATCATCACATAAGGAACGTTTTTAAACTTTTCTGACACATGAGTGTACGTTTACCATCAGTAAAATCTAGCGCTACTTTCTTCTTCTTTAGGTCATTAAATTGGCTAAAAAATGCCTCTGATATGACCATACACTTAGGTGCTATTTTTCATTATGTATTGTACTCGAATTTCTATTTCAGAAATTGCAAGCTGAGGAATTTTTCCTGTACATTTACTACAAATGGTATGTTTTGTTTGAAGAGAGAAAGAATGAACATGTTTGCAGGATAATATGAGCTAGTTTTATTTCGTGGATTCTCACCAACTGCATACATCCTAAACAAAATCAAATTATAGGTTTCAAGAAAGTTGTGGAACATACTTTTTCATAATAACTTTGAGTTATAGATAGAAGGCATAAGGAACATAATTCCAGAATTTGATGTAGGTAGACAGGTTATTCGGTGTCAAAAACAACTAATTATATATAGTGGAATTAGATAAGAGGGGTAAGAGTTCAGATTTCTATTGGAAAACAACACAGATTGGTTAGAGGCATATTACAGGGTCAGGGTCAGAGAACAAAGTAAATTTACACATCTTGTGGTGGGGAGTTTAAGAGGGTGGGGGTGAATAGTGAAGTAACATTTATAACTTAAACAGACAAACAATTAAGTAGATTTAGAAACTTGAAGGTCACAATTGAATAGAATGTTATGTAACAAGACAAACACACAGGCATACTGACAGAAAGGCAAAACAAAAATAAAGTAGAGTTAGGGTTACCAAGGTAGTGAAAGATTAATAACACTATCTTTCTGTATACAAAGGTCTGGTCGAAATCTCTTGATAGCAATGGTTTCTGCGAAGCGAAGTAGCCATGGGTTTCTTTGTGTATTGATTATTTTGAAAGCCTGGCTAATTTCTACTGTGTGTCCTGTGTCAATTAGATGTCTGGCGATTGCACTTGATAACACTTTTCTTCCTTTTGTACGGAGACTCTTAGGAATGTGCTCAGAAAATCTAGTAGATGCTGTCCTCTCAGTCCTTCCTATGTACCTGCTTCCGCAGGTGCACGTGAATTGGTAAATGCAGTTGGAGTTGACGTGAGTAGGGTACTCATCTACTTTTGACTGGGTTAACGAGCACACAGTGTTGTGAAGTAGGATCAGTCTGGCGGCTGGAAACGTTCTGTCAGTATGCTTGTGTGTTTGTCTTGTTACATAACATTCTATTCAATTGTGACCTTCAAGTTTCTAAATCTACTTAATTGTTTGTCTGTTTAAGTTATAAATGTTACTTCACTATTCACCCCCACCCTCTTAAACTCCCCACCACAAGATGTGTAAATTTACTTTGTTCTCTGACCCTGACCCTGTAATATGCCTCTAACCAATCTGTGTTGTTTTCCAATAGAAATCTGAACTCTTACCCCTCTTATCTAATTCCACTATATATAATTAGTTGTTTTTGACACCGAATAACCTGTCTACCTACATCAAATTCTGGAATTATGTTCCTTATGCCTTCTATCTATAACTCAAAGTTATTATGAAAAAGTATGTTCCACAACTTTCTTGAAACCTATAATTTGATTTTGTTTAGGATGTATGCAGTTGGTGAGAATCCACGAAATAAAACGAGGTATGTTTTGTGTTCGGTAAGTTTTCTAATCCTGTTGGTTATATTTTGTATCATGATGCGTTGAGATCTGAAAGCATGATTAACTGTAAAAAATGTAACAGTCATTAATAGTCACAATTCATGGTGAGTAGACAACCAACGAAATTAGTTAATAAATTGGACACAGTGAAATGATGATTCCTAATTTATTGGGAACTCTTTTTCGAAATATGACTATGTATTGTACCTAAAAGTCTAAAATAACCAGCACACACCTTAGGGATAAACTTTAAATCTTAAAGTACTACCCAGTCATCATATAAAGTTTATAAAGTACTTAAACTCCATTATAAAACAATACATTCGACGGAGTTTAATCACTGATGTAATAATAATAATAATAGCAATTAAAAATTCACTTACCAATACGTGTATAAAAGACTACCCGATTTCTATACTCAAAATGATTATGAAATGCTTGATTAATTTCCATACGAACTGTCGGTGTAGTCTCTGGTCCCCAAAGAAATTGGCATACACTACTCCTTGACATTACACTTGCTCGTGAATAATGCGTCAGTAGTAAAAATCCATCTGAGCAATAAACAATTGGATAATACTTCCTCTGGGCATTTCCAAGTACAAAATTTGCATCTGAAATGGGTAAAGTAAGAAAAGAAAACACATTAAATACAAGTATTGTCAAAATCTGATGTACTCAGTATAAAGAACAAGATTCCGTTTCTCAACACTAGTGTCATTTCAGTGCATCTAAATGGTTCGGAGACTTAGTGCATCTCCGGGAGTATTTCCAAAAGCTTGTTGCAGAATTTCATCAGCATCAGCCTTAGCTCCATACTGAGGATTAGACAGCCGATTGGAAAGAATATGCAACAAGGGACTCTAGCAGTGAAGCCAGTCAACAAATAATTTATTTCCTAACAACTTTGCCGAATAAAATGACAGTAGATGCGACTATTATGTAATATCACATGGCGAACAGGTCCTCGAGTGGAACCCCAATGGGAAATGACGTGTTAGGTGTGGTCTGGAGAGTGATATGGAGGAGATGGTGTGAGGGAGAGATAAAACACCAGAGAGTGGGATTAAATGCAGACATGCTGTAAGCTCTATGTTCCATTTGGAATCCTATGGAATAGTAAAAGTGATTGCTTTTGAGGAACTTGTACCTTATATCATTATCAGAACCCTAAAGTCAAGTATCGGAAGTCTGGCTACTCCATTCCTTCGCATTTATAACTATCACTCACCATCATTACTCTTCAATGTGGGTTCTGTAAAAAATAGTCCGTATCACATAGAGAACCATGGGAAACCTGTAAGCTTTGGTCAACTGATTCATCCCAGTTCCCGACTTTTCAGTTGTATTCACCAAAGATACAACCTACGATTAAACCTATGGTTTCCAGGTTACGTAGCGGGTTTTTTTCTCTTGAGATTGGTGACAATTCGTCGTTGGAAAACTGTCATGGTGACCCGGTAGCTTCAAAAATTCAGTTTTATAAAACTGAAAAAAATAAGTTTTCCGATTCAACTGTGAAATAACTTCACTGTATAATGAGGTTTTAAAAGTCCTATTGATGAAAGACTTGACAGTATATGTTGACAAAAATATAAATCTCTTGATTGAAGTGTCCTCAAAGCTGCGTCACAACTTTTCATGTTACTCTGCTCATTGTTTCATGTGGTGTTTATAGAGGGTGGGTGGGAAAATGTTACTGGAAACATCGTCTAAAAAGACATATATTTCCTCACAGAAACATCTATTAGAAAAGCTCCAATTCTGTCCCCAGTATAAAAAGAAATACAACTACTGGACTCATTTTGCACTCCCTCCAAACAGATTTCATTTATTTGTAACAATGAAACCTTTTTTACTACCGAAGAAGCAAACTAGGTTTTAATGAATAATGTGAAAAAGGAATCAGTATTCCCCAAATCTCAAGATTTTCTCTGTATTTTTTTACATCCAAGTTGAATATCAAAGATAGTTGTAAAGTCAATACCAAACTGATGAATTGCCTGTCAACTCTGAAAAAGAGACCGAAAAGCCTTACGCTTTCCTGTTAGAAAGCGGTTTATCAGAAAGGAACAACGTGATGATAATTATGGTTGTCATTTTTTGTAATACTTTGAAAAATTACGACTAAATCAGAACAACGACAACCACCAGTCACCTTGAAGACAAACAGAAATGTCTTCAAAAATCAATCGTATCATGAAACAATCTATGCAGCGAAATTCAAAACTGTTCACTTTTACTAAATCCAGTAAATCGATGTAGGTTAAATACAAAGTGGTATGCAAACAGCTCTGTTATTTCAGTGCATAATTTGCATTTCGGCTTTAGTGTTATTTGAGGTTTTCTCCCCGTATGATAAATCCTCTCATCACTCTTCAGTATGTGAATATTTAATGGATACGATGAAGAGCTGTGGCAAGACAGCAGTAGAAACGGTGACCCAGATGAAGACCGGGTTATGTTTTCACTGCAATCATCACTAAGTTTGAGTGATGTGTTACCATCCGTCTTCTATAAAATGAGCCTCTACGCTAGGTTTTCTCTTATCAGTCTTAATTATGCTAAATTGTAAGGAGAGGAGTTAGTCGTTAACTAATGGTGATACTATCTTAGATAGCTCTGAGTTGACAGATATGAATGTATCCTAGTAATGTCAAGTTGTAAATCATTTTATCATATGCCATGATATGAATTCATTTCGGTTCTAATTACCTCATCGCCACTTGATAAAGACACATTAAGATTATTCAGTTTCATCATAGAGGTACTAATGGACTTAACCCCAACTCACTTCAGAGACTCAGGAATTGACTTGTTACCATCAGGGAACAATTTAGTTGACTTAGAATATGCAGATGACATAGTCCTTCTAGGTGAAGACGCTGACAAAATGGAGAGTCTTCTGAACACCTTGAGTTGCAATCTGCGAATGTTTGGCATGTGATTCGCTCCTGTCAGTCAAATGTATGATGATGTTACAGGACTGGACTATACTGACTCCTAGTTTAGAAATAGGGAGTGAAGTGGTAGAGCACGTTGACTGCTTCACTTATTTGTGAAGTTGCATCAGGCAGTGCCAGCCGGTTGGTCGCTGACGAAATCTCAGCACGGATACAGAGGGCTAGTTTCACATATGCCAGTTTACGCCGTCTCTGGCGTAGATGTGATACCCGGCTATCAATCAAAAGACGTGTGTACTACTGAGCAGTCCGCTCCGTCCTCCTCTATGGCTGTGAGCAAGACATGGCCATTGAGAGTGGAAAAGACTGGCTAGTTGTCTTTGATCATTGGTGCCTGCGTTCTATCTCCGTGTTAAGTGGTATAATAGGGTGAGCAATGTTTAGGTTAGGCTTCGGTCGAGTGCTAGGTAAGAAGGGAAAATCAATCGACGAGGCTGGGAAGCTACATCGGCTGAGATGGTTAGGACATGTGTTACGTATACCTAGTCATCGCCTTCCTCGATGGGCAATGTTAACTGATCTAGGATCAAGTTGGAAAAGAACCAGTGGTGGTAAAACCAAAACATGGCTTCATCAGTCAATGAGATCCACAACACTGGGGTTTAAGCCACGTAGGAAGGTACAGACTTCCCGGTTGGGGTCCTCGGGACGGTAAACACCAATGGCTGGAGACAATCGGTGATATGGCTCAAAATCGTTCTCAATGGTGCAGATGCATCCACTCCTTGTGATTTATAATTTACAATGAAACTATATTGTTTTTCGTTATTACTATTCATTTCGTCTCATATCCCTGTCTACTGTCTCTCTTTTATATTTCTCCTACTTTCTTCTCTTGCTTTGTGTGCTACATGGAGTGTGTCTACTTGAACTGCTGCACATCGTTGCAAAGTTCTATGTTAAAAATAGACAGACAGACAGACATTAAGAAGACTGATCCTCTTTTCCTTATAATTTAACTGTTGATTGTAAATGTTATATAATTTATATCATTCGGATTAGCGGTTCAGTATAGGAGCTATATTTTTCCTTTGCGTCCCGAAGGGAACATAGGGCTTCAAGCTTCGAGACACAAAGTTTCAGTAGCGGTCTTGTTCGGTTTATACTGGGTAGAATTGCTAGCCTAGTGCCTATCCTTCCCTCTTAACAGGGCTTAATATCGAGTAAGCAAGGTCTAGAAGTACTTTGTCTGGGGATTGAACGCCAGACGTACCACGTATGCGGCTGGCAAGTATTCAACCACTAAACCACTGATGCACACAGCACATGTAGATCGTCTTATTTCTAAATCTTCAATTACACCAATTTAGATAAGAAATCACGAGTAAGTTAGGTAATCAGGATAGTTAACTAAATGTAGATTATGAGTAGGCATAAATATAAGAAGGTTGGAAATTTGGTTAACTTCACTGAGTTATGAAAAAGAAAGCTTTGTTTAAATGCATCACAATAGGTTGGGACTCATATTTTTGTAGGAACATCTTAAATTGTTACATAATTCAATTCTAACTGCCCATGAAGATGGTCCCATTCGTCTTGCTTTTATATGAACAAGAAAACAAATACTTAAAAAAGATAGTGTTGCGTTACTCCTCGATATCACTAAGTGTGAAAATGTATCGACTTTTCGAAAGTGTACCTGACTAAGTATTTGTCGGCTCATTTATGTGTACATCTTTAGTGAATACCCCATTCAGAGAAAATATGAACAGCATTCCGTGCAAGATTGGGTAATAAGTGGTATTTCTAGAAGTGAATAGGGTTATGAGGCGAAAAATAGCTAATATTTTTACTCACACGGGGAACTTCGAAGAAAGTCAGTAATTTGTTTTTTGAAAACTTGAAGAAAATGGGTTAAAGTGATGAATTAGGTTTCGGATAAAATTAGGAAAAGAGGAATAAGTGGGTGATTTGGTGAAATGTGATAGAACTAAAGAAAAAGGGGATTTTTATTTTGCATTTTACCTACTTATCTCCCACCGCCCATCAGGTCAAAACGCCCATTTTTTCCATGTTTTCCACACTTTGCCTGTATAGATTCTCCAGCTGAGATACTACAGTATTATGGTGTTTATCTTGTATTTTACAAAGTTTATATACGTAACTATATACTATTTAATCCACATATAGACACGTGATTAGCCATCAGATGAATTGTCTTCATGAAGCACAAATTGCAACGGTGGCACAGAGGTAGACTGCTCGCCGACCTCTTAGGTGGTCGGGAGTTCAATCCCACGTAGGCGCACTCCTTCACCTCGCTAGACCAGTAATAAGACTGCTACTCACGTGCTCATGTAGTCGGAGACTTAGATCCAGAACTACGCCAACCCTTCGAAGAATATGTAAAAGAAGTCACAGAGAAACAATGTGACAACATCAAATCTGACCTCCTTAAGAGCCTAAAGCCTTCAGTTAACACCGAACGTCCCTTCCTAAGCAATCCAGAAAAGTATGTATTCAACCTCTCAAACATCACACTATCCACAGCTCAACTAGGGGTGTTATCTCTTGGTCCTAAAAAGGGAAGGTTGGTCTTGGGGCTAGGATCCTCACCCCATAAAAATAAACACCATTGCTACCGAAACTTCAAGCCTTTAGATGGAAGCCCAATGTTCCACTGGAAACGTACAGGAATAAAATAAATAATAAAATAATAAACACACAGTATAAATACCATTTGAAATTCTATTCACTGAGAATTGAATGAAAATCCCAAAGTTATTGGTATTGGCTTTTAGCAACTGAATGCATTGGTGTTATCAGTAATTTAGCTCACTTTTGATTACACTCAGGGGGTATTTTGCACATTTCAAACGAGTTTGAGGTTGTTCTTTAAAATGGCTCTCAAATGAGATTTGGAATAAAATTCGAATTCGAAGAAACTATGGACCATATATACCTGAAAACTACTTCACAATATAATGAATAAGCCATGAAAGACATTGATTTAGTGATATTTGTCACCAAACAAAAGTAGGTCTCCGGTAGATTACTAAAGACCTAACCAAGCTGAAAAGATACTAGGGTGTGGGTCGAAATTCTGCAAGTCAGAATAACTAAGCTCTGAACCAAGACCATTTGTGTGAATATTCAACGTACCCAGTACCTGCCATTCATATTAATACAAACTACACTGGACTGAATTCAATATCTAGTCAGAATTTCTGCTCAAACATACAATGCATCTGCAGTCTTGCAGATTTGGCGCTACATCATAAAATAACTGATCTCTACGTTTCCAACCATTTACTTCCTTTAAATTAGCCTTGAGTTAATGCCCAATAGAGTGAAAAATATTTCAACTCGAATTATTATACGCATTTATGTGAGATAAGTAGTGAGATAAGGGCTATCTATGAAAGCTACAAGAAAGACTTTCAAGCCTTTGTGATTCTATGCTCATGAACTGTTATTTGCCGACTTCGCGTCTAATAGACAATTGAAAAATGTGCAAGATAATAAGAATGTGAAAAAAAAATAATTTTGTGATTTCAAAGACACCCAGATTGTGGATAAATTCTAGGTAGGTATCTTAGATAATTAAAACTACCACTTAAAAATGAATTTTGATAATATGCATGTATCATAATATGAATTATATAAGTTGAACACTAGTCTCTCTCGTTAGAAAATTTAGATTACATAACACTATTCACAGTGGTCATCCCCTCTCATATTTGTGCACACAATAACTTTGTCACATCTATTTTTCTTAATAAGCCTACAGATCACAGATGTTTCTTCCAGTGTATAGAAACACCAATATGAAAAATTGCTAGGCTTTTTATTGTATAGGCGAAGCCTCATGAGTGGTCTTCCTAATTCCTTGCTGACCTTTCGTCTTAATTTATACTGTGTTAAGACTGTTTCAGTAATAATAAAGTAAACTGTAAGGAACACATTTATCCTCATAGTCATATTTGTAAGTAATCCCAACTTGTAATAATATAACTAGTGTGAGTATTATACTTCGGGCTGGATTTTTACAAAAACAGACTTCACTTAAGTTACCATTCAAAGGGCAGAGGACACTGGACAGCTATTTCCTTCTAGTTTGGGACTTTTCGATGCAGCACACTCACAAGCGCAGCCAGATTTTGGCCTGGTGGTTGAATATTCAGTGGGCCTACCCCATCTTCTGAAAGTCTTGGAGTCGATCCCAGTTAGCGTAGTGGGTAAACACTGACAAAGAGTCCAAACAATTGAAAAATATTCGTTTAATGCCCCCTACTTTTCAATTTTTCTTAAAGTTATACCGGAATCCTAAAGAAAGACCGCTTTAAATCAATCACGTCCCCACGAATCAGCACTTGAAATGTTTTTTATATCCGCCTATACGAATCTTATTATAAGCTTTGTTTCATAAAACACATATATTATCGATAAAGAGATGTTTCATAACTCTGTATCACAAATTACAATGTTGTGTTTCTGAATTCCGCTGTCTTCTGAGTTGTTCAAGTGTACTTCTGAAGGTTTTACATAGTATACCCATGAATGTACAAATTAATAAATTCTAAACATTTCTTCGTAAATACACTATTGTATTCATGCACAATGTATAAACAATTCATCCTAGCCTTTCTTTCTAAGCTTTTACATATCTGACTGTGAGAGATTCTTCTCCTATGTATGTTTCAACAAATCAGAGTTTATAACTTATGAATTAGTCAGCAGCCGAGAAAGGATTCCAAAGTAAACTTATGGAACTGTATGCATTGTACTGTGTTACATTCTCAGCTAACATGACCCATTCTTTGTTGAAAAAATATGAAGTCAAGTACATTCACATCATAACCATAGATGTGATTTATGTAATGCTAACAGTTAGAATAGTGAAGATACTAGAAATTTCCCGAAATTATTATTATTACATTATTATTATTTCCTTTAGTTCCTAAAGGAACATAGAGCTTCAGCCATGCGTCTCCATTGCGTTCGGTTTTCTGCTAGAGTTTTCACCTGGCTCCAAGTCTGCCTATACGCTTTCAGTTCTTCTTCACATGATCTCCTCCAGGTCACACTTGACAAACGACAAACCAAAAATAGTTAAACTTTTAAATTTAAGAATAATTCTGAAGATGAAACGAAAAGAAGAGGCCATTTAAATAATTGAAAAAATTAAATGGTCTATTGCATAGTCAATGTTCTCAAAAGTCTACTCATCGTTAAATGGCTGGAGACAACAGACAGGAACTTGTATACTTTGACTGGAGATGTCTGTTACATTCCTAAATGAGGTCAATCGAACTCAGTGGTAACATCTTTGACTACAGAAATGGCTGATGGTGGTTCGAATCTCAGGAGAGACATGAGTTCCTTGAAGATCGCAGATACACCTTGTTTTTGAGTGTGAGAAAACACAAAATTAACGTCTAAGGATTCCTGTCTATTGCAGCCAACTATCTTATAACAACAATTCATAAGGTAACATGATGGCAAGTCACCCAGCATGGTAGCCACATTGCAAAATTGACTGGCAGAATTCATCCTGAACCAAAAGAAGGACTAGAGCTATGACAACAGTTACTACCTATTATCCAATAAAAAAATCTAGTAATCATTAAGATTAACACCAGGAAGTGCTCTAAAGGCTTACAGTCACATTTATCATCACCTAAATTCAATAAGTAAATTATAAGTCTAAAAGTTCATATCGAATGTACACATCACATAAAAACGAAAATGTCAACTGATTTTATCAATTGACATTGTCAAAGGAACAACTGTGTACAGAAAGACAGAATGAATTACTCGTTTTCCGAATACTTCGGAAAGGTATATGACAGGTAAGTTTGTCAGTTGATTAGGGTTCTTGCTGCTTAATCCACACACATACATCCATACACTCATGTACACATAAGTATTTAATGTATCTATAGGATGATAGCAACTAATTCAGGCAATTCGTTTAATTCTATTTATCTCGTAAAGTTTATGACTCCTGTTTTTATGTTTGGATTAGGCTATACTTTTTTACTCGCCAAATGGAGAGATGGCATGATCACTATAGAAAACTTGATGCCAGATAGTTTCAATCTCTCCTGATTGGCTAGACTTGCGACAGTTAGTAACACAGAAACAAACTTCAGTAAAATGCATAATCATCCATGAATTATCCTTTGTAGTATTATGTTCTAGTTATGTACATTTTTATAATTCATGTGTTTTATGAAGTACAATGAAGACTGTACATTAAGGGGTCATAGGCAGTTGACAGGAGTTTCAGGGCCTAGGTTTGGTGTTTATTGACATTCGTCAGCAAAGCGTACCTGTAACCTAGGAAATAAAGTCCTATAGGGTATTTGAATCAACTTCATCCAGTGCTGCGATCACAGAGTTTATTACTGAGGATCGATGCCTAACATTAAACTTTCTGTAGAACTGTAATCGCTAGAAATTAAGAAATATCATGTGCCTAATCCTAAATAATGTTAGTACTAACAGAATTCTATTATCGATGAGAGAAAAAATAAGTTAATTTAAAGATTCACATAGTACTTGAACAAAGCAATAACAGCTAATCGATCAAGAGAAAACTAATCCATTCTGCTTTGTTGGTATCTTATCAAATGCTTACAGAATGGATAATGGAAATAAAATTTTTTCAACACTCTGCAGTCAATTTAGAAATCTTCTCCACTCAATATAAATAGCGAAATTTGGATTTGTTAAGTCGGTCATTCCATCTATATGGGTAGGAAATTTAGTGTGTCTCTAGAAGCATTTACAATAGGCCACTGAAAACTTTTATCGACAGCTCCCTTCACTAGCTCCATAGCGAATATCAAATGGCCAGAAGGAATTAGCAACAATAAACTCTTGGAATGGAGTAAACAAGAACCTACCGCTCAACAAATATGTGGAAGGAAAATGGAGATGGGTCGGTTACGCGGTGAGTGGACCATCGAATGACATCTAGTGGAACGCGCATGGGAAACGACCAGTGGAGTGCTCGAGAGTGATGTGGGAGAGGTCGCGCGAGGAGGAGATCAGAGGCTGTAGGGAACTGTAGGACCAGCTAAAGAGAACCACAGAGAACAGGACAAGTGGAGACGAGCTGTTGAAGTCTTATTTTCCACTTGGAACCCAAGGGAACAATAATAATACAGTAGTATTAATAGAATTGTTTTAGTTCACTAAAAACTTTTTAACAGTGATCAAAAGTAATCATGACATATAGGTAAAATCGTAACGTCAAGCTGATATTAAATTATACATAAAATATCACAAAAGTTGAACGAAAATGGCAGGAATAGTGGCTAAGGAAACAAAGTATCTTTAAAACACTGGGTTGTCTAATTTTCCATTTATCAAAATGTATCTTATTTGCTCTATCGAATGTTGTGTTAATTATGTCTCAATCGCAGTTTGTACTCTCACCTATTTTCAAATACAATTCAATTTAACGCTGTGGATTTCTCTAGGAAAATGGTGAAAAAGCATTGCAGGTTATTAGAGCGTGCTTTGGATAGAACAATATTGTTTCAGTAAAATGATTATTAGCTTACTTGACGATTCTAAACTGGGAGTAAATACTTTGTAATAGAACGTGATGAGAATTCCGTACTGTGTCACAA
Organism: Trichobilharzia szidati; assembly: GCA_944472155.2. Lineage (NCBI taxonomy): Eukaryota > Metazoa > Platyhelminthes > Trematoda > Strigeidida > Schistosomatidae > Trichobilharzia > Trichobilharzia szidati. The sequence continues at coordinate 60,165,274 of OX235271.1, read as the reverse complement.
GAAATGTTGCATAATAAAGTTATTAAAATTATTATGCACAAATTTATGACTCAGTCGGATATTGTGAAAATCTCTTTTCTTTCTTATGCTAATTCACGCGGACCAAAAGTAATTCTTATTCCCAGGAAGATATCTTCACCAACCGACATCTGTCAAAAAAGCCATCGAAAAATAAGGAGTACTGGATAGTTATTTCGTCTAAGTTAGGGACTCTCCAGTACTGCTTATCTGTGACCTCTCTAGAGATCAAACCAAGGATATTTAGGTGATTAGACAAGCCTGTTGACTACTTATCTATCAAGTTAACAGGCTTACCTCATCACCCAGTATCTTCACCACAAAACAGGATGGAACACCTGTTCAGTTTTATTTGGTTTTTAATGATTTTCCAGTTCACACCAAAACCCACTTTATAATCAACCAAATTTCAGCTACATTACCTTAAAAATCTTATTTCTGGTAACGCAGTTTTAGTTAGTCCTCAAAGCAAATTTTTGTAGTTGAAGTACACTAAATTCTATAGACGAAAAACATTATATGATGATACCTGTTTAATAATCATTTTATAACTAAAGATATGTTTTCAATATACTACTCACCAGCCTATGTTGCAAGTAGATTCATGTAGTATTTTAATATATTATCTGATATTCTTTTATACCCTTTATTCTTTAAAAAGGATAAATGCGTAAATAAATTCTCTTTAACTAAAGTCTAGCCTGCAGACTGGTTAAGCATTCCTTACGAAAATGTCTTCATCAGTGACTTTTCTATTTTTGTTCTATTGATAAGCATTTTAGAATAAGTAGAATAACTAATTGAGTAAATAGTTAACTACGTATAATACTGAGTGAAAAAAGTAGGGAGACACCTAACTTCATTGTACTTTACTTTCAATATAGTTTGTAAAGTTATAGAACTGTCCGTGTAACTTAAATTATTCTTAATAATGCAGCAAATTGTGTTTCAGGTTGTAGACAGTGGATAACTAGAACTGATGAGTATTAAAGAAGATTATGCATTTAGAACTGTATTGGAGAATATATATATATATATATGGAGGGCCAGAGCGTTACACCACAAGTCGTCAGATTTCGAAACAGTTCTTAAACAGGCTCTGATACAATTTTTTCTAACGAAAAAGTGCTTGTCTCTAAGCTTAACATTTCAAAGTCAAACTTCTCCTAGGCCACTGATGTGCCTTGCTAAGGCCTTAGCGATCCGGATATAAAATCCTGATTTATGTACACAAAAGAAACTTTCTCACCCCTTTCTACTACCTTGAGTATAGTTCCAAGTTCTACTACTTTGTTATTAATGATCTCTTTGAATTTTTGTATGACTTCTTAGTAACATCATTTTCTTAACAAACCCTTTGTTTACTCTGTCCACCTATTACATAATTTATTTTGGACACGTAACTCCAAGCTCTTTCATTCAAATCCTATTTTTCAGGGTGTCTTTCATATTAAGTAACCCTTCTCAGTACTTACCAGTCTTCACCCCCTTAGTTATAATTTGATTATTCATCACATTTTTAAAACATTTTGATGACATAAGCAATAACCCTAAGTAATTTTTATTTTTATTTGACAATCCTAGTGTACACACACAAACAAAGTAATTATATATAAATGCGACTGTACAGCTAAGTGAATGAATTCGCTGAAAAGAGACTTTTCGCTGAACTTTTTGTTCTTATGTCCTTGATAAATGTGCCAAAACTGAATTATCTAGTATTGGTTTGTAGAGATCTCGTTTGATTGGTTGGACATGACTTGACATCGGTTAGAGAACCATTGGAAAATCTAAAAGTACTATACCACAGTCTCGTCCTAGTTTGTGACTCTTCAGTACTGTGCCGTACTCAGGCAGTGACCTGGGGTTTTGGTGGGAAGCCATGACCAATAGGTTACAGCAGGTTAAAGGTGAGGACAGTTACTCATCAAAGAAATTGCGAAGTGATCGCACTATGTCGTGAATTGGCAGAAGTTAGAATTCATGGACTGGCCATTGGGTTGGGTCCTAGTGCTTTGATGGTCTACGAGATCGCCTGGTAACCAGAAAGTCATGGGTTCGAACTCCATGTGGTGGGTGCGCACTACGGAAGAGTCTCAAACTAGGACGAAACAGCTGTACAGTACCTTCAGGTTTTCCAATTGTTTTCTAACCGAAATCAGCTTATGATGAAACTCTCCAGCCAATCTAAACTGAACTGACTGACAGGAGTGAGAATTCATGGGTTATAGAATTCTCTTCCCAATAACTGAATGGTTGATGAGCTCTTCTGGTAACCTGAATGTTCTGGATTTAGTTCCTGACAAAGAAGTCACATATATGTACTTCTGAGGATTTAGAAACTAAGAGGAAGCAGCTATCCAGTACTCTCTGTATTTTTCAGTGGTTCTGTAACGGATTAAACTTAAATTAATTTGGTGGATGTCTAGTGTTACTTTGTAGTAATGATTCCCAGACTTAGATGACGGTATTCCCTTAGGAATTAATTGGTCACACACAACAGAATATAAGTAGTGTCATATAAATTTAAGAATTATTTATCATAATAGTCTAGACAGACACCAAAGTATTATTCAAATACAGAATAATTTTGTTACAGATATATAAACGGAATTAGACAGAACGAGTAAAAATAAATGTACGTCTCTATGAGTTGAGGATTCAAACAAATGAGGTGTTGAATAAACTGGTGATCATGTAAGCATGCGATTGAAACTGGGCAAGCTAAATGTAAAGCTTACACTGCAAAGAATTGTTTCTATCATAATTATCACTAATAACATCCCTCATCATATTTTTCTTTCATCTCCAGGAAGTGCGTGGCAGTAGGTTCAAAGTTAATGCGTTGGTATATTTTATGACTCAAGGACACAAGTGAATAGTTAGAAACAATGAGAATTAGAGAGAATGTGATTCGTCCCATATTAATTTGCCTATTAGATATATTACACAGTGAAACAGTATTATTTACTGGATGACGAAGTTCCGAACAAAATTTATTGTTCATAATCATATCAATTATAATCACACGACTTCAAAACTTTCGAAGTTTCGAAATACTGAATTAATATAGAATTACATACTACCACAGTGACCAAGTTTTACATAAAGAGTGATTTGGTTCACTGTGTCTAATGGAAATTCAGGTGGCTAAGTGATTCAGGCAAGCCCCTAACAACTACTGTGGTGAGTGCTACTTATAATCAGATATAAGTAGTATATCAGTGAACAAATTCAGAAAATTGTAATTATGTTTATGACAATGGAAAAGCAATCGACGAACAGAACTGTGAGAATAACTTTACAACACCATGGAGAATCCAACAAGCCATCGAATGTAATGATATTCAACCAATTTGCAAGTGATGTGCAAATAAAGATTTAAAGATCAGGTATAGCAAATTTATGTACCTACAATGCGTTCGTCATAGTAAACATTTGCCTTCGAGTCTCATAGGTCTTTCCTTAATTACACTATATTAATGTAAAACAATATAGAAAGCATGAAAGGAAGAAAGAAGAAGGGGAATACGAAGAACACGTTCAGATGGAGACGTAAATGTAAAGTGTATGCATTTTTCCACCAATCTACATGATTTGCTAAGTAAACAGTTCCATAGTTTGGTTTGTAAGGATTAGTTATGTTTTAAGAGTTGATCACGGACTGATATCAGTTAGAGAACCATTCATAACCAGGGAGTACTGGACAGCTGCTGTTTCATCCTAGTTTGGGAATCATCGGCAGTACGCACACACTGGAATTTGAACGCAGGGCCTTCCGGTACAAGGCAAGCTCGTACATCATTCAGCCACTGGGACCCGATTCAATGGCTCATGAATTCTAGCTTCTATCAATTCGTGATTTAGCGCGACCCCAACCATTGTCGTTGGTGGGACATCCATCCACACACACTTAACATCTAATTGGACCTCACTGGTCACGACTTCTCACTACACCTCCAGGAAACTCCATCTTGTCCCACCAACGACAATGGTTGGGGTCGCGCTAAATCACGAATTGATAGAAGCTAGAATTCATGAGCCATTGAATCGGGTCCCAGTGGTTGAAAGGTATACGAGCTTGCCTTGTAACCGGAAGGTCCTGGGTTCGAATCCCAGTGGGTGCGTACTGCCGATGATTCCCAAACTAGGATGAAACAGCAGCTGTCCAGTACTCCCTGGTTTTCAATGGTTCTCTAACTGATATCAGTCCGTGATCAACTCGTAAAACATAACTAATCCTTACAAACCAAATTATAGAAGATTATTCTGATGCTCGCTAGTGACTTGCTACAGGTTGGAGTTTCCTGCAGTTCTAGTGAGAAGTCGTGACCAGTGAGGTCCAACTAGATGTTAAGTGTGTGTGGATGGATGTCCCACCAACGACAATGGTTGGGGTCGCGCTAAATCACGAATTGGTAGAAGTTAGAATTCATGAGCCATTGAATCGGGTCCCAGTGGCTAAACAGTTCTGTCACCCAATACTGCTGCATTCCGGCTTCACAGTATTGCTACTATTACTGCTATCAATAATAATGACAGTTATGCTACAGTGATTTATTGATTGTGATGAAAGGTCATGGCGTACAATTCTGTAAAAAACTAAAGTGTTCAGGAATCACAAAGAAGAAAGAATAAGGAAAAATAAGAAGTGAAGGTAAAATAAAGTGAACAAATATAAATTTAAATATTCCCATAGTGGTAATTAATGAATAAGATTTAGGCAAATACTAATTTTTGGTAAATTCTCATTAGGTTATGCGTTTACATAATGAAAAATTTGTCACAGACAGTGATCCTTATGTTAATAAAGCAGGATATAATGAGTTCATCAAATTTCGGTAGAACTCGTCAGCTGAATACTCTATATACACGGGTGTACATACTTTTGCAAGTACATTATGAGATTTAAGACTAATAAGTAAACAAACTACGTTGAATTAGTCTTGCAGAAAGACAGGTGTGAATTTAAATATGACCTGAAAAACATTTGCACCTGCCTTACTGCAGGACTAATTCAATGTTGTTTGTTTACTTATCAGTCTTATATCTCCGAATGTAATCGCAAAAGTATATACACCCGTGTATGTAGAGTATTCAGCTGACGAGTTCTACCAAAATTTGATGAATTCATTAAATCCTGCTTTATTAACCTTATTGCTTGTTTTAAATTCTTATCGGGAAAAAAATGTTTTCAATAATCTTTATGGATGTCACTTCCATGGTAACTAAATTCCCTTTATTAGAGACCATCGAATGCAACTATGAATCTCTTATAGAAAATTATATGGACTCAGGTATACCACCATAAACACTACGGAAGCTGCTACCCTCATTGTATGATGAACATGCAGTTTCAGCTTAACAACGAATTCTACTGTCAGGTGGAGGCTATAGCAATGGATTCCCCTCTGGGTCCTCTCTTAACCGATATGTTTGTGGCAAAATTAAACAATCGTTCACTTAAGAATGTAATCAATGAACCCTCGTTCCACTGTAGATATATGGACGATACTTTTATCTTGTATAATAATAAAGTCAACACCTAGGTCCTTCTCAAAACGTTCAATATGGCTCACCCACAAACTGAGTTCACATATGAAACAAAGAAAAACAACACCTTATCATTTCTTCATATTTTGCTTACGAGAAGGCAAGGTGGCAATATAAAGCGGGATATTTTCCGAAGAAGTCATGAGTTGTGGCCAAAACACCCATTTTTTCTCTAGCATGTGAGAAAAATCTCACCAGTACGCTAATGTTTTATGCTAGAAAAATCTGCACAACCGACACCCTGGACAATGAAATAAGGTAAATAGAAAACTTATTAAATGAGAACGGATAATCAGAAACATTTGTTAAAGACTGCATGAGAACAGATAGAAAGAGATGCATGCAAACGGTGAAGAATATATATATATATGACTTTGCCGTTTAAAGGAGACACAGCTACTGAATTACTAACATTGAAACTCTGAAAAATAATAGCTGAAACATTCTTTGCAGTAACGCTGTACTTAAAATTCTTCACTCGTCGCATAATACCAATGCAGGTGAAGGATAAGCTACCTAATCCAGCCACTTTAGTGTTTCCTTTATAAATCTAACCATTCATGCGGGGACATTTATATAGGTAGAACGACCTGGCAAGCCCACCGTCATGTTCTGCAGCTTTGTCCAACGTGGTTAGGTGGAGTCGTGAAGTAAATCAGAAGTTCCATACTGGCACACTTCGTGGATACAGAGTACAAGATTGACAGAAACCCAGATTTTAGAGTTCTATGCAAGGCGCAACCTCATTTCCCTAGGTTGGTACGTCTTCGGTTGCAAACTTAGCTGAGTCAGTTGCCATAAAGATTTTTCAGCCCAATCTCTGTGTTCAGAAATAGTTTATTAAATCTCTTTCCCTCCCTCGGCCTTCACCCCCGACACATAATAGTTGCCATTCATGGTGACATTGGATAACTATAAATACTGTCTTTTTATTTTTATTTGTATTGCCAACTGTGTAGTCAAAAACATGCTGTGCTGTATTTTTACACTTTAATCTTGGTCTAACAATTTATTATTATATTATATAACCGCTATGGGACAATAGTTACTTTCCCCTATACCTCTACTAGTTTATATATTCTACCTATACACTCACCATTGCCTAGATTATATAAAAACTTGAATGAATTTATCCTGGTTATCATCGTTATTACGGTCACTTCAATTAATTCACATGTGTGAACTCAGATTCTATATTTTATTAGCCCCACCATTCCAAAGCCAGTTACAAAGATTTCATTATGTTTTAAATTTAGAGCCTAGTAAGAATTTACCAAAAATACGTATTTGCTTAAATCTGGTTCTATAAATATAAATTACGTCACAAATTAGTTGAATTTACCTCTTTTGATCAATGAGACTGGGTGTTAACTCAAAAGACATATAAATCCAACATTAAATATACTGTTGCATGCTTAACAAAGTTTTGTCAGTTATCAAATGTTTTTTTCCTTACAACATGAAACGAAATAGAACCAGCAATAAATAACTTTCATCGTAGAATAAGACCAATTTATTCTGACGCTGAAACTCACTTATTCCGGACCGATTTTTCGTCTATCAAGTTGTAAGCCATATCTACTGGGTGAACGGGTAATAACTGGTAATTTGTTTAGGCTGAGGTAGTTAGAGTGGGACGCGGACCTAGAAACTATTTGCTTAAAGTTTAGTGCTTACGGCAATCAGTTATATCACTAGTTTATACTGATACGTTTTGTCGGAAATATTTATCTTCGGATTACGCTCATTCAAGATGTGTCGACAACCTGTAGAGTTTCTAACTGTGGATATTGTGTGTTTCGAAAGCTATCCGAATACCATCATCATATTTAGCAGGTAGAAATGAAGACGGTAAAATTTATTGAAACATTAGTATCTTCTTCCTACAGATAATGAGACATTTTTTATACAAACTTTCAGAATTTGGATCATTACAACTGAGGTGAACTTAACTGAGTACGCTCCTGATGAACCCGGCTCTTAAAGAGCAAAATGACTGTCCACTGTTTAGATCCATTCTCTGTGATTAGCAAGCACAGATGGTTGATGCGAATGGCACTCAACTAGTCACCTCATTCAGTCAGTAGCATATAGTATCATAATTACCATTCATGACTCCACGTAGGTCACATATTGTTACCTGGATAATATCGGTTTCCAAGGCAAAAGTTTATTCTAGAAATTGAGAATCAGATTCGATTTGTCATTTTGTCTTAATGATTTAGTGTAACTGTTTTCTTTCGGCGGTGGTTATTTTTTCACCAGTCAAAAGTGAATGCAAAAAACTACCGAATACGGAGAAGAGTTCAGAATTTTGGTTCCATTTATTTTCCGGCACTTTTATCCTGCACTTTTCTCGTTCAGAATATTCCTACCAACTTTCATTGATCTGAAACAGTAATACGATTCTAAATTCATTTATCTTTTTTCTCCTGTTTTGTTTAAAAATTCTACAATGCTTCATAAAATCTGCTAATTTTAAGAATATAATACAACATGTTCTAGTCATTCACTAATCTGTCCCACCAACATAATTACAATACATTCTGCTAACTTTCAAATTCCTCACAGTTTGAAATTAGCTGAACACAGCAACACATCTAATTAATTACCTTACGTAATATCTTCCTATTTATCGATATTAAATGTCACATTTGTATTCTGATTTAGTATATAAATAAATCCTTTTTTTATTTGGCCTAATTATTACCGCCTATTACAGCCAGTTATGTCAAACTAAAAATATTCTACTAATGAAGAAAATGTCCACCTCTACTGTTTTTGAATGTTGTGTATGCACTATTTTTTGTATCTTATAAATTCTTGCCTATCAGATGTCTTTTGCAGAAATTCCAATCAATTCAGGTATTTGGCATTTTACCTATAGCCTCATCAGTAGTGTTGTACTACTGAAAAAAAGTAATAACTTTTAAAGCGATTTGTCATTTTTTACACTAGTTTGTTAATTGAAAAACACTAATTGAATTATAGTTTTTGAAACCACATGATTTCTTTGAATTTCTCCTATTGTTATAGGGTGGTTTGTGTGCTGTTGTCACAACAGTATGACAATCGTCAGCTGACAGATAACTTCCTTAAAATTTATTATTACTGAAGCCATTAAATCATCTTTTTCTTTTGATGTATAACAATGTATTACATGGGAAAGGGACATTATTAGGAGAAAACACTTTTAACAGGTGTGGTGTTATTGATGTTGAAAGTACATTTGACAATTCTTTGTTTTCTTCAATAATTTATCTAACTTCGTATACGTTTTCACTCATTTTTGTTAGTCCACGAATCAGCTGGTACATTTGTTACTACCTTTTAGAACAATGTAAGGCACAAAACATTTAAAAGTGATTCGGTGACATAAAGTTTATACTGTAATGTGCTCAAGTTCGTAAACTTTATTTTAATTCAGGAATTTATTGAAAGACTTAGTGTCTGACGTCAGCTAGGCGCTTTAAACAAACATATTCTCAGAACGCCACAATAAAATCCGCTATAAAGTCCATTATATTTGAAAAAATGTCAAAACGTTGTACGTTTCTAGAAGTAGAAACTTGTTAGGCAGCAATAATCATATTGTACATTTGTTGTGGTCATCCTTTTTCCTTAATTGATGTGCTTTTTTTAAACTAGGGTCATCCTAACATAAAATACTCAAGGTAGCCGTAGCGAAAATACAAAATGAAATCTTCACTCGGTATTTACCTCTCCAATACCTTATTTAAGTTAGTTAAATAGAGTGAGTGCTTCGAATTTCACTTATTATTCAGCTTAACGTTAATACGATCGTATTTGGCCTATTAGTTATGTTTAGAATTTTTTTATCGCTCTTTTAAGAATCAAGTGGAGCATATGGCTTCAAGCTCCAACGTTTCTCTGCCAGAGATACCTTCGTAAGGAATGGGGTTGCTAGCTTCCCGCCAAACTTTCCTTACTTCCTAAGCCTACTACCGGCTTATAAAATAGATGAGGATGACGATTGCTTACAGTAAACCACAGACGCGCCATTCTTAGATTTATTCACATCAGACTAGTAGTCACACTAAATACAACTTTAGCTACAAAACTTGGTTATTCATATTGATTTTTACTCTTTGTTCAATGACCTGTGTTATAGTTTATTCTGTTTACAGTCAATGACTCTGTAGACTAAGCGAAATTACCTGGAACTTAAGGGTGAACAGGCACTGCCTGAAATCAACATGTATTTGGTTTATGAGAGCCCACCAACCTGAAATATATACAGACTACTGCTTCTTATTGATAGTCTACCAAAATTTGGAAAACAATATCCCCGAAGGCCTTAATTCATTTTACAAAAGGATGAAAGGCAAAATATACCTGCACACTTCAAGCTATATGACAAACCGTTTTTGTAGTATTTTTGTGGAAACGTTTGTATAACACTGTAACATTTTGATATAAAACAGAATACAAAGTTTATTATACTTGCTTTATAGACCGTCAGTTTATTTACACGATAGCTACTTTACTAATTAAAGTCATTTCAGAATTTGCAATAATATCCGTTTTGAACGTTTATGTTGAGAATGCATTGATTCCATGCACGAGATTTTCAGGATTAATGCACATGAATAACTTCACTTCGTAACACTCACTGAAAATTCATTTCCAACAGACTACAGACTTCCATAAACCAGGTGTCTTTACCCGAAACTGTAAGTCAGATGGTCGGGCAGAAAGGATAACCAGCAAGTAACTCAGCAGTACACAATACCAACCAGGAACCTACTGTCCAATAAATATACAGAAAGAATATAGGATAGACACTGAAGATACCTTCAGACAACATCAGGCACTCAAGTAGAACTCGGACGGTTGGCGGTGACATGAAGAAAATCATGTGAACAAGAGATGAAGGCTTGTAAACAATCGTGAGTTTATGTGACAGTGATGGCATAGAACTGAGTACAACGGAGGTGTGCAGCGCAAGCCCTCTGTTGAACATATTTAAGCAGTGCATAATTAGAACTAGGCAGTCAGTCATCCCTACCCCTAATATGGTTCTTAAAAGTTCCTAAGCCAACAATTATTCATAATTAACAATAATAACTTAACAGAATAAACGGAATTCTTCATAAGAAATTGTATCACATAGGCAACATAAATCAACTTAGATAAACAAACTAGAGAACAGAAACCTTTGATGTTTTCAAGCTTCCGTTTAATACGGATGACTGAATAAGTCATTAAATCTACTTATGTAAACCTTATAATCAAAAATATGAATGCCTTCTAAACTGACAAACAATTTTTAATTCTTTTTTTACCAAATGAATCAGATAACAGTAAGCAAATCGACGATAAATGTTGTGTTTATTTCTGTTTTGAGAAAAAAAAGAGATTTATTATAAAACTTATAAGAAGAGGGAGAAATGTCCTTATTCCCTTTTGTATCTCTTTTATTTTTTCACTTTTCAATCTCTTACTTTTTTTAAGTCTAATATTATGTAAAGAAAACAGAGTTTAGTCAAAGCAAACTATGTACATCTAAAATATTTTTCATTAAAAATTAATTTATGTTTATCATTTTGTTACATAAAAATAAAATTAACTCGGCCATATCTTTGTTGCTTGGATAGAGTTTTTACAAGTTGTTTACAAACTATTTTGGCTAACTTCGTAGCTTTTTGACCGTTTCCAATAATATTTGACAGGTTTGATTCCACCAAAATTGAAGGAAACAAAACACAGTGTGTGTTCGAAGTTAAGGGTTTTCATCTATCACGTCACTGGAACGAATTTGATTTCTGAGAAAGACTGATTAGTATTTATCGGTTGGCTGACCGGTTTGCTTTAACACGGTATCCTGATTTCTTTTTTTGGCTCACATTAATTTAACCTTACGAAAAGCGATACAAGGGGCAGAAGAAAATTACCTCTGAGTTTCAAACGAGACCATCGAATATGGTGATTATTTGTGACACAAGTGATACTTGACACTTTGATTTTCCTCAAATAAGACGTTGAGTAAACGAAAGTTTGGAAATAACAATAAGTGATTTTTACTTTGTTGTTGGCAGGAATACGCCAGAACACTGGGAAGATTCTAGAAGATCTGGATATCGTGGATACTTTATATTTAATGTCACACAAGCTTGAGGACTTACAGCTGAAAACCAGCAGACTGACGGAAGAGGCTGGCATCGAAGACAAGAATTCAAGTGAAGATAGAGAAGATGGAAGCGATGAATATACGCAAGCACCAACAAGAACAACCAGCACGATTCACTATCAATGGAAGAAATGTGAGAGAGGCTACTTCCTTCATTTTCTAAGAAGCGTTGTTTCAACCAAAGAGGGGATGGATGAAGATGTCAAAGTTGGAATCGGAAAGTCAAGAAACACCTTCATCAATCTGACGTCCACTTGGAAATGTCGTGCACTCAGCATAGAGGACAAGATTGGGATTTTCAACACAAATGTTAAGTCAGTCACTCCTTCTACATGGGTCAAAGTTTGAAACATCACGAAAACCATTTCCAACAGGCTGCAGACTTTTGTCAACAGCTGTCTCGCTGACTCCATATTGGAGATCTAATGGCGGGCGAGAAAGAATCGGCAACAAGAGGCCATAGGTACAAACTAACCAAGAACATATCACTCAGTAAATATGTAGGAGGAAATGGGGATGGTTTGAGCACACTCTGAGGAGACCACCGAGTGACACCGCGTGCCAGATCATTATTTGAACGGAACCCAAATGGGAAATGACAAGCTGAGAGTTGGTCAGAGGGTGACATGGAGGAGGAGGAGGTGACAGATTATGGGCAATCGTGAGCCCAGATAAGAAGCATAGCAGAGAAAACAAAAAAAAGGAGATGTGCTGATGAAGCCTTATGTTTCACTCGGAACCCAAGGGAATAATAATAATATGATCATATTTTGTGCTGTTCTCCAGGTATATAATGAAAAAAAACTTCTGACATAAGGTGAAACGACTAGTGAATGAAAAGCTCCCACAGGATTATCATGACACTTATAAGCTATGAAGTTATTTACAGTTATGCATTGATAATCTGTTGAGAAATACTACAAATATATGGAAATAATCTCTTTTATGTTACAGAAATTATACTGGCTTTTAGGCCTATAGAAACACTTCTTCAGGAGACTTAGGAAGCAGTATATGGCACGTGCGGTCTTCTGAAAGAATAGTAAGTAGTGAAGCGAAGGATTAAAGTCGGAGCTCAGAAATGAAAGACCCTCATGAAATAGTATTGGAAGGGCGTAACACCGAGAAGAAAACATAACACGAAGACCCTGTATACATGGAGATTTCAACGTAAGGTTTCTGAATTTCAAATCACTTCTTTCCGAAGTAAGTTTGAAACTGGCAATCAATGTGAAAAAAGGAGTATTCACTAGATTCATCAATTTCGGTAGAACTCGTCAACTGAATACTCTTCAAACAAGGTTGCTTATACAACTTTTTAAGGTTTAACACATTCAAAGACATGGAGATTATTGCAGCAACCAAGCTTTATTTTGAACAAATATACAATCTATATGTTTTGTGAGTGATAATCTGTTAACGTCATCATTGAGTGAATAATATTCTTCAAAGCACATACTGACAAATAGACTGGCGTTATTTTGATAGAACTATTACAATTGTTCCACAATACATTACTGATATTATTCTAATTTACCTTTACTGGCTATTGTATGCCTAAATTAATGGATTCATAATTGTAGAGCCTGAAGAAAAATTTATTGAAAACAGTTTGTTCTGAACAATTATAAACATGCCGGGAAACATCGCAAAAAAAACAAATAAATTCAACGTATGTAAACTATACAGGACTAAATTACAAGATTAAACATGTCTGATCTAAACTCATAAGGTGGTCTGCTCACCAATATTAATACTCAGCTATGATTTTTCGATTTGCGCATATCCTAAGCAAATTAACAGTCTGTCGGATGAAATAATGGTAATAGTGAAAAATACATTGTGAAGAGAAGGAGGAAGGGAAGGAAAGTTGTAAAAGTAAAATTAAAGTATGCTACCAAGACTGATTTAAGCTAACTACTGTCTCCTTTCGTATACTTATTATTAATATTACTATTAATAACTATAAAGCTTGTACTCATCGTCATCGTACGATAACAACCCAAGAAATGTCGTGTTATTCAGCTCCTTGGGATGTCATCATGAGTACTAAAAAGCAATCTGTGGCAGTATTCAGCGACGCGAGTCGAAAAACATCTTTCTGTATGCCCAATGTATTTACTTGCACAAACACATATCTAGATGTTTATAATTGTATTAATTCTACCACAATAAATCCAATTTATTTCGAGTTTGACCGAGAATTGATATCAGTTAGAAAACCATTGTAAACCAGTGAGTACTGGATGGCTGTTTCACCCTAGTCTGGTAATCATCGGCAGTACCTATCCACTGGGGTTCGAGCCCAGGAACCTTCCGGTTACAAGCCAAGCTCGTATACCATTCAGCCACTGGGACCCGATTCAATGGCTCATGAATTCTAACTTCTACCAATTCGTTCTAGTGATAAGTCGTGACCACCAGTAAAGTACATCCAGTCAAGTGTGAGGATGGATTTCCTGCCGATGACATTATTTAATCATCATCAGTCCCTTGACTTTCGTCGTGGGGGTGCTATGACAGTTCGCGCTATCAGTCTTCGCCATTCTTCTCGGTTTAATGCTATTTTCTGTAGCGTATCCAAAGGCATTTCAGTCCACTCTTTTATGTTGTCAAGCCAGCTCTTATTCGGTCGACCTCTCTTTCGTGCTCCTCCTACTGTGCCTTGTAGAATCGTTTTGGACAATGTGTCATGTCTTACCGTATGGCCGAACCATTGTAGTTTCCGTTTCTTTACGATTGAAAGGAGTGGTTCCTGTTTTCCTGCCAGTCTATGGACCTGGTGTAAGACATATTCATTAGTTTTCCTTTCAAGGTAACTTATTCCTAGGATCCTTCTATAGCTTTTGTTTTCGAAGGCTTGTATTCTTCTTTCTGTCTCTGCATTCAGGGTCCAGCTCTCACATCCATATAGGAATACAGAGAGGACCAGTGACGAGTAGAGTTTCATTTTTGCTGAGACGCTGATGTTGCTCTTCCATATTTTCCCTAACTTGGACATGGTGGCAGAGGCTAGGTTTAGTCGAATTTTTATTTCCTTAGTGGACCTTCCATCTTTTGTTAGGGTAGACCCAAGGTATTTGAAAGCTTCAGCCTCTTCTAATACATGTCCATCAAGTCTGATACATCTATCTGAGTTGTTTCCTCCGTTAATGAGTATTTTGCTTTTTTCTGTGCTGATTTCCATGCCCACAGATTTGGTTGCAACATCAAGTCTTGAGGTGAGGTCCTGAACTTGATCAATGTTTTCTTCAATGAGGGCTATATCATCAGCAAATCTGAGGTTGGAAATTGGTCTTCCGTTTATGCTAAGTGTCGGTGTAAAGTCATGTAGGGTTTGTGTCATAATATGTTCGAGGAATAAATTAAAGAGGACTGGTGAGAGAATGCACCCTTGGCGTACTCCTATAGTTGTTCTGAAGAACTCGCCAGTTTGATTATTTAGAGATACTGCACTACTAGATTTGTTATATAAAGACTTAATAACCTCAATTATGTTTTTATCTATATTGTAGTTATTCATGACTTGCCATAAGCCTTCGTGCCACACACGGTCAAAGGCCTTCTTAAAATCGATAAAGTTGTGTACTAGCATTTTTTGGTGTTGTAGACATTTTTCGTTTAGTACCCTTATGTTAAAAATTTGTTCAGCAGTGCTTCTGCCCGGCCTGAATCCGGCCTGTTCTTCTGAGAGTATTTCCTCTACTTTCTTTTTGAGTCTGTTCAATATTACTTTCAGCATGACTTTACTTGGGTGGCTGATTAAA
This sequence comes from Trichobilharzia szidati, assembly GCA_944472155.2. Lineage (NCBI taxonomy): Eukaryota > Metazoa > Platyhelminthes > Trematoda > Strigeidida > Schistosomatidae > Trichobilharzia > Trichobilharzia szidati. The sequence continues at coordinate 60,149,785 of OX235271.1, read as the reverse complement.
CTTATTGTTCTGTAGTTCTCGCACTGCTTTGCGTCCCCTTTCTTAAATATTGGAATGATTAGTGACTGAGTCCATTCTGTAGGCCATTCTTTTTCTTGCCAGATTTTTTGACAGGCTGCTTTCAGCCATTTAACTGTTTGTGGTCCACCATGTTTAATTAGTTCTGCCGGTATGTTGTCAATTCCTGGTGATTTATCTCCCTTAAGTGATTTTATTGCTTCCTCTACTTCTGACTCTAGTATGGGTGAATCACCGATCTCCCTATTGTCCCAGCATGAATTGTTTATTAGGCTATAATTAGGGCTTATTTTATGATTGTAGAGTCCCTTACAGTATTCTGTCCACCTTCTAAGGATATCTGCTTCTTCGGTTAAGAGGGTGCCTTTACCATCCTCAATTACGGTTGCTCTATTCAGTTTCGTATTGGTCAGCTTACTCAGTGTTTCGAATGCTTTTTTATTGTTGCCTCCCCTTAAGCTATTATCGATGGTATTACATTGCTCAGTAATCCAGCCCTCTTTTGCTCTCTTCATTTTGGAGCGTACTTCTTTGTCTACTGTTCTATACTCTTCCCTGTACTGGGAATTAAGTCCTTTCTTCTTTTTTAGTTCTCTTCTTGTATCACACAGGTTTAAAATATCGTCTGTGACCCATGGTTTGATTTTCTTTCTTTTGTTACCCAGAACTTCTGTTGCTGATTCATGCAGCACTGTTTTAATGGTTTCAGTGAGTGAATCGATATTGTCGTGAATCAAGGTAAGTGCAGCGAACTTGCCCCCTACATTTGCCTTAAACGTTTCTGCTATGTTTGGGTCCCTAAGTTTCTCTAGGTCATATCTGATTCGAGGGCTTATTTGTCTGCGGTTCTGTTTTAGTTTTAATGGTCGCGCTAAATGCAAAATTATGTCACCGAATACCACCGTATTTGTTTTGCTGTTATAGAATTACTCACTCAGCAGTAGCAATAAAGCTATGAAACTGAAGTGATTCATTTAATTCAGCTTGTCTTAATTTAAATCCATCCAAAAGTGTACATCCTGATGGTTTGTCGAATGTTTTACTCGCAGCATATGCGCATGTTTTGTGTAATTCTCCTATACACATTTTCAACAAATCATTTTACCAGAATACAATAGTTGTTGCACGGATGTAAATTAAACCTGTAAAAAATCTTTATCTTCTGGACCAGTTAAAACTCTCCACATATCAGACTATTAATTTTACTTGTCGTATTAGCTTCTCTTCTGATCTTTCTTGTTCGTCTTTTGTCTTTTTCAAGTATTGGTTTGTAGGGATTTGGTTGATTGGTTACAGGATTTCATCATGAGCTGACATCAAATAGAGAACCATTGGAAAAACTGGGAGTACTGGACAGCTGTTTCGTCCTAGTTTGGGACTCTTCGCAGTACTAACCCAAACTGCGGCGTTCGAACCCAGGATCTTCTGATTACAAGGCGAGCTCGTAGACAATTAAGCCACTGGGGCCCAATCCAATGGCGTATGGATTCTAACTTCTGCCAATTCACGATATAACGCGACCGCTAGCCAATGTCTTCGGCGTGTATTTGTCCTCACACCCGACCTGCTGCACCCTACTGGTCACGACTTCCCACTGGAACCCCAGGTAACTACCTACCTGTCCTTAAAAATATTTTGTCGAACCTACGATACAAGGAAACTAAAACTTTGTTCAGTCACTTCTCCTCCTTATTCCTCCTTGGAGTTATGAAAAGAGACTACATCATTGTGAGTGGTAGTTTGCGGGATGTACACTACGTTAGCGGTGTTCCACTGACCCACCTAACTGATTCTGTTATTGCCAGACATTTGAATTTGTGCAAGTAGCTGGGTAAGAATCTTCCAACCGATAGTGGACACATTTTATTCAAATCTTTCAGCTTCTGTGCCTTTATAAATCTTCTACGAGAAATTAATGTTAGGGCAGAACTACAACATCTATTAGGTAATTATTTAGTTAACAGTGAACGGTTCAGCAGACTAATCCATTAATTTGTAGGTTTTTGGGTCAAGGATATGCAGGTCTGAAGGATGAAAAGCTAGTCAGAAGATATGTCCAGTGCGCGTTGTTGTTTGATTACTGTAACGAAATCTACGCTGAAATTAATTCCAGTCCTCACAAAATCCAAACATCTGGAGTGTTTATTTCTTGCAACTACTCAGCTATTATTATCTAAATTATTGCTGCTATTAACTTTTTCTACGTCTCGTTTTTATCTCTAGAGATTATATTTGCATAAAAATCAAATTAGTTGCTACATCAAATTGCTGAAAATCTCACCTTGAGTAAAAAGCCTTTCTGCTCATTTTTATTATTCTCATCATTATAACTTATCATAGCTAGACCTGTTTATGTGAATTAGTTGCAAATGGTACCTTTGTTGATGTCTGTGAAACGTTAGTAGATTGGTGGAATAGATAAACTTATCATAAGTGTATTTATTATGGTAAATAGAATTTCAATAACTGACTCCCATCTACACAATTTTCTTTCGTTTCTCTATTCTTTAGAATGTCTACTTAAATGTGTTAAGAATGATTTTGGATCCCAAGACCGATGATTTTCCATGACTTTCTCCCTTGAACAGAACATTCAGATTTTCATTTTGTCAGGATTTTCTCCATTTTAAGATATATTTCATTAAAAAAGACGGTTGCAAAGAAGAAAAATTTTCTTTTCAACGAAGTCATCAACTAGGCTATACATTCGTGTACTTATATTAAATGTGTGAGAAAGTTCCAGAATTATTTCTGGTCAGATGTTAGATTAATAAAAATACTAAGTGTAATAATAAGGGAGATCGGGTAGAAAAGACAAAATAGGATTATAATTACTGGAAAACTCTTCAGTTTGAATAATTACAGGTTAAGGACGTAGTATTAACGAAATGGGTAGGAGGTTCGGACATATAAAGATAATCTGACCTCTGACCGGAAATAATTCTGCAATTTTCTCACACATTTAATATAAATATTCTAATATACAGCCTAGTTGATGACTCCGTCGAAAAGAAAATTTTCTTCGCTGCAACCGTCTTTTTAATAATTCCTATGATCCAGTGTATATATTTCGTTGTAAACACTGATACCAGTTAGAGAAACCAATTAGAAATTATGAGGCTACCAAACAGGTAAGGAATGCTCGGCTGTTTATAAGGAGTGGTTTACTGAAAGATTTCGCTTCATGACGAAGTACAGATTATTACCATAAAAGTTATTATTATTCGCTTTACCTAATAAGATAGTCTTCGTTTATTAAATTTCTTTTAAATGTAAAATCTCTTTAATTACGTCCTTTATTACCAATAAATTCTAATGGTACTAATAGTTATGTTGTTTCTGCTAGGCCTTGTTAGATTTCAGAAAAAAAATATACTAGATTTGCCGACCGTCTTTTATGTAATTAAATCTAAGTATTTGAAAAAAAAATATACGGGAAAATTTCCTGTCTAGTATCTTAAAACTAGAGATTGTAGGATGAATTTTACATACATATTGCTTTAATAATGTTGACGCAGGCAGTTTAGTTTCTTTCCTAAACCTTCATTAAATCTCTGTTAGGGAAAAAACGACAAAAAACATATAATCATCTGGATGTTAACAAATAAACCTTTATTTGACTAGACAAACTGAATCCTAACAAAGTCTGTGTTTTTTCTTCATTGAAAAAATTAAATATCTCAGAGAATCTAATACTTTTGATTTGATCACGTGACTATCCTAGCTATCAAGTAGTGGCTTGCAGGGATTTGATTCGTTACAGGTTTTATCTAGTCAGAATTCGTAACAAGGAGATCCACTAAGTCTGGTAAAAGAACAGTTACTCGCCTATGACATTATCTGGTGGTCGTGCTACATATACTACGAGGCGAAGGAAGTTTGAATTTACGGGTCATGGAATCGGGTGTCACTGGCTGAGTGGTCCATGAGCTTACGTTGTAACTGGAAGGTCCTGGGTTCTAACCCTGGCGGTGGGTGTGTACTGATGAAGAGTCACAAACTAGGACAAAACGGTAGCTCAGTACTCCCAGGTTTTCCAGTGGTTATGTAAATGGTGTTAGTTCGTGACCAAACTTGTATCCTAGCTAAATTAGTATGCTTTTTCCACAAATTAACAATATTGTTTTCGAAAGAGCCTCTTCAGAAAGGTAGTTGCCTTAAATACTTTTCTCATTTCATGGAAAATTCTTTTTAGGACATAGAGAAGATCAGAACAAGAGATTCAGAGAAAAGATTCTCTTCAACCACTGGGTACCCAATGATCAAAAACGAATCCTGATCCTATCAGTTGACACCTACATTCAGCACATATGTGTTCCTGATGTTGCCGAGGAAAATGTTACTCTTATAAGGGAAATTCTGGTGAAAAATGAATTTCTGTCACGTTTTAGTGACAAGAACATACAGTTACAATATATGAAGTATGAGTTGACGTCTGTACCCAGGCTTATGCATCTTTAATTCAAAGGTAAACTATCTACCGTCATTCTTAAGAGAAGGATCTCACAGTCCGTAGTAAGGACATTCGCAGCAGTATAATAATTAATAATAATGATAAAAGCTTTATTCTGTGCAGCAAGTTTGTACAATATGCACAAAATTCAGCGTAGCTTATTGCATAATATTTTCTCTTCATTCAGGGGTTTTAAGTAAAACAACGTCTCCAGTAAACCATGCAACATAATGATGTTCGATCGGAGGAGTAAATTATCCTTTATGTTATTTTTCTCCGGTCACCGAGAAATGCGCAACATTAGGTTGCAAACCAATTAAAAATATGCTTGAGTATTTTTTGGCAAACCATGAACATAAGTGAATGATTATAACAACAAGAAATAAGGAAAATAAGATGCATTGTCTTGGAAGGAAATTCAGGTAGCTCAGAGATTCAAGCAGACCACCTTTTTTGGTCATAACAGAGTTTTGTAGTTGACCAATGCTGTTCAATAATATGAAGGAAAAGATGCCACAGTTGACTGATTCTGTATGCGCTTATTGATTCACATGCTACTGAGAAGCTGTGCATGTCGGTCTTTCAACGTGAGTTTTATCCAAAACAGTACAAGAACACCATCCTGTGTAATTATGAATAGGTGAAAGTGAGACTATAATAAGTGCAACAATTGAACATATGGTCGATACAGGTCACCGAACTTCTACAATCTCCTTCTTTAAAATTATCTACGAGACGAAAATAACCCGCTCAAATAGCTACGTGCTTAACTCGTCTTTGTTTCCGACGCTTTGGCCATCGAAACAAGAAAGCCAGGCCTCTTTAGATACTTTCATCTACCGACAGTCATGATAATTCCATGATAAATACCTTTTTCTGACATAACACACTGATCGAATATTATTTATTTAGTAATGGTATTGCAAATACAATTTGTTGGTCACGACCGTATCACGATCAAATGTTAGGATAAAGTTTACCGTATAAAGAGTCTTATGAAGTCTACATCACAAAATAATTGAATTTATTTATTTATTTAAGGTCAGAACAGAATGCTAAGTTTCACTATATCAATAAAGCACGAAAATATACTTAAATACACTAAGATGGTAAATCAAGAAGAATACATGTTCACAGTCATGACATAAAGTCGCACACATCCATTCAGTAGGGAGGGGTCAAACAAATCTTAAATTTCAGCTTAGTAGGGTCAGGAAAAAAAAGTGGCATGATTGAATTTGCACAAGGTGACCACAGACGGAACAGTGAATTCACTCACACCTCAGGCATCTAGAAAATTATAATGGCCTCACAGCAAACCAGTTGGGAAAAATAGAAGTATATAACCAGTTTCAAACGTTTGAAACAAGCGTTTAGGTGATAACGTACTGTGAAGTGTATTCTACACGTCTCCTAGTAAGTTATGACACCTTTATTTGAGATACACTGAGCAAATGAAGTAATACTCAGTCACATAATACCTTGATTCACAAATTTTGCCTCTATTTAGGCGAACAGGGGTGGTGATAACATCTCCGTGGGCCTGTTTTACTTTTTAAAGGGAACTCTGAAAGCACATTTATTTATTAATTATAAAGTACTCACTAGTAATCTGAATTAATAAGTTCAATTCTGAAAGACAATATCCATTATATATTATGTTCATATCCTTTTATTTGTCTGCTTTTCCGATGTACATTAAAGCACGCTCTTATAAAAAAGATTTTAATTAATTTCCTTTTGAAGACAGCATATACATAGGTATATATTGGTAAATCCCATTGTTCTCATACTCCGTTTCCGACTCACTTCCCCTTACTCATATTCTAATGTACAATGTCTAAACACTATCTCTATCATACAACACGAATAGTCCTTAGGAAAGTTCCCTACAGTCTCCTTTATTTCAGTTGTATCCCTAGTTATATTGAATCTTTGTGTTATCTCCCGCTTCAGTGAATAGCGTCATGTATACACATAATATAAACAGCCACCTACTACTTTTGTTATACATACTTTCAAATAATATTTCGGTGTGAAAGAATTGAGAAAATTCATAAATGAATATACATGTATCTGAACTTGTCTTATCCTCAGTAGCTTATTTTCCCCCTATGACTGACAGTTGATTGTAACCATCCGATCTCCGGAATTATTAAAACTGTCTACAGTATGTTTCTTGACTACAGAAATATTGAAATTCTTTAGTTTATTACTACTTAAATCTGATGAAATTCCAACTTTTACGAGTTGATCACGGACTGATATCAGTTAGAGAACCATTGAAAACCAGGAAGGAGTACTGGACAGCTGTTTCGTCCTAGTTTGGGAATCATTGGCAGCACGCATCCACTGGCGTTCGAGCCCAGGACCTTCCGATTACAAGGCAAGCTCGTATACTTCTCAGCCACTGAGAGTCGATTCAATAGCCAGTGCATGAATTCTAACTTCTACCAATTCTTGATTTAGCGCGACTTCAAATAATGTCATCGGTGGGACATTCATCCTCACACTTGACTGGATATACCTCACTGGTGGTCACGACTTCCCACTAGAACTCCAGAAAACTCCGTCCTGTAGCAAGTCACTAGCGAGCGTCAGATTAACTTCATTTAGAACAAACCAGAATGTATTTGGATACACTGGATATTGAAAATGACTGTTTCGATGTAAATTTCTTTAAGAAGCAACATCAGTTAGATATCACTGAAAACAGCTGTTTTGTCCTATTTTGAAACTCTTAACTAATTTACAGGCACGACTTCCCTCTGGACCAAAAACCAAGACTTTCAAGTTACGGTAGCGAATTTGTAAAACATTCAGCCACATGGGTGGGAATTCAGTGACCCTTTAGTTTGCGAATTTGTCAATTTATGATATAGCGCTTCCCTTAACAGGTGCATTCTATGGATATCCACTTCACCTTGAAATGGTAGGTTTCACTAGCCACAACTTTTCAGGACAACTTCAGGACATCAATCCGTATATGAATTAGAGATTGATATTTTGATTATTGGATTTTAGAGGGATTTGAATTACCTTCAACGTAGATTTCATCATGAAATGTCTTGTCTTAGGTTCGAGACAAATTATATAATATAATAATTTTGTAAATCACCTTGTCTAGAAATTTACGTCAAATTTCTACCCTTCAGTGTATATGCATAACCGTTTACTGCCATATATATATATATTCCACCTTGTTAATTTTTATCTAATTAACTTACGAAAAGTAGTTACAGTTATTATGCTTTTTATTTCTTATTTGCGCCGGTGGTTCCCTGGTAAGATGCTCACCAGATACGCATGCGTTCCAGGGTTTGAACCCCTGAAATTCGCTCAGTTGATGTTAGGCCCGAGCAAGAAGCAATGTTGGATATGACACTGGCAACTCTACCACATATAAAACAATGGGACATTGCTAATGAAGATTCAAAGCTAGAAACTTGAAGCCCTATGTTTCACTGAGAACGAAGAAAAGGAATAAAATTTTCAAAGATGATTCCTAGATTCCTAAATGTTTTCTTCAATTTACTTGACCTACAGTTTTTTTAAATTTTCATATCGATTGAACTCATGGGACCTCTCAAAATATACTGAGCGAGTACAATATATATTTCAGAGAAACACTTGAACTTTTCATAAGGACATCCAAATTCAATGAAGTGATCAAGTGGTTTGAATAAATAACCATTTTTAAGGATCGTTACCACATAAATTTCACATGAATAAACATACCCTTTATGAATTTGAAAGCACTGATTAGGGAAAAAGAATATTCTCTTTGATAACTCCTTCTTCAGATTTCCGAGTTATATATCCACAATAGTTAGGGATGAAATCGTTACTGACAACATAAATGTTTTTACAAAAAACAACGATTTATATGGATCGATTATCCAAAAGGTATATTTGTGAATAGATTACTGTAACTAGATTACAGTCAAAAACAAATGTCTATTTTAATATGCATAAATATAGTACTAAAATGAACGTCAGATATGCAACAACAGCGATTCGCTTAAATACAGCTGGAAATTTGTATTAGAAAAGAAATACGCCAAGACACTACTGTAACACCTTCGTCTGTTGTTGAATTTCTATTGTGTTACGTCATACTTATAAGATATGACGTCTCTTCACGAGTGTACACTACCCCCGTTCATTATTTTGCTCTTTAAAATTCACCTGATAAATTCACTGTTTACATATTTTGAAACAAAACTTTTATTTCCTTAATGTATCTTTGTTTATTTCCCAATACACTGACACATATTGAGGGAGAGAGGGAGAGAGATTTCCTCCTCCATTTTCTCTTTTTGTGTTTTGATGTTATCATTCAATCATATGAATTTTACGAATAGATTGAACAACACTCAGTGTGAAGACTAATCACGAGGTTTTACTACTGTATATCCAATGTTATTCATGATCAATTACTTTGATATCTGATGTTAGATTTAATATTATATTTATGCATATTAACGCATACATTCGTTTTAGATTGTAGTCTAGCAACAATCTATTCGTGCATTTACGTCAAGAAATTTTGATCCTTATGATTCCTTGTTATGTAAAAATATCTTATCAACAACAATCCTTGTTTAGATATTATGGATATATAACTATGGAACAAGAAGAAGTTATTGAAGATCATATTCTTTTTTTACTAAAAATTTGTAATGGGCATATTTATTTAGATGAAATTTATATGAACACTGTTCTTAAAACGTTTATTTAGCGAAAACATTTGGTCAGTATAATAAATTTGGATGTTTCGAGTTTCATTCAGAACACCACTACTCACTGAGAATGCAGGTATATCCGGTGGAGTCTCGAGTAAGTCGAAATGTGAGTCCTCGATTTCACTTCCAGTAACTTTTAAACAAAGTAACATAAGTAGAGTAATGGTTGGAACTACTTTGTTTGGACCCTAGTTAGTAACTGGTGTAATTTGTTTAGTCTTTTGTCTGGTGCAGACTGAACTCTATCAGTGAAATTTGCAATGTCAGCACCATTCTAGGTGGCTTACCATTACAGTACTCTCTGAATTGTTGTTATAAGATGGTTGGAGGCAATCGGGAAGAATACTTAGACCTTGATTTCGTGTTTTTTCACACTCGCCAACAAGGTGTGTCTGCAATCTTGGAGGGATTCATGTCTCTTCTGAAATTCGTCCCCCCATCACCCACTGCTGCAGCTAAAGTGGTTGCCATTTTCATCTCACTTGATTCTCCATCAGGTATTGCTTGCTTAGCTATTGTGTTTAAGCTTACATTTCTTCCTCTTACGATCTTGTTCATGTCGCAGTCGGATAACCAACTCCTCAATTCTCACTCAGTTTTGACCTGATATCCCGACATGCGATGTCACGTGAATGTCCCCATAGTGGTTGTGTGGTTTTTTCTTATCCTTCCTGGCTAGTTATATAATATTCATCATTCAGCGAAGGGAGCTGTTGATGTCAATTTGAGGCCTGTTGGAAATGCTTTTCATGATATTACCATGTCAAATTTGTGAACCTCTGACTTAGCTTTGGTATTATACAGAATTCAGATGTTGTTCTGTGTGTTCAGTACTACTGATGTGGATCTCCATATTGATATCAGAGTGGTGAACGCCTGCCTTTCTTGCTTCCTCTACTCCAGCTAGCTTTTAAATCTTCATTCTTACCTTCTGTATTTGAATTGACACTTACTAGATAGATGAGAAAAGTGACTTCCTTTAGATTTCTCCCGCTAACAGTCAATAGGTGTTCGTTGTTTTGATCACGTCTGTCTTCTGTCTTTTTTTCACAAAGTTCTGACTTAGCTTCTTTTTCTATCAACTTGTTGGAAATATATGAACCTTCCAAGAGACAAATTGTCCTTTATTCACAATTTTTATTTTTATTTATATCTTATAATAGTGATGTTGTGGAGAAGTACAGTATGTTGGAGTTAAAGCAAGCAATATTCACTGAATGGATTTCTGTACAATTTTTTCATTCCAATGTACATTTCCGTAACTATAAGCAAACACGTCACCCGATAAATAAACTTGTTCATTAATTTTCTTAACACATTTTATCGTGCCAGTTAAATAGCATTATCAACTGTCAACCTGAGTTAGTATCGGTTGAAATAAACATCTATATACCCAAATATATATTTTTTTAAATGTGCCTATTATGTAAAATTTAATAGTAATGAAATTTTGAGGACATAATTAAACATGATTTATTAATTATCGGTGCATAAAGTTACTAAAATAAAAACGCTTATAACTACTGATAAGGAGCTTTCGATTAAAAGGTTGAAGACAATTTTCTCAATGAGTTATAAAACAATCTAAATATCTGCTGATGCTGATTCTTCTGGAACTTAGAATTTCATCTCACCCTTAGGTGTTAACCCATTACCTTTACAATTTATTATAACATTTAGCAATGAAGATAGGCTTTGAAGATGATCTCATAGTTCTAAACGACACTGTCAACAGATGGTTCCAATATCCATTAAATCTCTGAATCGTAATAAAAATTTCTTCAACAAGTAAACAAAGAATTCATAAAAGTGGATGTATGTTCAACTCATTTGTTAAGACGTAACATATGGCAGCCTGATCAAATCACTGAGCTGCCACAACTCCCATCCATCGAAATGCTTGAACTCTTCTTCGTTTCTTATTGTTCTAAGCATGAATTTATATTAGATAATCCGTAAATGGAATTGCGTAAATATTCATTTGGCGTTCAACAAAATGCTATGCAATTCTTATAGGAATAAGAGAAATATACAGAACTTGTTCTCTGTTCATATGCAACAACGGTGAGTCACAAAATATACTTCATACTATTACTTTACATGCAAGCACGTATACTCTCAAGTCTGTGTGAAGGTCAACAGCACTCAGCATGAAGGAAAAATAAGATGGGAATTTTCAGCTCCAATGTGAAGTCAGTGCTACTTTACGGATCAGGGACTTGGCGCGTCATAAAGAGCATCTCACGCAAACTGCAGACCTTCATTAATAGTTGTCTTCGCTCAATAATCAAGACCAGATGACCGGGGAAGATCAGCAACAGGGATCTCTGGGAGCGAAACAACCAGGAGCCAATTGTGAAACAAATAGGCAGGAAAAAATGGAGATGGATTGGCCATACTCTGAGGAAACCATCAAGTGACATCACTAGACAAGCGGCGAGTTGGTCGCCCAAGGGTGACTTGGAGGAGGTCATGTGAAGAAGAGATGAAAGCATGTGGGCAAACTTGGAGCCAGGCGGAAACTCTAGCAGAGAACCGAACGCAATGGAGACGCACGGCTGAAGCCCTGTGTTCCTCTAGGAATTAAAGGAAATAATAATAATTACTTTACGTATAAATCTTGTATGAAGAAGAAATATTTTAGAACTGAATACTCTGAAAATTTATGTACTACTTGTTCACAGATTGTCTGAAATAATGCCTTATTATTATATTACTATGTAATGTTGGACTCGAAGTTCTTATCAAACTACACACATTCATTTAGTAAAGAATACCTATCTAATTTATGCGTTTAACACTGAGTTGATAATGCTTCTGTAGTTGTGAATAATAGCGAAGAGAAGCATCACAGAACTTAAGGAGCAGTTTAAATATTAAAATTTCTGTTGTCAGCAGTGGTATATATATATATATAAGAACTATAACAAAGAGCAAAATTTAAATGAAATGGATTGAGGTCGATAATTTAATCAGAAGAAGAATATGACATTCATCCAGAGAGTCGACAAGTGTCCTCATGAAGTAAATGCAGTGGAAACGTTGGCTTAATGAACAACAGAAGCACGAAGTGAAACAGGAAGGTTTAAGTATTTTATTGAAGTCCAAATTTAGCTTTTACAGAAGTCGTATTCATTAATATACTATAATATGATAGAAAAAATAGCTGATGAAAATCTAAAACAATTATAGGATGGTCCGTGTTTATGCATTTTGCATCTAAATATGTCTGAAGCAGCATTATGTACCCAATTACATTCAAAGTGAGAGGAAAGTGTAAACACATACAGGAACTCGTTGGTCTTACCTTTTTTTAAAAATCTGTGTTATACCTTTAGTCAATACTGGATTATCATTACTCACGCCATCAAAATACAGGTATCTCAGTTTTAACTGCTAATTACTCCTGGCAGTGGATTGTGTTAGGAAACAGTACTGACTAGATAACCCGTACAAAAGCCAGCATAGTTCATGGCTGTTTAGTCCACCCTAAAATCACCCATCTGCCCACAAACGTCAAACAGTTACATAATTCAAATATTGGTTTGTAGGGATTTGGTTGATTGGTCACAGGATTTCATCATGAACTGACATCAAATAGAGAACCATTGGAAAACCTGGGAGTACTGGACAGCAGTTTCGTCCTAGGTTGAGACTCTTCAGCAGTACGCAGTTCGAACCTAGTACCTTCTGGTTACAAGGCGAGTTCCTACACCGTTAAGCCCCTGGGACCCGATCCCACGGCCCATGGACCACTGGGGGTCCGAACCCTGCAGTGTGGGTGCGTACTGTGAAGAGTCCCAAACTAGGACGAAACAGCTGTCCAGAACCCACATGTTTTCTAATGGTTCTCTAACCAATGTCAGCTCATGATGAAATTCTTTAACCATGTTACATTATTATTTGTTTGCCAACTTACTGACCATTCACTTATTAGTTTTATTTGGCTTAATAGAGCTTAAAATAGCTATTCATCTTATTTGGCAAGAGGTAACTAGCAGTGTGCATTTTCTTCCTGTTCGGGTGTACCCACATCCCCAGTAATCGATAATGTTCTTTCTGAGACTCGGAGACACTGGTAATTAGCATCCTGAATTCCACTGATATTCATCATCCGCCAAGTATAAACAAGTTAATCCTCAGACATTGTCGAATCGTCCTTGCTACAAACCAGCATGACAACAGACAGTGAACTTGTCAGCCCAATGTCATCAATTAATGGGAAATACACTATGAAATTAGGCAAATGTATCTTATTCTATACATCAGTGTATATTATTTTCTGTCAGCATTTGGTGTCTTACTTACTTTTTTCCTTACTTTTCTCACTTTCATTCAATTTTATTTCCATTTAACACACAACATACTTCTAACCATACTAGTATAATCTTAAAGTAACAACTAACTTTACCATTAGGAGTAATTGTAAATTTCTGCAAACGAATTACATAATCTCAGCTATGAAATCTACTTCATAACTTCACCTTCCCTATAATCATCCATTACCCCCTTTGAAAAGTTACACATTTAGGCATACATATATGTCGTCATTTTTATGATGATTATTTGACTTCCTGATTTCTTTTATTTTCTGATTATTTTTATAAATATATATTAACAATGAACACCGAAATGTCATAATAAAATAATCATGTTCAAGTTCTAAGTCATTCGGCAATTAGAAGAAAGCAACTTAAAGTAACTAAACTCATCGTTTTTCTCTTTTTTTATGTAACGCAGATCATTTATTTTCAAGTTAGTAAGAAATAAAACTCTATTTACCTGTTCTTCAATTAAGTAATTAGTTGACTGATGCCTAGCTACAATCGAAGCATTGAAGTAGCCTACAGTTGAATGTGTTTACCACTCAGAACCAGGGGATTATAACCTGACAGACAGACGGAAATAGTCTGGAAAGTGAACTAAATTGAGAAATGAAGCGATTAATTCAGTTCTAAAAGTAACTTAAATTTCACATTATTTAGTCTTGTCATTTTTTTAATTACACATTACCTTAGTGGAATGTGTTGGTTAACTAGAATTTAGTGATTTTAATCTCAATTTGAGTCCTACCCGTCTTCAGTTACTGAGTCTAATATGAGAATTCGGGCACTGTAGTAGAATTTAACTCGATGGGCAGCAATATGACATGTCAAGTAAAATTTATGGCTTATAATCCTGTTAGCGTATTTACATGACATTCTGGCCCGGTTTATACACTTTCACTCCCTCCCCTTGCTTTTTATTGCAATCTTTGAAATATTCGTATATATTCATATATTTACATACATGTACATACATATTCATATATTTCATCGAACAAAGCACGGAATGGCAATCAAACCTCTACCTCAACTTTATACACTTTGAGAAGGCCTTCGACAGCGTTTACCATGAAGTAATTTGGAAACTACTTGAGTACTACGGCGTACCCAAAATATTCATCAACCTTATTCAACAGCTGTGCAACAACGGCACATATCAGGTGATCCACAACAGAAAACTCAGCGAAGCGTTTGAAGTAAACACAGGAGTCAGACAAGGGTGCTTATTATCACCAATGATATTCCTAATTGTGGTGGACTGGATTATGCGTCAGACAGTAGGAAACGAGGAGACAGGGATATCCTGGACCGACGTGAAGAAACTAGAAGACATGGATTTCGCGCGTGGATGATTTATGTTAGATGTCACACAAAATCGAAGACTCACAAGCGATAACCAACAAACTGGTCGAAGAAGCAGCAAAGACAGGACTTCAGATGAACATAGACAAAACGGAGGTTATGAAAATAACCAACCAACCAACAACAACAACAGCAGCAACATCCAGTGCCAATCACCATCAATGGGAGGGATTTGAAACAGACTACTGCATTCACTTATCTAGGGAGCATTGTCTCAACTACAGGAGGAACGGACGAGGATGTCAAATCGAGAATCGGGAAGGCGAGAAACACATTCATCAACCTGAAACCAATCTGGAAATCTTCCGCTGTCACTCAACATCAACAACAAAATTCGGATTTTTTAGTACAAACGTCAAGTCAGTTTTGTTATACGGATCAGAAACTGGGCGGGTCACAAAGAATATTTCCAACAGGTTGCAGACCTTTATCAACAGTTGTCTTCGTTCTTTACTCAAGATCAGATGGCCGGAAAGAATCACCAACAAGAAACTATGGGAACAGACAAAACAAGAACCAATCGCCCAACAAATATGCGGGAGAGAATGGAGATGGATTGGACACTCGTTGAGGAGGCCGTTGGGTGACATCGCGCGTCAGGTCAGTGCTCGAGTGGAACCCACAAGGGAAGCTGCGAGTGGGACGTCCAACGGTGACATGGAGGAGATCGTGTGAAGAAGAGTTGAAACAGTATGGACTTACATGGATGCAGGTGAAAAGTACAGAAGAAGACAGAAGCAAGTGGAGGGGTGCAGTTGAAGGCCAATGTTCCACTAGGAGCCCAAGGGAACGGTAATAATATATTCGGTATAAACGTTGCGTCATTTCGTTATCACATGTTTGGTGTTAATAAGATGATCAAAATCCCTCTTCACCTAACTATATTACTTTTCTCAATATTTTCGCCCTACCCCACCCTAATGTACCATTGCATGTAAGTTCTAACTTATTTGGCTATGTAAGGTGAAGTATTCTAGGTCCAAGTAAATTTCTGTGTTCCAGTAGCCTAACGGAAACCTCATCCACCTTTGTGACCTGTGTATTTGACTTCACAGTCACTACATAGTGTTTGATTGGGTCTATAAGAACTTTAAGCAGATAAAGTTTTTTTTAAGTGAATGTTTTTGGTTTTAAATCCTACTCTGATTCCAGCCTTATTAAAAATGCTATGCATGGCCTTTGATTTTCCACCTCTATATGACTCGAAATATTATCCAGCTAATAATACTGTACCACTAATATAAGAGTAGAATTTGAGCATACAGATTCATACTGGATAAGCTTAGTTGACATAACAGACACTAACACAGTGTTAATAACTGCATGACGCTTCAAGTACAATTTATTGTTCATAATAATATCAACTGAAATTGATATGGTTATGAGAAACGCTACACTTATTTAAAACAGAGAATTGAATTCTAAGCCAGTAGTTGAATGCACAGTCTGTAACTTGAAGTACCTAGGTTCTATTTATGGTAGGACCATGGAAAGATGCACCTGAAGAGTTCAAGAGTATTCAGTGCTTCATGATTCCACACACATTTTCGAATGGTGTGATTCATCGCCAGGTAAAGAACAAAAGTAAGCAAGAATTACTTTCAGTACATATCAGACAATGGCCATTTTACATCATGAATTTACCACAGGTGATATATGATGTGATATATTCTGACTTCAATGTATGAGTTATTGTTGTACTAGTGAAAGAGGTCTAAATCTCGCCTTTATGACTTTTCAATTCAGTTAAATATACAGTAAGGGGTATTTTTCTTTGAAGTTTAAAGTGAGCAAACTGTTTACATTTTTTATTAAATGACATTTCTTTGTAAACCAGTTTGTATCATTAAAATTGTTTTGAAAACATAACTTCTGCTTTCAAACTGTAGGCATTTAAGGGGAGACAAGTGAAGGGATAACCAAAATTATGCGTTACGTGATTTAAAACTCATTTATCAAAATAAACTGGAGCAAACCTTTCTATGAAACTTACATGTCCTGAATAGATTGTTCACTGATAAGCGAATACTATCCAAGAACTACGCCGCTATGACTACCAAGAAGAGAAAGGATGACGTCTGAAGCCTATTGTCAAGAAGAAAGTTTTTTCTTCTTACCCTAAGCAATATGTGTCTGACTATTTTCGAAAAGCGTTTTACTTTTTACCTAACATCATGCGTCAGCGTTAGTTGGCATTTATAACTGATAAATAGTCATCCACAAATAACGCTAAATCCTTTTTTCTATCAAGTGCATCTGGGTTTGTTTTGTAAAATGAATGCAAAATAAACTTTCTTGGAATGTAAGATGACATAAATGCTTGTAAAAAAAGCAAAGTCATCCAAATATCAGTAGGTCACTGGGCGTTTTACTTTGAATGAGCAAATAAATAATAGAAATCCCAGCAAACTACGTCACCATGGCAAATTCAAACAAGGATGGTAAATAATTCTAAAATGAGATTTAATCACTTGATTTTAAAGAAGTGTTCGTTACTTTACGTTGATTTGGAGTGAAAAGTGTGCCGAAAGTTTAGCGTCTTTTAAGCTACTGAGTTGCACGATGTCTTCAGTCTCATCCAGAAGACGCTTATCCAGTACAGTTATACTTCCTGCCAATTGCCTCCAACCATCTTATACAGTTATACTTCATTTAATGGAATCACACTGGTCTCCAGGCTAAACGATCTACTGCTTCACTGAGACTCAAACTTGCACCAATTATAAAAAAGCTTCTGAGACTAGATTGTTCATTTCTCTGTATTACTGTTTAGATGGAATGAACTGGTCACTGAACGATTACTAATTATTGATGTGTCGATTTTGATCGAAATCTATCGAACACATCTATAGCAACGTGTTCCTTAATTCAAAACAAACAATTTTCTAGATATTATAAGCCCTCTGATTTACAAAATAAAATATACCGCCAATATGTTTCCTCTGACTTATCGAAAACATGGACAACTCTGTCAGGTTTACATCTTATAACTTAGTCGTTTTAGTCTTGACTTACTGCGTCATAATAGGTCTACTCTAGTTGCACAACTGATTCAAATTAGTTGGGAATTTTATCTTGACGTTTTTCACCCATCCTCCACTGATACTTACTAAAGAAAGTCGGCAGTATAAACACTTTGATAATAGTTCTGACAATCCGCATGAAGCATTAAGGCTTTTTAGAAGAATCATAATCGAAAGTGGATATCCGTCACGATTTATAGACAGAAATATGCACTTAAAACAAATGAAATTTGATTTGATGTCTGTATTCCAGAAAATGCTACAAATGACACACCAACATGCTTAAAAGAAGATTCGCATAATCCCTGAAAAGCACGTTCGCTACAGCATCTTTGAGAATAAAATTGCTTCAGTAGACAATTGCTGTTCAGTTGAATAACTCCATCTGTGTCTATCAGATCACCTTCTCTTCCGAAGCCAAGTGTGTCTGTCGTTCGACTCAAGTTTGCCCAGTAGTGTGCATGGTTAAGAAGAGGTAGCATTGAAGCTATAAGAAGCTCAATAACTTAACACCTAGTCTAAACTGATCATATTACCTCTGCAACCTCTCTCTTTAAAGTGATCTGTAAGGTAAAGCTAACCTACCAAAACAGTTAATTATCTAAGTCATGTATATTAATGAAGTTCTGGCTAAAACTCAGAGCTCTGCATAAAGAAAAAAGCTTATCCAACAACTCCTTTAAAGGCCCTAACCTGTCTGTCCTCATTTCTACCTCATCCCTATATAGTTTTCGTTTCGTTCATCTAGCCTCTATATTCGTCCGTTAATATTTCTATTAGCATTATTATTTCCATTGTGAACAATTTCTAGTACTATCTCATTTGCGACTCTTTGCAGATTTAATTCAACAGAAATTAAAATGACATCTTACTGTCAACTGAGTCACTGAAATAATGCATTATACCAGCACAATAATTAGTATGTCACTATTTCCACAAGTAAATGAACTAATGGTGAAATTTTCTGTTGTCATTTAAGATAGCATATTAGGAGCAAAAAGATAAAGAAGAGCTAATAGTATCCGTGATAAATGACTAAGCAGATTTTTTTGACTGAATAAAGTGTGGTTGTTTGTGTTTTGTAAATGAACTGATTCTGTCATTAGATATACTTTGGAAGATCTTATGATTAGACTGAAATTATGTCTGTCGACCATAAATTACAGTTGACAGACGGATGGTGTGTGGATAAGACTAATAAGTTTATTGGCAACTTTTAAAACTGCTGTTTAACATTGATTGTGACGCCATAATTTGAGATTTTTTCGATGAAGACATCTTATGTATAGAGATAAGGCAAGAAAAGCCACTCTAATACACATCATGTCTCTTTCACATTTGTTAAAGTTAATTAACATTTTCAGAGTTCTTCTAGTACGCATCTACTGCAACATTCATTCACAACTACCCAAATTTCGTATTAATTAATGTAATAATGTGAAGAACTCAAGACTTTCATCGGTGTTTTCATACACAAAAGAAAAACCGGAAGCCTTAAAATAGTTCTCACCAAGGTTTTGATATAAGTAACATTTAAACCTACTAACCCAATCAAAGATAAAACTTCATTGAATGAGTGATTCTCCCTATCACTTATCTCTAGATTAATTTGCATTTCTCAACGATGGATTACAACGGATCGGAATGCTTACCCTCTGTTGAGATATCAGCTCCCAATACGAAAGATTGGATGATGTCTTAGGATTAACATGACGTTATTTTGATTTATCATGATTGATAGTCGGATCGCGTATCCGCACTTCGTCTTATTCGGGCTGCGTTAGCTAGATGTATCTTCATCGTGGGTGAGTGACAGAGTTCTTATTGGGACTCAAACACATCCAACCATTTCAAACGCCACCACACTGCGAGAGGAACGAGAGACTTATCTTCTATAACAGACGAGAGTTATTTTTCTTTCAGGTTAATTTGGTTTTCAGGTTGATTGATTATAATAACTCTCCTTATTAATGTATAGAACTTAGGTTACTCTACAGAAAACTATGAAAAGACTGGTAGGTCAAGTATAAATGTCATATTATTGGGTCGACATTAGTTAGGTTCTTATAAGATGTAAATGTAACGTAATTCAGAACTATTTATCTTATCAAAATAAATAATGGTTATTGAAGATCAGATGGCCGGAAAGAATCATCAGCAAGAAACTATGGGAACAAACAAAACAAGAACCAATCGCCCAACAAATATGCAGGAGAAAGTGGAGATGGATTGGACACTCGCTGAGGAAGCCGCTGGGCGACATCACGCGTCAGGCCCTCGAGTGAAACCCGAAAGGGAGGCGGCGAGTGGGACGTCCAAGGGTGACATGAAGGAAATCGTGTGAAGAAGAGTTGAAACAGTATGGACTAACATGGATGCAGGTGAAAAGTACGGCAGAATACAGAAGCAAGTGGAGGCGTGCAGTTGAAGCCCTATGTTCCACTAGGAACCCAAAGGAACAATAATAATATAATAAGAAGAAGAAATACTAAGTTGTCGTTATCTGCTAGAGTCGAGAGTAATACCACGTCTTAAATCTAATTTCAATAAATGAAGGCAGAGATTTTTCATTGAATCTTTTTTGTCTAAATCGACTTTAAGCATGTGCAACAGAAGTGACGCAATACGTATACTAGAAACACATAAGATGTAATTACCATTGAAAAGGAGAACAGAAATAATATAAGCATAAAAACAAAGTGAGAATATATTTTTACATGATCACTAGAATTTCATTAGAGTCTGTGTCTCAAATCAAACTAACTGAAAGGACACTTTTGAAATGGCTATATGGAATACCACTTTATGAATACCAATCGACCAATTAATTATCTAGATAACATCTTGATTTAATAGGTGGAACATAGAATCGCGAATTAACAGAGGTTAGAATTTATGGACCGATGGATTCCGGCCTGAGTGGATGAATGATCGGTGAGCTTAGTCTTCTTTTAATAATAACAATAATTTGCTTTATTCCAGAAACAATACTAGTGGTACAGTGTGGAATTTTCAGCACATATCTACAATATTTGCATCTAATTTTATCAAACATTCAAAAGGAGTATTTCAAAAAATAAAGACAACAACGACAAAACGATAAAAAAAATGCGAAAAAAATACCAAGAAGTAGAAAGGAAAATAAACAACATAAAATAATATCTCAGTATTGGGTAGTGGAAGCTATGATATGATTATGCATGGTGACAGTAAAGCTGTAGTCATACAAGAAGTTATGAAATGATATTTAAGAATGTTTATCGCCAAGATGATCAGTTAATTTAGGTTGAAACAACACTAAACAAACATAAAATAACATTTCAGGGTTGTTTTTTTTATCAGGTCTAATGTGGTGTTTGTAGTGGTAGTGTGAGTGATCCTGCATAATACACAATTTTAAGGTGGTGATAATGACTTTCACAACCAAGATTGTCAGTTAATATTGCCGACCAAAAAACAACAACCATAAAAACTAATAATTACATGATGGTTAATGACAGGACAATTTTGTAATACTCATAGTTCTAATATAGTCGGAACCAGTAGATTCACAAAAGAAGGAATAGAGTAAAGTACAAAAAAGGAAGCCAATGTTAATAATTTAGGTAGCTAAGTATGTTTAAGAAGGAGTTCACTATAGAATACAAAATAAGAGAGAAATAAAAAAGCCTAAAATTATGTTATTAACAACAAAGCAAGTCATAGGTTTTGCGCTTAACATTGTCTCTGTCACTTAGAACACGGGCCAAATATGGTATCGTTGAGTTCCTGTACTTAGTTGTACGAGCATAAATTATTTTATACTGATTTCTGGTTCTACTTGATGAGATACAAGTAACATGAAGTTAATGAGTTCAATCTCCAGTGAGGTTATACTGCTAATGGATGCCAAACTAGAATGAAACAGCTATCCAGGACTTCCTAGTTTTTTCAGTGGTTCCCTAACTGACATTAATCCGTGATCAAATTTGAAAATAGAATCTGTTCAGCACATTTTATCAAAATATTTAAGATGGTAAACAAGGAATAGGCAAATAAACACACACACATACACATAGTGAATATATTTCATTGAATTAAAGATACCCGCATTCGCATGTACGTGTATTATTTTTTTAGCAATCAGTTATCCATGACTAATTCGGTTTGCACTACTACCCTCTAATCAGCAATTAGTAAACGACAATAGAAAAAAAAACAAAATAATGGTACTCTCTTTTTTTCCAGAATAGAATGCTGGTTAAAAGTGAACAGTTTGAAAAATTTCCAGACGAAGGATTCCAAATTCATTTTTTTTACTTAAAATATGAAAAAAAAACATAGATATGATCCATATACTTTGTTTACCATTTTCTTTTTTTACCAGCCTACACCAAAATATGGAAAAGTCACGATAAGTTTATGCTTTAAGTAATTTAATCTAAACGCAATTATATGCAACTTACAACCTTGAAATGAGTAAACTTAGAAGACAAATTAGGGCGATTATATGGCATATCCTGGATTCTGATTCGATGGGGACGCCCACTGTCGCCACTTCCATACAAAAACAAACTGTATGAACTGCAATAAACATTACATAGGTCTAAGTAGGCATCCCCTTCGAATCCGAATCCAGGAACACAAATTGGCTGTAAAACGACATGATATATATTCTTTCTTATCAGTGCATAGAAATAATTATGGACACCTGTTCGATTAGGATAATGTAGAAATTTTAAACAGGGGAAACACGAAAAATGCAGTCAGGGAATTTCTAGTGAATTAACAACTAACAAACACATTATTATAGACCAAATGTACCAGCTAATAAAAAGTAAATCTTGATGTGGTTGTGTTCTCTGAGCTGGATAGTTAATTTGCGAGGCTTTCATCGCCCTACTAGGTGACATCTTCAGCGCATACTTCAATTTGAAGTGAGCTTTTAGATTTCTCCACGAGTTTATTAATCATCTCTCCTGGTCACCCTGGACGTGATTGGTTGTTTTTGTGTGTTTTCACATCTTCTAGGTTACTTGTATTGTAACTCATTGTTTCTTTGACTTGAACTTTGACCCTTTGTGCGTCAGGTTTCTTTCTTATCGATTGATAAATTTTGTCTATCTCAATGTGTCTATTGATTGACGATTCACTGGAATACCAGGCTTCTAAAAATTCTCTAGCATTCTGTTGTTTCCTCTGTCTAATATTTGAACGTTGTCCCAACCAATAAGAAAGAAACCTCACACACAAAGGGTCAAAGTTCAAGTCAAAGAAACAATGAGTTACAATACAAGTAACCTAGAAGGTATGAAAACACATAAAAACAACCATTCACGTCCAAGGTTACCAGGAGAGGTGATTAATAAACTCGTGGAGAAATCTAAAACTCACTTCAAATTGAAGTATGCGCTGAAGATGTCGCCTAGTAGGGCGATAAAATCTTCACAAACTGACTATCCAGCTCAGAGAACACAACCACATCGAAATCATCCACCTGAGCTACAAATCTTCTCTATCATATCTAAAAAGTAAATCACACGACAAAGAAGTTCGAACTCCAAGTCAATAAAAATGATCAATAGAGATGTAAGCCGACAGCCAGTCAAGACAGTAGTTGCCAGGAGATATAATTACATCATTCATGAAGAATTTAAATAAGTCCATTTTATACTAGAACCTGCGCTGAAGATGTTGTCTAGAAGTGGGATGATGAAAGCTTCGGAAATAAACCAACCAGCTCAGGGAACACATCTAAATTAATATGTACATACATATTCCTTAGTCCTTAGTATAATAGGATTAAAATAAATACTGGAAGCTAGCCATGCGTATATATATATATAATATGTAAACATAAAAGCCTTTTGACATTTATGAATATCGAGGCACGCTTATGAACTGGTGAGAAAATCACGTTCAGGTGAAAAAGTCTATTGATAGTATCATTTTCTTTATTATTGAGCTAATCGCATCTCTTTTCCTAATTTATTCATCCATGGATTAATAAACCTACGATTATAATACCGTCCTTTCAAAATTGTAATTTTATTCTTCATGTATAATGAATAACAGAATTTCAAAGTTTATCGTTACAGAAGCTGCTTCGTACTGTGTAGAATGTAGTGATAACGTGGAGATGAACTGATTTTAACACCTCCGATAAATCCCCAAGTCCCTGAGTAAAACACTTAAAGATGTCAAAAGCCTAGCCACGAGGATGTTTTAAGTCTATTTTCTGAGTTCAAAAATAACTTATGATTTGGTTGAAGGTACTGTCATAATTCAATTTTTACTACGAAGAGTAATTTACTTAATAATACTATTTTCCTTCCTTTTTAATCTGCGATACTAATCCTCTGTTGATTAGGATTTCTATCCACATTGACGATTTGACTTTTATGTAAACTGTATAGTAAGTAAAGATGCGTGATAAGACTGTTCAGAATGATTTGCGCCAGTACACTAAATTTCCCAGAGAAATTACCTTTCCTTATTTAACGGTTAAGTGTTAGCGAAAACCAGGTATCTATATGGGAAGACAACATTGTTATTCTTTTAAACTTGTGTCAAGACACACAGGGACGCTATTTTTTTTATTACAGCTTGATTCCACACCGTATTTTTTGGTACAAGTATGGAATTTTCAGCACATGGTATCCGTAGCCCAAATTTTGCAGGCCGACCATAGATTTCAGGTGTGCGTCAGCAGGGGGTCAAACCCCGGACCACTTGCATGGTCGGCGAGAGTCCTAACCACGGTGCCACCGACGCACATTCTAATTAAATTTTGCAAATAGTATTATCGCATTTTTTGTGGGGACTAAAAACGCAGATTCACATCTGTTCGTAAGATCCCACTGGTGAACGCATGATGTGTTGAATTACCCTTACCTAATGATTATTTTTCTTTTAAAAAGTCTATGTTTTAATTATCCAGTTCAGGTTTTGTAGATAGAAATGACAATTTATTGACTGTAGGGAAAAACCTTAAAACGAACCATTTAACATGAACTGATAAACAGATGTTCCCTGTCATACAACATCCACTTAGTGGAAGCCTGTCTTAATAACGAGGATTCATCACTTGGCTTCAATATTAGCCAGTGTAACCGATGGGTTATCTAGTCCTATCGACCATATAACTCACTAATGTGCAACAAGCAATGCAGATGATTCTAGCCGTCATAAAAATTGTGCAATGGCTAAAGAATACAAGTAAAAATTACCATATCACCGCTAAAGACGGAATCTAAAAGGTTAACAGTAGTATCGAGGCAGTGGTACCATATAAATGAGTGCTAGACTTAAGAATCTGAATAAGAACAAAGGTTTCATAAAAAAGATGCTAAAAGACAAGAATACATAACATTAACAGGAAGAGTTGAAAAAACACAAAATTCATTTTATAAAAACCAGGTAGAACATTAAACTGTTCATTGTATCGCACAGTAGCAAGTGAAACGAAACCTGGTGCGGTCGCTTGCCAATCGTATTCAGCGCATATGTAGCCCTGATACTGTGGAAGACGAGCTATACATCTTGAGGAAAATCCTAATAGAAAATGGATTTCCACCACGTTTTATAGATACGAATATACATTCAAATCCTAAAATACGTGACTTATCAACCGTACCCAAGAAAATACTTTACATGAGCTTGGAATTCAAAGGGGACTTAGCTTCCGATATCATGAAACGAAGGATATCACAGTCTTTGAAAAGAACATTCCCTGCTACATCTCTGAGAATAGCCTTACTAGTCGACCATTATTGTTCAATAACCTGAAGGACAAGATCCCGCTGTTGACCAACTCTATGTGTGTTTATCAATTCATCTGCTCTTGTGGAGCTAGGTATATCGGTCGTTCGACTCGAGTTTTGTCCAAGAGGGTGCAAGAACACTATCCTGCATGGTTACGAAGAGGTGGAAGTGGAGCAATAAGAAATGCGATCATTGAACATCTGGTCGATAATGATCACCCTATGTCTATAGCCTCCGCCTTCAAAGTCATCTACAAGGCAAAAAGTAATTTACCCAAATCCCTACGTACCCGAATCATCTGTATTGCTGAAGCTTTGGCTATCGAAACAGAAAAGCCAGATCTCTGTGTACAGAAGAAGTTCGTTCAATCCCTCCAACTTTCATGGTCTTAATCCCTCTATGCTAAAGTATGGTAATCCCCAATCATATTTTAGCTCTACCAATTTTTCATTTTTGTCCATCCACTTTGTATACTCTTCCTTATTAGGTCATTTGTTACTATTACTACTTTCACTTTTAATTGTCTCCGGTATTATTTCACTTGTTCCACTTGTCATTCTAAATCAATTCCTTTTTACAACATTAAATTCTATGTTATTAAATTTCACACAATGTTACGTAACGTTTTTATTTTTTATTCGATTTGTCTACTAATCTTATAATTGCACACTCTTTTTCAAGTTCTATCCATCCTATGAATTATTCTATATATGACATTGATTGTTTTGCCACTTGACATTTAACTATGATTATAATCACAAACATTTTAGTTTTAATTGCATTTCATATTATTATTATTATTTTATGCATTCACACCTATGATTTAATTCCCTCACCGGATATAACTTCTTAAAAACCATTTATATACGATTGTACAGTTTGATGATAGATTCGTTGAAAAGAGTCTCTTCGCTGAATCACTTGTTTTGATTTTCTATATGTTACAATGGGAATTTTCCATGATTTAACATATATACTTGTCATGGAAACAGTGTAAAAGCAGATGAAACAGGATGCAGTCAACAGATAACCCGAATTATGAAGTATTTAAGGTACTTAGAATAGGCCAAGATAAAATACTTAGGAATGTTAAGTTAGCATAAATGTAAGTTTCCTACTGTGAGGAGTAATAATCAGTGAAATAAAATACTATTTCTTTATGATAGCAAAGTAAGATTATCGAAATTAAATCAGGCATACATAATGAAAGCTGATCCGCTCACTGGATCACAGAATAGGCAACATTCGCAGCCCTGACACCGTAGAATAACAGATCAAAATGCCAGAAGGATTCTAACTGAAGATAGTTAACTTGAAAATTTTCATTACAAAATCCATAAAGCCTACAGCGCTAAAACGGCGCACAGTTTCTGCACCAAAAATCTCCTGTATTTGAATCTGCCATTCAGTGGACACTCACTGGCAGAAGTACTAAGAAATCAATTGTTGCATTCACTGAGGAAAAACTTATTTTCAGATGAATTGTGACTCACTTTCTCTACAAAACCAACGATTCGTAGAAACATAAAGGATAAGCCACCACCATCACTAGCCTCGTTAATTTGAATCTATCATTTTACCTGCTCTTGTAGAGCTAGGTATGTCGGCTATACTCAACGTTTGCTACTCATACGTATCATCAAATACTTACCCCTATGGTTCTATAAACGAGAAAGAAGATTCACCCAAAGCTGTATTGTGGGAACACTTCATTGGCTCTAAATATCGAGCGAACCAGTGAACCAACTTTTGAGTCATTTATACAGCACCCGAGAGTCTTGCCAAAATGGTATGAATCAAACTTTATTAAACTCCAGAAGCGATGGCAATCTATATGTTAAGTTATGAAATCTACATACTGAAGTTTGTTCAGTCACTCAATTCACAACGGACCGAATTTGTTTTTAACACTGGATACTTAACTCCTGTTAATCCTAGTTTTTCAGTCTTTTAATTATTTTATTGCCTCTCCCACATACCATCATATTTCTACTCCTTATGATACTTATCTTGACTCCCTTTCAATTTTAGTTGAGTTCTGCTCATTCCCTTCAATGACACTGCGTAACTCAGTTTAGTTATTCTATTTTGGCTGAGTCATGCCTTCTGTAATGACTAATCATTAAGTAAAACTTGCGATTCTAATGGCACATCTTTGGAAGCATTCCTTTTGTTGCTAAGAGAATTCACTGTATAAATGCGATAAAAGAACAAATACCCAAATGAATCTAGTGTGGAGCTGGACTACACGTAAACAACATGTTGCAAAGTTATTCAAATACCATAGAATAAGCGTATCCGAATACGCATTCGCTCATAATCCTACGTCTTTTCAATGATTTAGAAACATACCGGTTACTTTCAATCATGGGGCAGTCTTAAATAAAGGCTTGGTTACGTTGATTCACATTCAAATAGTCATACGTAAAGCCTCAGCTTTTCTCTGCTTACTGACATGAAGTTTTCCTTTTTTATAAATATGTGCGACTATCCTGCATGTGATAACTGCCCACAAGGACTATACCATAAAAATGAAAACTGTAGGTGCTTTTAGCTTTTATTCAAAAATTTTATAATCTTTAAACTAAAGACAGAGAGAGAGAGAAATAAACTACTTCCTTTGGAATACAATCAAATATTGCCTACATTCTTACTGTAGATTTTTTCATTGATATAGATATCTTTTTTTAAAAATAGAATTGAAGGAAAATAAAAATCATTCAAGCAGAATGCATCATTCTTAGGCTATACAATGCTGTAAGATATTTCATTCAATTGATAACAGAAGACTGAATATTGATACTTTCAATGGGGACAAATGCGATATTGAAATTGCAGCTGCCTTTTCAACCAGCAAAAGAGGTATTTAGCTGAAATGTTGGACAATACATTACAACTGCATCATGTAGATTAACATGGAAAAAAATGCCACTTGTAAAGAACAAAGCTGAAATGAGTAAACTGAAGAACGGAAACAGTTGCAAAACTTATACCTGTCAATATTCAAGTGTTGGTTTGTAGGGATTTTATTGGTTACAGGATTCCATCATGGGCTGACATCAGTTAGAGAACCATTGGAAAACCTGGGAGTACTGGGTAGCTAATTCGTCCAAGTTTGGGACTCTTCATCAGGGCCATTGGATCGGGTCCCAGTGGCTTAATGGTCTACGAGCTCGCCTTGTAACCAGAAGGTCCTGGGTTCGAACCCCTCAGTGTGGGTGTGTACTGATGAAGAGTCCCAAACTAGGACGAAACAGCTGTCCAGTACTCCCAGGTTTTCCAGTGGTTCTCTAACCAATGTCAGCTCATGATGAAATCTTATACACATCAACTTTATTGTGTAGTAAGTTGTTTGAGTTAGCCATAGTTGATGCTTGTTTGAATAAGAAGGCCAGCTATTGCAATTCACACAGTTTGTTCTTGCTAGTCATTGAAATTTCTCTTTATAACTATAAGCGGTTATTAATTTGAAGAACGCCATACAAGTGAAGTTTAATTACAAGAAAGTGCCACATAATCTGATTAAATTATTTATCAATTACACAAATCTGGAGAACAGTAAAGCAGTTGCTTAAGGGAATCATCTCACTAAATTAGTTCATGCCGACAATTACAACGAATATAGGATGAATTTCACATGTTATCATAAAAGTAAATTTGTGATATTTAAAGGAATTTTAATAACTGTTCATCAAGGATAGTGTGATAGTCTAGTTGGAGACTGTTAGAAGTAATTTGGCTAACTGCATTTCAGAAGGTTACTAATGACTCTTCAGAGAAAGGCGGATTTAAGAAAAGATTGAAACAACTGCCTGTTTTCAATGCCTAAAACAGCAAAATATCAATAAAATGATGTCTGGGAGTCCGATGGTGTTCTACCAGCCTTGGTATATGAGTGTAGAAGTTTTATCACTGCGCTGGGTGAGATTTTGATCATATTCTGTTAAAATATTCAGGAATAAATATCAAAACTCGGAGAACATTGAGCGATTTCCATCCATATCTGTTCTACAAATATTGTCTGTTAGTTAAAGACATATTTATCCATGTATTTGCTATAAATATGTGGTGTATGGATCCCTCATAATTAATCAGTTAATTATTAGAGAAAACCTTTTTCGAAACACGAAGGCAAAATATCCTTAGTGGATTGAATAATTTCCTTAGTTTTGTAATAAAGTTTTCTTTGATTCATAAAATTAGCGGTTTGGATATCCTATGAAGAATTATGGGACTTTCATTTCAGTATTATTAGTCTAAAAACGGGTTTACCTATTTTGGAAACTCATTACTAGCAAGCTTGATAGAAAGTTTCCTTATCCTTGACTTGTAGAAGATGTTGTGATACCCACCATACCACTACAGTCATCTGAAGTTAGAGCAGCTAGAGCTAGTGTGTGACGCTTTGACAGAAATGAATACGCTTTTGTTGCGAGTATAACAGAAATCATCTATGATGTTATGTAGGCAAGTGGGTTTGAGAATATCACTCTACTTTAATTCATTGCTTGTATTTTCAGCAAACCTTTTGAGTTAGATAACTTCTAAATTTTCTGTAAATAAAAAAATATAGGATTGTGTCAATAAAAAGTAGTGCGTCAGTGCTTCCGTAGTGGGCTGCTCACCAACCACCTAAGAGACCAGGTTTCTATTCCCGGTCGACGCACACCTAAAACCTAACCTGTAGTGAGCCTGGAAAACAGGGCGGGTTGTTACACGTGGTTAACAACTCCACCTCGTAAAATAAAACCACCACCATTGTGAAACTTAAAGTTTCAAACTCTGTTTCACGCGTGACGGAAAGAAATAAAAATAAAGGTAAACATCTGCCGATAGACAAACTTATGAAACCTGAAGAACATTTATTTAAGCAACTCCTCAACCTTCAAAATACCTTCAAATAATACTACTGTATACTGCGAAGTTATTTAAAAAGTATCAATAGTCAGTAATTTATTGAAATGAAATACGCTGAATAACAGATCATAATTAACTATCGCCACGATAATATCTTCATTGTAGTACATGCCTTCTTTGTGTATAGTAGCGAATGCTGTCTATGATAGAGCAAGACAGCTGTCAAATTTTCTATAGCTTAAAAGGGATTTATTAATGAAATTACTAAATGAATAAGTTCAGATTAAAATGGTTGGTCTTAAGTTTACTACTTTCATAAATAATAGCAGTGACAGACAAAAGATGAATGATTAAACGTACAATAATGGGTATTTTCGATATAATGTACTCTTATTCACATGGTTTAATTATAAAACTTCCTTTCTTCTTTTTCTGAATGACATAATCAACTCCAAATTAAATGTGAAATGCGTTTTGGGAAATACCTTCCACGGAAACATCCAGCTCAGAGTCCGTATCAATACCAAAACACTCCTTATACCCAGCATATACATATTCTGTATTGGATAGTTGGAGACAGTCAGCAGAAAGCCATGGATTTAGATTTCACGCTTATTGTCACCTGTCGACAATGCATGCCTTCAGTCTTGAATCTCAGATAGGACTTGAATTCCTTCAAGACTTCAGACACGCCTTGATGACGAGTGACAAATAGCCCAAAATATAAGTCCAGAGCTTCCTGTCGATTGCTTCCAACCATCTAATATCATTTCAGTGAGTAGCACGATAACGAATCACTTAGCTTGGTGACTACATTTCAGACTTGAAAGGAAGAATTCAGTCTGCACCAAACAAAGGACTAGACGCATGACATATATGTTAAGCCTGAGAAGGGTGACACCAATAGACAGCCAAATACTACTTTAATTCTGGTGAGTTCCATCAATGAACTGTAATCACTAACTTTATTCTCTATTTAATCAAATAAGCTTAAGAAGTAGATAAATGTTATTCAATAATGTCACCAAAAACTGAATCAAGTTAAGTGGTTTAATGGCATAAAATGATTTTTATTTTTCCCTACTGTGTTTTTTATTATCAGTGATCATGAAAGTACAAAAAGCAACCTCTTATGGAATACATAAAATTTTTGAAACAATCTCATAGCTTTTATGCTTCATTTAGAGGTAATTAAATTAAATAAAACTCAGGGAAGAAATCAACAAATCATTCAAGTATTTTTAATCTTACTAGTTCTACTTTCTTTCTTTTTCTGTTTCAAGATGAAAGAGAAACAGAATACGTAGTCTCAAAACCAATTGAGGCAAGAGAAAAAAACTATCTGTAATGAAAGATAATCAAGCTGTTTATTAAAAAAATGGTCTATGTTTTTTTACTAGATCGTTCACAAAACTTGCTCAATTCAACCTTTAATAGTGTGGAAATCAGTTAGCGTTAAATGGAATAGAAGACAATAGCTAGGCAGATTTAAAGTTTCCTTTTTACTTAAGTAGTAGAACATTCAGTCTCTTAAATGCTTCATTGATGTTTGCTGAAATCCACTTTTGCTTGAAACGTAGCCACTGACTGGATGACTGGCTAAATGGATGAATGAATGACTACACTGTAAACACTTGACTGTTTACTTGAATTGGCCTATTTCTTAAATGACAACAATAATGATAACAGCTTCATACTGGACAGTATGTTTATGCATCACATAGAATGCTCAGCCTATCCCATTGCAAGTCATTTACTCCTTGTAAAGGAAATTCAAGTTCGTCAGTATATCATTTCAGGTGATATTGTGGTCTCTGAAGCACACTCCATCTCTCTTTACTCATGACGCTTTTTCTTCAAGAAGTAATACTCAGTAATACTTTGAAAGCTATTACAAAATGTGCCTGATTATAAGTTCTAATTCAACCATGTATTATCACCAATGATATTCCTTATTGTGGTGAACTGGATTATGCGTCAGACAGTGGAAACGAGAAGACAGGGATATCCTGGATCGACGTGAAAAACCTGGAAGACCTAGATTTTGCGGATGATTTATGTTTGATGTCACACAAAATCGAAGACTTACAAGCGAAAACTGACAAACTGGTCGAAGAAGCAGCAAAGACAGGACTCCAGGTGAACATAAACAAGACGGAGGACATGAAATAACCAACCAACAAAAACAACAACAGCAACAACATCCAACCCCAATCACTATCAACGAGAGGAACCTGAAAAAGGTTACTTCATTCACTTATCTAGGGAGGATTGTCCCAACTACAGGAGGAACGGACAAGGATGTCAAATCGAGAATCGGGAAGGCGAGAAACACATTCATCATCAACCTAAAACCAATCTGGAAATCTTCGTCACTCAGCCTGCATCAACAACAAAATTCGGATTTTCAATACAAACGTCAAGTCAGTCAGTTCTTCTATACGGATCAGAAACTTGGCGGCGGGTCACAAAGAATATTTCCAACAGGTTGCAGACCTTTATCAACAGCTGTCTTCGTTCTATACTCAAGATCAGATGGCCGGAAAGAATCACCAACAAGAAACTATGGGAAGAAACAAAACAAGAACCAATCACCCAACAAATATTAAGGGAAAGTGGAGATGGATTGGACACTCGCTGAGGAGGCCGCTGGGTGACATCACGCGTCAGGCCAGTGCTCGAGTGGAACCTAAAAGGGAAGCGGTGAGTAGTGGGACGTCCAAGGGTGAGATGGGGGAGATCGTGTGAAGAGAAGCTGAAACAGTATGGACTAACATGGATGCAAGTGAAAAGTACAGCAGAAGACAGAAGCAAGTGGAGACGTGCAGTTGAAGCCCTATGTTCCACTAGGAACCCAGGGGACAATAATAATAATATTCCATCACGACATGGAGGAGATCTTGTGAGGAGGAGATGAGAGATTATGGGCCATCGTGTACCCAGCTGAACGAGACAGCACCAAATCGAACAAAATGGAACCAAAGGGAATAATAATAAATAATAATGATTTTCAGTCTAAGTAGTCAGATATCATAAAGTTCTTTGTTCCACACTTAAATAACTAAAATAAGTCAATTTGATTAAATTAACACAATTCTTTTGGATATAAACTGAAGGCAGTTTACTCCACATACGATTTCAACAAAAAAATCTTATAAACTATCCTGGTTATGGGTACAGAGTTATAATTGAAAGATTTCCTAACTTATTAACTAAGCAACAAGTTTAATTCACAAGAATTAGCTTGAAGGGATTCTTGCATTTAATAGTGTTCGTTGAGCTGGTTGGTTTAGTTGCGGACAACATCTTCAGCGCAATTTTAAGCAAAAAATGAGCTGATTTAAATTTTCCATGTGTGATAGAATTGAGTCTCCTGGTAACCTTCCTTACATCTGTATTGATCTTTTTATTGACTTTGATTTTAAACTTTCTCGTCATATGATTTACTTTTTATTAGTTAGTAGATTTGGTTTATATTAACAGGTTTGTTAACCACATATTCTTTTTTACGAGTTTCACCATGGATTGATATCAATTACAGAGTCACTGAAAACCAGGGAGTACTGGACAGCTGTTTCACCCTAGTCTGGGAATCATTGACATATTGGTTGGTGGTCGCTCTAAATCACGAATTGGCAGAAGTTAGAATTCATGCACTGGCCACTGAATCAGATCCTAGTGGCTGAATGGTTTACGAGCTTGTCTTGTAATCGGAAGATCCTGGGTTCAAACCTCGTTGGCTGGTGTGTACCTTCGATGATTCCCAAACTGGGATGAAACAGCTGTTCAACTCTTGAAAATCACATATTTGTTTGAGTACTAGGCTTCTATTTGTTTCAGGTCAGACCACAGACTGATATCAGTTACAGAGCCATTGAAAACCAGGGAGTACTGGACAGCTGTTTCAGCCTAGTCTGGAACTCATCGGCAGTACACACCCACTGGGTTTCTAACCCAGAACCATCCGGTTAGAAGGCGAGCTCATATACTATTCAGCCACTGGGACCACTTTTAATAGGCCTTGAATTCTTTCCAGTAGGTTTCACTCCATAAGGTGGAGCGTAATTCAAATCCCAGTCCAAATATCGAAACCATTCAGTAGTGTTACCCAAAAATAGTAGTTGCTTACTGAATATAAAGTATATCATCTAATAATTGAATATGTGAAGTAAGATCGTCATGGTTTAAAGTCAACCAGATTGTTTGATTACAGGACGTAAGAGAATAAATAATGCTAAAAGACCTCAATGAAAGACTGTAGAAGCATAAGAATAAACACTTAAACCAATAGGTGACTCAAAGTTATAGCCAAAGGTAATCATATCACTCTAAAAGGTATTTACCAAGATGGTATAAGACAAACTACACTTTTTGCAGGCAGTAGGAATGTCCGAATGTGATTTCCACTTCTAATCAACTTCTGATCATTTCCACTTCCATAATTCCTATCCACTATTATATTATTGTAATTATTATTTCCTTATCATTTGCGAAAAACGTTCTTTGCATAGTGTCTATTCAATTACAGAAATGAATGGGAACTGTTTTTTTGGCTTCACTCAAAAGCAAAAGTAAATTAGAATGCTCCCCAACCAGTCATATGGTCCTTGCTTCGTTTCTCAAACGACGTACTTCTAAACCCCACTCAACCAGTGGCAGGTCTAATAAAGTGAAGTAGTTTACCATGGGGATACCGAACCCACCGGCAAAAAACCCCACTACTACAGAAGCTTCAAAACTCAAGTTTGAAACGTAATGCTCCACTCAGAATGCAAAATGAACGAAAATAACCTCCAACAAGCGGTAGATTATTCATTTGTAATCTACCACAGCATAATTCCCACTTCTTTTTTGTGGAATTATCTTTTCGACTTGATTTTTTCAGAACGTAATAAATAATAAGTGTATAAATAATAAAAATAATAACAAGTACCTCAGCCTACCACTTAACGTTTCAGCTATTTCGTTCCATAATGCATCAGGCTAAGACTGATTCCTAATTTTGTTTTTGTCTATTATTGTTATTATTCATCATCTTACTCTCATGATCTATAAATGAAGATAAATATACTGCTAAACTAATTTGGTATGATTAGTCAGATGAACTTCACGAGAATTCATTATAGCCACTATATTGAATAAATGTCAATTTTTAATTCAAGTATATAACTGTGAACGATAATCACTATTGATGACTGAACACCAAAAGATGCTTAGCTGCATGATATACGCTTTCATCTATTCAGTATAGCTAATCGATAAAATCTATTAAGGCGTATTAACACACTATCAGACAGCATAGTGGTCATTGTATAAACATGTTAGTGTGTATGTGTGTGGGTGTTTTGTCTGAAAGCCTGAATAATATAAATACATTAAAACAAATAAGAAAAACTCCCATATTGAGTCATAAGCAAAAGAAGACGTAATAGCCAAGAAAATTTTCTTGTAGACGAACCACTTTCAAGAGTTGTACACTTGTATTTATATTTAATATGAAATTCATAAAACCAATCAAATAATGGTAAATATCTTCTAGAAAACGTATTGCCTAGTGTCAGTTTCATTCTGCAAGAGAGCGACTAATTCAAGAATAATTTTGGTAGCTCGAATGACGCGATAGGTGTGAAAGATGACTAATCAGTCTAAATGCAAAAAATACAGCAAAGCTAATAGAAAAACGTCTAGGTGCTCCCATAAAATGTGTATCGAAAATGGAATGTTATTAATAAATAATAAGAATGATAATAACAATTATAAAATCGTAATAATAGTAATAATAATAGTAACATTAAAATGAAGCGAATTCATGTCAAGAATAAAACTCTGGTCTTGAACAGATAGTGATTTGGCTATAAATAAATGGTGTATTCGAAGTCCTTTAATGCGTGCGATATTAGAGAACTCTGTTTATCATTGTGAGGCAATGATGCAGAAGCTCCTGATATTCTGAGCCAGCGAGTTGGTCGAGGATCAATCTACTGGTGTCCTGCCTCACTGCTCCAGCTAGTCAGACTGGAGAGATAGAGATTTGGAGTGGGTCATGTGAGAGTGAAATGAAAGCTTGTTGGCATTTGTGGAAGTAGTTGGAAGGAATTTAATGCGATGGAGATGTGCTACTGAAGGGCTTTGTTCCACTCGGAACTGAAGAAATGAATAAGAACAGTAACACTAAAAATTAATTACCCGCAACTGATTTTCGATGTGTCAGCCTATCAACCTGACTTATTCTGTGTATATGGTGAGCCTAGTACCAAACTGCTAAGACTAAAATAGGTTGAAGGATATATGAACCCGGAGCCTACCAACTAGAAATCAATTGCTGAAGCTCATGAGTCACATCTACACCTGTCATAAACCGTCAGAAAACCTTCTCCTACTATAAAAACGACAAGAAGTGATCATACACCTTCTAATCTTGGAAAATATCCATCAGGATTTTTGATCGGGAGCAGCCGTTCCGTCTTAAAAGACTATATAATCGCACTTTTATGCAGCTTTTGAAGATGAAGTCGCTGAAAAGAAGTCTATCCCGAAATTCTGAAATTTTTTCTCTTCTAACACGTTTTGATCAGTTTTATTGGCATTCGATTTTCGACCCAAATCTTTATGAAAATCAATCAAATCCATCAACTATTTGTGCGCCGGTGGCACAGCGGTTAGGACGCTCGCCGACCATGCACATGGTCCAGGGTTCGATCCCCTGCCGGCGCACTCCTTTACCTCGTTAAGCCAGAAATAAAGTTGGTAAAGAGGAAAGGTTGGACATGAGACTAGCAACCCCATCCTGTAAAATTAAACGCTGCTACAGAAACTTCAAGCCTCTAGTTTGAAGCCCTATGTTCCAGTGGGAACATGAAGGAAAAAAATATCAACTATTTATTGAGTCTGTAACCAGTGTGTTCATATCAAATGTCTTTTAAACCAGAAGGACTGAAAATCAAACTCAGCGGTATGTGTTATATCTCCATGGCTTGATTTTAAAAGATTTGCAGAAATATTATTAAAACAACTGCATCTCTATATTTGGAATAATCTTTATAAAGTAACCTGCTTACAACTATTCAAGTTGAATAAGGAATCTTTTATATATGAGTAGTATATAAACAAACTTTATCCATTCATCAGTCCATTATATTATTATAGAACATCGTACATTGTGAACTGTAAAGTTACAAGGTGCTATTCAACAAGAATAATAATGAAACAGTTGTCCACTTCATATTTCTATGTGTAGTTACAAGTGAAAACTTTTGACCCCTTTCTAAAAGTAAACAAATCACAAAAAAATGTTTGTATTATGAAAAAGAAAGTTCTACAGCCTTTTTAAAAGACACGTATCTTTGCACACATGTGAAAACAATTTTATATTACTCAATACATATATATATGTATTACGCAATGAATTGGGAAATGCTGACAGTTAATTAGATATAGAATAATAGTTTTTGCCGTAGTATTCACTCTAAAAACCCACAACATTTATTATCGGTAATACATTTTGATAATAGTTTACAATTTCAAAAACGAATCAAGGCAACTATTTTTGGTTTCAGGATTTCATCATGAGCTGACATTGGTTAGAGAACTATTGGAAAACCTGAAGGGGGTACTGGACAGCTGTTTCGTCGTAGTCTTGGACTCTTCATTAGTACGCAACCACCAAGGGTTCTTTACGTGAATGGCAGTAGTCTATGATGGAAAATATCCTTACTGTTTTACAAAGCTTTTTGTAGGTCTAAACCAGCTTAGCATAGGCGTGTAAGAAGACTGGTTGTATCGTACTACATCTCCATCTTCGCTTCCATGAATATAAGCTGACTGTCAAAAGAAATGATATACATTTCTGTATGTCAAGCCATGCAGACACCTACGGACACCAGTTCGACTTCAAAAACACACAATTGTTAGACAAAGAAAACACTAAAGATGTTTAGGAATTCCTGAGTGCTTGGTACTCAGATGCATCTGCAACCAACAGTCACAGTGATGTAGAACATGTTTGGTAGACAATAAAAACGCATTCACATGAAAAAACCTTAACTTTCAGGAAGTGGACAAGAGGATAATAAAGTCTCCAGAGAGAAGCAGTCACGTTCAAGTTTACAAGGACATATGGCTAAAAAAAATTCTTGAAGAACACTAGAAGCTTACTTTATATGGAAGTTTGAGCTGTCTAGAAAGAAATCGAAAGTCTTGCAAATCAGCTATCTAGCTCAGCCAAGACAGCTGAACCAGTTGAAACCACTCATTTTCCAGATATTTCTTTAGAAGAACTGGTAATACATAGAATTAAATTCTTCGTTCGCAAATATCCCACTTTATAATAATGAGAGATCACTACACTTTCCTTTGGAAACAGAAGTATTCAGATCACATACTATGATTTCAAAGCAAATGACGAATTCGGTTCCAGGCTTTTTAATGTTTTTACTATGAGTAGTGCTTTATTTCCGGAAATATCTGTGTGAAATAAATTCATAGTGAGCATTTTTGATAAACGAAAATTATGTTAGCTTGGCGTTTCGGTAACAAGAATGAGGTAACAATCTGTTAATTCATTCCTAAACTGTGGTGTAATCTGCAGATAACAGAATATCATATTCATTTACTATTTTTCAGACAGTGAAATGTCTGCAGTGTACACTGTCCAGTTGCCCCCAAAGTGCGTATTGAATAGGTAACTGAATGTAGGATTGCTTATAATACAATCGGTCTGCTTTCATCAAAGTTCTCCTTATTAACACGCTGAGAATATGAAGTCTCTTTAAGCCATTGGAGAATTAAATCAAGTGTTGGGTGATAAACCTCTGTCATATTTATGATATATAAAATAAACACGCAAACAATGTTAATTAAGATTTTTAAAGCCTAATTTGATACTCTGAACAAATATCTGAAATATGTCGCTAATATGCTCATGGTCTACTGTCTCAAGCTAGAAATATTTTCAGTAGAATTGCATAAATACTTCATTTCATAGGTTTATCTTGATAAAATAATAATTTGAAAGTGTTGCCTTTCAGGAACTCGACTGATCTAATGTCAGATCACAGAATGCTATCAGTAAGCGAGCCTTTGTTAACCATGGACTACTGGACGACTATTTGGCACTGGATCAGGACTTTTCAACAGTGCGCCTCTGTAACCCCACCAGTGATAGAATATAGAACCTTCAAGCTAAGAGACGACCATATCAACCATCCAGTCACTGGGAATGGGATCCAGTCCAGGCGTTTGGGAGCAGTCTAAACTAGAACGAAACAGCTTTTGGGTATTCCTTAGATTTTGATGGTTCCCTGATGAGCGTTTTCGAATATAACACATATCAGTCGCTGACTTTCAACGACAAATAGTGGTCAACATAAGACATTGAGCTATCTAATTTTCCACTCAGAAGATAGCGTCAAATTTCATTTATTAGAAATTGTTTTGGTCAT
Source organism: Trichobilharzia szidati (assembly GCA_944472155.2). Lineage (NCBI taxonomy): Eukaryota > Metazoa > Platyhelminthes > Trematoda > Strigeidida > Schistosomatidae > Trichobilharzia > Trichobilharzia szidati. The sequence continues at coordinate 60,109,819 of OX235271.1, read as the reverse complement.
CTAATTACATCCTAGCAGAACAACCAATAATTGTGTCTGATTTTTAAATAGATTTCAATCTGCTATTAGGAATGTTTTGAAGGGAATGAAGGAATAAATTGCAGGGATATGATGCAGTTCACAATGTTTTAAGACTTTTTTTAATGTATACATAAACGAACTGGCTCCAGCGACATTTTGCACTTTTCCGTTGTGCTGTCTATACCCACATTCCTTGAGTTTGTAATAAAGCCATATTCGTTAGATAAGTTCTAGATCTTTCTCCCTTGGATAGTCTTTGCTTTTTATTTTACTCATATATATTGACTACTTGAGGACCAAGTCTTTTTAATATGTGTTTAGTCATCTGTACTTATAGGCTTGGTAGAGTACTGAATTATTAGGTATATAGGTAAATTACATTATATATCGGCTGGTAAAGATTAGCTGATCGACAACACTACCAGTACCTTACAGAGGTTTGGAACTTAATTCCAAGAAAACAATATTGCTTCTATCATCATTTAACCCGAAAAATGTGTACATGAAGTAAATATTCTGCAAAAGAACCTCCTGAACGACTTATTCAGAATAAATTTATTACTGTCCCTGTTACTATTATATATACTTTGTTAAAATGATAGGTTATTTCGTACTTATCAGCCTGTTACAGAAGCTCCATTATGGGTAAATTTTGTTTTGATAAAGTCTCACAGTGTTGTACAGTAATGTTTACTAATGACGTTTCGAGCACAATTTATTGCTCATAATCATATCAAGGTACTCACATGACTTCCTAACTTCATTTGTATAGTTCCATTATTTTTCATCTGATTTCCACTTGATTTGATTGGTAGTATTATTTTCCATATTTCGGGTATGAGTGATGAATCATTCCTATTGCACGTGTTGGGTGTAGATTCGATGAACAAAGATTCAGTAATCAACCTCTTTCTTCACCTACCTAGATTAATTTTTAGTATTTTAACCCTCTCCCACCCTATTTTGTGGTTGTGTGTTAATGCATGCATTGCAATTGCCGAGCTTTTTTCTAAATTACTTGTCTTCTCTGGGTCAACCATTCTTACCTTAGCTAAATTCTTATGTTCTGACAATCTGACTACCCCTGACCTACTAGTTTGACCTGTGTAGTTGACCTCACAGTCATTGCAGAGTATTTTGTAAATTATATTATTTTGTCTAATTGGGTCAAGTGACAGGGTCCTTTAGCCTACAGAACTTGTCATACCTGAGTGAGTTTGTAGGTTTGAATGCCAGCCTAATTCCTGCTTTATTAAGCATCCTACGTAGGGTCTCAGATGTCCCCTCCTTATATGGTATAACTGTAGATGAATTATATTATCTCTTAAAACAAAATTTACCCATAATGAAATTACACTCTACCACAGTGCACAAGTTTTATTCTTATATCAATGTTACAGAAGCTGTGAAACATCCAAAGGTCAGAAAATATTATCACGAATTTACAGCTCATACATCAGTCATTTGAGATATGAAATAAATTTGAACTGAAATAAGTTTTTATAAAAAACCTTAAGCCCATCGTTTATATTTAGATGAACACAAAGGTGTTACACCGAAATAAAAGTATAATTCTCTAGACAGGTGCGTCGGTGGTACAGCGGTTAGGACGCTCGCCAACCATGCACATGGTTCAGGGTTCGATCCCCGGCCGACTCACTCCTTTACCTCGTTGAGCCAGAAATAAAGTTGGTAAAGAGGAAAGGTTGGGCATGAGGCTAGTAACCCCATCCTGTAAAAATGAATACTGCTTCAGAAACTTCAAGCCTGTAGCTTGAAGCCCTATGTTCCGTTGGGAACGTGAAGGAATAAAAAAATCTCTAGACAGCGGAACAGTTTCTACAATAATACTTCTGGAAATCAGTGATCTTTTACAATGGAAATCATCCTCCGTAGGTGAATTTAACTGATGTCACTAAAACACAATATAACCATGACTGTCATTATTTCAGTTAGTCACATCAGAAATCAAAATTTTAGTAAGTGAATTAACCAAAATACTTCATTCAGCTCATATTAGCTTCCAGATACGGGCTTTCATTAATCGCAGTAGTATATATGTGACTGTTTGTCATACTAGGTTACCCTTTTGCACACAGCAACAATTAGCTATTCCATAAGCTCATTAAATATCCCAAGGTTCCAGTTAAGTAATCTGTAGTCACCTTGTTTGAAGTATCTCACATCTATTAAGTTAACAACTTTCCCACTAAAATGATATCATAAAGAAGCCATTTTGTAATTGTTTTTGTCACACGTTAATTTAAGCCAGTTAATAATTAATTCAACTTGTAGGTGAATAGTTATTGATTCTCAACACAAAAGCATTACAAATTACAATGCACTATAAAGTTTCTAGGTATATAACAGTGTGAATGTGTGATATGTAAGACATGTAGGTTAAGTAACTGATGAGACTAACCAAAATTTTTTGAAATCCAACAATCCTCACATTTCTGCTTCTTTCTAAGCAAGTGATTATTGACACCGGTTATACAGGAGTATCGGCAGCCTCAAAGGATCTGTCGCTTCGTCGTAAAGTCGAACCTTCGGAATTCAAAACTGAAGTCAGAGACGTTACTACTGAGCTAATGCAAAATACAGTTAACTTTCTGTATCACTATACTTGGTCACTAGAGAAAGATAATCATGGAACCTAAGTCAGAGGTTTTCTACAGAATAAATCAACTATCCAGCATCTACTGGAATTTCGCTGTGATGGTAAGTCACTTAGTCAAGTAACCACACAGCAAACTCCCCTAATATAGTCCCATCACCATTAAGACAAGTGTTGACGCTTTCCTACCTTCGTTTATATTCGCAGATAAACATTTTTCCTAGGAAGCATAACCTTTCAGAAATAAATTCATGCACGATTACAGGTACAAAGAACAGAAGGCGAGCTTTTTGTTTCATTTGATAGAATCTATTAAGCAACGACTCACAGAATGATCTGCTCTTGATTTGTTTTGAGATCTTATGCCACATATCAGTCCACACAGTCTAGCTAATAAAAAAAGAAGTTTTCTATTGATAAACAAAACTAACTATCTCTTTCCTTCATCAGTACTAGTAAACAAAACGATTTCTGTCAAAAACGCAGACTCACATCTAACTATTAACTGAAGTAAATAAAGAATGATGTGTTTACTGGTGAATGTTAGAGCAGTTTATTTCATTTTTCAGTGGGTCATTTTAGGTCATATTCTTGTAAGATGAGAAAACAAATATGCCTTACAAGATACCAAGTGTCCATATTTCAACTAGAAATTTAGAATAAATAAAACCATTAATCTTTAGATGACTTAAAAGTACGCTATCTCCTTTATTATGATAACAGTTATTAAAGAAACGAGTCATCAGTTTAAAATATTGAATTCGATTATTTGTTTTGTCTGAATTCAAACCAATATTGAGTATAACTAACGAAAACTTGAATTGGCTTTATTTCAACATTTTCGCAAAACGTGCTACAGATATCAAACTCTTGATTAAACCTTAATTAATGTAGTTCATTGATTGCTGCGTGAACTTCAGGCGGCGTAACCAACGTGCTATTTTTTATAGCATATAATAAGACCTAGCACATAGACTAAGATAATTTAAACAAAGTTATGTTTTATATGAATTCTTAGTTTTTTTACGAATTTGGATTAAAATTAGTGTCAATTTCATCACGAAGGAACATCAGTTAGAGATCACAGAAAACCAAAGAGCGCTGGAGAGTTGTCCTGTCCTAGTTTGGAAGTCTTTAGCAATGCACAATAACGAACCCAACATGTATGGAACTCAGAAGCTTTGTATTTTTTTTCCTTCACGTTCCCCAGTGGAACATAGGGCTTCAAGCTAGTGGCTTGAAGTTTCTGTAGCAGTGGTGATTATTTTTATAGGATGCCGTTGCTAGCCTCGTGCCCAACCTTTCCTCTTCACCAGCATTATTTCTGGCTTAGCGAGGTAAAGGAGTGCGGTGGCCGGGGCTTGAACTTTGGACCATGTGCATGGTCGGCGAGCGTCCTAATCACTATACCACCGACGCACTAAGATTTGTATTACAAGACTGATATCGTTAACTATTCAGCCACTGTGACGGGAATTCTATGAACCGTTAATCTTCAGTTCTGTTGATTCGTGATTCAGACATATTGCTAAAAAGTGTTTTGGATGTGCATTCACTTCACCTTAACATCGTGGACCCTACTATTAATGACTTCTCAGTACAACTTCATGACATCCTTCTGGCAGCCAACAATGAGTTGGAGATGGATATTCTGATAACGGCTATCTGTAGGGAATTAGATTAATTTCTAATTGGCTTAAAGTGACAGCTTAGACATTTTTTCAACGTAGTTGAAGCCAAAGCCTATTTAATGCGTATCTTTATTTTCAAATCAAATATTAGTTGTACATTCTGAAGAGATAACGATAGAAATTTTCACTGTGTTTCAAACAAGCGACTGTCAAAGTTTCTTTTTTTTTAGAATTTCATGACGTAATAACCTAAACTACTGTGAATCAAGAATGCAGATTACTTATAAAATGAAAGCAGTTATAAATCATTTTTAGACAGTTACATGCCTGTGTATGTAAACAGAAGCATAAATAAACAAGATTAGAATAAACAAAAGATGATCGTCATAAATTATCAGGTGACATGACAGCTGCACTTGTATATATACATACATATAATGAAACCCCTTATAGTAACCTACGAGTTCGTTTCTAGTTACTTTATGTTCACGTACTAAGAGCTAAATGAGAATATTTATGGGTATATGCATTCAACAATCAATTATCGGTTTCATGTTTAATTCTCTGTTGGTTTTCAATATTTCTTTCTAATCCTATACACGTGGTATGGGCTACTGATAAGAGTTTTAAAGTAGTATATCGTTTGACGACTTCTGCATGAATATGAAATAGCGGAGTGACGAATTAAGTTACTGACAAGAGAAATGAGGGTTCTTATGAAGCATAGGGGACAGTTTGAACTGAAGAAAGTAAAAGCAGTATACAAATATGCTTTGAAAATTATAGTTTTAGTGGCATGCACAGTTTTCATTTTTTTTGTTTCGCTAACCTCTCCAAGTTTAATAGATTTTTAGTGTATTAGCCTATCATTAGAAGAGGGGAGGTTTGGGTTTGGTTAGAGGGCAAAAGGATGATGGAGCGAAATCTGAACCACTGCAGAAACGAACAATGAAAGGAGAGCAGTGAAATGGGGGATCGAAAAGGAATGATAGAAAAATGGACATACTTTGGGCTGACAGAAAGACTCTAGAAGGTGAAGACTTTGCAGGTGATTTATGTCTCACATCTCACTGAGTCGAAGATCTGCAGGCAAAAACCAAGATATTGGTATAAAAGACACAGAGGTGATAAACGAGCACAGTTAACATCAAAAAACTGCAATCAAAAACAATGGGAGGCACTTACAATAATTGTTCTCTCTCAATTACCTGCATTGGCATATATGAGAATGCCAATGCCAGACGAGATCGGATTTCAGAAGAAGGAGACCTCCATTGTTTTGAAATCAGTGTACAGATTCCTAGGGATCAGCACAAGCAACGACATTATAATTCTCCTAAGTATTACTATCAGATCACTTCATCTATATGTTTCACAAACTTAACGCATCACCAAAAGCATTTCCAACGGCTTACAGTGAAATTTCAATGACAGCTGCTTTCGGTCAGTACTCAAGATCAACTAGCCAGTCGGAAAGGATAAGTCAGTAGAAATCCGAGAAATAATCAGAGGGAAGTTGAAAGTGACTAGGTATTCACTGAGAAGACCATCGAATGAAAAACGACAAGTTGGATGTCAGTTTCGATATCGGGGAGGTCAAGTGAAGAGGAAATGAAATTGTGGAGTTAGTTTAAGAGACTGTAAAGAACAGAATGATTTGGGGACGTGCTGTTGGAGCCTTCCGTTTCACTTGGAACCCAAAGGAACAATAATAACTATCGCCAGTTTCAAAAATTTCTAACCTGTAAACCTCAGTTTATAGCAGCTTCGTCAAGTAATATCACTGTTACAATTCACCAAACAAACTTATTAAGATTTTTCGGTTTCAGTACCATTTTCCAGTCACAATTACGAAGTGAAAAGATCAGGATAACTATCCTGAAAAAATAAAACAGTACAGGTCAAATTCTAGTCTAAAATGATTGATTCCCTTCCTTGGCAACATTTTCTGAGTAAACTTCATATCATGATACCTCCTGTATCACAATTCTGCAGCTCAGTTTGTTTCTCATCCCCTACATACCATTATAGCAACTAAAGTTTCTAAAAATTCACCAGTACTTTGAAAAGAAATGTTTATAATGTCAAAAAATATTAGTAGTCAATGACTGAACAAACGCCAGCTAAACACTGAGTACGGCTACGGTGTTACATAACTGTATTTCATTGAATCGCAGATATCAACAACTAAATAACGCTAGGCAGTATGAAGATACCTTATTTAATGAAGCAGTAAAACCCCTTTAGAGATTGAATTCCAATGCTTGATAACTAAATAATTCTTTTTGCAATTATTTATGTTCTTTCACTAGTGTAGATATTTGCCTTTCTTCCACAAAAGAGCACTTTGAAGGTGCGATTCCAGTAATATTTTAATTTTATTGCTAATACGAAAAAAGTGAATAATTACCACGAGAATCTTCGCCTATCTAGCTAATCCTTCCTTGGTCATCCGAAAAAATTTCATTTTTGTAAGAAAAAAATCTATTTATACATTAAGTAATCTAATTACTAATAATGTTATTTTTTTCTTTTACAAATGAGACAGCCTTTTAACATAACATATCGTCTACACGACATATGTAGGCATAAACGATAATCTCATCTACATAGTCTATTCTCTGTGTTGTTTGTTTGCCTACAAGATGCCTGAGTTAATTTGTTTCATAGAGTGAGAAAAAGAAACGTAGAATCACAATACTTGTAGCATATTTACTTTCTACAGAACACCTTAAGGGGGTTAATTTTGTTTTGAAGAACAAAATATCATTACTTTCCTGTTATGCTTAATAAAACTATTCCCCCTTGCCCAGTGATTTATGACTGTTACCATTACAACCACTACTATTACGATCACTATGAATCTTAGGGAAAGAAGCACAAGATATTACTCAAAGCCTTGTCTGCTCAATAATAAGGAGACTGTGATTAAGATTAGTAATCAAATAGGTCTACATTAATAATAACAAGTCTTAATATTACTATTAGCATTGTTGCTTTTTTCTTCAGCTTTGGTTGATTTTACTGAAGCGAAATAATAGAAAGCTATTCCTGTTAAGGTTTTACACTTTGATTTTCTCCACCTTAACTTGCATCAGTCACTTGGTCTTGAACCTGAAGGTACCGAGTTGGATCCCTGATGGTGTCAATGGATGCATACATATGAACAACCTCAGAATAGGACGAAACAGAGCTACTCAACTCTTCTTGGTTTCCAATGATCCCTGTGACTGATGTCGGTTCATGACGAAAATCTAACAGTCGTAATTAATCAAAAATCCTATAATCTGAACACTTATTATTTGCCTAGTCTTCAAATTGACTTCAAGCAAAGAAAAATCAAAAAGAACCCATTTTAATTCACAGCTATCTTGCAGCAGCTACAAGCCTCCAAAGCCTCAGGATGGTCGGGGGTGGGTGCCTTGCGCTGCGGGTTGGCCACCCCTCCGCAAACCTCTTGAATTGCTCCCATATGACCGGGCGTCTTACATAGCCTCTCCTGAAGAAGTCCTACTCACTGCCTTCACGTGGCGGAGGTGTTTTTCACCAAAGTGAGAGGGCGAAAGCGGATGCCTGGCGCTCTTCACCGTGTTGACTGTCCATTGGATGACAGTCTAGGGGAGATGGCTAAACCCTGATTCCAAAACTCCAACGACTGGCGTATGAAGCTCACTGGAGCTCACTGGCAGACGTATGGACAAAGGGCTTGTTGGATGTCCTGGATGTCTGGCCCCATTCAAAAAGGCGTATGAACCGAACTCCGGTCACCAGCTGCCAATGGATAGTGGACTCCCTACTCCACTCCTACTGCCTTGTAGGTCACACTTGGTTGTGTAAAGGCTAGAGCTGCACTCTCAAACAAAAGGCCGAGTGATTCTGGGGACATCACTCGTACCGAATTCCCATGAGACTTCATGAACTCTGTTCATGAAGCCGGCTCATCCTCCAGTAGTAGATAGCCGAAGTAAACTAAAGTAAAGTAAGCAGCTAAAAGCCTAAACATAACAAATACTTTTATAAATGAATGTAGCCTACTTCATTTGTCTTCATCTAAAAGCTAAGGTGTCTGCAAGTAGAGTTGCCAGGCGTCTAATTGACATGGTGAACAAACACATACATACACAGTTAAATTCAATCAAGCCTAGGAAATAATCAGTACACAGACATTCTAACCTTATCTTGGTATACACAGAGATAGTATGATTATCCTCTCATTATGCTGGTAACTACACTTCTCCATTCCTCCCTTGTCATAATCTCTACCTGATTTTGATTTTCACTCAATGAGATAGACTCATTATTAACCTTTTCAATTTACTTATTTATTTGTTTACGTAATTATTTTCCATTTACTTCACATATCTTTTTACTTTGTGAATCTCTTCTAATCTGTAAATTATTGCTAGTGATATCCCATGTTTCATTTCTATGCTAAGAATTATTAAATGCCCTTTAAGCTGAAATAATCTTGAAGTGTGTCACACATTTCTATTTATAATAACTTATGCGATCTTGAGGCTGCTGATGATACTTCACAACATACCTTTGTGCCTAATTACACACCTATTCTTAAGTAAATACAATTTTCAAATATTGGTTATGTAGGGATTTTTGTTTGATTGCATGGGGGATTTTTCATCATGAGCTGACATCAGTTAGAGGACCACTGGAAAACCTGGGAGTACTGGACAGCTGTTTCATCCCAGTTTGGGACTCTTCGGCAGCACGCACCCACCGCGCTATGACGTGAATTGGCAGAAGTTAGAATTCAAGGACCATTGGATCGGGTCCCAGTGGCTCAATGGTCTACGAGCTCGCCCTGTAACCAGAAGGTCCTGGGTTCGAACCCTGGTGGGTGATTCTGATGAAGTGTCACAAACTGGGACGAAACAGTTGTCCAGTACCCCCAGGTTAATACAATTATTTATCATTTGTAACCCATAATGCACCAAACTTTCATATTTAATAGTTGAGACTGATGATGCTTTATCGAAGCTATGTGAGTTTGTACCACAATATTATGCAAACTCTTTGGAATCCACTATTACCTTTGTTATCATTACAGAGAAGAAATCATTTGGATTAAATAGACGAATCGATCATAATGGGATGAATGATAGTCAAAAAGTGAAATTAAAGCTTATCCTCTAATAAGATTTAAGGTGAGGGATCTTCAAAAACTGGAAATATTCAGATAAAAATGTACTTTTCGATAGTCTTATTCTGTATAGCTGTACAGCTTTAATTTTTAAAAATTTCCGTTCCATATTTTACAGTAATTACAAGTAGGATATAGAATTCCTCTCGTACAGGAAGTGAGAACGCAGTTGGTAAAAAGATATCTTGACTGAACTTCATTTCTGCTCTCCAATATCCTAATGAATATTTCTGATAATTCGAAAGACATCTTTTTTAACCATACCGGGTAACTCTGTCCACAGATATACATATATATTAGCTTCAAACGAAACTATGGAGCGAAATGGGTTAGATATAGATTTTTATACAACTGACTGTATACGTGCTTATAGTTACCTATCTCATATTAAATATCTGAGAAAACTACGACTGTTTAATTGTGATTTGTCCAATGAATTTATTCCTCCCCTGTTTCAAAGGATTCATAGGACCGAAACTATTCTTTAACTGGTATGTCATTATCATTTGTGAATCGATGAACACTGAAGATCTGCCAAAAAAACTATACACCAAGAGGAAACATATATATAGATGAGTACGTGTGCATATTAAGAACTTTACTGGTCTATTGCAACATATCCAAAACATGTAGTATATAAGGTTTAAAAGTCAGTCAGATAGAATTCTCACTTCACAGTACTCATCATTGAGGAAAAAATACTTCTGACAGCCTGGACAAGAAGGGAGCTGAACACTTCAAGCGATATTTAAGGAAGCTTCGGGCTGTTTTTAATCTGAATAAGGTATGAGGTTGGAAACACATTCCCTGAAAATTTCAACACTTTTCTACGAGTCAACTCTACACTGCAGATATGATTCTGCAAACTGTAAGAGATATACTATACATATAAATAGTTTCCCATCTAATGTTTTGTATATTCAGGGAAAATAATAACATACTGATACACTTTTATTATACTTGGTGATATCGTTGCTCCACAACGGGAAACTTACGGAATCCTTCGAAGTGAGGACAGGAGTAAGACAAGGCTGCCTACTATCGCCAATGATTTTCCTGATTGCAGTAGACTGGATAATGCGACAAACAATGGGCAATGAGGAAACAGGCATAAAATGGACTCACACAAAACAATTGGAGGATCTGGACTTCGTCAATGATATATGTCTGATTTCCCACAAACTGGAAGATATGCAAACGAAAAGCAACAAGTTGGCAGAAGAAGCATCCATAGAAGATAGGACTTCAGGTGAACATAGAGAAAACAAAGGTAATGAAGACTCCTGGCCAACAGTGACAGGAACAGAAAGAACAACATTTACAACGATCAGTATAAATAGGAGGAACCTGAAAGAAACAACCTCCTTTACCTACCTGGGAAGCATCGTCTCAACTACAGGCGGACGGAACTGACGAGGGTATCAAAGCAAGAATCGGGAAAGCAAGACAAACTTTCGCTACTCTCAAGTCTGTGTGGAGGTCAACAGCACTACTCAGCACCAAAAATAAGATCCGGATTTTCAACTCCAATGTGAAGTCAGTGCTACTGCTACTATACGGATCAGAGACTTGGCCAGCGCGTCATGAAGAGCATCTCCAACAAGCTACAGACCTTCATTAACAGTTGTCTTCGCTCAATACTCAAGATCAGATGGCCAGAGAAGATCAGCAACAGAGATCTCTGGGAGTGAACCAACCAGGAACCGATTGTGCAACAAATAGGCAGGGAGAAATGGAGATGGATTGGCCATACTCTGAGGAAACCATCAAGTGACATCACTAGACAAGCCATTGCTCGAGTGGATCTCGAACGGGAAGCGGCGAGTTGGTCGTCAGTGCAAGTGTGACTTGGAGGAGGTCACGTGAAGAGGAGATGAAACCATGTGGGCAGACTTGGAGCCAGGTGAAATCGTTGGCAGAGAACCGAACTCAATGGAGACGCACGGCTGAAGCCCTATGTTCCTCTAGGAATTAAAGGAAACAATAATAATCATAACTATATACGCTTCTAGCAAGATATCCAATAATAAGTGTTCAATAGTTTAATTACTTCACATGCAGTATAACTTTTAGTGGTCAACCCAAGGCAATGAATTTATCCTACCATTATTCACTTACTTTATTGACACTTTTTAATTTATTCATTTCGACTGTATTATTACTACTTTGCTAGATGTATTGATGATTTCTTTAGCACCTGTATCTATAAAGTGGATATTCACCTCACTCCATTTTACCGCCATTAATTACAATTTCTCACAGATCTATTAGTTAACTTTGTGCTTCATAAATTCATAAAATTTTAATACTGTTATACGCTATAACCCAATCCAGCAACGAGGTACTTTTTCATTCCTGTTGTGTATAAATATGATTGGAGGATTCTTGTTGAAGATACATAGAGAAATGTAACTTGTTGAAATGAGGATCTCTTTTCCTTTACACAGTCGAGTTTAATGAACAGCTTTAAAGAAAATAAGCCAACGTTCCTAGTTGAATGAATATCGCAAAAGTCATTACTGGAAAGCCTTGGAGTACTGGACAGTCGTTCCGTCCTGGTTTGGGTCTCTTCATCAGTATGAGTGCATCGACGTCCCAACCCGGAACCTTCCAGTTAGGAGGCGAGCTCGTAGACCATTTAGTCACTGGGGCCCGACTAAATGGCCCATGAATTCCAGCTTCTGACAATTTATGATAAATATTTAACGCAATCGCCAGCCAGTACCTCAGGTGAGTAACTGGTCCCTTGCCTGTCTTGATGGACCCCGTTGATTACGACTGAATCAGTCCTGGAACCAGTCACATCCCTGAAAACCAACTCTTGATCATTCCAGAATTAACCACAAATTTTGATGAATCAATAGAGACATTGTGGATATTTTTATTACTATTGCTGAAATAATCTTTTTGTACTGAATAATCATAAATCACTCTGAATAATTGTTGCGTGCAGTCTGAATTTGAAGAATAAATAAATCAAGCTAACTTCTCTTTTTATATATATACTTTATTAGGAAACATTGGCTCAAGATAACTATGTAAGACTAGACGGAAAGATTGTCTACTCATAAATCATTGAGGAATAAAAGAAAATAATCAAGGAGTTAACACACTTATATATTCAAAGTACTCTAGTGAAAGGAAACTTGACTTCTGAATAAATTGTGACATGCAAAATTAAGAGCAAATTGAAGATTGTGCGATCTTCAGTCTTCAAATTATCCGAGTGATCTAACAGACAATTTCCCAACCGTTAAGTTCACATGTAAAAACCAATATTCGAAGTCTTCATGACGTTCCACATTCATCTGCTTTCTCTTTCTTTCTCTCTACATATATATATATCCCAAATATTCTTGTATCTTCAAACAATTAGTCCCTTGGATAAATTTGAATAGGGCATTAAGAAGACGAATTTCGCGAGATGATATCATCATTTCGTAGTTTCTTTACAACCGCTTTACAAAATAACATGGTTAACAATAAAAAAATAAAGATCATGACAATTACTCAGTTAAATAAAGAACAAAAGTACATGTTAATGACCAGTCATATTTAAATAGGTCATGTTGTCCGTGGTAGGCGAAGACTCAAGTCTACTGTGATTTGTACACACAGTTTAGGCTGTATGTGATTAATCCCCAAAAGTGCTTCCATCACCTTCAATAACCTTGAATTAGAGTTATGTGAAATAATTGTGAAGCAGTCATTAATTATTACTGATTTTGTGACCTGACATTAATAAGTGTTTTACAATGGGTGATGCTGGATTTCTATTCACATTAATCGCGTTGGGATTTTCTATATGATTTAGTAGCCATTTTGGAACATGTTCTTTTCGACGATATTGAAACATTCTATTGGTTCTACCCATATAGGTGTCGCCACAGCTGCAGGTGAACTTGTAGATACAGTTTGAAGTAGAGTCCATAGAATCTCGTCCTTTAATCGTAGGTACAGTGATCGAAAATGTTCGGCAAATGAGAAAAAGAGATTCGGCGTAGAATGTGCGTTCGATGGCTGACCGAAGTCTTTGAGCTGTCAACTGCATAATCTGGTCGCCCTTGAACTGTATCTACAAGTTCACCTGCAGATGCGGTGACACCTATATAGGTAGAACCAACAGAATCTTCCAATTTCGTCGAAAAGGACATGTTCCAAAATGGCTACTAGATCATATAGACAATCCCAACGCGATTAATCTGAATAGAAATCCAGCATCATCCATTGCAAAACACTTATTAATGTCAGGTCACAAAATCAGTAATAATTAATGACTGCTTCACAATTATTTCACATAACTCTAATTCAAGGTTATTGAAGGTGATGGAAGCACTTTGGATTGATCACATACAGCCTAAACTGTGTGTACAAAACACAATAGACTTCAATCTTCGCCTACCATGGACAACATGACCTATCTAAATATGATTGATCATTAGCATGCACTTTTGTTTTTTATTTAACTGAGTAATTGTCATGAATATTTTTTTATCATTATTGTGAACCATGTTAGTTGTAAAGCGGTTGTAAAGAAACTACGAAATGATGATATCATCTCGCGAAATTTGTCTTCTTAATGCCATATTCAAATTCTTATATTTAATGAAGAGCAATCTGAAAAAAAATAATCTGAATGCGCTGAATATCTCTCAGAAATGGTTATTATTAAAACTGCGAGCCCATGGGAGCAGGAATATTTTTCAGAAGAGTAAGAGATTCAAAAGATGTATAAGGTATATTCTGAGGTTATACGTTTGAAAGGAGAGAAAGGGGGAAATTGAAAAGAATCGATGAATTTGGTTCGGCCAAGCCATTCTATGACATTTAAGCTACATCTTCTGTCCACAGCAGAAGCTGTTGCTTCACACAAGGGAAACGGTGAACTATAAGAAGAATAATGATAACAATAGTGATGGCTTTGTTCTGAAAATGAGCTTTTACACAGTATAGAATTTTCAGCGAGTTTCATCGCATGGCATTTACCCCTTTTGAAGAATCTTCAAGTAACACATATATATATAGCATATATCATCTGGAGTAATAGTGTTCTCTCTGAAGTATGCCCCAATGCTATCCCACAGTATTGCTCCTACATTTCCTAAGAGAAATTCCTTGTGATAGGTAGTGAATTGTTTGAAATAGTGCGCAAGCATAGATTGCGAGTTACTGTAGTAGTGAGAAGATTAAAACAATTCGAAATGCAGTGAAAACGATGTATTTTGATGGACAGAAGATTTACGTAGTCTAGTGATTTAAACAGACCGCTACAAAAGTCAACTATGCATACAGTAGCGGTTTTGTTCAATTCCTTTTACTATCGTGGCCTTCAACCTTCTTTCTTCAACTGAACATTAATTTGGTTGGCAATCTACATTAATTCATTCTTGTGTTTCGTTTCTCTTTTTTTTCTTAACAAACTTTAAAATACAATTTATACATATTCTGAATCTTTTGAGCTAGTAAAAAAGTTATAATAGGACAATTGAACCTCCCAACTTGAATAAGTAGAACAGAAGCAGTCGATTGCGATTTGAATTTCCTTAAAGAGTTGGTTTTTATGTGATTTTATTTTACGCGCCTAATCATGTCAGATGTCTTGTTTGGTTATTGAAAAGGAGGGTTTTATCAAATTATTGTTACTTAACTGTAATATCTGTTGTGGAGTTTTCTGTGCTATGCTCAAAAATACCTTACGATTTTCTTTATTTCCATCCGGATCTCTTATTCCTGATTTATGATACCAAGTGCAATTTTTAGTTTACTTTTTAATACTCAGTGTGATAAGCACTTGACTAAAAAGATTTGACACTGTTGTGTTGTTTGGATAGGAAATCATGATACACTTCGGTTGTTGATACTCAAGCTGTAAAGATTCCTTTTAGTTGTTTGAAAATCATTGATTTTTTAATATAATTTCAAAAAGTTTGTTTTGTAAACGATGTCTACAGCAGCTTCGCTGATATCTATTTCCGGAGTTAACAGCAAATATTTAACTGCACTGCTTGAAACAGAACTGTTTTGTTTTTGAGTTGTTCGCTTTCTACTTTACAGACTTTCGTTCGTTCACTGTGTTACTGTAACAGCAGAGCACACTAATATTTGGTACTGCAATTGTTTTTTTGTTTGTTTGGCAAAAATAATTACGGCAAAAATCCAGTTTTCAGGAAGTATTCGTACTGATTCTCTGCCGTGTTCATTTCGCACAATCACAGTGATCTTCATTTCTCCTCTTCACAACTGAACCCGTTGCTCTGCTATTCAAGATTCTTACGGAAGACATCACCGATGTACTACTTACAAATTTTCGTCAGTAGCAGATGCCATACCTTCTAGTTAGCTGAAAGTTTGGCACAGTAACTTTTTTGAATAAACAAAGAACGAAAATATTTGTAGGAAAAGTTCTCCTATTAAAGTCCTCCTTAGTAAAAAACAAACTAGTCTTGTGATTTTGAGTTATGAAAAGCGCATCAGAAATAAAGACGTGATAGAGACTAATCTCCTTAAAGAAAAAGTAAGATGCCGTGGTCATTTTCTGAGAAAAAAAATGCATATGTAAATATTCCCATCATGAAAGTTTGAATAGCATATTAGAAACGTGACAGTGTGTTGGGTTATCTCAGAATAGAAGGACGAAAATAACTGTTACAAAGTTGATTTTTCTATGGGAATTTCCATTCATTTTTTGTTTATATTTCTGAGAAAGGCATTAAGTGTTACTAGAAATTGCTTAGGAAAAATGATAGAAGTTCTAGGTTCTTAAATTTGAAGGGAATGAATAACAGGGCTACAAAAGATTGTTGACGAAGTGAATAGGTATTTAGAGATTTAAAGTGGACCAAGCGGTATCAAAAATTGAAAATAAAGATAATAATAATGCAAATGAAAACAAAATGAAATTAACCAAAACGACTATTATAATTCAACTGAAATCTTTCTTTTCTTTCCGAGTGGAACATAGGCATCCAAGCTTGACTTTCGAAGTTTCAGTAGCTGAAATAGTTTCAGTGAGGTGGAGTTGCTAGTTTCATTTCCATTCTTACCTGTTTACTGAACTTATCACCAGCTAAGCGAGGTTTAGGAGCGCATCAGTCGGGAGTAGAACGCTAACCATGTGTTTGATTGGTGTACACTCAAGTAGTACCAACACACTGTGATACCTGACATTACTGGAATTAATTGAATTTACACTGCTTCCAGGGATCTGAGTGTTAGATAATTTTAAATAAGCTACTTAAATCAATAATTACTGGATGTTTGGTGATCAGATATCAGATGTCACTTTAAATCTACTTTGGAATCGACAAAGTTACCGAAAATAAGGAGAATAAATTTTAAGACTGGTAACATATTTCAACATTTTACTTATTCTGAGTGAAATAAAACACTGTTAAGAAAAATCTTCCCTACCTATATGCCATAGATCTAAATAATTGATCTGTAAAATTAGATATTGCGTGACACAGAAAAATACAGCGTCTAGACTAACTGCAAATTTATTTTTATTTTGTTTAAACAGCTATTATTGATATTATTTTAGTACCTATGGGGAAATATCTTGCCGTTACATACTGTACTAGCGAATGTGGAAGCAGTTCCCGACTAACTTTACAAATATCAATTTACTGCGTTCTTCATACATTCCCTAGTGAAATGCGATTAGCTTGACATTGTCCTGTTAATTGTCAAAGCGATAAATAACTCTTTTACACGTTTCAACCTGAACTGAATTCCTGACATAGAACCTTTCATCGGAGTGTAGCACTTTAAGTCGCAACACTTCATAAACAACACATAAAAGTGAGGTGAAAAAGAAATGCAAAGAAACCGAAACAAACTGTAATTTGCTGAAGAAACAATAATTATATGGATGACCATAAGAATCTAATAGATCTGAGAGTTTATAAAGCGTAAATGCATCTGTGCTACTGATAACAATTCTTAGCCATGTCACTAAGCTTCCCGTCAGGGGATCTTAGCATCCCGAGGATCCTAGCCAGGGTGTAACATAATCCATTAATTAAAGACTTGACATCATATTTCGGTTTGACAACCCTGAATGTCTCTCCCAACCCACTGCTTCGTCAACCAACAGTGTTCAAAGAGTAAGGCAACAGCTGAGTTTATGCAATATGTGTCCTATACAGACAGTCGATGCAGCTTCCCAATCTGATCGATCGATTTTGCCTTAGTATCTAATATTCCATGTGTAACTTCAGTATTTTAACCACATTAAACCCCCTCAATATGGGAGACAATGCAAACACCTATGGTCAGAGAAAGCTAACATTTTGAAATCTTCAACTATCAACAGCCATATATCACAGCTACTGCTATCATTGTGTCTACAAGTATTCCGAATCACTGAAGATAATTCTGTTCTTATAAGTATATTAAAAATGTATTTAGCTTATTGTTCTTACAAAACATAATTTAAGCAAAGTGTTTATATCAAATGTCTAATATATATAACGTCAAACCAGAGAAAACTTTCCGGAGTCATATACAAGCACACACTGACCACACGATCATAATTCTACTTAAAAAAGAGGTGTGACCTACATACCAATAAAAATAAGGAAGAAACTTCTACTGAAAATATTGACACACATATTTAATGAAGCTATCAATACTGAAACCGACTTCTACTTTAAAAAATTACTACTATTCATGTAGCGGTTAACTTATTACAGATCTCAGTAGTTCTGCACCATGCAAGGAAAAGAAGTATAGAACATCTGGAAACTTTACTCAAAGAATGAACCAGTAGACAATTCTTTAGACCTGTCAGCCAAAGATACTGACGGAGAGGAGGTACAAGTCTAATGATTCTCAATATTAAACAAATTATACTCAACGGAAAAGAAGTAAGCCAATGTTCATAAAAATCATTTACTTACGTATTGCATCTGAACGTGCAGCAATAGTCTCAAGAAACTTATTTTGCGGTGTTGATAATCCTTTATGCTGTGACATATTTCCTGTTAACTTTTCACATAATCATAAAAAATTACAGTATCATATTTAAAATAGAATATCATATTTTCCAGCTTAGATTAACTATATCCTCAAAGGAAAATCACTTTTTGAATAAATTGTATGATAAAATAAAGTGTTAAAAGTATTCAACATTATGTATTACATAACATCAAATATAAAATCAAGGCTGATACTTTGAACTTCTACAATCATATAATGAATTATAATGATTGGTTGTTATCGCTTGTCGAATGAACTATTGGGAAATTATTATATTACTGGTTAATATTTCCAATCCCTTCCTAATACAGGTGAAAGTAATTTTTAGAGAGAAAAAAAACGAAAACAGTGTAGCCATGAACTGCCTTGATAAGATATTTACCTCGATGTTTTTTTCTTCTTTACTTCCTCTGTAGATTTTCGATAAATATAATTTTTATGGTGATCTTTTATTCCCTCTGCATTATATTATCAGTGGTAATATCAGATCGGTTGAAGAGAGGATTTTCTACCCCATCTTTCAGGTTATTATCCCATTGTATGTGACCTGAAATACCGAAGAGAATCGTGACCATAGTACTTTTCTTCGTGTTATACATTTATATATATACATATGTTGAAAGGTTAACAGTTTATTTGAATAACAGAAAGAAATAAGTGTGTAATTTGATAAGATGATAATCACTCGTTATTATACAGAATGAAATTATTTAGCATTTTGAATTTTGGGAAATATAAAAAGAATTTAAAAATGACCAATTTAGAGCTCGTGATCAGATATTTTTTAAGGCCAACATAGAATATCAAATTAAAGAGATATCATTTACCATAACCTAGTTTTTGTTACATCAAACATTTGATACGTAAACCTCGACTGAAACACTCAAGACCGTTACAGACACATTGATTATAATAAGGTGATCAGTTTGCATATAATTTAAAATCTGAAAAGACTAAATCGTACTCTGGGTACAAACGTCCGCCCGGAACAAACTAGATTTAGGGAAAACAAATAATGTATCTATCAAATTCCTACTCTACGCATTGTCATCATCATCGTCATCACTGAACGGAGGATAAAATGGCAGTTAAATCTTAGCCTCAACTTAATTAACTCTAAAAAAGCTTTTGACGGTGCAGTATTTTGCAAATTGTGACAACACAACGGAGTTCATCGCTACAAACATAAATAAACATTATTCAGGAGCTACGTAATGCTGCTGTGTATCAAGTGATTCACAATCTGGATTAATTCAACCGCTGCTTTTGCAATTTGTTAGCTCTTGTATCTTATCTATTGTACTTTACTACTCACCACTCTAAGTCTTTCCTGGACTACTGAAAAAGGACTATGTCATTTTGAGAAGGGTATTGAAGGTTGTCAGTAGAGCAAGTCGTGTGCAACTCAGTCAGCCTGTCACTACATGAGTTGATAGACACCTAAACTCATGCGAGAAGTGGTCCAAATCTATATTGTCTGACCCTCAACACCCCCTCCATTCTCAACTCTCCCCATACTTGCACCTCATCTGGTAGAACCAGAAGTCAGTACAAAAGAATAAATGCTCATCCTACCAAGTATGGGAACTCAACGATACCATATTTGGCCAGCCTGTGTTCAATGTGATAGAGACAATGTAAAGTGTGAAACTTATGAATTACAATGTTGTTAGCCAAATAATTGGCCCTTTTATTATCTCCTATTGGTAGTCTATGGTGACACTACCTCAATTAATTGACACTCTTAGCTGCTAACCTTATTATTATTATTTACAATTTCACTGTCACTACAAATATCATATAAGCACTGTCATTAACAATCCTGTAATAATATTCCCTAAATTGTTTTTAATGTTGTTCAATATAACTGACTGATAATCTTAACTATTAACATTATTATCATTATTTTACGGTTTTTCATATGTTTATGATCTAATTGTCACTACTGGTACCAAATAAGAACTTCAATTAACAATCCTGTAATATTATGTTTATAATTGTTTTTAATGTTATTCGATAAAATTGGATGCAATAATGCACATTAGTACTGTTTTGGAATAAAACAAATCATTATTATTATTATTATTAAAAGCGAAGCTCAATGAAGCTCATGAATTGAAGACAGGAGTAAGACAAGGTAGTCCAAAATCACGGATAATATTTCCAAGTGTGGGGGACTGGACCATGCGATGGGCTATGAGGATCAAGAAGACAGGAATGCGTTCAACCGATGAAAGGACTCTAGAAGATCCAGTTTATTACCAGTTTTATACAGACTCGAAGAGCTACAGGCAGAAACCGACAAGCTGGTAGAAGAATCAGCGAAGACGGGACTTCAAGTGAACACAGAGAAGACAGAGGTGATGAAGTAAACTTACCAACAATAACAATCACCAATCACTATCAGTGGGGTAAATCTGAAAGAGGTCACCTCTTTTTCTGACTAGATAGTCAGCATCGTCTCAACTATATACAGGAGAGATGAGGGTGTCAAAGATAGGACCGTAAAAGCAAGACAGAAATCCATTATTCTTAAATCAGTGTAGAAAGACGCTGCACTCAGCGTAAAGAACTAAATGTTGATTTCAAACATCAGTGTGAAGTCAGTTCTTCTACATGGCTCACAAGCTTTGCAGGAGCATCATTAAAAGTATTTTCGACAGGCTGAAAACCCTCATGAACAACTGGCTTCGCTCATAACTGAAGACCAGATGGTTAGAAATAATTAGCAACAAGAAACTCTGCCGTTAAACAAAAATGCCAAAGAAAAAAGAGATAGATCAGACGCACATTGCGGAGACTGTCAGATAACACCGCGTTCCGGGCCATTGCTTGAGTGAAAACCAAATGGGAAACCAGAACTTGGGCGTCCTAGATTGACATTGAAGGAGATTGTGAGGGGAGGAGATTGGAGCGTATGGGCGGTCGCAGAGCAGGCTAAAGAGGACCGCAGATAATATTACGAAGTGGAGATGTTCTGTTGAAGCACTATGTTTCATACGAAACTCAATCAAACAATAATATAACATTAATACTTAATGTTTCATAAATTTGTTGAAAATGGTACTTATTTGCTGTTACCATGTCCATGTGTGAATGTATATTAGTCTCCGAGAACCAGTATAAATAATCATGTCTGTAGATGGTTAAGGCGAAGAGTTCTACCGAAATTTAAGAATTCATTCAATACTGATTACTTCATATTTGTATCTTGTTTTAAAGTTACTATTATTATTATCATTGTTTCATTCAGTTCCTAGAGGAAAATAGGGATTCAGCCGCAAGTCCCGATTGCGTCCGGTTTCCTGCCAACTCCTTCATCTGGCTCCACGTCTGCTCACATACTTTCATCTCCTCTTCACAGGACCTCCTCCATGTCACCCTCTCACTGACGATCAACTCGCCGCTTCCCATTCGGGTTTCACTCGAGCGATGGCCGACATTGCAGGTGATGTCTCTCGATGGGTTGTTTTCTCAAAATGTGGCCAATCCACCTCCATTTCCCCTAAATATTCGTTGCACAGCCAGTTCCTGCTGAGTTGGTCCACTCATTCCCAGATACCCTCCCCTGATGCTGATCTTCTCTGGCCACCTGATCTTGAGTAGTACTGAGCGAAGACAGCTGTTGATGAAAGTCTGTAGTTTGTTCGAAGTGCCCTTCGTGACGCACAGTGCAAGTCTCTGATCCGTATAGTAGCACTGACTTCACATTGGAGTTGAAAATCCGGATCTTATTTTTGGTGCTGAGTGCTGTTGACCTCCACACAGACTTGAGAGAAATGGGAGATTGTCTTGCTTTCACGGTGATGCTCGCTTTGATATCCTCGTCAGTTCCGTCCGCCTGTAGGTGAAACAATGTTTCCCAGGTAGGTAGTTAAATGAAGTTGCTTCTTTCAGATTCCTCCCATTTATACAAGCTGATTGTTGTCTGTTGTTGTTACTGTTGCTGTTGCTGTTAACCGGGAATCTTCATCACCTCCGTTTTCCCTTTGTTCACCTGAAGGCCTATCTTCTCTGGATGCTTCTTTGGCCAACGTTTTGCTTTTCACTTGCATATCTTCCAGTTTGTAGGAAATCAGACACAAGTCATAGATCCTCCAAATTTTTTGTGGGTCCATTTTATGCCTGTCTCCTCATTGACCGGCCTGCTGTCTGTCGCATAATCCAGTCTACTGCAATCAGGAAAATCATTGGAGATAACAGGTAGCCAGCTTGTCTTACTCCCGTCTTCACTTCGAAGGATTCCGTGAGTTTCCCGTTGTGGATTGCTTGGCATTCAGCATTGTTGTACAACTGTTGGATGAGATGTATAATTGTTGGCGGCACCCCATAGTAGTAGCGAAGTAGTTGCCAAATCACCTCTTGATCGACGCTGTCGAAGGCCTTTTCAAAGTCAATGAAGTTGAGGTAGACAGCTGACTACCATTCTAAGCTGTGTTCAATGATAATCCATAGTGTTGCGATTTGATCGATGCATGACTTGTTTCTCCTAAATCCAACCTGTTCCGGCCGAAGTTTTTCATCCAGGGCATGATTGATTCTCTCCAGGATGATGCGGCTTAGTATTTTGCTTCGGATAGAGAGGAGCATAACACCGCGCCAGTTCTTACATTGAATTAAGTCCCCTTTTCTTTGAGAGTTTGAATAAGTAGCCTTTTTCCCAGTCCGCAGGTTCCTTGCTCTCTTTCCACACCCTCTCCAGTAGTGGCGTCATCAAGTCCGCTGATGTCTCAGGGTCCATTTTCAATGCCTCTGTCGGGATTCCATCTGGTCCTGCTGCATCTTGATTGACCTCAGGATTTCTGTTCTCATCGTAGGGTTGATGTATTCTGGTAGTTCTGTTTCCGTTGTTGGTATTGTTGGACACGTTGTAGGTGGCGGTCGATTTAGAAGTCTTTTGAAGTGTTCAGCCCAGTGTTTCCTTTGCTCCACTTCTTTGGTGAGTGACTTTCCATTGTCATCCTTCACTGGTTTAATTTGTGTCAAACTTTTGCCCGATAGGTACCTAGTTGTTTAGTAGAGTGTTGCAAGGTCTCCTTTGCCTGCAGCTTGTTCTGCTTCACTTGCCATGGCTTCATAATTTTTTCTTTTGTCTTCCCTGGCACTTTTCTTCACTCTTTTGTTCAGTGCATTATAGCTTGCATTCAAATCCTGTTTTTGTTTCTCGTCGGTAATCAAGTGATTTATTTACTGTTTTCATTTGACTACTGACAATATTCCCAGTTTATTTATTATGCTGTATATAAGGGACAGGAAACTATGGCAACAAACCAACTGAGAACCCATTGCCCAACAAATATGCTGAAGGAAATGAAGTTAGATCAGATATACGCTGAGGAGACCGTTGAATTATTCTGCACCAGTCCCTCGAGTGGAACTCGAATGGGAAACAATGAATTGGGTGTACGAAAGTGACATGGAGGGGATCGTGTGAGGACGAGATGAAAGCTTATAAACAATTGTGGGGCTAGCTGAAGAGGGCTGCAGAGAATAGAACAAAGTGGAGATGTTCTGTTGAAGCCCTATAATCAATTCAGGATCTACAGAAATTATAATAAATAGTTTAGTACAAATCCAGTGATTCTATATGGAAAACATGATAAGAAGTAGAATTTTAGTCCCATAATCATTGTTAAGAAGCGTCTTTTCATCATTACTTAATACCAGTCAGTATCAGTCCATGCTGATAAATTTTTTTCATCCCTTCAAGTTCCGAGTTGTACATAGGTCTTCAAACTTGGCCTTCAAAGTGTCTGTAGTGGTGATGTTTTCTTTCACGGGGTGAAGTCGCTAACCCTACTCCCAACCTCCCTTTTCCACCCGGCTTACTACCAAATAGGAGAGGTTCAAGAATATGTCAGCCGGGTATCCAACCCGGACTACGTCAGTGACTAGCGGTCATTTTGCCAGAGAACCACCAATGCATATGTCATCATTAGTGTGCTATAATCAGTCTTAACTATATCACAGTCACACATTACTCTGTATTATAACACATCTAGCTAATCACAAATCGTCTTTTCTGCACATTGCATCATTA
Organism: Trichobilharzia szidati; assembly: GCA_944472155.2. Classification (NCBI taxonomy): domain Eukaryota; kingdom Metazoa; phylum Platyhelminthes; class Trematoda; order Strigeidida; family Schistosomatidae; genus Trichobilharzia; species Trichobilharzia szidati. Next base: position 60,085,373 of record OX235271.1, on the reverse strand, counting down.
AAACTAAAATAAAAACTCATAAGTGAATTCAGAAATCACAACAACATCCATAAGTAAAGTTAAAGTGTGAATAAATTTGAATAAAAGTAGTTATTCATAGAGCAAACCTAAAATAGGATGGAACTAATAGAAAAAACATGACTCTTTACATTTATAAAACTTTGTATAAGTAATGTATACAGTTGATAAACGAATTATCCAATCACTTCACTACCTGAAAGTAGAATAAAGAATCAAGTCAACACAGTCTACTAACCAAAGAGATTTTATGAAAGCGAAACACATATGCGCGTGGAATACAGTAAGTTACAAAATACTAGTCGAATTTCACTTTGTTTATGGTACCTAACTGTGAAATCTAAAACTCCTCAACTCCACCACTAGCCACATTCAACATCGTAGCATCATGTTTATCACCGAGACATAGTTGAAACGTCCTACCAGTAGCCGATAATTCCATCCGAGAGAGAGATCAACCAATGGAGAGCACAAAATAACTTACACAAATACTAGTGAAATGTTTTAAAGGTTTATCAGAGAAAACTATTCGTTTACAAATCAACTACATATAGCAAACCGCTTAGGCTAATACAATTTCAGAATGGTATAAAAGGATGATTCTACATCCCCTGGCTGTTTCTGAAAACTTTGTAATCTAATGCCATTACTATATTTGGTTGGTGCTGACAAGTTAGATGTTAAGCATATATTTATTTAATGGCCACTGATATGAAAAAACAGGATAATGGATATTTTAGACCCTAATTTCAAAACCTTTTTAACTTCAAGAATTATCTAAATCTGAGGGTATTTACTCTACAGAAATATCACTGTATGCTATGCAGCTAAGATACTTTTGAGTTTTTCAAATTAAGGTAGATCATAGTCTACTTTTTTATTTTCACACTACAGCTACAGTTAATTTTTGCCTTATTAAATCCTTTTTCGGTTATCACGGGTAAATTCTTTTTAAATTATCCTCATTTTTAAGATTTGTTTTCATTCCTTTGTGTTCCAAGGGGAACATATGGCATCAGACTTGAAGTTTCAGCAACGTAGGTGTCTCTTGCGCGATAGGGTTGTTAATCTTATGCCCAAACTCTCCTTTTTATCTGGCTTACTACCAACTAAGTGAGGTTTATGAATTCACTGGCAGGACCGCGTGGGCGATTTTCCAGCATTCCATCGTTGAACTACGAATGTACTAGTGTTTCCTCCCATGCTTCAGTTTCTGGAAACATTGGAGTAGTCAACTTTGTTGATAGAAATTTCCAGCTTGTATTATGCTTCTTCAAGTTAAATCAGCTTTGGGAATGATGCCGAAATTGTTGTCGAAATCCCTTCTCAAAATTATTTCAGGCTAAAATTCAACAAAAATACTGGAAAATGATCTATTCTATACAGTTTAAGACCATATCAATTCCAGATAGAGATTTACTTACAAATATACGTTTTCGTTTATTTCCTTGAATACTTCGCAATACTAACCAAATCCATTCACTAACTTGTTCTGCTTCATATACACTTTTACTGCCTCACGATAGGTGATGTGCATTTCAAATTTAAAAGTTTCTCAAAAGCAATTTATAATACACTCGACTTTTAATAACTATGCCCATGAAGAAATGTGTAGTAATTGGATGTTTAAAATTTGCTGTATGCTGTATCACTCTCTTCGACCCAAATGAGTCATAAACCTTTTAAATTAATTTCGTTTGTCTAAGTAAAGTGGTTATGTCAGATAAGATCTGAAATTATAGTACTGTTACTAAATGAAATGATGTTGATATGATCGTGTTATAACTGTTGTGAAACAGCTTAAATAAGTGTAACCATTCCAACTCGATAAAAGATTCAGTTTTTAAATGTTGTTTTGCAGGAATCTGAGTGGTTTCAAGTTAGATCCTAAACTAGTGATCTAGTGAGAAGTCGTTAGCAGTGGATTGTACAAATACCTATGTGAGGATAAATATTCACCGATGAATATTACTGATGATGGAGCTATGTAACATTAAGTGGAAGGAGTGAAGATCCAAATGGCCACTGTATTCCATCTCAGCCACTGGATGGTCATCGATGTGGTCGACTCGTAACCTGAAGGTCCTGGCTTCGATCCCTCGTGTTGTCACTGGTGATCAGTGCTAGACATACACAAACTAGAAAAAAACAGCTACCAAGAATTCCCCGGTTTTTACTGGTTGTCTAAATGGTGTCATTTCGTGTTCCAATTATGTTATTCGGTTGTTTAGCAGAAACCAACGAAATTCTCTGATCAGTGTTTGTAATTTAATTTTAATATAGATGTGCTATCATATTTTAAATTAACAGATTTTAGAATGTCACCATTCATAGACACTGTATTTCTCAATTTAGTATATGATATTCATGGAAAACAAACAGTGGTTTGTGCTTTCACCAACGTGAAGTGTGTGATTACTTTTATTGTATAGTCAAAATGGAATAGCTTAAAATCGTTCACTCCAGAATCAATTCAGTCTTTGCATATTTAGTACCACATATGCAGAATAGATCAGTAAAAAAGGAATTTCTAGTCACGGAATATGCACATCTGATCATAGGAAATAATAAAATAATAATAAAATATCCGAACTTCCTGTCTATTTTCTCATTATCCCTGATTGCATAAACAATTGTACGTCACATTCGTTATGATCCCATTAGATTTTTTATCAAAAAGTCCTGTCTACATTTCCAGCCGGCAATTGCACAATATGTCAATCTTCTCAGTAATTATGATGCTACTTTGTTTGAGTTTTGGCCGTCCCCCCATTTATCATGGCATTTTAATTCATAATTGTAATTTTATTAAGTTGACCCTTGAGCGGAAATTATTCTGGAACCTCTCAACCCATTTATTATAAATACACGAATCTACAGCCTAGTTGATGATTTCGTCGAAAAGAAAATTTCTAGTCAGCTAAAATACTTAGGAGTTTAGTACTGTCAGCTTCAGCCATAAAGTTAGTAAATGCGTGTTGTAATGAGATATTTATATTCTTTGGATTTTACGGATTGTGGCTGATTTCAGTGTAGATTTTATTACCATTACCATAACTGTTTGGAGATTCATTGAAAATCATGCAGCACTGGACAGCTTTCCCACCACAGTTTAGGGCCATTTAGCAGTGAGACTAAATGACTATGGCGAGCTTCGAACCTTGAATCTTCAGGTCCAGCTCAGTAATGGCCAAAGGAAAGATTTCTTGAGACGTTGGCCTTTGGGTTGCACTACGTTAAGTGTGAAGAGAATGTTCGTCGATGGAACTAGTTGATGGTGATGCTATGCCTTGAAATGGTAGAAGTTAGAATCCGTAGATAATTGTATCAAAACTAAGTCTGTCGTCTCTGACTGCTGAAAAGCCAAAATTTAGGATGGTGCAGATAATCAAGGCATCATGGTATTTAATGGCTCTCTAACTGATATTGGTTCAGTCATAGCATCTAATTTATTGACGAATTCTATTATTAACGAATAAAAAACAAAGTCTTGTTCAGATTGTTTAGATTAAAGATACTCTTGTCAATTTTAAGGCATTAATATTTCGCAATATCTACTTTTGATTTTCGGTGAACTCAGAACGATACAAATCGCTAACCGGTTCATGTACTTAGCAGTATAAATAAAAAATAGGATTCAAAGGTGGAAAAGTGGTGAAAAAGTTACATTCAGTTTTTAAGAAGTAGATCTCAACACACATTAATAAAAGGCTATGGTGAATGAAACCACTACTGTTAACCAATCCTACATGTATTTCTGACAGTGTGCGTCGTTGTCACGGTGGTTAGGACGCTTGCCGACCATGCACATGGTCAGGGATTTGATCCCTTGCCGACGCAAACCTGATATCAATGGTCAGCTTGCAAAATTTGGGCTACCGATATCACATGCTGAAAATCCCATACTTGTGTCAAAATACTGTGGGAAGTCAAGCTATAACAAAACAACTAAAAATTAATAAAATTGAACAGCTTTGGTAGTTCACTGACATAATTTCCTTGCTTATGGTAAGAGAGAAATAGGTTGCACAGAAATACAACAGGTGAGATAAATGAAACAGAAAATAAAAGGCTCCAAAAAGAACACAAGAAGTCATTTCACAATGGCGTTTTTAATGCAAATACAATTGTAACAATATTTTGATACTGTCTTTCAAATGATCACATTACCGCCACTCTCTGATTAAGGCTAACTCTTTCTTTCTACGCAATAATATGAGTCACAAGAAAAGACATAAACAACGAAGCAAATTTTCTTCTATCAACGATTCATTTTCTTAAGCTGTACAATCGTCATTATATTTTTTACAAAGAATTCATAAGATCAATCAGATACTGGCAAAATTTATCATCGGAAAAGTGCTCCCCAATGTAAGGTGTAAACTAGAAGGAGTGACTAATTGGAAATGAAAAAAAAGAGGCGGAATTCGGCATGACATAGTCAGTATGGGAAAATGTCCAGCATATATAATTGTGTAGAGTGGATAAGAACCAGTGGAAAGACGATAAAGTGTTTTTATGGAATCTGTACGAAAATGCAATTTTATTAATAAGCAGTAGTGGAGTGATAATAAAATATGGATGATGAGAATATTAATAATAAAATAATAATAGCAGTAGTAGTAAACTTGTATAATAAAAACAGGCGGGATCATGATGAGAACGTTACTTTGGCGACGGTAGGGTGAGTAAATGCACGTGGTACTTTTGAATTCAGAGGTCAGGTTTGAGATCCCGAATAGCTAATGACTCATCCATGTACAGATGGAGTATTCGAAGTCCTTTAGAACGATATTGTGTAGCACTGTGAAGCATTCATGCAAGTGGGAGTGCTCGATATCCATAGTTGATAAAATGTTTCAGGATGGAACTGATGGTATTCTTCTTTTTTTCCTTTGGCTAAGCAAGCTGGACAATGTCCTAGAATACGTTTGTGAACTTGACGTTGCGTACGGCCAATATACTTTGCTCCACACGAACAGGTAGACTGATAAATACACACTGAGGTGGCCAAAAGTTGTATCTTATCCCTAATGTAAGACTGGATAAATTGTCTGCTGGAGAACATGATGCGTAAGGTATCTACTTGAAATGTCTTCTTCACACATTTAGAAAGGCAGTTTGTAATAATTTCTGCTTCAATGTTCCCTTTGAATTCCAGGTTCATAAAGGGAGGTTTGTTGGGGACAGTTGTGATTTTTTTAGTAACGGAGGCCTTTCCTATATGTTTCTTTCAATAAATCTTGGTAGATAACCCTTCTCCATTAGGGTTTCACGTAATGAATTTAACTCCTTCCCTATCGTGTCTTCTGAACAGATTTTTCGAATTCTTGAACATAATGTATGTACTAGGTTTTTCTTTTCGAACCAGCAGTTTCAAAATTGACTTATTTAATTATAAAGGGAGCCTACACATTACTAAGCAATTACGAGAATTTGGTTTCTGTAGCATATTTTCCCACTATTCTTGTATGATGTACACTGAAATTTAGAAAAACACACATGGGCGAACAACGCTATTTTCAATTAAGTTTCCTTTAGTTTTACTCCAATACACATGACCTTACAAGTAAATAATAAATAGAAGCAAATCGTACTGATTTACCAATAGAGACGCACGGCTGAAGCCCTATGTTCCTCTAGGAATTAAAGGAAACAATGATATAATAATAATAATATAATACTGATTTAAGAACACAATATTCAGTGAGGAGACTCTTTTCAACGAATTTATTATCAAGCTGCACAATCGTATATATATGGTTTTTTTAAGAAGTTATATCCGGTGAGGGAATTAGGTCAAAGGTGTGAATACATGAAATAATAATAGTATGAAATGCAATTAAAATATCTGTGATGATAATCATAGTTTAATGTCAAGTGGCAAAATAATTAATGTCGTATATAGAATAATATATAAGGTGTATAGATTTTGGAAAGGGATACATAATTATAAGATTAGTAGACGAATTTAAAATGTTACATAGCATGGTGTGAAATTTGATAAGATAGAATTCAATATTGTAAAAATAAAAATATAAAAATTAATAATTTTAGGTTTAAAATGTCAAGTGGGTCAAGTGGAAAAGATTCAGATTATATTACAGGTTGGATCTAGGACCTTCAGGTTACCTTACAGTAAGTTGGAATCCAATGGCCTAAGTCGCGGCAACATCGGCCATAGCCACTAGTGTCAGAAGTGTGTACCTAATCATTCACCCTTCTTAGTGGGACGTAACTATCACAACCTACCATTTGTATTATTATTACTGTTTCTTTCAGTTTCTAAAGGAACATAGGGCTTCAGTCATACGTCTCCATTGCATTCGGTTCTCTGCCAACTTCTTCACCTGGCTCCACGTCTGCCCACACACCTTCATCTCCTATTCACAGGACCTCCTTCATGACTATCAACTCGCCGCTTCCCATTCGGGTTCCATTTGAGCGATGGCCGACATTGCAAGTGATGTCACTTGATGGGTTGTTTTCTCACAGTATGGCCAATCCACCTCAATCTCCCCTTGCATATTTGTTGCACAGTTGGTTCCTGCTGGGTTGGTCCGCTCATTCCCAGAGATCCCCTCTGTTGCTGATCTTCTCTAGCCACCTGATACTGAATAGTTTTGAGCGAAGACAGTTGTTGATGAAAGTCTGTAGTTTGTTCGTAGTGCTCTTCGTGACGCGCAATGCAAGTCTCTGATCCGTTTAGCAGCACTGACTTCACATTGGAGTTGAAAATCCGGATCTTATTCAGATTTTGATGCTGAGTGCTGTTGACCTCCACACAGATTTGAGAGCAATGAAAGCTTGCCTTTCTTTCTCGATGATCCTCCCTTTGATATCCTTGTCAGTTCCGTCCGCCTGTAGTTGAAACGATATTTTCATGTAGGTAGGTAGGTAAATAAGGTTGTTTCTTTCAGATTCCTCCCATTTATACCGGCTGATCGTTGTCTGTTGTTGATGCTGTTGACCAAGAATCTTCACCTCTGCTTTCTTTATGTTCATCTGAAGGCCTATCTTCTCTGGATGCTTCTTTGGCCAACTTTTTGCTTTTCACTTGCATATCTTCCAGTTTATAAGAAATCAGACATGTATCATAGACGAAGTCCAGATCCCCCAAGTTTTGTGTAGGTCCATTTTATGCCTGTCTCCTCGTTGACTGTTCCGCTGTCTGTTACATAATCCAGTCTACTGCAATCAGGAAAATCATTGGAGATAGCAGGTGGCCAGCTTGTCTTACTCCCGTTTTTACTTCGAAGGATTCCGTGAGTTTCCCAGTGTGGATTTCTTGGGATGCAGCATTGTCGTACAGCTGTTGCATGAGATGTATAATTACTGCCGGCACCCGGTAGTTGCTAGCTAAAGAAAATCCATGTTGAATTAAGTTAATAAGGGAGCGGTGGATTAATATTCAGAAGTTAATTTCATGGAAACCTAGAGTTGGTTTCATCAGGAAACAACATCAAATCGAGAAATACTCAAAACTAGGAAAAACCTAGTTAGCTATCCTTATTCAGTTTAGTACCAATTCATATCCATGTGTCGGCCAGGGATTTTACCTAGGAACTCCAAGTATCAACTGTTTTCCAGTTCCTCATATTTTTACTAGTCCTGAGATTGTTCAAGGAGCACATAGTTTCAAACCACACGTCAACATATTTTTTAAAAGTTTACACAGTAAAGAATTATACACTTTCAGAGTCCATGTTACTCTGACTACAGCCATTTCTGAAAACAATAAATCGTTTTAATACAACTATATTCTATAGTAGACTGAGACTATCTAAGATTTTCTAACATTTCAGTTTACTTTCATTTAAATACAGCTGTATACAGACTAACATTTATATGTCTGCTTCTTTTAATAGTGGTTACCACTTATAAGATTTCTCCTCTCACACCAACACATAGCATCAATTGTTTCCTGTATTTCAGACAGTTTCTAACAGATACATATACAAACAAGTTCTCATCAGTATGATTAATTTGAATTTTAGGGATCATTTAAATTCTTGTAAGAGTATAGTCTGGTTGTGACAGTTTATACAGTCTATCCTAAGTAATAAAAATAATAATTTCAAGTGCAGTAGAAGTAACGAGTTAAATACTGATGAAATTCAAACGTTCTAATTATTTCGTCTACTTGAGTAGTCTTCATTTCTCAAACTCTCCTCAATTCTACGAGACTGTAATCGAAGATGAAAACAAAACCTGAGTTGTAACATGATTTCGAAAATCCGAAAATCCCAGCTTAATGTCTCATATTGGAAAACATTATATCACAAAGGTTTGAATAAATGTGTATTAAAAACTTCATGCAATTCTTCCCATTAATAAATTTGAACAAAGCAAGAACAACAATTGTACCAGGATAATATGAGCTCATCTTTTATTATTTCGAGGATTCTTCTCAACTGGTTACAACCTGAACGATGAAAAATATGAATTACATTAAGGTTTTGAACATACTTTTCCACGATCACAAGGAGTAATTGGCAGGAAATTAAAGTAACATTAGTCCGAAATGATTTAACTAATTAAGAGTTACAAACACTGACTATTTATAGAATAATTAGACAATTAGGCTTGGAAACAAAAACAGAGTTGCATATATATATATATATGTGTATAGAAACAAGGTTTAGCTAGACAGAGCATAACAAAAAGGTAGATTACGTAACTAAAGAAAATGTTTTATCTAATAGCCAATAGAAAAAAAACGAAGAGAAAAGAACAAGGTAAGGCGGGTCATGTTTAGATGAGAGAGTAGAGTTTTCTAAACAAGGAAAAGGTGACTCATAAAAGTTGTATATTTTGTTATCAGCAGGGCAGTGCAAGATTCACCACTGTCTCTTTCTGCGTACATAGATTTGGTTTAAGTCGTTTGATAGCAATTGCTTCAGCAAAGCGTAGCAAGATAGGTTTCTTTTGCTTGTTGATTATTTTGAACGACTTCAGGTTGTCTACAATATGACCAGTGTCTAATGGATGACGCGCAATCGCACTGTTTAATGTTTGTGGACCTTTCAGTCTCAGGTTCTTTGGTATGAGTTCAGAAATGTGGACAATAACCCTTCTCTCTGTTCTTCCGATGTAGGTGCTTTGGCACGTATATGTAAATTGGTAGACACAGTTGGAGGTAACATGAGGTGGGTATTTGTCCAATTTTGATTGTCTCAAACAACTAGTTGTTTGATAAACACATACAAGCTTGGCGGCTGGATATGTTCTTTTCTGCATCTTATTCTACTAGCACTATCGTCACCTTTGATTGCAAGCTGCAGAAAGATAGGCTTTTTCTCTACTGTGCTGCTTTTCACTTTTTCAACATAACGTCTCCCATACTTGTCGATGAACTTTTGTGAATAACCGTTGTCGCGTAGGCATTTCTCCACAATGGATGGCTCTTCCTCAATCTTTTCTTCTGAACACAGCTTCCTTACACGATCAAATAATGTTCTCACCAATCTTTTGTTGTAACTTACAGGGCAGAAACTTTTGAAGTTAAGACAAACCGCCTTCCAGGTCCCTTTTCTGTGTATATATCTTATGATTTTGCCGTCTATATCTCGTTGGATACCCAGGTCAAGAAAATGGAACTTCTCCTCTTTTTCATACTCCATTGTAAACTTAATATTAGGATGGGCGCTGTTCAAGACTTTTAGTACTTGAGATGCACCATCAAAAGAATTACAAATAACGAAAGTGTCGTCGACATACCTGGTATAGAAGTTGGTCTGACTGATTGCGGATTTCAACCTTGTTTGTTCCAGAATACCCATAAAAATATCTGCCAGAATCGGACCCAGGGGGCTTCCCATGGCGACTCCGTTAATTTGGCGATACAGAGTGTTGTTAAACTGGAACTGTACGTCTTTGGTGCACATAAGTAAAAGTTGTTTGAGTTCGTTCTTAGGCAGAGGAAGAAGTTCGGCATGTTGATATATAATTTGTATTGTTCCTTCCAATGGGACCTTTGTAAACAGTGAAGACACGTCAAAGGACACCATAAATTTATTTGAGATGCTTAGATTCTCTAATTGTTTAGCGAACTGGAAGGTGTCTTCCAGGCTGTAGAGCGTTAATGTGTATTATTGTAAACTGTGAAAAATTTTGATGTCATCATTTTGTAGTGTATATGAGAAGAAACAATGAAATTAGTATGCTGTCGGAATATTCATTTATCAGACTGACACATAAGCCAGATATACCGTTACATGCAAATTTCAGTAGAACTCCCTTCTGATAATATAACCAAAAAAGAGCTTGAAGTTAATACATCAAACGACACTCTAAAATCAGCCCAAAAGGAATTGCTGAAAACTGGCTTATATTCTGCATTTCCCAGCTGACTCAGGATAATAGAGTCCCTAGTTTCTAGTTGCTCTCAGGCTCTTGTCCTTTGGTGAAGCAATATACACGGAGATTAACCCAGATCCTCAAAAACTCAAAATGGCTTCATCCATCTGCTAGAATCCTTCAGCTGGATTTGACTAAATGATTCGGAGTTCATTATATTTTGAAAATGAATTTCGAACAAACAGGACTGATCTCACTACCTGCTAGTTTGTTTATTCATTCTAAAATTCTGTGCTATTTACTGGATGTTATTTCAAATACAATTAATTGATCACATTCATATTAAGTAAATCTCTTGGGAATTAGAAATTCAGCCATTGTGTTGCATGTAATGTTTATTGATTGAATTAGCAATGCTCTATAAATCATTTTCTCTCTCCAGCTAAACGAACTGGATTCTAGAATATCCATCTTACCCCATTTTATACTGTGACTGCTTATGAGTTAGTGATGTGTAGGAAAAAGATGTAAACAGAGAAGAAAATTTTCTTTTATCAACGATTCATTTCCATAAGCTGCACAATTGTAATTATATTTTTACAAAGAATTCATAAGATCAATCAAATACTGGTGAAATGTGTCCTCGAAAACGTGCTCAGTGTGTATTTATCAGTTTCCTTGCTCGTGTGGAGCAAATTATATCGGCCGTACTCAACGTCAAGTTCACAAACGTATTCTAGGACATTGTCCAGCTTGCTTAGCCAAGGGAAAAAAGAAGAAAACTAGCAGTCTCATCCTCAAAAATCTTGTCAACTCTGAATATTGAGCACTCCCACTTGCATGAATGCTTCACAGTGCTACACAATATCGTTCTAAAGGACTTCGAATACTCCATCTGTACATGGATGAGTCATTAGCTATTCGGGATCTGAAGCATGACCTTTGAATTCAAAAGTAACACATACATTCACTCACTCTACCGTGACCAAATTGACGTTCTCATCATAATTTTGCCTCTTTTCATTATGCAAGTTTACTACTACTACTACAATTATTATTATTTTATTATCATTATTATTCTCATCATCCATATTTCATTACCACTCTACTACTGCTTTTTAATAAAATCGCATTTTCGTACAGATTTCATAAGAACACTTTATCTTCTTTCCACTGGTTCTTATCCACTCTACACAATTATATGAGCTGGTCATTTTCCCACACTGAATACGTCATGTTGACTTCCGCCTCCTTTTCTAATTTCCATCTAATCTTTCCTTCTAGATTACATCTTACATCGGGGAGTACTTTTTCGGTGACAAATTTCGCCAGTATCCGTTTGATCTTATGAATTCTTTGTAAAAATATAATGACAGCTTAAGAAAATGAATTGTTGGTAAAAGAAAATTTCCTTCTTTGTTTACATCTTATCTTATAACTCATATTATTGCGTAGAAAGAAAGAGTTGGCCTCGATGAGAGAGTGGCGACAGTCTCAAAAAACTGTTACAACTCTTTTTACATTAAAAATCCCATTGTGAAAAGACTTTTCGTGTTCTTTTCGGAGATTTTTATGTCTCCTTTACCTATTTCGCCCACTGTATTTCCTTGCAGCCTGTTTCTCTCTTACCAACATCACAAATTTTTGTTAGTGAACTATCAAAGCTGTTTTATGTAGTCATAAATCCATGTAGTCTTGTTTAACAGTAATGGTTTAATTCACCTCAGCCTTCTATCAATGTGTGTTGAAATCTTTTTCTTATGACTAAATGTGGGAATATTTCTTTCACTGAAGAATTCCAAGTTAGTAATGTGCTGTACCAGCTAATTTGGTAATACTTCACTTATTTTCCCAGAATCTAGCATTATATATACATTTAACTAAATTTTTTGTTCTAATATTTTGCTCATTTCCCGACGATTTCATCCATCTGTGTACTGTTTTTCATAATTGAAATGCAGTATTGGTTGAAATCCATTGCTTTTTGAATCAGAGGATAGAATCTTTTAGTCTGAATAAATACTCTCTTTTGTTGGTTTCAATATCACTAACTTATTTTTTGGTAACACCGTAGATGTTTTGAATCCTATCTTACTTGTGTTGTTATTATCAGCGTTCGAAATGAAAATTCACTGCCGTTTCCTATAACATTTTTTTATTTTTTGGTTTACAGCGTGATGGCACACCGTATTTTCAGTACAACTATGGAATTTTCAGCATGGATATCGGTAGTCCAAATTTTGCAGGCCTACCATAGATATCGGGTGTGCGTCGGCAGGGGATCGAACCCCGGACCATGTGCATGGTCGACGAGAGTCCTAACCACTGTGCCACCGACGCAGTTTATATAATACTTATTATCCAAGCTAGCTAGCCTCAATTCAGATGGTTTAAACTGATTCATCTTTCTGAGCTGAAGGGCTACCTCGTGAACTTGCCAAAGAAGGGCAGCTTAGGACTCTGCAAGAACTGACGTGGAATGATACTCTTGTCCACGTCAAGTAAACTACCGAGTCGCATCATCCTGGAGAGAATAAATGATGCGCTAGATACAGAATTCCACCCTGAAAAAGCTAGGTTAAGGAAAAGTAAATTATGTGCTGATGAAACTACAACTCTACTCATCGTGATCCAACAAAGCATAGAGTGTCAGTCAAACCATCCCTACCACAACTTCGTCGACCTCGAAAAGGCCTTCACCAGACAGCATTGACCGAGAAGTAGTTTCTAAACTGCTTCAATACTACGGCGTGCAGTGGCCACGTTTTTACCAATCTCATTTAATAGCTGGCTATATGACAATGCCACGTGTCAGGCGATTCACAACGGAAAAATCAGAGAGGCGTTCGAAGTGCATACAGGAGTAAGACAAGCTGGCTGTCTATTATCACTGATGATATTCTTAATTGTGGTGGACTGAATTATGCGTCAGACTGTGCATGGGAGCAAGGAGACAGTAATAAGCTGGACAACTGTTGATAAGACTCTAAAAGATATGGATTTCGCCTATGGATGATATATGTCCAGTGTCACACAAACTCGAAGACTCACAGGCGAAAAGCAACACACTGCCTGATGAAAAAGACAGCGAAGACAGGACTCCACGCGAACACAGAGAAGGTTGAGGTGATGACGGACAGGAACAGCAACAACAACCAGCACGAGTCACCATCAACGGGAGAGATTTAACAGAGGTTGCCTCCTACACTTATCCAGATAGGAAGTAGCGTTTCAACTACAGGCGGAATGAATGGAGACGTCAAAAATCTCCAGAATCTGAAAGGCAAGATATGCCTTCATCAACCTGAAATCAGTTTGAAAATCTTCTGCACTAACTAGGCATAAACAACGAAATTTGGATTTTCAACACAAATGTCAAGTCAACCAGTTCTTCTGTTTGGGTCAGAAACTTGACGTGTCACGAAAGGCATTTCCGAAATATTGCAGACTTTTATCGACAGACGCCTTCGCTTTATACTGAAGATAAAATGGTCAGCCAGAAAGAGTTAGTAACAAGAAACTCTTCAGTGGAACAAACTAACCAAGAGCCGATCGCTCAACAAATATGTGAGAGAAAATGGAGATGCATCGGGTATACATTGAGGAAAACATCGAATCAAAATAACACGCCAGGCCATCGCTTGAGTGAAATCTGAATGAGAAACGACAAACGGGTCATCCTAGGGTGACATGGAGGAAATCATACGAACAGGAAATGGACATTATGAGCGATAGTGAGCCCAACTAAAAAGGACAGCAGAAAATAAAACAAAGTAGAGGTGTGTTTTTGAAGCCCTATGTTTCACTTGGAATTCAAGGGAACAATAATACAATAATAATTACTTTCTGAGCTACGCCAAAGCTGACATGTCATTGATGAGCTAAGCCCTAAAGTAGGGATAAGGCCTTCCGGGGTTTTGATTACTTCGGAGTGGCTAACAAGTACTGCATTTCGACTATTGATATCACACAGTAATATATATCATCTAGGAATATGAAGATACACTGATGTCTTTTTACGTATAACTCATTCACTAGTTCCCTTAGTTTTTAATGTTCCTTAAATATATTTTTGTCTAATGAACACAATTGCGGTACATACAACTAAAATAATATAAGAAAGTGCCACTCCATATTAGGTATCTGCTTGATATCTTATTATGATTTAATATGTTCTTCATTCATCTTGCACTAGTGATAACCATAATTCAGAGTAAAATATATTATGGATACTGATCACGTATGGATAATGAACGTTAGTTTCAAGCCAGATCCTTGAAAATACCTGATGTTTTGTTATTCAACATAGTGCATTACAACAACAGCGGCTTGCCTAAATTTTTTAATTAAACTACTAAGATAGTGAAAAAGTAATCGTGTAGCCTATTGTTTACCAATTAAGAATTCTTTCCAACACTCTAAAGGTTATTGTAAGGCGCTAAGTCAATGAATGAATAATTTCCAGAATATCAGAATGCCAGTCATAATATATGAGGCTAAGAAGTAAACAATTCTGCTTAATTCTCAGCTCAGAGCATTGACCTAAAGTGCCAGTTTAATTAATACCGTCAGTTTTGTTATGAAAGACAATGCTTGGATGTGATTTAGATTACTGCTTAGTAGAGTGGCTAGCTGCGAATCACATGGTTGGTAATACTGAGATAAATATCACTGGGACTTAAATACAACTCATTCTCATTCAATATGTGAAGTTTATTGAAGCATGTTAATTAAAATTACTGCCATTAAAAGCAGTCCCTTTTAAATTTTGTATTTCTTAACACAGTAGTGATAGATTGATTTGAACTGGTTCAGACAGAGGTTTCCTTCAGCTTGAAATCTCACCAAACTAGAAGATCTATTGGCGAAACCGGCAAGCTGGCAAAATAGGCAGGTTGAGAAGATAGGAATTCAAGTCGTCATTGGGAAAACAACAAAAACACCAATCAACATCAACGGTAGAGATATAAAAGAAGTCGTCTCTTGTATATACCTGAACAGGCAACATCCTTTCAACTACAAACGGTATGCAGAAGTATGTCAAAGCCATAAGAGGTCAGAGAAACAAGACAGGCAGGTGTTCATCACTTTGAAATTAGTGTGAAGGTGTACAACACTCAGCACGCGGAATGAAATTAGAATTATGCTTAAAGCTAATGTCAAGTCGATCAGTGGTTCTAATCAGTTCAAAGACTTGGTGCATCATGAAAGGCATTTCTAGCAGCCTGATGCAGACATTCAATGACACCAACCTCATTTCTCTCGATTAGAAAGATCAGATAACCAGGAAAGGCGAAGAAAAAGGAACTCTAGCAACGAAACAGCCAAAGAACTTTCGCTCAACAAGTACTTAGAAGAAAATACCGATGAAATGGACATATACTGAGGAGACCATTGGATGGCATTACGCGTCAGACTCAGGAGTAGAACGTGAATGCAGAACAGAAGGCTAAACGACCTAAGGTGACAGGGAGGAGAACGAGGAGATGAAGCCATCTAAAAACAAATTATTAGGAAAAAGTGAAGTGGCAATGTGCTGCTGAATCCCATGTTACACTAGAAACACAAGGGAATAATAATAAAAAATTAAAATGCATCGTTTAGATGTTCATTTGCTCAGGTAACTACGTGATTTCATTACGAAATATTTATAACTGGTTTTAATTATTTAAATGGACAAAACGGACAAAACTGTATTCTGTATTCATTGAATCAATCATGTCTATTTGTGCAGCTTATACTTTGATATAAGTAGTATATCTAGTAATGTCTTCAATGAAGTAATGATATTTTTTGTATCGATAGAAAGGCCACTGAAGAAGAAATGTTAGGAGAATACGGCAACCACAGTAAACAACCCACAGTGAAGAATAAAACGTGTCTAATACAGAATGAATGATATTATTTGCGAATTGTAAAATCAGGGTAAGGTTTATGATTTTCCCTTCTAATGTCCATTAGATTCTGTCGTCACCAGTAATTTTTCCTTCAATACAACCACAATAGAACAACAGTTGTTTATTCCTTTAAGTAAAAGGGTCACAAAAATAACAAATGACAAGAATATTTATTTGCAACATCATAAATAAACCGGAAGTAATTTCAGTATTCAGATGAAAACAGGAAATAAATCCTTTGAAAATGTTAATAGACAAAACGTCATCAGTGAAAATGTTAACTTTCATTGATACATCAAAAATTGTGTTATTGCTTACCTATTTAAAGTCCTTTACATCATCGAAATAAATTATGAAAGACTGATAATCACAAAGCCGGATAAATGATCAGGAGTAGTCCTCCTTGATAGAAGTGACTATATTAGAAAGATGAATGATATATTGAAGGAAACACAGAAGTTTCAAAAACTTGAGGAGAAGAAAGATTTCAATAGTAAAATAGAGAATGAATTAACCAGACGTTTGAAGAAACTAAGGGAAGAGCAGATATTTTCTGAAAGTTTATATGAAGAAATCAGACCAACGGGCACGTATACGCCAAGATTGTATAGCCTACCTAAAGTGCATAAACTAGGGGTACCGTTAAGACCAATACTTGATATGCAAAATTCGCCCAACCATGCTCTGACTAGATGGTTAGTAAATATTCTCAAATCTTTGCATGATAAGATAGTGAAATATAGCGTCAAAGATGTATTTGAATTCGTAGACAAAATACAAGATATCAATATCAAGGACAAAACCATGATATCTCTGGACATAACGTCGTTATTCACAAATGTCTCATTCTGGCTTATTTCTTTCTAACTAAGCTGGAAAATGGACTTTTGAACAACATTATCAGTAAGGTCTCATTTTATCGCCCATACATGGATGATACCTTCATTCTTTGTGATAATGGTTCTGATAGGAACACAATAATTACTGAATTCAATGAAGTACATTCGGCCATGAAATTCACATGCGAAGAGGAATCCTAAGACAGAATTGCCTTCCTGGATGTCCTGCTTACAAAAAAACCAGATGGTAGCATAAAAAGAAATTTGCATAATAATTACAAGGACAGGACAATACACACATTTTTACAGTTTTGATCCTCTCAAGTACAAAAGAAATTTAGTAAAGACGCTCAGCCACAGAGTTAGAGCTATATGCTCAGAAGAAGTAATTGAAGATGAATTAAGCATTGTTTATAATACTTTGATCGAAAATAGCTATCCAGACAAATTTATCAAGAAACACATGACAAAGAAAGCGGAAAAGGACTAATCACGATCCGTAAACAAGAAGCCTCTTTATTTACGACTGTAATTCAAGGGCGAAATACCAAGTGAAATAATTACGAAGAAATCAAGAAAATCTGTTCAAAGAACTTTTAATGCTGGCGAACTTCACGTCTTATTCTCTACACTACCGATGATGATTCCTCGACTGAAAGATGAAGTACTTAGACTAGCCACTTCAAATTGTATCTACCAATTCAACTGCGCTTGTGGAACGAATTATATCACCCATTGCTCTAGGAACTTGATTTTTGTGCTCTAGAACATCTCCCACTATGGCTAAGTGAAGGTGTAATTAAAACCATTAACAGTTCGATAGTGGATCATCTGGTACAAACTGGCCACAAAGCCGGCATTGAAGAATCCTTCTCTGTCATTTGCCGGGTGCCTAGTAAACTGCCAAAAACATCGAAGTACCGCATACTTCAAACAGTAGAGGCTATTGCAATTCGTCTCAAACAACCAGTGCTTTGTGTGCAAAAGAAGCAAGTTCAGCCACTACTACTTTCCTGGCTGGCCTTCAGTAAAGACTATAAATTCATGAATTTGTAATATTATCTTACCTAATTTTCCTGACGTTCAGTTTATTTTGATGCTATTGAACTGTAATCTATCAGTATTATTGACTTGATGTTATTTAAACATTAATGTTCTTCATAACACTAATTCATTCATGTGTTTATAACTGTAGAGCCGGATGATGAAGTTATCGAAAAGAGTACTCTTTGTTCAGTATCCATTCTTTTGTAAATTATTTGGCTCAATGACAATACCACCTTTAATAGTGCATTTACGATTTCAGTATATATATAAAAGTTGTACTTATCATAATTGAAGTTAAATATAAAGTGAACTAAATTCTCACATAACGTGATTTTCGACTGGTGGTGGCTAACAGTGGAACTCATAATGCCGATTTCATCGTACTTAAGACTCCTCATCTGGGTGTATTTAGATCACTAGGGATTGATGGTGATCTCACTGAGGCTCAAATCAAGCACTCATAGTTCCAAATGGTGAGCATTTCGGTCTAAATTAAACCATGTTAGAGAAAACAGAAAATTAATCAAACACAAATTCAAAAGTTTTGGCTTATAGGGATTTAACTGGTTGCAGATCTGATCCCAGTGTAACATCAGTTAGACAACCACTGGGAAGCAGACAGTACTGAACAGATCTTTTGTCCTAGTAGAGGACTCTTCAGTGTCTCGCGCCCATAACCCTACCCGAGATGAAACTATGGGCCCACAAGTCACAAGTCGAGCTCATTGGCTATTTAGCCAATGAGAAGGAATCCAATGGCCTATGAATTCCAGCTTCTTCCAATCGACAGCTAAACTTTGCCTATTGCTTACACGATCTTCTTTGTTGTTTACAGGATTTCATTATGAGCTGACATCAATTAGAGAAACACTGGGAAACCTGGGAATGAGTACTGGACAGCTGTTCGCTCCTAGTTTGAGACATTTCATCAGTACGCACCCACCAAGGTTCGAACCTCGGTCCCTCCAGTTACAGGGAGGGCTGGTAGATCATTAAGCCACTGGGATCCAGTCCAACGTTCCATGAATTCCAACATCTGCTAATTCATGATATAGAATGACCAATAGCCTATGTCAGCGGTGGCAAGTATTTGTCCTCACACTCGACCTGCTGCACTCCACATGTCACAACTTCCCACCAGAACCCAGGTAGCTACCTACCTGAAAAGGCCCGGTAACTAGTGAACATCAGTTTGACATTCAGGTTTTTGTTATGCTGTGTTAATCAATAACTTACCAACCGCATAATTAGTTATACAATCACTACGTCTACCAAATTTCAGTTTATACTGAAGCTGATTCATAGATTTCATGCAAACAAAATCAGTTAGGAGAGCATATCCAGTTCATTTTGATAGACTGCAATTTTACAAAGTTTTGCATCCATCTTGGCGGCCTGCTTAAATCTTGGGCTATCAAATACCTTATACATTATAAATCTACGCTATCTTATAACTATACAGAGCAGATTTAGACTTCAGATAGAAACGTTTTGCGTAACTGAAAACTAGTGAAATTACATTCCCATGTTTCAATTTCCTGTCAACTGACTTAAACAACTCAGAACATTCCTTTCGTGATAAAAGTCTGAAACATGCTACAATAGTAAAGAAAATAGTTGAACTAAATGAATTTTCATAAATTTCAGTAGAACTCTCAAACTAACTACTTATACATATATATATATATTACGATGAGATTGAAGGACTTATGCTTACGCAATGCATATAGAGATATCAAATCATGTCAAAACAATAACAAAATTGGAAAGAATACCGGTAAAACTGATGGGAATATATGAATAAATTCGATATGATTTAAGCTGTAGTGAAAAAAGAGTTAATGTGAAAACAGTGCAAGCAGGCAAATCTTAACAGTATTGAGCAGACAATAGTGATAATAATAGGAAAATCAGTGATTAAAAATAATAATTTGCTTTATTCCAAAACAGTACTTGTGATACAGAATGGAATTCTCAGCATTTTTACTACAGTATTGCATCCAGTTACTACATTATCAATAAATAGAATTCTACATAGATTGAAGAGATCTCAGTTCATTATGACAACAGCATATTGGCATGTCGGTAGCAATGCCAAAGTTGAACAGTGTTTGAAGATGTTAGAAGAGTAGGTGCTATCATATTTACTGGCGTAAGCGGGAGAAAAAAACAAAGCAGCACATAACGAAAAAAAGAAAAAAGAGGGAGAGAAAAGGAAAAGAAAGAAAATGTTGTACCTATAAATGAAATGAGTTGGAAAGACGAGATCCAGTTGTACTACTGACTATTTAATGAATTATAGGTTTCACGCCTAATGCTTTCTTTATCACACAGAACACGAGCTAAGTAGGATATGGTTGAGTTTTTGTACTTGGTGGTGAGAGCATATAGTTTTCTATATTGGCTTCTGGTTTTACCTGATGAGATGCAAGGGGAGAGTTGTGAGTGAAGAGGGTGGTGTGAGTTAGATAAAATGGATTTGGCCCATTTTTCACATGAGTCCATGTGCCTGTCAACCAGAATATTAACAAGCTGGTTAAGTGGCACATTGCTTACCCTGCTGACAACCTTTAACATCCTGCGTAATAAGGTATAGTCCTTCTTCAGTAGCCCTGGAAAAACTAAAGGGGAACAATAGAGAATAATAGGCAGGATGCAAGAGTTAACGAATCGTAAGAGTAAGGGTTGGGTAATACCAGAATGTTTTAACTTTTTAATGTAGAAGGTAAGACGGAATATTTTCTTAGAAATTGCTAAGATATGAGACGACCAGGAGAGATCAGCAGATAGAATGACGCCTAGGTATTTAATTTCCGACTTGGTTTCTATTACAGTGCCATGTATGTTGCACATCTCGTGAGTGCTAACCAGTTTGATTAGGATGGATTTATGCCTAAAGGTAAGGTAAGACCGTTTTCCTTGGACCACTGGCTGATTTCTGACAGAAAGCCATTAAGTTTAGACCATTCACTTTGACATTTGACAGGCAGAGATACTGTCAGGTCGTCAGCATATTTGACAAAATTAACGTCATTTGAAGATGGTAAGTCATGTAGAAAGAAAGAAAAGAGAAGTGGGGAGAGTACAGCACCTTGGGGGACACCAGCTTCAGTGAGCACAGCAGAGGAGGATTTACCTTTGTATACGGTGTACTGCATTCTGTTAGAGAAGTAGGAATGCAACCAGTTAGTGACCCAGGACTCAGTTTTTGTCATAGAGAGCTCATTTAGCAAGAGACATCTAGGTACATTAGTTTAACAAGACGATGTAGGGGAAGTAAAATCAATGTCAAAAGAATTACTACCATTAAAAGATGATGATAATGAAAGTTGAATGAAGTGATAGTTTACAGAAAAGTCTATGATGAAATGTATACAACTGAATCTGTCATTTCTTGTAGGACTTGAATCAGCACACGCATTGTAGTAAAATAAATAGGTATTTAACTCCATTATGGATAAGATTTTACTTTGACAAATCACACAGTGTTATACAGTAATATTAACTGATGACGTTTCGAGCACAAACTATTGACGCTCATAATCATATCAAGTCACTCATACAACTTTTTACTTCATTTATATACATAAGTAAAATTGATTAGACATTTGAATAAAATCAATGTAAGATAAAGTACATTCGGAAATAATAATATAATAAAACACAATCAGATGGGAAATATGATGTTTTTATAGTAAAATAAATAACTTGTTAGAATGTTATAGTGTTAATTGAATATATTTTAACATTATTTATAATCCTCTGGTTTGACTGGTAATAATGTCTTCCATATCTCTGGTGTTTGCGTTGAGTCACTTCTGTTGTATGTGTTGGGTGTAGACTCGATGAACTAGGCAGGATTCAGTAATCACTCTCACTCTCCAACTACTTATATTACTCTTTAGAATTTTGACTCTGTTCCACCCTATTGTGTGGTTGTGTGTTAATGCATGTAGTGCAATTGCTGAGTTTCTTTTCTAAATTACTTATCTTTGCGCGTGGGGACAACCATTCTAACCTTAGCTGAATTCTCATGTTCTGACAATCTGACTACTCCTGATCTACTAGTTTCACCTATGTAGTTGATCTCACAGTCATGGCAAGGTATTTTGTAAATTATATTATTTTGCTTAGTTGGATCTACGTGGTCCTTTAGCCTAAAGAGAATATCTCTGAATGAGTTTGTAAGTTTGAATGCCACCCCAACTCTTGCTTTATTGAGAATTCTCTGTAGGGCCTCAGATGTCCCCTCCTTATATGATAAAACTTTAGATGCCTTATTTTTTTTACTTATTTATTTTATCATTATTAGTCCCGCCATTATTTTTATTTTACTTTTGACATTTTTTAACTTTCTAAATGAATTTTATAGGATAGTTATTTAACACCAACGCCTCTTCTATTTATTTTATTTCATCGTTAAGGTTTTTTGTTGTACAACTTAGTGCTATACATATTGATTTTATTCAAATGTCTCATCAATTTTACTCATGTATATAAATGAAGCGAAACGTTGTGTGAGTGACTGGATATGATTATGAGTGGCAATAGTTTGTGCTCGCAACGTCATCAGTTAATATTACCGTACAACACTGTGTGATTTATCAAAATAAAATCTTATCCATAATGGAGTTATCCTCTACCACAGTGCCCAAGTTTTATGCTTATTTCAAAAAGGTATTTACCAATTTGAATGTACCTCTAGACACACATACATAGGGAGGAGTTGTCGATATCTGCAAGTAAGGACTGGCTTCACAACATATTCTTAAATGGCTTCAAAAGTAAATAGAATCCCCAGAACCCATTAATGGTGAGAACAGGAGACCTAGCTCCTCTATTGCGAAATATATTACACAGGGGACAGGACATAAAATTGATGTTTACACGTCTTTTAAATCTATCTGCAGAAGGTGTTTGGAGCGTATCCTCAAGTTTGTGGAAGCTAGCCTTAGCTAGCAATTAGAAAGTTTAAACCACCTTTATGCGTTCAAAGACAATTCGTCATCACAACAGACCTTCTTTGGTTAACTTTGTTTTGATACCATAGCAGATGTACTATTACCTCTGTTATTTGGTTTAGTGGTCTTCATTGTTATTTTGACCTTCAATATGTTATCTTAACTTGACCTAAATTTATTCTCTCACATCCTAACTGTTTATTAATTTGGCTTTCAACTTCATCATACTCTGAGGAAACCATCAAGTGACATCACTAGACAAGCCATCGCTCGAGTGGAACCCGAAAGGGAAGCGGCGAGTTGGTCGTCAATGCAAGGGTGACTTGGAGGAGGTCATGTGAAGAGGAGATGAAAACGTGTGGACAGACTTGGAGCCAGGTGAAAACGTTGGCAGAGAACCGAACGCAATGGAGACATACGGCTGAAGCCCTATGTTCCTCTAGGAATTAAAGGAAACAATAATAATAACAAAAATTTAAACTTCATGCATCATTTGGAGTAAATTCTTCTCTTTTGTTTAAGTTTTTGCCTAGACCACTAGAATGTGTTTATGATTCACAACTTATGCTGGAATTCACTCTACTCACTGCTAAAATGTACATGACAACAAGCCACAACTTATGGATATAAATGAAATTAAAAAAACCTGGTGAACTTTGTTGAATTTTAAAACTAGGCAGGCGACACGTGAATAAGACGTTGTTGAATCAGACTTGTTATGAAAAAAACCAAGATAATTTGACATTTATAAGCCAAACTCCAAATTTTACTGATTCTATCTAAAATTCTGGGAACTAAGTGACTTGTGGTTAACCACTATATTTAGAATGACTGTGTCTTTCGTTAAGATCTATTAAAAAAATGAATTACTGGCTGATAAGATATCAGGATTTATAAGGATGAAATTAGCAAGTGTTTGGCACTATTAGACAAACATTTTATTTTTTTGATTATAGCTTGATTCCGCACCATATTTTTGGTACAAGTATGAAATTTTCAGCATGTGATATCGGTAGCCCAAATTTTGCAGGCTGACCATTGATATCAGATGTGCGTCGGCAGGGGATCAAACCCCGGACCATGTGCATGGTTGGCGAGAGTCCTAACCTCTGTGCCACCGACGCACATGATAACAAGAGAAAGTTAAAAGAGAGCCTAAATAGCAGATTTATATAAGCTTAATATCACATACAGTATCGATTTAATATCTTAAATAATAAACATATAAAAGATACACGAAGTATGCTCATCCTGTGTTCCCACATTCTTTTTCTTTCCGTTAGTAGATATAAAATTATTCACATAACCTTTGCAGAGAAAAAAAGGTGAACTTATCAGTTTGGATTCATTTTCATTTCTGTTTCTATTATGTGTCTACCACATTTATAGTTAGTCAAACAACCAGAACTGAATGACTTCCAATGCTTTGATGAATGTAAATAAATAAATAAATAATAGTATATTCTCGTAATTCGATATATATATATATACATATATATATGCGTATGTTAAATTCTGTTGCTTGTATAAGACTGATTACTAGCTTCTTAATTCGATAAGTGGTTATCATCCCTTATCATGCTATCATCATCTACAGAGTGGAGATGGGCAACTCACTATGAATTATTATTATTGTTCCCTTGGGTTCCGAATGGAATATAAGGATTCAGCGACACACCTCTACTTTGTCCTATTTTCTGCTGTCCTTCTTAGTTGGGCTCACAATCGCTCATAATCAGTTATTTCCTGCTAGCATGATTTCCTCCATGTCACCCTAGGACGACCCACTCGTCGTTTCTCATTCAGATTTCACTCAAGCGATGGCCTGGCGTGTTATTACATTCGACGGTTTCCTCAATGTATATCCGATTTACATATTTGTTGAGCGATCGGCAATTTTCTGACCATTTGATCTTCAATATAGAGCGAAGGCAGCTATCGATAAAAGTCTGCAATATTTCGGAAATGCCTTTCGTGACATGCCAAGTTTCTGACCCGTATAGAAGAACTGGCTGACTTGACATTTGTGTTGAAAATCCGAATCTCGTTGTTTATGCTTAGTTAGAGCAGAAGATTTTCAAACTGGTTTCAGGTTGATGAAGGCGTATCTCCCCTTTCAGATTCTGACTGGATTTGACATCTACATCCGTTCTGTGTACCTGTAGTTGAAACGATGCTTCCTATCCGGATAAGTGAAAGAGGCAACCTCTGTTAAATCTCTCCCATTGATGGTGATTGGTGCTCGTTGTTGTTACTGTTGCTGTCCGTCATCACCTCCATCTTCTCTGCGTTCACGTGGACTTCTGTCTTCGCTGTCTTCCTCATCAGGCAGTGTGTTGCTTTTCGCCTGTGAGTCTTCAAGTTTGTGTGACACTAGACATATATCATCCATAGGCGAAATCCAGATCTTATAGAGTCTTCTCATCAGTCAACAGCGTATTCCTGTCTTCTCGCTCCCATGCACAGTCTGACGCATAATCCAGTCCACCACAATTAAGAATATCATCGGTGATAATAGACAGTCAGCTTGTCTTACTCCTGTATTCACTTCGAACGCCTCTCTGAGTTTTCCATTGTGAATCACCTGACACGTGTCATTGTTATATATCAGTTAAATGGGGTTGACAATGATTTAGGGCACGTCTTAAACTGTTGAAGTAGTTTCTAAATTACTTCTCGGTCAATGCTGTCTGGTGAAGGCCTTTTCGAAGTCGGTAAAGTTGAGGTAGGGAGGGTTTGACTGCCATTTTATGCTTTGTTTGATGACGATGCCCACGGTTGCAATTTGATCAGCACATGATTTGCCTTTTCTCACTAGCATGAAGCGGCATGGTATATTACTTGGCGTAGACAACAACATGATTCCAAGACAGTTTTCGTAGTGACCTAAGTCTCCCTTCTTTGGTACCTTCACAGGGTAACCTTTCTTCCAATCGGTAGGCACCTTTCCCTCCTTTCAAACCCTTTACACTAATGGCCTCAGCACATCTCCTGCAGTCTCTGGGTCCGTTTTCAGTGCTTTGGAGGGAATCCCGTCTTGACCTGCTTCCTTCCCGGCTGGCCTTAAGTAGCTTGATCGCACTTGGGATTTCTTCTTTCGTTGGCGGAGTGGTGTCTACTGGTAGTTATGTGCGTGCTGTCGGTGGTGGTATTTGTGGGCAAGTTACAGGTAATAGTCACAGTGAAATTCTAAGAAGCCTCTAAACCAAGCGAAATACATGCCATAGCAAAACTAATAAACTCGTTTGATATGTAATTAAAGGAAATAAGTAAAAACCTTGTTTATATTATCTAACTAAAATGTCCGCTCTTTTCAGTTATTTGGTTTACATTAAAATCAACATCTGTTATCCGTATCGAAATAATTCATGCTTGTATTAACTGAAAATTCCTTACCATGTGTTATTCATATTCAACGTTCACTTTGATTTACACTTTTCCAAGTAACGTTTTGTTATGTCTTCTTCACCTAGCTTCGTTTGGCTTATACTCCATGTTCTTATGTAACCGTATCTTTTACAGCATGTGTTAATTTAGCTATGTAAAATTAGGCCGAAAATAAACAATCCCTGTACTTTTCCTTCTTTTTCCTTCGTTCCTTTCCGTCTTCTATTTGTTTCCTTACTAGATTTACTAGATTTTGTCTGAAATAGTAATTTTTATCCTGCCTTCTGCTTGATAAAATCATTCGGTATATCATATAAAACATTATCTACATTTGACCAGGATCTTCAACTATACGTCCCCATTGTTTAAAAGCTCAAAAGTGTGTTTTTTAAAGTGCTATACGTATCACCTGATATCAACTGAATAGTCAGTGAATAGCTTATCCGTGAAATCATTGTTTCTGCAACTGTCAATTAGTATATTTGTACAGTATTTTTTTACCATCATACTGTGAAGATATTTTAATAGTTGAAAATATTTTCTTCTTAAATAATAAGGATAAATCTAAGGTTATGATGTTGTACTTTTCAGTCGTTTATATTTATCCTTGTGAAGGTGAAATATTATTTACATAAATACCATCAGACGGTAATGATTGACTGAAATGTACATGAAGTCACGAGCTGTAATTTGATGGGGATGGCACTATTCATCGAATTAGTTTAGAATCCAACTCAGTATCTATAGGGTAGATATCGACGCCTATTCATATGAAGGTGCTAGAGTGCATCCTTTTTGAGTTCACGGGATCTCAGGTGTGTACTAGTGCTTCACAGTTTTGTTGTTCACCGAAGAAATATTTCTTTCCAGTGACTTTATTTTCAAGATGTACACTCGTTAATATACTACGGAAAAAGACATTAAGTGGTTTTAATATCTGTGCTGTAAATACAAGAATAAGGATAGTCAACAAGATGTTTCGGGGCGGTAGAGTTGAAGTAATTGAATTGAAATACTTGAAAAGATTATTAAATAACTGGGTTACACTCACTTCTGAGAAGTCTCAAAGCAGGTCAAAACATCTATCAATTTTTCAATGATTTTCAGTGATCTCTCCAAATGATGCTGCTCTGTGACGAAAATCGAACAACTGAATTAATATTAGGAATTTAGAGGTAGGTTAAGTGTTATCAGAAAACTAAAAATGCAGTGATGATAACAATAAAAATGGCGAAAATGACGTATAGTGGGTTGGATTCTAGTGGTAAAGAAAAAAGTTTAAAAAAAACGTTTTTGGATGCAAAGTTTAGGCTTTTGTCCATGCTAAGCTAGACCTTAGGCTATACAGAAACGGAGAAAGCGTTAACCTTTAGAGAAACTGAATTTGACCTTGAAGATAACTTTGAAGGATAAATTTCGAGGAGCTGAATGACCCGACTCAAGAAGGTGTTAACAAATAGAAAACCTCATCATCCTATGTTAGCCTTTCATCAACTGAACCATGTAATGTTCAGCTACGGCCTTCCGGAGAACACGCTTACAACGCCCAATGTAATCAGCTCCACAGGAGCATGTGAATGAGTATATACCAACATAGATGGATATGAGCGTAGTTTATCTTTGACGTATTGTCGAATCGCATCTTGGCTGGTGAATACTAAGTGTAAATCACCTGCATAAAAAGAGCGTTCAATACATTTAGATAAACTACTTTTGATCACTTCAGCAATGGTGTCACTTTTGAACGCCAAACTCTTAAATAGCATCTTCTTTAGCACTATGATTCCGCTAGGAGTGATTTCTTTCTTCATGTTTCTTTCAACAAACCTTCTATACTTAAGTGACCTGTGAGAAGGTTTCCAATTCTTTGTCAATCGTATTTATAGAAAGAATTTTCTGATTTCTTGAGCATGAAGAATGAATGAATAATTTCTCTTTCTACTTAGAGGCACCAAAATGTTCAAGTTAGTGTACTACTCTGTAAGGTTGGCTTCCGGTAAATCGACCTTTTCAATGTGCCTTCCTCGCTTCTGTCTAGAGTGAAATGTGGAATTTGACCCCTCTTCAAAAGTAAAAAGCATAAATGAGCGACAACCATCAAGTTTTCTGAGGAGTTCAGCAGTGCCATTCACATATCTCTTATGCATATGCAGATTCAAGATTAATTTTTTTTTCAATGGACCATTCTCTAAGCTCTCCAATAAAAACATAGTTGATACAGGTCACGGTATTCCATATTTAA
The DNA here is from genome assembly GCA_944472155.2 of Trichobilharzia szidati. NCBI lineage: Eukaryota > Metazoa > Platyhelminthes > Trematoda > Strigeidida > Schistosomatidae > Trichobilharzia > Trichobilharzia szidati. The sequence continues at coordinate 60,056,683 of OX235271.1, read as the reverse complement.
CAATATTTACAAATCTACATCGTTTTGAAATGAAAGGAAGAACCGTTTAGAAATATTTGCCTTCATTTCGCAGTGAACAAGTTTAACTATATTCTTTTATTCATTCCTTGCTCTCTAAATGGAGTTTCAGTAGCAGTGATGTTGTTTTTACCACGTAGGCATGCTAGTCTCATGCTTAACCTTCCGCATCTCTGGGCTAACTGTCGACTATTAAACTAGGTGATGTTTAGGAGTGTGTATGTCGAGAATTGTGTTTTTAGAATTTTTAATGCATTTGTGCGTTGAAGTTTCTGTAGCGATTTGGTTAAGTTTTGGTCGCATCATCCTGGAGAGAACAAAGGACGCACTGGATACAGAACTCCGACCAGAACAAGCTGGATTCAGGAAAGGCAAATCATGTTCTGACCAAATTGCAACTCTACGCATCATCATCGAACAAAAAAGGGAATGGCAATCAAACCTCTACCTCAACTTTATAGACTTTGAGAAGGCCTTCGACAGCGTTGACCGCGAAGTAATTTGGAAACTACTCAAGTACTACGGCGTACCCCAAATATTCATCAACCTTATTCAACAGCTGTACGACAACGGCACATGTCAAGTCATCCACAACGGAAAACTCAGCGAAGCGTTTGGAGTAAACACAGGAGTCAGACAAGGGTGCTTATTATCACCAATGATATTCCTGATTGTGGTGGACTGGATTATGCGTCAGACAGTGGGAAACGAGAAGACAGGGATATCCTGGACCGACGTGGAGAATCTAGAAGACCTGGATTTCGCGCGTGGATGATTTATGTTTGATGTCACACAAAATCGAAGACTTACAAGTGAAAACCGACAAACTGGTCGAAGAAGCAGCAAAGACAGGACTCCAGGTGAACATAGACAAGACGGAGGTTATGAGAATAACCAACCAACAACAGCAGCAACATCCAGCGCCAATCACCATCAACGGGAGGGATTTGAAAGAGGTGACTTCATTCACTTATCTAGGGAGCATTGTCTCAACTACAGGAGGAACGGATGAGGATGTCAAATCGAGCGAGAATCGGGAAGGCGAGAAACACATTCATCAACCTGAAACCAATCTGGAAATCTTCGTCACTCAGCATCAACAATAAAATTCGGATTTTCAATACAAACGTCAAGTCAGTCAGTTCTTCTCTACGGATCAGGAACTTGTTGGGTCACAAAGAATATTTCCAACAGCCTGTTGCAGACCTTTATCAACAACTGTCTTCGTTCTATACTCAAGATCAAATGGCCGGAATGAATCATAAACAAGAAACTATGGGAACGAAAAAAACAAGAATCAATCGTCCAACACTCGCTGAGGGGGCCGCTGGGTGACATCGCGCGTCAGGCCATAGCTCGAGTGGAACCTGAAAGGGAAGCGACGAGTGGGCCGTCCAAGGGTGGCCTGGAGGAGATCGTGTGAAGAGGAGCTGAAACAGTATGGACAAACATGGATGCGGGTGAATAGTACAGCAGAGGACAGAAACAAGTGGAGACGTGCAATTGAAGTCCTATGTTCCACTAGGAACCCAAAGGATTAGTAATAATAAAAATAATAATAAATGTCAAAAATTGAAACCGGCCCATGTGCCTGGCTGGACACCACTTTATCGTCAAATCACTAACACATATATAGCTATATGATGATTTCAAATAAGTTGAAAATGATTTCGTTTAATTAAAAGACACAACTGTGTTTATGTAACAGAACATGAGTATTGTTTTTATTTCTGCATTAAGTGACAGAATATTTTGTAAATGATATGCAAATATGAAGAAAAACTTACTGTCTATACCCTTTTGAATCTGATTTAGATGTGTTACTCGTATCTGCTTATTTCATCGAGGCATCCTTCTCCTATGAGTAACAAAGAGTAATAACATCAGTCAGACAGTCAGTCACTCAGTCAATCTGCGTATACACACAAAAACAAATACACAGATATAAATCAGTCTTGTTAAAATAAAAACTAATTCATATGCTTGTAAAATTCCCTAAGGAATTTATCTATTGTGTAAAAGTGATTTGTATAAAGTAGAAATGTAAATAAATAACCAAAATGAAACTTGATCAATAATATTCGGTTAACACTTATGATCAGATAATACGGCAGTGTTTCAATTCTTCACCTTCAGTTGTGCATGCTAAACGCATCTTATAGGCTACTCACCTCAAGCACAACAGTGTAATAATAACGACATATATAACTATCTCGATCATTAGGGTATGAATTTCTATTCATCGCATTCACCCTTTTTTGGGTGCGAATATCAATATACTGAAATGGGATAACTATTTTATAACTACTTTTTCACAGCAAACTATAACCTGTACTATGGAGTGACTATCTCAGTGTCAACCAGCGAACATCTTCTGCATGAATCATTGTAAATCATACATCATAATGAAGATGTTCCTTCCTTATTTCGAATTTTTCATAGCTAAGTACCTACTACCGCAGCTGAATTCTAGCCCAGATCACCATGCTTTTGAAAGTGTATGCGCCGTTAACAATTCCATGCTGTCCACTCAATGAGAACTGATGTTTTTTCTTTGTGTTCCTGAAACAGAATCAGTATTGGAGTTGCTCCCTTATTAAGAACTTATCGCCGACCACGGCCCTCTGCAAAGTAAGTTGGGATGTACACTTTTCAGGGTCGACCTCTTTTGACCCCTTCTTCTTAACAGCGGAAAGGCAGTATGGTTGACATGCTGGTCATCTGAGAGAAACACCCTAGTGCTGTAACATCCCTTTTTGCCAGAAGTACGACTTCGTCCTCAGACCCCAAAAACAGCGCAAACAAATTACGCTTACTCTTAGTCTAACCGCTATCCAAACGGCCTTGCTGGTATGGAGGGACCTACAGTAATATCTCTTCTAGCTAGTGAAGCCCATTGGTTCACTGTGATATCCAAGCCCGACTGCGACGAGAAAAGACAAGCGTCTTCGTAACACACATTTTTATCAAAGAAAAACTCTCCATATTTATATTTTTTAGCCACATTTAAGGGCGGCTGGGTCAGCAGACAGTAAACTATTCCGATTGGTTTTCGATTTTCTGAAGTTTAAAACTTGAGACGAACAGTTGTTCAATGAGATTATTTCTTGACCACCCGTCAAGCTACATTCAGATTTGAGGAATAAGCACTTCTATTTTTGTAGCCACTGACTTAAAATGTTGTTTGCAATTTCGGCAACTCCGTATCAGTCTGCGTCCATATACCACTGATAAATCTTGTCAACAACACACACCACATGGTGACCGTATCACTGTAGCAGTTGTTGGGCTAGAGGACCAATATGGTATCATTTTTTATCCGTTTTTCTGATATTTTTGTGTTCCTCATGGCTAAGTGATGACTGTTTCTCTCTTTCAGTAGGCCGTAAGTTGAATCCAAACATGAATGAATTTCGACTGAGGTTCCATCCGAGCACCGAACTTCTAGAAATTCCAAGGCAACCTTTGAGCTTGTGCATCCTAAGATAGCAATAGTTTACATGTCTTAGTTTAGCTTATAATAGTCTACATACACTGAGAGCTAGGATGGAGCATTGTGCCTACTTGCTGTTATTTGACGCCCTTGGATCCCTTGTGTAGTTTACTAACAGGACTGACTAACTTAACATTGTTTTCAGTCCTTACAGTTGATTTAGTAAATTAAATATGACTTGTATTTCTTTAGTGATGGACCTTTAGGCTTTAGAACTAGGCTGGACATGGATTTTATCGGTGAATGCCTTCCTCCACTTCGAGATACATGAAGTGATCAGTCGATGGATTCTGAAAAGTCTTTCATACATAACGTAAGATAGTCCTCCTGTTGAATGGTGGTAACTTTCTTGTTTTACGTATTTTGTTGATAAGACTTTTTCAATGAAGTTACATGGATAATCATTTACTTTAAACATCAGACGCAGGTTGTTTTCCTCAGATTCTCACAGAGTTTGCATTTGGAGTTGATCTCACTTAAAATCCTGTGATTCCGGTAACTCCCATAGATATCTTTTATTCTGTATCTGTTTCTCTTTAATATTGTCAATAACGAATAACTAAAACTTCACTGAAGTTAATAAATAGAGAATTTAGGTTGTATAAAGAAGAGAAATACGCTACACTGAACATCAGAACGACAATATACTCTCGATGATAGTGTCCCCCTGAGTAAGAATCAATGGTTGTCTATTCTTCACTCTAATAGAATTCAAAAAAAATTCGTAAATTATGTCAAGTTTTGATTAATGTTTCTATCATCTGCAATGTTGTTTTTTTCTGGATTGTCCTAGTTTGCCGACCTGTTGGTTTATTATGGTGCCTACATAATTCGTGGGTAATAGTAGTAGTAATTCTTATTATTATTATTGTTTTCTCCAATGTCAAACATTACCTGTACACCACAAAAAAATAAACATTAAGTTTGACTAGTAGTGATAATTCAATCTCATATGGCTTAAACATTTTTACTGATTATTCTGTATATTTTGATAGTCCATGTCCTTTCTTTTAGTACCAACAATTCAGACATAAATAACATTTATCTCATTTATTTAGACTGTCCATGAGAGGAATGATTAATCTGAAATTATTACACATCCAAGATAGATTGTGCGTCGGTGGTTCGAGGGCTGAATACTCGCTAACCGCGTGCATAGTGAGAGTTCGACTCCCATCAGGCGCAATCCTTAACCTCGCTTAGCTGGCTGCAAGCCAGGTAAACAGGAATAAACAACAACTTCATGCCGTTAGAACTACCATTATTAAAAGTTCGGTCTTGAAGCTACAATAAAAACACAGAGAGGTTGATTACGGTTAGAATAATAATCAGACATTTAACTATTTTTTAGCTTTGGACTACTTAAACTTACAGTATAATGTTTTTATATCATTTCACCAACTAGCCAGTATTATTATATATAAGATACTTTGCATTTTCCTTTGATTGATTGTATTATCCGTAAACGTTCAGCCTCTGTGGATGCTTCATTGAGATCTAGTGAATAATGTAATATTAATCTGGATTATGGTAACGGACAGTGGAATCAGAGATAAGCTTCTCCTCCTATTTGCGACTCGTCATCTGAATGCACCTGCAGTGTGCAGTGAGTTGTGGTGTTCTCACTGAGATTTGAACCCAGCAACTATCGTCTCGAAAGCCAAAGTGCTATCCATTAGACTACATGGGCCACGAGAACCACCTCTTGTGCAATTACTAATAATTATTATTGTTGTTTAAATTTATTTCCGATTCCCGTTGATTGATTACGCTACCATCAACTAAAACGAAGCTATGCTAATCTTCAAACATCATCAAAGCTTTCGTACTGAGGCCCGACATGACAACAGGTACAGAACATTTGAATATAACATGTTTAACCACTGGGGAAAGGGGAAATAATAAACAATAATAACTGATATCCTCTGCACAGCGGATGATTATTATTCCCTTGGCTTCTGAGTGGTACATACATTTTCACCAGCACTTCCCTATTTCACCCTATTGCCTGCAGTCTCTCTAAGCTAGCTGCACGATTGCCCATAAGCCTCCACCTCCTCCTAACATGAAATCTTCTACGTAGTCTACAGATGCCTAACTTCTGCTTTCCCATACGAGTCTCACTCGAGTACCTCGCACGTAATTTCACCCAACGGTCCAATCCATCTTCATTTCCTTTGGTATCTTTGCTGAACATTGGTTTCTTGGCTGGTTCCTTGCCAGAATTCCTTGTTGCTTATGCTTTCTGGTCAGCCATTTGACCGTCAGCATAGAGTGAAGGCAACTGTTGATAAATGTTCGCAGCTTACTGGATGTTACTAAGAGTAATAAGAACAAAATCAAACAGCTTGTTTCCTTAAACGGTAACAGTTCAAGATATAATCTCCTTAAAAATTTGTCCTCTACTGGAAGTATATATAAATATATGTTTCTATTGAATAAAGTGACCTATATTTTTACATTTGTTTCTCTTTTACTTGTTACAAACTTATCTCTTTATCTGTTTATTTGTACCACTAATAGTGAAAGTGATTCTTTTCTCCAATAATTCCATTTTTTCTTTTTCTAATCTAAATCATTGAATCTTTACTTGATTTTGTCCTTTCCGAAGGCATTGAAATGTTATAATGATGTTACATTATGACATCTGAAAGTGTAATGATACATTTGGGAATTACTGAATAACTAGAAGTACCTAAAATCAAATACTGGGTTAAATAATTTCTATTATTTCTGATGCTTCCTTATTTTATCTGATTGAATAACTTTTGATTATTTTCCAGAGATATTTACAAATCTTGTTTTCCTTTTTTGCATTCCTGTGGGAATGTGAGACTTCAACTTTTAAAGCTTCAGTAGTACATTTTTATAAGGTGCTGTTACTAACTTCAAGCGTAACCTTTTGTCTTTCTCAGGCATACTACCAGCTAGTAAACTAGGGGAGGTTTAAGAGTTTGTCGGCCAGGAATCGAATCCCAGACCACATGCATCAGTAGAGAGCATTGTATAGTTGAACTACTGACGAACATTTACAAATCTACTCCTCATGTATTATTCAGTGTCCTATTTCCGATGCTCAGATCCGAAATATCTTAAGTGATCAACTTCTCGGGTGAAAATAAAATTTATTGACTTGTGTAAAAGTTACTTTGTAAACGATTCCAGTACAGATCAAATTAACACGAGAAAATATCTTACCTCTTATGTATTTGCAGTATAACACCAAATTAAAATTAACAGCTGCCTGATGGTATCTAGAATTAGATTTTATGGTGTGTGCTTCGTCCTGTCCGAGACTTATCAAAGTGAGGTACATACATCAGTCTAATGAACTTGCAGTGAGTATTTTATGGTCACATTTCCCTGTAGAAGTCTATAAATCAGAAATGAGAATTAATTGTGAAGGGGTAATGACAATGTATATATCACTAACTGACCAGAGAATCGAAATCGTGGAGAACATGACAGTTACATTATTTTTAACTTTCGTGAATGACTGAAAATATCTACCTTAGTAATAACCCAGTTCATTATACTTTACTTAGTAATTCACTTCTCATTCCTGAACAACTGTTCAGGGGTCGCTTATCCCATTAGATTATTTACTTTGTAATTAGTAATCGCCTAGATTACTCTCTAGTGAGTTGTGTATATACATTTCACAGTATGACATTTCGGAAATCTTTATACAGCTAATAAGTCTATGAGATTTTGTGAATCCCTTATGTGATATCTTCTGATTTAAACTTAGATAAGTGAGTGAATGTGAATTAATCTTGACTAGATGGTATGTGCTTCATTACTGGGACTGCAGTGATCAATAGACCCTCGCGTTGATTGTTCACTAGTAGACTGCTCGCTGACCACGCGCGTGATACGGGATTCGATTTCTGGCTGACTTATTCCTAAATGTCACGTAGTTTATAAGGCAGTAGTAAGCCTGGAAAAGAAGTATGGTTGGAAAGGAGGCCATCAACCCCACCCAGTAAAATGATGTAGTCGAAATTTCATAACTTGAAGCCCTATTTTCCAATCAAGACACAAAGGAGTGAAAAAAAGATCCTTGCAACGGATAAGAAAACGAAGGATAAAAATAATACGTAAAGCTTAGAACCCAAAACGTTTTCATTGTTGACCGTCGTCCTGTGGATTTCAATAGTACATGAAATATCTGTGGGAATGGAAGGCTTCAGCAGAGCTGAGTGGTTTTTATCACACCTGAATGAAACTACACTTTCTGTCTTCGAAATGTTCCTTCATTTAAATCACAGTAAATTCATGGAAACATTTGTACACATGAAGCCACTATAGACAGAGTTATGAGACAAACTTAGTATATTTCATAACTCATATGTGTCAGCACTATCAAGTGATTAATTGCCATGACTTTTGCAATTACTGTATCACTTTAATACACTGACTACTTATTTGATAAGAATTGTAGCGGTTAATGAATCCGCAAAATTATTAGACTTCAGCATTCTTCACTTATACTAGGATGCTGACTTTCATTGTTTAAGTCGACTTGTTAATTTGAAGGTACGCCGTCTAGCATCCTCTTTGTTTGACATCCTGTCGATTTGCGTTCAGTCGTTCGTGCACAGGATTGAAACTTGCATTTATGTACAGCGTAAAAGTCCACATTCTTTATTCCCTAGAAGCTGAATAGGTTTTATACTAATTGACCTATAGATAGCAGTAATTTATAATAAAACCGAGTTATGGCTGCTCACAAAAGACCACACTGTATATACAAGTTTTGCATGAACTCATACTAGAATACGGAACAACTGCTCACCGCACGCATCGTGTATCATTTTCTCTAGTTATTAAGTTGTCATTTATAAATAGCAGTATGACTTACATAATTCAAATATAAACCGTTTTTAACGGGTAACAAACTGATGGCTAAGGATTACCCGAAAGCGTATTAGACAGACAGTGAATTTTCTTTTCCATTATACTTCATTTGATAAATACCCTGGGATTACTGGTTACCTGAAATGACTGCAGGGCAGTTTAAGTGTCATCATCTCGACAAACTCTTCTTTACGGTGTAGGACTCTGAGTATGGTTTTAGCTTCATAACTTTCTGCATTATTAAGTATAAATGTTAGAGGAAGATACAGTATGGAGCATTAAACTGTTCAAACTACATTTGCTTATTAGAATATTGATGAGACCATAAGATATAGTTTCAAAGGTCGGAACACTCATATTTATGTCATGAATAATGACTGAAAGAAAACTTGTGTAAGCTACTGAATTGAACCCTGATGTAACTGAAGCTCTTATTTCATCTTCAATCATCATGTGTATATCCACCCTGAAGAAAAAGAAGTTAAATTCATTGGTAAAGACAGTTGTCTATACAGACTGTTGAATGACCACGGATATGATTGAAGCATTCATTAAAACAAAACATCAAAGAGCTCTATAAAGATGTTGCGTTAAAACTACGGATCAAATTAAGTTGAATTTATTTCCAAGATGTTTGACAGCGGTTTCATATCCCACTCAAATTTCCTTAACATAAGAATGATCGGTACAAAATTGCTTTTTTCCTTAACTCCTATATCATTATACTTCGTTTCTTGTGAACTTTATTTTTCTGTGTTTGTTAATTGTACCTATAGTATTGAGGAGAATAATATGATACACTCATATTCTGCTCAATTTGCCTTTCTTATTTTGTTCAGTTTGATCAAGGGGTGAGAACTGTATTAAGTATCGTAAACACGGATTGCTACACACATTTCTGACTTATTTAAAGCTTCTACTTTGTTATTTTGCTCTTTTGAGCTAGTAGTAATCATCTTTCCAGAATCATCTTAAGGCAGAGGATAGGGAACATTATTAGAAAACTCTTCCACTCTAGTGTGTGTGAGAAATAATTCTGCAATCGGTGCATATATATATATATATTCTGATTTCATTGGAGTGCATTAAATCAAAACACTACTTAAACTTTTATCTAACTTGTCATACCTACGAATAAACTATATAATTTCACCATTATAAAGCTGGAAAAGCAGCTGGACCAGATGGAATATCCCCGGAAGCACTGAAAGCGGACCCAGAGACGACAGCAGATATGCTGACTCCATTATTGCAAAAGGTTTGGAAGGAAGGAAAGGTGCCTACTGACTGGAGGAAAGGTTACCTCGTGAAACTACCAAAGAACGGCAGCAGAAGACAGGAACAAGTGGAGGTGTGCAGTTGAAGCCCTATGTTCCACTAGGAACCCAAGGGAACAATAATAATAATCACACATTTGTAATGACTAATGTCAAACTGTCAAATATGAGTATTTGTCTGTTTGAGTGTGCATGTAGAAAACACGTCAAAACATGATAATATTTCATACTGGTCATAGTATAGGGATGAACTTTTTTCCCCTCATCTGTTTTGCCTTATTAGAGTCTGCCATATATTGAGACTGACTTCAATTTATGTAATTTTTGACTGTATAATTTGTTGGTCAATAAAATCCGAATAGTTCTGCTGCTGAAGAAGCGGTGGCTTACCCAGCGAAACGTTCAGAAAAATCTTGTTTTGATTTTTACTTAAACATGCTGGGATTATTTTAAATAATTTTACAATTATTCAATCTGACTCGGCTCTTAAATTATTACAGGAAATTCGTAATATCTACGGTTTGGAAACTTATAATTTTATGACTGCTACAATTGTTATTGTTGTCACTTGTTTAACCAGTAAAACAATAGGCTGGGTGAATAATTCAAGAAAAAGAACACGGAAAAACGCATCTGTCTTATTTACAGAACAAACAGATGAAGCATTCTACAATAAAACTGAAATAATAGTCTAATGTCCTTATGATTAAAGATTAAATTTAATCCTTTATCACGGCAAGATTCTAGTCGGTGGACTTCAGATTACTAGCCCTGGGATCTGAGCCTAAGGACTCCACTGCTTAGCGGGTCCTCATTTCCCTCAAGTCATTAAAGATTACATTCAGCTGTCGTATGAATGAGATTATGTAAATGTTCGTTAGACATTACTCTAGCTGCCTACCAGGCGTTTTTTGATTAGTGTCTGTATGCAACGCCTTTTTGTATACTACCGGGCTGTTAATGTTGTAGCTGACCATTTTATCTTCATGGATAGATTTTCTGTACACTTTAGTTTATAATTTTCCTGTACTTTTTCACTTGACAGTCGGTGAGACAAAGGAAGTTTTATTCTCTGGTTCCCCTTCTCCAGCAAATTTGATATCATCGAAAATGCTTTTGATAAGACTGTCAGTGTTTTTTTGAATCGTTCCTTCTGATTATCATAAATGTGTCATCCACGAAACCTATCCAGGTTTTAGGTATGATTTTTTTCATGTCCTGTTATATATAAGCAACGTCTCCGAAATCAGTGCAAGACTACTGAAATCTTTTGGAATAGGTGTCGCCCTCAGTCCAACTCATTCACTTTATTATTATGTATTATGTCAATTCTAAGATGCAACAGCGAAAGAAGAATAAACCAGTATCATCTACAAAATAAATTGAAACAGCTGTGAAAAACATTATACTGGTCAAACTGGACGCCCTCTTCGTCTTAGTACCCACGAACATAAACTGGTCGACAAAATATATGATATAAATTTCCTCGGATTAATATATGCAGACAACCACGGGCAATACTACACTTGGCAAAATCTGCAAATCCCATCGAAGGAAACACCAAATACGCCAGGGAATTTGTAGAAGCCTGCCACTTGGACAAATATTCAATCAACAGACAAAGTGACATTGATAAGATTTGTCAATTAGTGAAAAGGAAACCATATAGACAAAAGATCAACTCTGAGGTCAACAAAACAATCTATGCCAATACAGATGTACTAGACAGTGATAAAATACCCAGAAGCAATTAATCATGTCCAAGGCTAGCAGGAAAGATAGCTGATAAACTAGTGGAGAATTCTAAAAGCTCACCTCAAAATGAAGTATGTGCTGCTGTCTAGAGAGACAATGAAAGCTTGACGACTACATGGTTCAGTTAAGAGAACACAACTATGCCAGTGTATGATGCATAACCTGTCAGGTAAAGAAACAGTATCATATAGTTAAGTTATAAAAAATATATGAGATAAGTGCGAGAGGACACATGACAGTGTTGTAAATGAATATATTCAACCCTAAACGCCAGATAATATTAAAATAAATACTACGTGATGGAGAATAAATGCACCCAACTCATGCATCTAGGAGGTTGGTACAGATTCAAATGGTTCAAACATTACTCCGTCACTTAGCAGTGTGGGTTCAAATCTCTGTAAAGACCTTAGTTTGACTGAGTTTACAGACATACTAGTTTAAACAGGCAAGGAAACTAGATCTGTATCCTGCAGGCTGCTTCCTACCATCCAACAATGATTCATTAATTTATGGTTTTGCTGCCATCGAAGTTTTCATTTCATCCCAATGTAACATATAATACAAGAGCTACGTTTATGCCTGTCTTGATTCCAATCCTGTCAGAGACTTATTATGTAGCTTTTGAGTTATCGCGCTATGCATAACATGATTTGAACTGTTTGTCCCATCATTAATTCTGAAATTACCCTTTTTTTTATCCTTCACGTTCCCCAGTGGAACATAGGGCTTCAAGCTACAGGCTTGAAGTTTCCGTAGCAGTGTTTTTTTATTTTACAGGATGGGGTTGCTAGCCTCATGCCCAACCTTTCTTCTTCACCAGCATTATTTCTGGCTTAGCGAGGTAAAGGAGTGCGTCGGCCGGGGTTCGAACCCCGGACCATGTGCATGGTCGGCGAGCATCCTAACCGCTATGCTACCGACGCACGAAATTACCCTAGTGATCATTTTAACCTTTACTAATTAGCTTATAAGTAGTTTAGCAGGTTCATATTACCACAGCTTATTCGAAATATACTTCGCTAATACACCATACTTTTCAGAGGTTATTATTTTCTTTTAAATTCAATGTGCGTCGGTGGCACTCTCGCTGACCATGCACATGGTCCGGGGTTCGATCTCCTGCCGACGCACACCTGATATCAATGGTTGGCCTGCGAAATTTCGGCTACCGGTATCAAATGCTGAAAATTCCATACTTGTATCAAAAATACGGTGTGGAATCAAGCTATAATCAAAATAAAAAAATAAAAATATAATTTTGGACATCTCGGCAAAGAAAAATACAAATATTGATGTTATCCAGTAGGTATTGAGATCTAGAAAGTACGCTTCTTCCTATTAGGGACTCATCAGTTGAATACTTTTGTACCTTATAATAATAATAATAATAATTTGCTTTATTCCAAAACAGTACTTGTGATACAGAATGGAATTCTCAGCATTTTTACTACAGTATTGCATCCAGTTAGTACATTATCAATAAACAGAATTCTACATAGATTGAGGAAACCACAGTTCATTATTACAACAGTACATTGGCATGTTCAGTAGCAAAGGTAAAGCTGAAACAGTGTTTGAAGGTGTTAGAAAAGTGGGAGCTGTCTTATTAACTGGCGTAAGCGAAAGAAAGAGACAAAGCAGCACATAACGGAAAAAGAAGAGAGAGAAAAGGAACAGAAAGAAAGGAAATGTTGAACCTATTGATGAAGTGGGTTGGAAAGATGAGATCCAGTTGTACTAATGACTATTTAATGAATTATAGGTGTCACGCCTAATGCTTTCTTTATCACAAAGAACGCGAGCTAAGTAGGGTATGGTTGAGTTTTTGTACTTGCTGGTGCGAGCATATAGTTTTCTATATTGGCTTCTTGTTTTACCTGATGAGATGCAAGGGGAGAGTTGTGAGTGAAGAGGGTGGTGTGAGTTAGATAAAATGGACTTGGCCCATTTTTCACATGAGTCCATGTGCCTGTCAACCAAAATATTAACAAGCTGGTTAAGTGATTTATGCTGTTCTCAGTGAGACTCAGACCAATAAACTATTTTTTTTTCAAGCACGTGTCTGACCAAATTCAAAAGTACCTTTTTTACAGAAAGATGATGAATTTAAACTGCTATAACTACCTAAGTAATGAATATTTCTACTCATGTTTTAGTAGCGTATAATTCCAAAAAATCTATAGTCTACAAATGAATGTACATTCAATACTGGATAGTGACTTTTACTATTCTATTTAACTTTTTAGGTAGGCATCCTCAACGTTTGATCTGTTGTTCATTTACTTTAGCAAGATCCTCAGTTAGCTAAGCACATTATTCGATGTGCTGAAACCGATCGCGAAATATCCACTAGATGTCAGATAATCAAACTGTTGTTCTCAATATCTCTTGCTAACAGCTACTAGCCTGGCGTTATATAAATACAGCTGGGATGAAAAGTGAAATAAGCACAATGTAACCTCTATCCTAAACTTATAATAGTTTCAGCTGATGTTTTTATATTCAGCCGTATTCAGTAAGGAGGTGTTAGGACGTGTTGGATTGAGAAGCTATTAACTCCCATGTACACTAAAGAAACATTTATTTCTTAATTTCAAAATCAACTACTACAAAAGTTAGTTCAAACTTGTGTCATAAATTTCATAAAATCCCGTGCATTGACTGTACCTAATCAACCACAGTCTGAAGCCTTCGGTGAGACTAAACAATAAAAAGCTGATCTCATAAGGGAGTCTGACTTTGATCACATATCAAAGTCACTGAGAGAATCAGTGACAATTAGAAATAATGGGATGCTTTTCAATACATTGACAAAAAACTCTCAAACTTGAGTGGGATTAAATTCGATGAAATTATTTTATCGTGCAAGGATGTTATTGTTCAGTCTCACTAATCACAATCAATAACCCACGACCTTTTAATTCAGACGTGATAATTTCAAAGATTTTTACCTAATAAACTAGCCCAACTCCTTAGACTTTTGACTTTCTCGCTGCTGCACTAATTGGAATGAGGAGACTGGTCTCTGTTGTCGATTCGACTAGTAGAAGTGACACTCCAGTACATCCTTTAGTATAAATTTGTTGTTAATTTACAGGTGGGTAATGTGTCTGCATTTGAAACTGTAGATGATGTTTGATGGTATTTTGGAATTCATTTGATAGTACTGTAACAACAGAAGACAAGGGCCAAGCAACAGATCGTTTATTAAGGAAATCAAAGCATATTTATATATTTTCATGTACACTATAATATATTAGTTAAGCAAACAAACACAGTCTTCTGATTGGTTGTTTCTCACTTAAAGTTAATCTTTCATCTCTTTGTGACTGTTTCCTGAATGTCAAATCCTCTATATGTTAACTGCATCCGCCTACGCAAAGTCTGCTGTGGTCGGTTTTGAATCAGTCTTTGCTCATAATTTCTCACGACAAATCTTGAGAACGTAAACATTGACGTAAAAAGGACAGTATCAACGAGTTAAATCATGTTTAGCACACACCTTATCACCGATAAATAAAATGAAGATAAACTTGAATTTTTGATGCATGCTTTTAATAGTTATATTATACTTAGTCACATGGCTACAAAAGTGAGGGTTTCCTAAATACCCCGAACAGCAGCTACTAAAAACCACTAAAATAGAGGAGGAAATACTAGCCAGCTTTGATGTTAACAGTCTCTATACGAAAATACCCATTCAAATGGCCATGAATGCACTGAAAGAGAAACTAAAAGAAGATAATGGCCTAAAAGACAGAATACAGTTATCCGTAAAACAGATAGTAAAAGGGGGGGAATTCTGTTTGACAACAACATATTTCACATTCGAAGGGAAAATATACCAAAAAAATGAAGGAGTAGCCATGGAATCGCCTATCTCACCAATAATAGCTGATATATTCATGGATTATTGGGAAGAGAATGCCCTTAAACCATTCAGGTAATCACTAAAACGTTGGTGGAGATATGTAGACGACACACTAGTAATAGTGAGAAAAACGATATTGAGGAACTCTTCTCACACATAAACAGCCATGTCGACTCAATAAAATTCACTATGGAAGTAGAGAATGAAACTGGGGAACTACCTATGTTAGACTGCAAAATACAAAGAATAACAGATGGTAGCATTAAAACGACGCTATTCTGAAAAACCACACACTCTGGAAGATTCCTTGATTATCACTCAGCTCATCCACTCACGGTAAAACGAGGATTAATACAAGGTCTTTCAGATAGAATACTTAGACTTACAACAACGCCAGAGGACCAGTGTAAAGAAATAAACGTCCTATTCAAAATGCTACTCGAAAATAACTACCCAAAAGAATTTATAAAAGATAATAGAAAAAAGTGAAAAAAGAGAGTAAAAACGGAGAATAACAAGATGGAAGAATGCAAAAAAACAGTCACAATACCATATAAAAATGGTACATCAGAGGCAATTCAAAGAAACCTCAAAAATATCGGCATTCACACAACTTTCAAACCGACAAATCTAATCGAAAATAAAATAAATCAACTGAAAGATCCCATAAAAATGATGGATAAAAACAACTTGATTTACAAAATATCTTGTGCCGAATGTCCGACTAAATATGTAGCGCAAACATCCAGATCACTCAAATTAAGAGTGAATGAACATAAACGCCTAGCCAAAGGTCAACCAAAAGGAACACAAGCCTCCAAGAATCTTGAAAAAAATTCATCGATAGCTGCACATGCGTGGGAAAAAACCACAACATGGATTGGAACAATGTGTGTATTCTAAAAACTAACATGAATAAATGGAAAGAATGACTTATAACAGAATCGATATTCATTAAAGTCACACCGGATACGTGTAACAAGGATGACTCAGTACAACTATCAACAACTTGGAATATAATTCTGAACACAAAAACATGAATGAACGGGGAATATAATTTAAATACAAAAAAAAACATGAATGAGCAAAAATAATGAACTATATATACGAGTACAAATCATAAATGTGTGAATAAAACAATTCCAACAGTGGTGTGAACACGGGCAGTAATTTCGCTCGAAATATTACCAATAACAAAACTTATCATTGTGTGTAAACTATTGAAATAAAATTATACTTTATTTGATCTAATCCACAATGCTCAAACTTTTTACTGATATTAATCCTGAGCAACAACCGAACTTCTGTGATTGCTTGTGACTGATCCCAGTTAAATAAGAAATTATTCATCATGACAGAATTCCGTGTAAAAAGTGAATGCATAAAGATTATGGAAAAAGCGTTTGTCCCTAATACATAAACTCCAGAGGTAGCTTAATCGATGACTGAAAATTTCATCTTAATTAACGTTTTGACAGTTTTTTAAAGGTGGATCAGATTCATAGTACTGTGTGGTGTACATTGATTATTCTGGATAATGTTAACTCTTTATCAAATCAACATTCGGAGAGTTGTTGACCGATATGGATTGTATTTTGCCATTTATAATTAGTTATGAAGTAGTCACACCATTTCCATGCATTGACATGTACACGAAAATGTGTAGCTCCTTCAGCTGAATCTATTCATTTTAGCTGCATTCGTATTTTGGTAAAATGCAATTAAAATCATTTTTACAACAGGTATGTTTCAGTTCTATAGTCAGGAAATACTTTTCCTGAATGTCTAAATCAGTGCCATATAACCAGGTAAATGAAATTACAAATAAACTGAATAACATAAATGTGATGAAATATATTCAAAGATTCACTCCTACACAACTACTGCAAGAATATTTTTATCATTAGTAATCTTTGTATTCTATCATTATTCATGAATTACCTTATCAATTGATAGATGCCATATAGGAGAGAAATTACATTATTTGTGTCGTATTTGGTAAATTTAGTCTCATATTTGTCTTTCGTGAGATATTTTTGCCGATTTATTTGGCTGTTTTTTCTAATGGTTTTATTCTACAATCCTCAGAGTTCTAGACTGGGATCATGCAGTGTTTCCTACTGTTTGACTTTCTTCTTGAAGTGACTTTATCATTTGATCTAATTTGCGTCAGTTGACATTAAAATTCTACTACTCCCAATCTTTTCATTAAGCATTTGTTATATTTGTACCAAGAAAATTATTTCTTACTTCACAGTGATCAAAGCCATGACAGGGCTTATAGATTATCTTTATAATAAAGGTAATTACGGAGGTATTATATGTTGTTATGTTGGCGTTAAGACATCGCTTATGTATTTTTCAGATATTCAACACTAAATTATGAGTGGGAAAAATTTTTGAGAAGAATTCATTTGGGCAGCTTCAGCGTTCCTGCTAGTCTGTATAAATAACTGTTTTTAAGTAGTGATATCTAGGCGGTAGGTTCCATCGTTGAATATCTTCATGGTTTTATGCTGGTACTTGTGTCCCATTGCATTACAAGTGTTTTGTTTTTACCCCTATCTTAGAGGTGCTAATTCAAACTAGGGTATTCAGGGGTATGCTACACCACTGCTCAAAGTCACTGCCGATGATTTTTGGATTGTCACTAATCCTAAGAGCACATTAGAGCAATAAACTTACTGGATACATAATGTGTTAACAAAACAGATGACTGACTCAGCAGCACCGTTTTCCTTCTTTAAGCAACTGATTCTTATAAACAGAAAGATGACCACAGTCCAAGAAAAGTAAAGTGTGGCTGAATGTAGCTCATGTAGGCTTACAGAGGAAACTTGAAAGTACAGGATCCAAATCTGAATTCAGAGCTATTTCTGAGACAAAAAGAAACAACAAAAAAGATAAGTTACCTATTTTAACTGCAGAGCGATACAAAACACTAAAGAGGGGCTAGTTTTCACCTAACACTGCTTATAAGTCTTTGAAAATGACCACGTAATTTATTTTTATATCTGTCGATAGTTTGATGTCTACAGAAAAGCAACAAGGAACGGACTTAGTTTCATACCCGTACAATATAAATGGAACTTGATTTGCTGTCTTAGTAATAGAATAAGGCGCATATGTACTGAGGATTGTATTGAAGATGAAATCGAAAATCTTAAAAATACCCTGCTACAGAATGATTATCCTACTGGTTTTGTAAAGAAGTATATTCCCAAAAGAACTGATAAAATTAGGCGTGACACGGTGAATAAGAAAAAGCTTTATTTACGAGTACAGTTCAAAGGTGATATATGCAGTGATATATTAAGCCATAGGTTGATCAGATCAGTTGAAAGAACTTTCAGTGCTGCAGAACTACACATCAGTTTCTTAATCAGACCATTACTGAGACATATTAATATATGTGTAAAACTTGGACACTGTGGTAGTAAGTAATTCCATATTAGTTTGTTTATTAGATGTATCACACAGTGAAACAGTATTATTTACTGGATGACGTTTCGAACACATTTTTTGTGCTTAAGAGAAGCTTTGAAACTTAATAATTACTCTGATAAGTTTATCAGGAAGTATGTAGGGAAATGTAAAAATTAAACAAATAATAATTGTAGTGATAGTGATAATAATAATATTAATGAAGACATACATGTCAAACATGAGCAGGATAATGACAACACCAACAATAGGGAGGGAATTCAAATCATCGGTAATACTTTCATAAGTGGCTGGTATTCAAACCCACAAACTCAATTAGAAACAAGCTTTGTCAGTTAAAGGATCCTGTGGAGCCAATAAAACAAAACAATTTAGTTTATCTAATACCCTACGATGATTGTCAGGTCAAATACATAGGTCAAAGTATCAGAACAGGATCAGTCAGACTAGCAGATCATAAAACCTAGCAAAACTTAGATTAGTTCAACCGAATAAGATAAGAAATCTATAGAATAGCTCAACTATAGTACTGCATGCAATTACACACAACCACACAATAGGATGTGCGTCGGTGGCACAGCGGTAGAATGCTCGCCAACCTCGCATGTGGTCCGGGATTCGATCTCCGGCCGATGCACTCCTTTACCTCGCTAAGCCAGTAATAAGACTGGTAAAGATGGAAGGATGGGCATGAGGCTACCAACTTCATCCCGTAAAAATAAGCACCACTGCTAATGAAACTTCAAGCCTGCAGCTTGAAGCCCGATGTTCCTCTGGGGATGGAGAGAAATAAAAAATAGATAAATAAAAATTTTTTTAAATACAATAGGAAGGGATAAGATGACAGTTTTAAAATCTAAAGTAACAGGGTGGAGGGACAGATTGATAACGGAAGCTTTATTTATCGAATCAACCACAAACACGTGTAATAGGAATGATTTATCACCTGTCCGCTCAGACATCTGGAAAATTCTACTACCCCTACCACAAATAGGAGAGAACAAAAAAGACTATAAAACTCAAGTGTCAAAGTCGTGTGACCACAGTTGATATGATTATGAACAATAAATTTTGTTCGAAACGTCATCCAGTAAATAATACTGTTTCACTGTGTGATACATCTAATAAACAAACTAATATGGCATTAGTGAGGCAGGGCACCAAAGATGGCCACATCAATGTGTGTATACAAGTTTAACTGCTCATGTGGAGCTAGTTATATAGTTCGAACTCAGAGGAATTTATCTTTGTGCACTCATGAACATGCTCCCTTTTGGCTTCGAAAAAGTGTAACCAAATGAATAAATAGTCTACAGAATTGTTAGAATCACCACAAATAAATCTTGACTTTGATAATACATATATATTTTTTTTTCGATAAATTTGTCAACAGCGAAAAATTTAAAATAAGACTTGATTGCCGTACAGATGTTGCATCAACAGCATCTTTGTCTTTCATCAGCCTACTGTTTGCCGGCGGTACATGTACCCATTAGGAACTGAAATGAGCAGGATTTTCAGCGTAGAACTTTACACAGGTTATCACAATTCAGAAAAGTATACATAAACGTAGAGAAAAAAAGCAATACATTGTGGAAATTCACCGCATTGGTAATAATTACTTGATGAATAATGAGGCTTTTTGGACTCTGATCGATGATAAATGTTTATTATGTCTGTACAACTTAAAACCACTTAGACCTATGTCATCAACGGTCACCAACAATTATCCAATGAGGCATTTAAAGAAGAGAAGAGGTCTTTTTAGTGACTAGCCTATTTTCGACGAGTTAATTTACATGACTGTACAACTGCATTTAAATGTAATTGTATTAGTAGCTATATACAGCCAAAAGGAACTCATCGGGAATATCATTCTGACCTGAAGGTAATCTTGTAGTGTACATTGTACATTCGAACTTTTGTTTGAATGAACTCAGCCTGACCTTTAACTCCGACTTCCACTTTGTATTCCTGAACCTCCTGTACGGTTTCGGTTTCGCTCTCTCGCTGTGCTTTCACTTAGCACACTCTCTGAGCTTACACCGCCTCACCTGCAGATAAGTGTGTGCCTCTTATTTCTTATCAAATTATATATCTCTTTTGTGTAAATACAATTCTGTTCCAGTCACACTTGACATCTCAAGTCTTTTAACCTTGATTCCGTTCGTTAGTACTTGCACGTTAGGCAGAGTACGATTAAGGCCATAAGCTGTGAAGAAGTTTTGTAAGAGTGGTTACTTTTAGGTCGAAGTTAATCCAAGCCTAACTCCTACAATCTAATCAACAGAATGTTGATGAATTTGAATAAACCAAGAACGACAATTGCACCAGGATTATATGAGCTCATCTTTTATTATTTCGAGGATTCTTCTCAACTGGTTACAACCTGAACGATGAAAAATATGAATTACATTACATTAAAGATTTGAACATACTTTTCCACGATCACAAGAAGTAATTGGCAGGGAGTTAAAAAAAATAACATTAGTCCGGAATGATTTAACTAATTAAGAGTTACAAACACTGACTGTTTATAGAATAATTAGATAATTAGGCTTGGAAACAAAAAACAGAGTTGCGTATATATGTGTGTGTATAGAAACAAGTTTTAGCTAGAAAGAACGTAACAAAAAGGTATATTACGTAACTGAAGAAAATGTTTTATATTTTTGATTGAACACTAGTCAGTAACTAGTGTAATGTGTCTAGTCCTATCTTCGGTGCAGATTGAATTCTATCAGTCATGTTCGCAATGTGGCCACCATGCTAGGTGTTCAATCAAAAATATCCAATACAGTCCTACAGGAGGTCAGTCGCGAGCCTGAATAGCTCAGTGGTAACGTCTCTGACTGCAGCACTGAGCGATACGGGTTCGAATCTCAGAAGGGACATCAGTTCCTTCAAGGTTGCAGATACGCCTTGCTGATGAGTGCCAACTAGCACGAAACCTAGGTCCAAGGCTTCCTGCCGATTGCCTCCAACCATCTAGTACCGAAAATGTTTTATCTAATAGCCAATAGAAAAAAAAGAATAAGGTTTGGTGAGTACGTTTAGATGAGAGAGTAGAGTTTTCTAAGCAAGAAAAAGGGTGACTCATAAAAGTTGGATATTTTGTTATCACCAGGGCAGTGCTTGCAATAGCCTATCAGATTTGTATTTCGCCAACTAGAAGTCAAGTGAAAAACTCTGCGTCGCTTAACAGGTAGTTTATAGCTTATCACTTGGACAAAGGCACATATCTAATGACTCCTCCCAATTTGTTGATCGAAGAATTTTCGTTTGATTGCACGGTGCATTATTATTACTATCTTTATTTCATATAATGTGGAACTTTGAGAATGCCATACTTGTTCTGCTATCTAATTTGCAGTACACTGTTTTGAAATACCAAATCTAACATACTGGGAAGTTAGTCTATTAACGTCAAGTATATCAAAACAAATTTCAGATTGAATGGTTTGAAAACATTTCAGTATTTTGCGTATAATATTCACTATAGAAAAATTATTTCTCAATGAGTGAAGAACAAAACGATATTGTTCTACTGACGTTTGGCTAATTAATGCTAATACGCTTGTCAAGATAACAGCCAGCCAAAATCTATTAAATGACAGCTTATATATGACAACACGATCATTGTTCTTTTGTTTGAATCAGACCTGCTTTCTCAAGTGAATAAAATGACAAAGATGTGCAGATGGTTGGATTTGATAAGGTTGTGAAAGCAGAATGCGTTTGCGTGATGAAAAATGCTTATCATATTTGCGTTGACAACATCACCTCATAGAGGCTGTTGCATCCAGGTAAAACTCTGTTTCAACTTGTCATTTCCATTTCGATGGTTTCTATTTCAACTTTGTACAATTCGCTTCCACTGTCAGAAGTTCTTTGCAATTTTTGAAAATTTTCTCCCTGATTTAAGTACTGTCAAAGTCACTCTTGTGGCCTAACCCTATAGCGTATGAACCTATGAGGGATAATTTTTCAGGCATTTTTGCTTCCACTATTTTTTTAAAAAGTGGTCGAATAAAAACTTTACAAATTCTGTCTTTCCTAACCTTGATTAAATGAGTCATTGTATTTAATATAAACAGTTAGGATGTGAATCTTTCGGAAACTCGTTTCTCACAGGAACAAGGTTAGGTAACTCTTTTATTTTCCTTCACGTTCCCCAGTGGAACATAGGGCTTCAAGCCAGTGGCTTGAAGTTTCTGTAGCAGTGTTTATTTTACAGGATGGGGTTGCTAGCCTCATGCCCAACCTTTCCTCTTCACCAGCATTATTTCTGGCTTAGCGAGGTAAGGGAGTGCGTCGGCCAGGGATCGAACCCCGGACCATGTGCATGGTCGGCGAGCGTCCTAACCGTTATGCCACCGACGCACATTAGGTAACTCTACTGAATACCGAATATGACTGTTCTTCTTCGAATACCTTCTTCTTTACTACGTCACAGAGACATAAAATAAGAAGTACTGGCCAATGCAGACAACTTTCATCAGACGAGAACGCATCATACCTACAGCAATAAGCCAGTCTCATTGGCTGGGTAATCGAAATTGACTGGTCGTATAAAGTAAAAAACGTGGTTATGTAATGTCAGGTTTTCAAATGAAGTTAAACGTTGTTTTAAAAAATGATCACGTCTAAAAATGAAACACGAAATCTCATAGCTCATCAATCAACGGCTTAAAATGTTGATTCTATCCCTTTGGCTCAAAGTTTCAAAGTACTTTACTACCGTTTCATTTTTGTGTTTATTTTGTTGATAGAATTCTTTGGGCATTGAGAATTTCAACATGATATACCTTGCTGTTTATTGCAACAACTGAACTAGTTGCAGGCGTCACCGCTGCCGAAATATTTATCAAGTAATGCATATCTGATGGGAGTCAATATTTGGGTGGGGAGAAACGTCATCGCGTTTCAAATTTACCTCGCTTCTGGGTTTCTCATATTTCAGTGGTGGTCAGCTGGATTTCTGGCTTCCTGTAGGTAGGTACTTTCGGTTTTGTGTGGTTTTGTTATGCGTGGTTCGCAAACAAATGTGATGAATATAAATGTAACATTTGACTGCTCTAACGCTGTTTTACCGTTTTTTATACAGACTCAAAGCTTTTTCCATTGTACAGTCTCATGAGATTGGTTAGACGTTTTGGTGCTTTTCAGTGACTACGATCCTGAGTTTTGGTTATATGCTCAATATTTTCTCCTTCGATATTCCTCAATCACGTAGTCTAATATTATGTGTTTCTTGTGAATTGACTATCACAAGCACTGGCAATAATGTGCTTCGCTAACGAAGTATTTCTACAAGCTCATAGTAGGTAATCAGTGTGAAAGAAAGCATTACAGATGTAAAAAGATAAGAAGGAATTCGAAGATAGTCAGATAGTGAGAATCTTATAAATTACTAACAGTGCCGATGTTCTCTACACACAAACCCAGCAAGCATTACCTATGGATGCCCTGCAGAATGTTTTGGGCAGACTTCGGGTCAGTGTCCCACGTTCTGCAGTGCGCCCGAAGAAAATGCTAGCTGAGACGTTCACATCCGGAGGAAAAATTGGCGAATGAGAGATAATGCATTGTAGTGACACAACTTTATGGAACTTTTATCTTGTGTGTATGTTTATTTCTAGTATTTTTGTCCTTTAGAACACTAACAAAGTATTGTTAAATGTGTTCTTGTAGTATGATTCGATGGCACAATTACTACCACCCAGTGACATCATGTATGAGTAATTTTCATGATATTTTCCGCATTTCAAAATAAGTGTAAATTATGATAACTGAATTTATTGAATACTTAAGTCATAAATGATCATGCGTGTTAATCATTTAACTTCCTAATTTATGTAAATGAATTTAATATGTATCACTTTTAGGAATGTCGAGTCGTAATAAGATCTCTCACTTAGTTAAACTCATTGGGAAGCTGATGTAATTGCATTTGGACGAAGATATCCGGAATCCACTAACGAGTGTTTTACGACTCATCACCAGAAAGACTTGCATAACCAGTTGTAGGAATTGATTCTGCATACAACAACAACGGAAAGCAAGTTCACTCATTCGCTTACAACCATGCAGATATTCTTTGTTCCAGTTTGTGACACCAGATAACTTTGGATGTAGGTATCCAGTTCTGTCTGCTTGAAGTAAGAAAGAATTCAAACGTGACGCGATTTGGATGCTGGACAATTTCCGTCTAATATTCGGAGACACTTCCCAAACGAAGACTTTCACTTTGAACTGTGCTAACTCCATAAATGGAAATAAACTTATTTGCGTTGCGTTGAAATAAAACTTTTTATCAAATATTGTTGTGTTCTATCTGATATGCTGGCGGTGGAAGTACCACCATTTTGAACTTTGAAAGATATTCCATACATCTATAATATAGGAATTATGGAAACTGGAGTAACACTTGTTTCTATCTGTCCAGAGTATTTCCTTTGACGAAGTTTCTTACCAACAATTTGCAGTATTCCTAATGATTTTATAGGAACATTGATTTCGTGTTCATTTTCATCAACCGTTTCTTCACCGACAACAGCATGCAGTAACTACACATAATCATGCACTGCAACCTGAACATCAAAAAGTCCCTCTACATTAGCTGTTTAATAATAAATGGTTAAAAAGTATGAGTCATAAGTGCAGCTTCCGTATGCTTTATCGCCACATGTAATTCCTGAAGGAGTTCAGAATGCCTTAGGGATCTGAAAATGAATGATTATTAGGACTGACATAACTTGCGTAACAGGTGAACTAGTGGTAATACGCAGCTGCATGCTACTTTTTGACAGAAACGTAATAGCAACTGTAAGTAGTGTTACATTTCAGAAGGACTATCCATAGTGTGGTGAGTGCTATTTATTATCAGGTATATATAGTATATCAGTGAACGAATTCACATAAGCAACAATATGTTTCGGACACTGGAAAAACAATCGAAGAACAGAACTGTTAGAAGAACGTTAGAAAAACTTTGCAGAATCCAACAAGCTATCGAATGTGGTGACGTTCCATCAATTTGCAAATGATGTGTAAATAAAGCATTGAAGGTATAGTATACCAAATTTATGTACCAATAATGAGTTTATTTTAATAAAGATTACTTCAAGCCTCATCGATCTTTTCTTCTTTACAATAGTATTCTTTTTGCCCCATTCCAGTTAGCATTTTCCTTAGACGTGTAGTGCACCTTGAATGTTTGAACTTTTGCTTTAACACATTCATGTAATATGGCGCCGCGCCTTCACTTCCCTCCCGGCATAACTGCTCGCACGTGGCTTGCTCCCTCATTGTGCTATCATTATGCTCACTCTTGGGCTTGCTACTCCAGCTAGTAGTTGAAGAGTATTCTTATTTGTTAAATTTGACATTTAACCTGTTGCAAAAATACAATCCTCACTACCTAGTTACAAGTCTTTTTACTTCGAGTTCGTTTATTGGTACTTAGACGTTAGGTAGAGTACTCATCAGGGTTGTAGGGGACTTATGTTAGAGTTCACTAGTATTGCAAAATATGAGAGATAAAATTCAAGTCAATGGAATGTTAAGTAACAGTATATTACCAAAAATGCGACGACACGTTGTATCAACAAAAGGGTTACTTGGAAATAAGTTGAAGTCTCTGCTACAAATTATTTATATAACCACGAAGTCTGTTGGGAGTGGTTGTAGCTGCTGTGTCCCGGTTGTAGAATTGTCTTCGGTTGAGCGTAGTGGACTTCTACAATAAATCCGAAAGATACAACACGGTGAGAGCTGAGCTAGTAAGCCGAAGAAACCAAGGAGAAGACGAAGTCTCCAACAGCAGAGTGTATTTTCCAATCGCACACGGAAGCCAAGTGTATTTCAACAAGAAGCGTTTTAAACAAAAATTATGTACAATATGTCTAATTTCTAAAAATAACCAAAAAGTGTACAATCACATTGTTACGCACTCCACAGGGTTACCCGAGGAAAGCAATTTTACTAAGTGTTGACGTTAAGGACTATCTAGAGGTTGACATCGGCACTTACAGACCTACCTCAGGATTTTCGGGACTAGATACTTCTGGCGAACTGCAGAACTTTGGACATCGACCCGAAATCTGCCCCAAACATTTTGTAATGCGCCCAAAGTCAATTTCAGCAGTGGTGCTCACTGACATCAAGATAAGCTAATGCCATTTGATACAGTAAGCAGTTACAGTCTTCCGAAATTCCATGTGACAGTTTAAATTCCACTAGTGTCACACTTTTGGCCGAACAATTTCAGCTGATTGCTTCATCAAAACGAACATAATCACCGCAAAATTCAGACGCTTGTCTCATTCATCACATGATTACCTCAGTGTGTCAGGGATGATTTCATCTATCACGGATGAAAAAAAGAGCTTAAGCTCCTAAGGACAGATATCCGACCTATGTTTGTGGGCTCATTCCCTATCGAAATCCTGAATCTCATAGAATAACTGCTATGACATTTTAGAGGCGGATGGTATTGACGTTCGCGAATTGTACGGAGTATACTAACGCAAGATCTAATACCAACAACTTCTATAGTATTCGTTCCTCGTGTACCAAAGGCAAAGCAAAAGACAGTATTGGGTCGTCCAAACTACGAGATATATTTTGGGACCAAATCGTGGACTGAAGTGAATGCTTAGCTGGCTAGTGATCGTGCACGAACGTCACACGAAGCAGTATCAAATGGCGTGGATGCCTGACCGGAAGCCTCCTGCTAAACGAGTTGACTTCAACATTAAGGATCAGCATCCAACATTCAGTGATGAATGCTGTGGTTAATAATTCTGGGAAATTACCTATCGCTACATTATTTGCTTTCACAATAAAACAAAGAAATGGCAAAAATATCCTTGGCAAGTGTTACTTAAGTAGGAGTGAATCTTTGAATGTGTTGCATCACATTCAATTCTTTTTCAATTTTATCTTACTGCGAAGGCAAAGTGATGTAGACATTGACGTGAAATATTTTCTGAAACACACTTGTCGTTAAAATAATATGATTAGCATTTACTGGTTGCGCTAAAATTCACTGACAGCTGAAATTAATGGATCAAAATGAAGCGAATAAATGTGTAATACTAAAATGAGACCCTTATTTCCCTGTGGATAATCAAAGCATTGTAACTTTTGTTTAGACAAGTACACAGTGAGTACAAAATTGCGTACGCAAGAGAGAGGCTTGCAGCACAACTTCTGTGGCACCAAAATATACCTAGGGCTAAAATTTATAGGTCGAGCTGAACCAGCCTAAATGAGAGTCTAGCCCGCCCCAGGATGCTTCAGGTGTTGTAAGTTTTGTTATAACCGGTAAGCCTGAGGACAGCCTTGGACGCTATTTCTCTCTCCAACCTAGTGTTATTAACATGAATAGACCCTGAGTTTTTTCCAGCCGGATGCAGTGTGGGATATTTACTCGACGTTTTATTGCATTCAAATATACTGCTCATCAGAAAACGTTAGTAAATAACTGAGTCTTTTAACCTGCGTCTCGTTATCAGTACTTACAAGTCAGGTAGGGTAGTGGTTGGTTGGTTAATTAAGAATACAATGTTTAATATGGCCATCATAGTGTAGGTAATCAGAATCACTCACTGCCTCAAATTTAGTGAATCCGAATCCCATTATTTGCCATATAATGAGGCAAATTTATTCACAAATGAGTTTTTCAGTTGTAATTTCATTTTTATTTTGCATAGCGAATTATTATCTGTATATTTGTGTTATTTTGTGATCGTAATACTAGTATTGTCGCGTCATATAACTTATACTACAACTGCTGACACCGCCCCCCTGAGAAGATAACAGTTACGCTGCACCCCTACCCACCTGGAAAATCGATCATTTTCACAGTTCTGGCGTGTTGAAGCCCAGTTCGCTCGAGCGAAACTAAGACTAAATTAGTCATCGTTAGTCTCCCTAAAGTGTCATGGAGTATGCTCCAGATGATCTTAACGACCATTCCCAAATTCTTCACAATCGTCTAAAAGCAGCTATAATCAAGGGAGTTATATTCACTGGGTAACAAAAATTGTATTAACTCTTCAGAGGCGTGCAACTTGGGGATCTTGAGCCCACACGAATGCCTCATTTGATGAAACAGCCAGTTGCAGATTCGAAATTGGAAGGGGTGTTCTTCAAGCAACTGCAGTTGCAATAGTTGCGCCAGGGAGTGTACGGGATTGTCGCACTCTTCTGAAAATCAGCACTGGCGAAGTTGATAGGGACGCTGACAAAGCTGTCAAGGCTACAAGACTGTTCACGAGTATTTCAACAGCCTTATTTACTAACTCTTATATTCAGAAGGACCTCCCTTCAACCAGTGAGCCTGTTGCTGCTCTATTTTGTCTGGACTAGAGTACACGTATCTTCTAGTACTTCCTCGCGTTTATATTTGTGCCCTAACGTTGCGATTACTCGACATCCGCAACGTAATTCAAAAGGCACTTGCGAAGGAATACGATAGTGTATTGTTGCAGCAATCAACAATTCAAAAATCGAGCGAGTACAAAAAGTATCAATTGTTAACATGCATGATTTAGAGTAATAAACAAATGAAAGTACAATTACACAATGAAAGTATAGTACGATTATGAGTAATAAAACGGGTCACTACAATAGCCCCTCCGTAGAATGCAGGTAAATGAAGTTTACCTGTATTCGGAATGATATTGTAAATTACAATTACAGAAGAAATATATACGAGTTTGTGGTATGAAAACCGAATTGAGGATTTTAAGTTTTTGAGGTTTGATAATATAACTGTATATATGCAAAAATGTTAACAACTTCGAAACGAACCGAAATATTTAGAAAGTTGTGCAAAATGTAACAATAAAACCAGAAAAATTATTAGAATAATAATGGGGTTGTTATTGTAAAGAGTTACAGAATAGATTTATATCTTAACATACAATTAATAGTATAGTAATAAGGAAGTATGGAAATGACTTGGGTAAACATTCAGTTACCTCTATTTCCATGAAAGCTGGTTGTACAAGTGGAATTGTACAAGAAGAGATGGCTATGCCAGAGAAGAGTGCAGCAGTAGCTGCTGCTGATACGGTTGAAACTGAACGTCCGTCAGCATGTTGTTTTTGTTGCTGGGGTGTTGTTACTCGGCGTTGAAGAGTAACTTGAATTGATGTTTGCTGAGGTTGGAGAGTAGAAGTTAGTTGATTGATAGCCATTCCAACAAGAGCAGTTGGCACAAGCTGTGGTAAACCAGTGGTTTGAATCAGCTGACCGTTAGGAACAACAGTCATAACTTTTAATGGAGCTCCTGGTGCCAGAGTGATAAACTGGGGAGTAGCATAGGAGCGTGCAGCTACAGTACAAGGTTGACCACTGACAGGGACGTCAGTTGCCATCATTGTTGGTTGTTGCTGATGTTGCTGGATAGAAGTTTGCTGTTGAGCTGGTTGTAACTGATGAGCTTGTGCTTGAATCTGTTGTTGTTGAGGTGATTGGGTAAACTGTTGTAATCGAACAGTTGTAGGACCGGCTTGAGTAAATGGAGTTGCAGACCATTGTAAGAGTGTTTGCACACCTGTAGACAATGCTGAAGCTTGAGGACAGAGAACTGGAATTGAGGTGTTGCATAACAGCCAGCTGCTTGAGGATCAGGGTGAACTGGGATAGCAGTCGCTGTGCCGCCAGGTCCGGAGATAATTTTATCAGAAATATCAGTAATTATACATCCATATGTTATGAAGATATAAAAGTTAATGCGATGGCAAAGATGATTTATTCCACTGTGTATACTTCGAAATGATGTAGTCCATCAATCATCACGTCGGGCTCACCAATTTGTTGCTGCTCTATTTTGTCTGGACTAGAGTACACGTATCTTCTAGTACTTCCTCGCGTTTATATTTGTGCCCTAACGTTGCGATTACTCGACATCCGCAACGTAATTCAAAAGGCACTTGCGAAGGAATACGATAGTGTATTGTTGCAGCAATCAACAATTCAAAAATCGAGCGAGTACAAAAAGTATCAATTGTTAACATGCATGATTTAGAGTAATAAACAAATGAAAGTACAATTACACAATGAAAGTATAGTACGATTATGAGTAATAAAACGGGTCACTACAAGCCGTCCAGTCTCGATATTTGACAGATGTATGAAGAGTTGTTTAGTTCCAGGAAATAACTTACATCTTGAAGTCCTTCCCGTAATCCTGCGCCCCGCTGTCATAACAAGTCTTCTCCACGTTTCGGAAACAGACGTTCGGAGTCGAGAAGCTCACATCCGTATATTTGATGGATGCCGATAGACAAAAATATTATTCATCCCTGAGCTTCTGACACTAGCCAGTTGGGAAAGATGTGAGCCGGCGCCAGGTGGTGACTAAAATCGCTGGCGGAACACTTATAGGTCGCCTCTTTTATGTCACAGATAGCAAGTCTCGGATACGCTTCCTGGTTGGCACCGAGCTAGAGTAATTCCACCTTCAACATGAGAGCGCCTGTGGCCAACCTCTCTACAACTACGTGCAGCCAGTAGTTCGCCCATCTTAGACTTTAACATTGTATTTCACTGTTCTTTCTGCTGGGTTTTCACTGTGGCCAATGTGACCACCCGTATTATTGGTATGGATCTCTTGCAGTACGATCAGTTACTAGCATATGCCTCTAGGATAAGCCAGCTGACTCTGTCACACAAATCGCTTGTCATTTCATACACGGGACCTCTCCCAACTCTGTGTATCCATCCCTTGACACTCAAGGTTCCTACTCTTCTATGGTCAAACCTTTTGCAGACTTTTTTAAGCCTAACTGTAGTGCCTTCTGTGTAATACTTAATATTACTCACCGCGTCACTACGGCTTACCCACCTATTTTCACTAGGGTACAGGTTTTTCCCAAGAGAAACTCCAGATTGTCAAGTCTGAGTTTGCATTCATGCTTCAAATCTGGATGGTCGGAATGTCCGACAGTTCGTGGTCTTCATTTCTACAGACGGCGTCTAAAATCAGTGTCACGGCCTTGTGATGAATTCAATATTGCGCGGTACGTTTAACTTTTGCGTTACATTTTAGCGTGATTCGCTATGTATACATATATATATGTACATGTTGTGAGACTCACAGAAGTGTTTCTCCAGTTCCATACTTGTAAACAATGGCTCTTTCATTAACTAGTTATGGTTAATCGTATAAAATGGCCGCGAACTCAATCACCTGTTAACCTGATAACTGATGGCATATATCGGCTTGTTACAACAAGCAACACACCTGCCACAAAATATAGCATTCAGTCACACAGCTCGCCAAAAAGCTGCAACCGTCGAGCTGCTGAGTCACTACAACCCTACTGTAGCTGGAGCTGATAGCTAAAATATGTTGACAACTATTAGCAGCATCGCCTCTACGAACTCAGCACCTGATGTTAACATAGACCTTCTCACTGCACTATATTTAAGTGTCATCAAACCTCAGGTACCAAGTCCAGATTCAACACTTACCTCAGAAATAGAACGACTTAAGTTGTCTGTAAAAGAGCTGAAAGCTGAGATGTGGGATACAAGGTGTAGTAAGGCTATGAATGCAGGGTGTTCAGAAAATTTGGCCAGCATATCTGGACTATCAACACAGATTAGTGACACAGAATCGCAGGTCTGTGAACTAACACCTGAACAGAACCATAGACACTGATGAACTTGGCACACAATTAGTAACCAAGGTAGACATCTTGATAAATTTCATCACAACGGAAGTTATCAAAAGACTAGATACAAAACTAAGTGTGATAGTCTACAATATACCAGATAATGAGGTATTAAAACAAGTTCGAAGCATCTTACTTAGGGCGGAGAATATGCCTAACTCCCAAACAAAGTGCCACAGAATGAAGGAGAATCAGCACAACCACTGCTGTCCTATACGCCTTCCGTCTGAAACTCAGACAGAGGCTAAGAAATTCACCAATACACAACGTATCCCATTACAGGATACGAGCTACAAACAAATGAAAGTTGTAGCTGATAAGACAGTGATTGAAAGGTGTGCTTACAATCACCTTACTAAACCTAATGGTGAGAAGGGCAAGACACCACCAGTCACCAAAAAAGACAAACCCACGGCCAACACGGTAGAACTCATGTAACGACAGAAGGCAAGAGTCAGGCAACAGATCATTTATTAGGGAAATCAACGCATATTTATATATTTTCATGTACATTATTATGGATAGTTAAGCGAACAAACACAGTCTTCCAATTGGTTGTTCCTCACTTAAAATTAATCTTTCATCTCTTTCTGACTGTTTCTTGAATGTCAAATCATCTATATGTTAACTGCATCCGCCTACGCAAAGTCTGCTGTGGTCGGTTTTGAATCAATCTTTGTTCACATTTTCTCACGACAAATCTTGGGAACGTAAATATTGACGTAAATTACTGTCTACCAATTTGGCTAGTAGACAGCTCTCACCACACTCGTCCCCCCGTCAAATAGCTTCGCGCGCAGGCGTTCCGACCTTCTGGGTGATGCATCCTCTAGTTGATGATTGTTACAGACCGGCTTGTCCCAATGCACCCATCGTTGGATCTGACTGGCGTTAACTCGTTTTTGTTTGTCACCTCCTCTGATGGTATATACTTGACCCCGTCCTTTTGTGACTGTGTATGGTCCTTCTCACTTTGGAAGGAGTTTGCGTGAACCTGGCCCGCATCCGACAGCATATCTTCTGTCTCTACACTTCACTTGGTCCCCGACTGAGAAGGTAATGCACTGAGTCTTTTCTCTCAACTGAGACTTCACGACATCCCTCCGCTGCTTCTGCATTACATTCTTGACGGCTTCTTTCCGTTCTGCTTTTAATTTCGTCGTACTCCACTTTTGGTGAAGGGGCCAGGTTTCGTTGTGTATCGGTAATCGTGGTTTTCTACCATACATCAGTTGAAAGGGTGACTTTTTCGTTGTTTCCTCGGTGGTGGCACGATGTGTTAGTAGGATCAATGGCAGCTCCGTTTCCCAGTTACCGCCCTTCGAGGCCAGCCACTCCTTCAGCGAACGGTTGTTTCTCTCCGTCAGGCCATTCGTTTGTGGATGGTATGGGGTCGTTCGGATCCTCTTGATGCCAAGCTGCTGCAAACGGGAAGTAAATTCTTCACTTTCGAAACACGGACCTTGGTCTGTCAGTATTGTCTTTGGTACGCCACGGTCTGCAACGATGTGTCTAACTACTGCATCTGTAACGGTCCTTGCGCGTTGGTCTGGGATTGCTACGGCGTCTACCCATCGTGTCGCGTGTTCCGTCATCACCAAGAGGTACTGATTACCATTGGATGTCTGAGGAAATGGACCCATAACATCTACGGACCACAAGTCACCTATCGCCGTAACTTGAATCGACTGAAGTGGTGGTCGTATGCACCGGTCGCCTTTCATTAGCTGGCACCGTGGACATCCAGGTACATATCTTGCTACGTCTTCTCTCATACCTGGCCAGTACATACTTTGTCTCAAGAGATCGGTTGTTCTGACCACTCCGGTATGTGCTAGCTGGTGGCATTCTTCTATCATGTCGTGGCACGACGATTGAGGTATGACAGCTAGCCAGCTTCCGTCGTCCTCTTGCCAGGTCAGAGTCCCGTAGACATTCACTCTTAGTCGATCTCTCTGTCTGAGTAGTGTTGTTAGCTCCTTACTCGCTGTAGCTGGATCCACTTCTATTCCGTTAGTGATCACCTGTATTACTGTACTCAGCGTATCGTCCAACCTTTGTCTGCGTGCCAGTCTTAG
This sequence comes from Trichobilharzia szidati, assembly GCA_944472155.2. Lineage (NCBI taxonomy): Eukaryota > Metazoa > Platyhelminthes > Trematoda > Strigeidida > Schistosomatidae > Trichobilharzia > Trichobilharzia szidati. The sequence goes on along the minus strand of OX235271.1, from coordinate 60,022,190 downwards.
TGGGTCTTGTTCTACTGCATGCACTCCGTAAGCGACCTCGGGCAACTCAGACTCGTCTTCTGGTCTCGATAACAAATCTACCAAGACATTTTCATTTCCAGGAACGTGTGAGATGGTAAAATCGTACTCCTGAAGACGCAACATCCACCATGACAATTTCCCTCGTGGGTCTCTCGCTGTCTTCAGAAACTGTAGCGGCTTATGATCCGTTTCGATGTGGAACCGCCGGCCGAGTAAATAAGGTCTCCATTTGTCGATTGCCCATACCATCGCTAAACATTCTTTCCCTATCGTTGAATACTTTCGCTCTGTGTGTGTCAAAGCCCGACTGGCATCCAATATCCAATATCATTTTTATGAGCTAGTATAAACCAATTTGATTTCTTTGTGCTCGCCTCTTGATTGTGAGGTAGAGGCTCCTGATCTTCGGTAAACGTCTGTGTGGCTCGTCCCGCCACTCGACTGTCGTAGCTTTGGTTGACTCCAACAGGAGTAGTGCTGGGGTTAATTATATGGGGTTTGTAGTACGAAGTGTGTTACTACTGTGAATGGAGTTGATCCTTTCACCAGTTAGTCCTTCGGTATCGTCGTCAGTGGAAAAGAGATAATAATAATAATAGATATAATTAGTAAAGGTATTCAAACTAACAGACAGAGAAAGAATAAGAAAACGTAACAACAGTCAGTCAACCGGTATGCATATATATATACCAGTAATAATAATGATAATAATAATAATAGGTGTAGTTAAAGCTGTCAGGAGAGTAAGACTGAAGGGAATGTGAAGAAGTAAAACGACCAGTTTAATTGTCTACCTTTGAATGGTATATGCGATTTTAAGGGGATAGGCCATTTGGATGCAGTCCTTGTGTCGCTGCATGGTTGTCCAGCCTTCGCTTAAAGGCGTCCACAGATGGTGCCATAGCTACATCTGCCGGTAAGGAATTCCAGGGACAGCAAACCCGCAGGGAAAGGAAGTGGGAGCGCACCCGGGTCCTTGCCCTCTGATGAGCTATCCTTCTAGGATTTCCACGAGGAAGCCTATACCTACTCAATGGCAGAACACCTTTGTTTGGGTGGTTCTGATCATTCGTTATCTTGTAGGCAGTAATTAAATCCCCCTCAGGCGACGGTAACTGAGTGTGAATAGGCCTAATTTCTTCAGCCTTTCGTCATATGGTTTATATCGGAGACCAACCACTCCTTTTGTTGCCCGTCGTTGGACTCTTTCCAAAAGGTTGCCGTCTCTTTTAAGCAGTGGGGGTGCAATGATATTATGCACTTCAAGATGCGGTCCGACGTATGTTTTATACAACCTTAGAAAGAGCTCAGGAGTGAGTGCACTTAACTGTCTATGTGTAAAGTGTATGACCGCATATGCCCTCGCTACATCCCCCGTATAATTTACGCTTGTGTCCATTTTCTCCGTTAGAACTAGACCTAAGTCACGTTCCGACGTTGGGCAGGACAAGCTTTCATTGCACAGGGTGTAACTTGCATTCTGCAGTCTACAGGTGCGTAACTTCACTACTTTGCACTTTTTCAGGTTGAAAATCATGCCACTGGTTACCGCCCAGTCTTCCAGAAGCCTTAGATCTGCCTGCAGTCTATCTGAGTCCTCCGGACACTTTATCGCCCTCCATATCTTTACGTCATCAGCGTATAGAAGAGCCGGGCAGCTTAGACGGCATGGTAAATCATTGATAAAAATCAAGAACATCAGTGGTCCCAGGATAGAACCCTGCATACTCAACGATTCCCTCACCCTGTCTTAGGACCGCACCTATGGCGTAGTCACTGGCATCTGTGCACACTGTGAACTGTCTTCCAGGTACAGGTAGCTTTAGTGTCATTTGTTGGTGGTCGAGCAGCTGTTTAATCCTGTTGAATGTCTTCTGCGATTCCTCTGACCAAACAAACTTCGGTTCACCTAGTAGTCTGTACAGAGGGGCTGCTATCTCATTGAAGTTCTTCACGAAGCGACTATAAAACGCCGCTCTACCTAAGAATTGTCTCAATTTTCTCTCTGAATTCGGGGCCGGGATCGTCTTTATCGTCAAGATTTTCTCCGGTAGTGGTTTAATCTCACCATTTCCCACTTTATGTCCCAAAAGAGTTACATTCTTTTTGGCTATCTGAGACTTGGTTGTGTTGACGCGCAGTTCAAACTCTTCGATGCGTCGCAGCACGGATTCCACATGGTTCACATGATCGTTTTCGTTTTGACTATATATGACGAGATCATCACTGTACACCTCAACGTTTTTCAAGTTCTTAAGTAATAGCGTCATCAGTCGTCTGAACGTGAACGGTGCACCTGCTAGTCCAAACGGCGTGCGTTTAAATCGATATTGTGTCTGTTATGTTCGAGTCTTTTATTTTGGGTGAACTACTAATAATACGGGGTGGTAATGTGTTATTAGACGAGCTGGTGTTATTTTCTAAATTACTGGTGTTCACACGGACACGCTTTTTAGAATTTCGGCCCGTCGTTATTAAAGATCAATCAACAGCATCAATAAATGAATATAAACGAAAACAAGTGCAAAAGCGTCACCTGATTCGAACGCACCGGGTGAAATCAAAATGATGTCCAAATCATGAGAACCGCCTACATTTGTTGGACTAGCAGTCAGCTAGGTAGACAAGAGTACATAATAATAAAGTTGAGGTATCTTTTATACATCGAATCCACATAGCCCATATCACACTGCACCAATCAGTGCAAATATGCATTATATCCACTTACAGATAACGTTTCAACTAATCATAATTCCTGTCCAAAGACATGCTGAGAAATGCATTTACATTATAACCTCTGTTGCTACAGAAGATTCCGTGAGCACTTATATGTGATCTCCATGTACTGATGGCATTCATTTGTCAAATAATACTGTTCTCCACACGAAAATAGGCTGCATTGATATCCTGAGACGTGAGGTCTTCATTGAATGATACTCTGCCAAAAAGTGCAGCTTCTATATAGAGTAGACTACTTGTGTAGATTGCATTATCCCTCAACTATTCCATCTTGCTCCTTATAGCAATATTTTGACAAAGTTCACTTTTTATTTTTTTATTTTGATTACAGCTTGTTTCCACACCGTATTTTCAGTACAAGTATGGAATTTTCAGCATGGATATCGGTAGCCCAAATTTACAGGCCGACCATAGATATCGGGTGTGCGCCGGCAGGGGATCGAACCCCGGACCATGTGCTTGGTCGGCGAGAGTCCTAACCACTGTGCCATCCGACACTAATCACTCCAACCAATATGCTAAGATTGTGCCACAGTCAGATCACATGACATGGACACCAACATGACTTGTCAGAAAATGAGAATTCCTATCAATCCAGAATACATAACACAATTTTATTAGAAATTATTCACAAAAAATATTTACCAAGCGGAATTTCAACCAACCTACCGGATTATTTGTGGAGTTTCTTTTGAGATAAGAAGCGGACTGCTTGTTAGACCTCATAGGGCTGGCAAGATTTGTTCGGCAACGAACTTCAATTGGGGATATCTTGTTTAGCGCGCGTTGGATAAATCATCGGTAATAAATATGTTCCTGAGACAGTTATCTTTCTTATATGGTTACTGAATGCAGGTAAGGCGATTCGCATCGACGGAAACACTGAAATGGGACACTGATAGACAAGATGTGCTGGATGCTGCTTCACTTAACCTCTTGCAAGTACTCTGGTAATCTGATACCCAAACTACTTTTGGAAGTAAGCTACCCAGAGCTTCGATTTTACCACTACCAGAGACATTGATTAATACAGGATTATACAAGCACTGAAGAGGATCTATCACGGGTGCTAGCCATAAGGAGCACGGTAATCAGATACTTCAAAGTTAAGAGGTTATGAACTAAATGAAAATTTAGTACACTTGCTGGAGTGTGCGCTTAGATAGGCGTGTGGTGTAAAGACTGTGAGATAGATGAGTGTGCTGAAATGATAGGTTATAATGAGGGTATTGCTACGTTTATATATATATATATAAAGTCAAGAAACCACTTTGTATCTATATATATCTATGTATATATTGTCATGGATATCATTTATAAAATTATTCAATACACGAATGGTGAAGAAGACATATTCTCCGATATGAACTTGTTTGAATTATATGAAGAATCAAGAGGAGGTATGCTAACATTCCGTATAGGCTAACTAAATCTGATTCATAAATGCTTTTCCCTAAAGTTTGCAGCTGACAATGATGATCGATGCGCATGTTTGTTAGCCAAAATCCTAATCAGTATTTTTAAAGAAAGAGACTACCATATATTCGGTCAGTTCAGAGTATATTAGTTTTCAACAGACCAATGCTATTTCTTGTGTAGTTATAATTTGGAAATCTACAGACACAAAGTCAACCGTAATAACGTGAACAGCTGCAATGATACGGATGTTAGGGTAACTGATTAGTGGGCGTGAAAGGTAACTCAGTCTGGCGAAATTATAACCTCGATAATAGTATATGGTAATTTTTTTTAAATATCACTACAGAACTGAGTATATGGATTTCACAGATAAGTAAAGTTAAGAAAGGTAACACAGACTTCGTTCACCCGGTTTGTTCACTGAAAGCCTCGATAAATCTTTACTGTTTGGTAGTTATAGCGTGAATATAGTTCTGGAAGACTACTTTCCACATTTCTTAGAAATTGAAACACGGACTTTTCTTTTACTCAAGGACTATTTAAAGCTAATTGCGAAGCGCCTTGTTCAACTGACACGTTACATCACTCAGACCACATCATGGATACAAGTACTCCAGCTGGAACTGCACAAGATCCCAATACCAATGGTTCTAACTTAACAGACGAAGAAAAAGCCAGGCTACAGGTTGAACTATCTCAGGTAATTTTATATACCACACTGGGCATGTAACAGACTGAAGTCAAAGCCAAAGGAACAAACAATTATTCTTGTTCTTTCTGCAAAAATATGCAGAAGTTTCTTTTCGGCTGCAATCAGCCAAAAATACATAGGCTTACGGAGGCAGTAACATCTAACTTAATTTTACCGTACAAAATTTAATGTAAGAGTTGATTTTGGGCAATGTGTAGCGTATTATTATATGCTCAATAAGTTTTTTAGGTGTAACACAGAGAGACAGTATTTATAAGTGAATGATGTGTATTGTTCATAATCACGTCAATGTATTCATATAATTTCGTAACTTTTTCAATATGGATTTACTCCCTCATTCTTTTATTGCAATTTTCCGTATATCCGGACTGAATGTTATCGTATTGGATATGTGAATAGGTGAACTAAAAAAGAGAAGGGATTAAGGTTATTCAAATCAAATCAGGGATTTGTGTGAAAATACTGGTGTTATTCTAGGCAAAAAATTGTACTAGAAACATCATCCACTTACTAATCGTTTCTGTTACATCAAATAAACTGATCTAATACAGCAAACGCGTCTAGGATGCGACAGGGAAGTTAGATTTCCATGTGGGTGTGGAACTTAGTCATCCGAATTTGTTAGTGTCTGCAGTGCTCACTATGGCTTCGGAAACCGAAAGGGATCGTAAGGATTCATTTAACTTTTCCATGTAACAATAGTGTCTATTTGACAACTTAATATACTTTAGTTGCAAAGCCAAACTAGATGGAAAACTTACGATTTAATGCAAACGTACTGGTGACTTCAAAGGTCGCCCAGTGTCAGCCGTGCTCACGAAGTCAACGTTAGCTGGGTTGTGGGAAATAACAAAAAATGCAATGTTATGACAAGGAACAAACTAATCATTTATAATAAGTCATTTGATTGGAATAACACGAAACACTCGGCTAATAATGAAGTATGGTGATGCGATATTTGCCAAGTCATTGTTGAAATTGATTTCACACACTCCTGCTCCCTATATATCTTTCTGATTTTAGCTAACTTAAAATTCACTCATCCTGATATTTTCCTAAATACAGGGCCAATTCGATAAACATTAATCCTTGTCTGGGTTAACACTACGCCATTTTCTAAACACAGTCCAGAACACTTTTAGGTGTGATAATGTATTTTGGAGTACTTTTTACTTCAGATATTTTAAGTGAAGCAATGCTTGTTTACTTGTAAGTAAATCTAACTGCAACTAACGGCATCAATGTTGGATTAAAAATTCTTGACAATTCTTGAAGTGTTACCTACAATGACTGATACAAGCAAAGATTTCGTTTGAAGTCCACCAAACTGTTCTGAATCCTCGAGATTTAGGCTAAAGTGCTAATGCCTAATCGTTCAAGTACGATCTACTTTAGACACTTCATCGTATAGACTGATTGTTGCATTGGTCTCAGATATTTCATACAAGTTATTGTCTTGAAGGTTCCATGTAATTATACGTTTTTATATGATTTATTCGGTCAGTAGAGAAAAGCCTTTCTGGTGATTCTTCCTATTGAAATGTATTATCAGTCAGCGACAATCGACATTTAAGTGCGACTTCAGTGATAAATCTTTCATATAACTTAAACTATTTAGGTGCTGACCATGTGCTTTGTATTACTTCAGACTCATTAGTTAAGTGTACCTTCATTCCAATGTAATAATATTTCCATTAACATTAGAGTCCGACACCTGTTATTTCGACTATCAGAGCCTTAAAATTCAAGATATGGTAACTGTATTATCCATACGAGCAGTTAATAGAAGTCGTGTGTAAAGTCATATTCGAACATTTTGTCTAGCACCTTTATCTCATTTTTTATTTTGTAGGTTGAAGAGGAAATTCGTCTACTTCAAGAAACTCTTGCTGTAAAGTTGCGTCGATGTAATGAGATAAAGAAGAGTCTTGGTTATACCTCACTTTCAACTTTGCAACATGATCTCATGGAAGGCATTCACAAGTTAGAGGATACAGAAGCGTAAGATATATATATATATAAGCTTATGTTTGGGTACGCTGTTGTTAAACTTTCTGGGCTGTTGGAAGGCATTCAAACCTTTATACTAATGTGAGACAATGGTTTTCTTGATACAGGCCGTGCTCAAGTCATTTCCAGTGGCTAATAACAATAGTTTTATTTTCCCTCACCCAATAAATTAAGACTTATAAATTAGTCTGATTAGTACATAATTTTTCTATTATGTTCAGATAAGATTGCAGGAATGTCATGCACAAAAGTACCTTTTGAGTGTCGTTTAGGTTTTATAACTTTTCATACACATTACCATTAGGTACAGTGTCATATTCTCGATAGGCTAGACAACTATAATCACTACTTCTAAATCATCTTTATCACTACCAGTCGAGAATAAACATAAGGCTATCTGGCATGGAAAAATAAAGGCATTTCATGAACCTGAGAATTAAGGTATGTTAACTAATATCTTCTTAAGTCACTAACCAAAAACATCCTTCAAAAATTGATTTTCAAGTTTATAGGATATTGTCAGATTAAATAGATACACATTTTACTCGTCTACCTATTGGTCATTTAACAACTGGTCCATATTCTTATCTGTTTTATCACAGATCCAGTCTAAGTTTCCATTAATCCACCATCGTATATCCAGGTAGTTGTGTGGCTGCTGGTGTAGGTGTGACAGATGAGGTCTCTAACGCACCTCTTGATACCCTTATTGTGTTAAATTTGAGTTTAAACAATATGTATAATAAATACTACCATTAATGAAAAGTCATCAAGTTGCATTTGTGATAAGCACCTGTAATGTAAGTGTAGAACTTGGGCACTGTAGCAGAATGTAATTCCATATTAGATAAGCTTACTTTAATAATCACACAGTGATTCAGTATTGGCAACTGGATGGCGTTTCGACCATAAATTATCGCTCAAATCACCGTATTTCTAACATTCGATGCTCGCAAAATGTTATTATTACTAAGTATTTTCGTATACGCCTTCCAGTTAAAACAAGAATGGTGAAAGCAGCGGGAGAACACCTCGGTAGACTCTATTTAAGAGAAGAGATCAATAGAATCATCAAGAAGCACCTGTAGTCTTTAAATTATTAATTTGCAGTTATATGGCGCTTTGTGTTGTTTGTTCATCTTAGTATTATATTTTTGTATGCTTTCACGAACTGTAGCAACTTGAAATTATTCACCTTTCTGCAAAGTTATCAGTTCATTTCGACTTTTTATCTGCTGGGTTTAGTTATAACAGCCAACAACTTTATTGTTAGTCAAATTTTTAATATTACATAACTATTTAAGTTAGTTTTGTACTTCCTGTCTATTGATTTTTATTGGACCGAATGTTTGGTGTCTGTCGGCTCTTAGTGCGCACGCATGGATAGTGTCTGAGGATTAACATGATTTCATTCGGTGCATTGTGACTTATAGTAGGATCCAGGAGTCGTATTTCGTCCTATTCGGGCCTCATCATCTAGATGCACTCTCAATTCCTTGAGAATGATGGTGTTCCCGCCGAGATTCGAACTAAGAACCTATCCGCTAAATCATTCCATGACTTTCTTAACTGATTAAGCCTAGAGAAGGTGTCTTTTCGTGCAGAAAAGTTAATGTGATTGTTTTTTGTTACCCGTATTCTCTGACCACTTTGTCCGTTCATAATAATTTGCCCTCTTTTTACTGCTATGTAGGTATATTAAAACTACTGAACTTATAAGCAAAGCAAAGGATAAAACAGTAACTGTCGCACAAGATGCTAAAGAAAAAGTGGAGTCAACTATCTCTGCCATTCGGTAGGTTGTCGTCATACGATGCCTTTTACCTATTTATCTTTGATATTGTTTTAGAAATTCAGAGGTTGTTAAGTCAATAAATGATAGAGTTGGCACAGCTTATTCAACTGTTAAGGTGAGTTCTTTTTGATTGTTGTCTATGTATCTGTTTGTACAGAATGGGGAAGTATCTTGAGCTATTGATTTGATGTTTGACTATAAATTTTCTAATTCTTCTCCACTTAACTCGTTATCACTGACCAAGTAATATCATAAAGTCTTACATATTAAGTATTACTTATAGCTTAGTAAACAAAACCGTACACTAATTTCCTATCATTGTTTCATTTGTAGAGCTGGTAATCATTGGTTCAGGCACCTAAATTTCAGTCATTTTTTGTCACTTCTATTGTGCCTTATTCTGTCGTTTGGGAAGCCATGTAGTATAATTAGGGCTCATACATTACGCATAACTTATATCATGTACATGTAGGTTCAACTAGTTGTTAACTAACATCTCATTTGTAGTTCTTATCGTTTAATTCTCAACTTTTGTATGATTAGATCAACTGACAAATAAGATGACTTCTTTTTCGCTTATCATCGAATTCTATAACTTTTCTGACTAATAAATCATATAATTAGGATTCAGGCACCTGGAACAGATTTCAACTGTGTCATACTATAAGCTACACTTGTTGTATTAAAGTTGATGGTATTATTCAGTTTCCCATACTAAAACAGGTAGAGTGGGACTCAAATCGGTGACACCCATTGCTTGATTGAGGGTCGAGTACTCAAATAGATTAAATCAAGTGGAATAAGAATTTAATTTCAAATCCTTTATCTCCTTCTTTTCTTTATGACATGGAAAACACTGACTTCAGTAATTGTCTTGCGCTCCCACTGAGCTCTGATTGGTGTTGATAACTAGACAGTGTATGTATCTGTGCATGGTAGTCGCTTGTGTTTAACGACCAGCTGTTGAATGCTTTGGGGTCTACCTGTAGTAAGTTATTGTAAGAGAGAGAGTGTATAAAACACCATACTTTAACTTGATTCTGTAAAGCGATCAATCAGTCAGCATGACGATATGAAGAAGAGAAAAAGTGGAACTATGAAGTATGTATTGACAATTTAGCAAACCTATAAAAAAGCATTTATCTGATACACAAAAGACGACAAGACAAGATAATCTAGAAATCTTGAAGTGTTTTTGACTTGCGGCGATTTAATTGGTTTCAAGTTAGATCATGGATCGATATCAGTTAAGGGTTCTAGTCAGAAGTCGCGACTAGTTAGGTACAACAAGTCGCATGTGATGGCAAATGCTCGATGATGACATTGGTTGGCGGTGGCGCTATGCATCGCGAATTAGCGAAAGCTGGAATTCATGGGCTCACTATAATCCGTCCCAGTGACCAAATGGTCAATAAGCTCTCCGTGTGGCGTGCATATCCTGTACTTTATTCCTCGAGGTGGGTTGGTGGATGCATGCTAATGAAGAATGGAAACTAGGCCGAAACAGCTGTTTAGTACTTCTTGCTAGTTTTCAGTGATTCTCTAACTGAAGTCATCTCGTGATCTACCTTGATACTAATCTATAAGTCATGAATAGTATGAAGAATTTGACCAGATATCTTGAATTTTGCAGTATGTATAAGAATTGTATTTCATTTTTAGTTCCTAGTTCATGAAATAAAACTCAGCTTGTGTGTCGTCTTAAATGAAAACAAAAGTTCTTAAATTAGTATATTTTTATTATTCTTAGTGTATTAAATAAATTGTTTAGCTTATTGGATTTAGGGTTTAGTTAATTAAACAGTGTATTGTAGACAAATGAAATAAGGTCATTTATAATATTTTCATCTTACCTATACGCTTCGTTTTTTGGTAATTAGCTCCTTATATTTCAGAATATACAAAAACTTCTATTTTCACTTATATTATAAGCCTATAGTGTTAAGCGTCGGTAACTTTTATGGTTGGTATTAATATAAGCATTATTACTGTTTGTAGTTATTGCCAGTGCCTTATAGAGATGTAGTAATTTTTTTACGTGAGGAGAGTTTAAGTGTACATATCTCTGCGTTTTTGAATGCGTTCGAATGCATTGTCTAGACAGTGAGTCCTTATTAGTTAATTGTTTCATCTTCCGAAAATCCTGTTGGAATCCAGTTATCCGTGACAATTGCCTCATTTACGAAGCTATGAGTCACACTTGTTTATGGTGGGGACTCATATTCTCATCCATCAATTCCTCAGGCTGAAGTAGGTGGGGCGATATTTGAAACCCTGGACCCACCGACTGAAGTTTGATTGCATAAACCAGTGAGCATGGGAAAGAGTAGTGGTTCAGTGATAGAATACTTGCCAACCACGCTTTTGGTCAGGGGTTTGATTCTCTGCTGATTCACTCTTAAACTTAGCTGTTTAACAGGAGGGAGGGCGTGTCGCTAGCGAACTCACTCCTAGTATGAAAAAACACTACCGCTACTGAAACTTTAAGCCTTATGTTGTTGTACTCGGGACGTGACGGAGTGAGATGAAAAAACCCGGCGAGTCACACGTCTACTTTGAAATTCACTAAAATAACTTGAATTTTGATATAGATGAATTTTATTTTAAATCTCGGTAATAATAAAAAAACACGTTAACATATTAATCCTTTGGATTTGTTTGTTGTTTTCATAGTCCAAAGAATTTCACTGTACATTAGCAATATTTTATTGAGATGTGTGTTTTTTCATACTTAAAATCATTAAATTAAACTTAGTTCATGTTTGATAGACAACGTTAGAGTATGTTTAGTGTTTTTATTCGTGTTTTATCCATGTGTGTGTGCTCATGTGTATGTAAGTATGAAATGTTGACAACAATTTTATTTTATTATTTCATAATCACCTTTCAACCTAATTGTATATCAGGAGTTTTATAATTTCAATATTATGTATGTATAATATTTTAGATACTTTGTTCGGAAAATTTCATCCATATACCAGCTATTACATGGTATCCATTGAAGAAAACAGATTAGTGTGCGTCTCAAATACTATGTTTCCGTGTAATCACCCTCTGTGTATGTGTGTGTATTAATGGCACGTAATCTGTCTATACACGTATATATATATATATATATATATATATATATATACTAATAATACGCACGTATATGTGTACGTATATGAGTTTATACGTCGTCTGTGCTATTTGTTGTAACATTATGTTTTATGTTATTTTATTTATTTTCTTCATAGAATTACATGAAAATAGATATTAACTGTAGATTAAGTTTATATAATTATAGCTTCATCCGTTTCCTTACTGTTCATTAATTAAGAATAATAAACAGGATATATATTTAGTGTAACCGCCAGCTCAGTGTCACAGTCGAGCAACTGTCGTCTTGCCTAACTTAGTGGACCATTGGGTTAGATCCCAGTGACTGAATGGTCTAGAAACTCGCCTCCAAACGGGAAGGTCCTGGGTTCTATCCCCGGTGTGTACGTTCAGATGAAGAGTCCCAGAATAGGACAAAAAAGCTGTCCAGTACTTCCGTTTGGTTTTCTCAGTGGTTCTCTAACTGACGTGTCAGCTCGTGATTAATCCCTTAACCAATCAAATCCCTGCAAACCTACACTAGATAATAAAAAAGATGGTTAAATATTTATATAGTTTGGCTTTTTTATTGTGTTAACTGTGATTGCGTGCAGGTGAAACTATTGACCGATTGATTATTAAAATGGAGTATTCCCTACCTTCCTTGCTATTCGAATTGTAGCACAAATTCCAACCTGTATTTTAATAATAATAATATTAATAACAAGGGCTTTATTTGAAACAATACTTTCTAAACATTGTGGAGGTGTAGACTGTGTCACCGTGTGAGACTCCCGAAGCTCTTAGAAACAATGGCTTGAAACTGTTGGTAATATGTATCAATGTTGTGCAAATGCATTCACTCTTCATGATTCCCTAGATCCATTAAATCCTCATCATTTCCCATGGAATTAGTCTTCCACCTATAGATTTTCACTTTGTATGGTTTCTATAATCCAATGTAAGGTGGGAATTTGAGCACTGGTAGAGTACAGTTAGTTGTATGTTCTTTTTCTGCTATTATGTGTAGCAGAATGAACTTGTAGAATTGAATTCTGTGTAAAAATTTATGTTGATACTAGACAAGAATTAAGTGTTGTCACATACCTTTTTTATTGTTGGCATTATTAAGTAAAAGTCGACTTTCTGAGCCTTGATTATTGCATATCATTCCATTGAATCATTAGCAGCAATTTGTTGCTCAGATGCTCTCTAGAGGCTTTATAATACTAGAATATCGTATATTCTTCAAGCATTTACTGCTTTACAAATGTAAATGGTGACTGTTTAAAGTTGTTAATTTCAGATATATTAAACTGCAAATTGCATAATATTAAATTTATAGAATGAATGTTGGCTAGGGAAGGAAATTAAATCGATGCAGTTGCTAGTTCTCATGGACTACAGTGACCAGGGTATGCTTCGTATACTCCTAGCTACCACTTCTTTTTGTGCTTTAGGATTAGCTATAAAAAGTAGCTAGGAGACAATGGATCGAGATTTGGCGCCAAATCATGAAATCATTCACTATTTTTGTAGCTAATGCTTTGAAATCTGGATTATTTGGGCTAAGATTAAATCGGTTTCAAGTTTAACCACTGACTGATGTCAGTGGGCGAACCATTGGAAACTAGGGAGTAGTGGTCACCAGTTTCGACCCCTTCTGCAGTACGCAACCAGGCGAGCCAGCTGATCTTTCAATTACCGGGATGGAATCCAACAGTTGAAAAATCAATTCAATGCTCATTAGTGACTTACTTCTGAATGAAGATGTCTGGAGTTCTAATGAGAGATCGTGATTAATCGGTTCCACTAGGTCCGGTGGTGGTGGCGCTAAAATCGCGGATTCACAGCAGTTAGAATTCATGGATTGTTGGATTGTGTCTCAGTGGCTGATGAGCTCGATGAGCTGGCCTCATAACTTGAAAGTCTTGGGTTCCATTCCTTGCTGTGGGTTTGGTAGGTGCGTACTGATGAAGAGTCCAAAGCTAGAGTGAAAATGTGATCTAGTACTGCCGGTTTTCAATAGTTCTCTAACTGATATCAATCCGTGATCAAACCAGAAGTTAATCAATTGTATACAAACTTGTTTGTTGTAAAGATAAACAAGTACTTCTTTAATTTTGTTGACATTATTTAAAGTTGAGTCAAGTGACTCATGTTTGTACTCATTCTTTTTTGTCTTTGAAATTCTAAATATTTTCATTTTTCTTTATTTATTTACAGCTAACTTATATTTATCAATTATTCTATTGATTTGTTTCTCTTAACTTTCTTATTGTATGGCATTTCTAAAATTGTGACATTAGAAAGAGATGATGCACTGTAGTATGCATAATTCCGAATAGACATGTCTATTATATTATTTGATGATGCATCATAATGGATGATAAGAAGCGTTAATATATATATATATATATTACTTGCGTACTTCTGACATCTTAAAAGCACAGTAGTAGTCTTGAGCAGAAGGAGTGTTTTTAAATTATTATATACGTAAGCATTTTCTTTCACAAGCTATTCTACGTATGACTATTAGTTAGGCTTAGTGTATAACATTCCATTTCATACCCTTATAATTTATCATATTTAAACTAAGATTGGTTGCAGACTATCTGACTTCAATCGTCATTCTTTTTACAAAACTTTTAGCATACAGTTGTGATATTTCAAAGCATCTTAGCATGTGTTTTATAGCAAAATATAAATAACCTTTAAAATCACCTTAACACTTGAAAACAGCAGCTTTCATTGGAAATGGTTGTGATGAAAGGAAGATTGTCAGCTAATGAAAGGGTTATAGTTGTCTTACTTTAGCATCGTGTTTAATTCATGTCACATGTCTTGACCTAGTCCAAAAAGTGACGTTAAGGCAAAAATGATTGAATATGACTAAAAATCGAATGTGATATTTTGTATTCCATTTTTCGAGTTGATCACGGATTGATATCAATTAGAGAACCATTGAAAAGCAGTAAGGAGTACTGGACAGTTGTTTCATCCTAGTTCGGGAAGTTCGAGGGAAAGCCGGTCGATGAGGTTGTGAAGCTGCATCGACTGAGATGGCTAGGACATGTGTTACGTGTGTCTAGCCATCGCATTCCCCGGTGCTTTGTGTTAGGTGACATATAATCAGGTTGGAAAAGAGCTAGTGGGTGGTCAGACGGAAACTTGGAATTAGTCCATGAAATCTCTGACAGTTAATTTGACCCATGTATGGAAGTGTTGGCTTCGTGATTGGGGTTGCCGGGATGGTAAAAACCAATGGCTGGAGACAATTGGTAGTATGGCTGTAAATCTTTCTCAGTGATGGCTCAGATGCATTCACTCTGCATGGTCTGCTATACCCATTAAACCCTCTATTGGTTTTCTGTGCTACTATTCTTTCTGCCTCACATTTCTGCCTATTATAGTTGTTTTAAATCTATTTTTCCTCTTTCGTCTTCATTTGTGTGCTACATGAACTGCGGCGACTCGAACTGATGCACTTCTGTGGAAATTTCTACTCTGAATCTCAGTGGGTTGGTCACTTGTGTCTCTGTATGAATTATCTTCTTCCTGAATTTCAACCAATCTATTAAGTGACTAGTAATTTATCTTGTAAAACCTGTTAGTAAGTGATGACAGAACAACTAATTATGATAAAATAATTATCTAGTACCCCTCGATTTTCATTTGAAGATGAAAGAAATCCTTTCTGTCTTTTTTTCAATCGACCTTATTAGCCTATTTAAGTGTTGCTTTTTTGTCTGTGTATGTGTTAGTGTCATTTGTACTTTTTAATTATTGTCATTACTGTCTGTTGTATAAAATATGTGTAGCTAAGCATTGTGTTATATATATACGTGTATTATATGTTATGTATTATCAAAAAACCAATGCATAGATTATTTATTTCTAATCTTAATAACTATCGATGTTAATTCATTTGTCAAGAAATTTGACGATGATTCTGTGTTCTACCTCACCCTGTGATTCCAATCTAAACAGCTAGCCTAGCTGTCTTCAGTGTTCATTTTAAAAGAATAAAGAAGATTTGTAGTCCAGCCAGTCAGGTGGATGATTTTCACGTGATGGTTGCATTTTCTCAGCTGGATGATTTAAATGCGAAGCTTCCATTGACCTTGTTAGACACCATTTTCAGCGAAAGGTTTAATATGAAGGGAAGTTATTTGAAGTCTCCTTGAATGATATAATTAATATTTTTTTAAAAGCCAATATAATGGAAATTATATTGGTCAAAGTGTGCATCCTTTTCGACTGCGAATTCATAAATTAGTTGTCAATAGAAATGAGATGTATTCTTTCGTATGTCGATGCATGTGTAGACTACTATGGACAACAGTTTGGCTAGGAAAATTTAGAAATTTTAAACAGTGGAAACATGTCAAATATGTCAAAGTATTTCTAGAAACGTAGTATTCAGATGAATGAGAAGCGATTAACAAATACAATACAATAGGTCAAATTTATCAATTAATAAAGAATACATGGAGGATTTTTATCATGAGCTGACATCAGTTAGAGAACCACTGGAAAACCTGGGAGTACTGGACAGCTGTTTCGTCCTAGTTTGGGACTCTTCATCAGTACGCAGTCAATAAAAATGATCAGTAAAGATGTAAATTAATAACCAATCACGATAGAGGTTGTCAGGAGAAACAATTATATGACTCACGAGGAGAATTTGATGAACTTTACTTCATATTAAGGTTTGCTCTGCTGATGTTGTGCAGAATGATGACTAAATCTGCGCAGTTAGATTACCGAACTCAGGAAACACAACCATATTGGAATTAGAGCTAGCTCATTAGAGTCTCATGCTTCGAATTCCACTTGCTAAATTCCCTTACAAACTAACATCAGTTAGGGAGATGATTGAAAACTAGGGAGTACCAGACAGCTGTTTCTTCCTATCTCTGAACTCTTCATTAGTGCTTAACCACAACTTCGTTGGAGATCAAATCTGGGATCTTCAGAGTAGGTCTCGTAACTTGTCAAGGTGTCGAGTTCGATCCACAATGAAGTTGTGGGCGTGCACTGCCAAAGATTCCCGAAATGGGAAGAAGCAGCTGTCCAGTGTTTCCCGGTTTTCAATCATCTCTCTAACTAAGGTTAGTTTGTGATGGAATCTAACAATTAAAACTCATCCTGTCTAGATTCACGTGATTTGTTGTTGTTGTTGTTTGAATAGTGTCAATTCACGATGAAAATGCTTTCTTTGTTATGAAAAATGATACATATATAATTTATTAACTGTTAACTGAGTTGTCAATCACACTTTTTTGGTGTTATTTCACTCTCCAGGATGTTATAATTCATTCCACGTATGGACATGCACCAGATGACGATAGCGCTAACGATAACAATAATAATAATGAAAGTAATAAACAATCATAAGCAGCCATATTGCTAAGTTGTTTGTGCATGCATGTGTGTGTGTGTGTGAGTGTAACAAAGAATCTGTTGATCTTAACTGGCCTTTCATACTACTTTTTGTGTATAAAACTTCATTTGAAATGATAAATAATATCAGTAATCATTAGTGATTATTATTATTACGTAACTGTTAATTTATCTGACTTCTTGATTTTTGATTTACAGTTACTTTTGATTTAAATTTATTTCATTTGCTGTGTTACTTTGGTGATCATATTTTGAATGTAAAAATAATATGCTTATTCTGTTATTTTGTTTTTTGTCTATGTGTATGTGAGATAACTATGAAATATAATTTCAGTTATTGTACATCTTTTCTCATCACTACATCAGTAAATGTTTGTTTCTGTCGTTTAGAGAATCACAGTAAACTATATAAATTGGGCTTTTGCCGTCCACCATTATTCACGGTGGTTGCAGAGACTTACTGACCAACATTCGTTCGAGTAACTTTCACTCCTCGTCATATTCGGAGCCTCTATCAGTTTGGATGAAGCAACAGAAATCCACTGTCTGTCTTTTTTTGACATAGAACTTTGCACATATGTGCGGCAGTTCAATTCACCACACTCCCTCCTTGTAGCACACAAAGCAAGAGAAGAAAGTAGAAGAAATGCATATTAGAGACAGTAAACAGAGGTATGAGACAAAGGAATAGTAATAACGAAGAACAAAACAGTTTAATTGGAAATCATAAGTCACAAGGAGTGGATGCATCTGCGCCATTGAGAACGATTTTGAGCCATGTCACCAATTGTTTCCAGCCATTGGTTTTTACCGTCCCCACGACCCCAACCAGTCAGGAAGTCTACACCTTCCTACGTGGCTGGCTGGCTTAAACTAACTTGTAGATTTCATTGACTGGTGCCATGTTTCCGTTTGACCGCCGCTAGCTCTTTTCCAGCCTGACCCAATGTCAGCTAACATTGCCCGTCGAGAAAGGCGATGACTAGGCATATGTAACACATGTCCTAACCATCTCAGTTGATGTAATTTCACAGCCTCGTCGACTGATTTCCCCGCCTTACCTAGCACTCGACGCCTAACCTCAATATTGCTTACCTTATCATACCACTTCACGCGGGAGATAGAACGCAGACACCTATGATCAAAGACAGCTAATCTTTTCATGTCTTCCGCTCTCAATGGCCAGGTCTCACAGCCATAAAGGAGGATGGAGCGGACTGATGAGAAGTAAGCACGCCCTTTGGTCGATAGTCGGATATCACGTCTACGCCAGAGACGGCGTAAACTGGCATATGCAAAACTAGCCCCCTGTATCCGTGCTGAGATTTGGTCAGAGATCAACCCGTTGGGGCTGATGTTACTTCCCAAATAAGTGAAGCGGTCAACCTGCTCTACCACTTCACTCCCTATTTTTAAACTAGGAGTCAGTGTAGTCCAGTCTTATAACATCATCTTACATTTTACAGGGGCGAATCGCATGCCAATCATTCGTAGATTGCAGCTCAAGGTGTTCAGTAGACTCTGCATTTTGTCAGCATCCTCGCCTAGAAGGACTATATTGTCTGCATATTCTAAGTCAACGAGATTATTCCCTGGTAGCAAGTCAATCCCTGAGTCGCTGAAGTGTGAAAGGGTTAAGTCCATTAATACATCTGTGATGAAGCTGAATAGAAATGGGGATAATGGGCATCCTTGACGGACGCCACTAATCTTCACCACTTCAGATGACAACTCGCCGTAAGCCCACAGAAATCCACTAGCATTTACTAACCTTTGTTTTTGCTTTACCGACAGCTTTTACTCCAATTTCTACAAATGAATGGATATTATACGAGGGTTTCCTTAGGATAAGTCTTTCTATCAATCTCAGATACGCGTTCACTTATTTCTTCCCTCAATAAAAACATAGGGGTGTAGCAGCTTCATAGGTGTCTGTTTTTTATGTTCTTCTAGTTGTAGGCAATCACATGGATGGACTAGAATGTGATCGAAGTTACTACAGCGGTTCTCTCTATCGATATCCTCTTGTTATATAGTCTTTTTGAGTCCATCGTTGACTTGACATGATCTGTCTTTATGTTTGAAGTGATCACTGAGCAGGAACCGATAATTATCTAAACAGGAATGTAAGAGACGACGACTGTTGTCCGTTTGTTTGTTTGTTTGTTGTAGTTCATTGCTATAGGCTTGCACTTTCCAGTGTATGAATCGTGGCTTTGAACCACACTCAATCTTTTTAGGTTTAAGCAAGCAAGTAGTAGTACACGATGAATAACGTGGACCTGCTTAAATCACTGGGCTACCAGAATTCCCATGCATCAAAGGGCTTCTTCATTTCTTAATGTTTTATTAATCATGCAATTATGTCAGGTGATCACTACGTGAACTCGCGCACATTAATTAGGATTAACTTTCAAAAACTGCTGTGAAATTCCTGACAGAAATGAAGGAAAATTGTACAGAATTGTTTCTCTCTTCACATGCCACAACACTGCGTCACATGATTGACATACTTCAGATTATTACTTCGCATGTAAACCCCTTACGAAGACGAGATATTTTGGAACTGATTACACTGAAAAATTCTTTATTGTGTTCACAAATCGTCTGAAATACAGCTGTATTACTAATATGAATAGTTGATTGTGAGAACTATTACGATACACTCTGCTACTGAATAAAAATGTTTCATAGTCAACTAACAGACAAGTCAGCGTTGGTCCTTGCACAGAACTGCATCAGATTAAGTTATCAGACTTCAAAAAGTCATACAAAGTGGAGGGTTTGAAATTAGGATGATACTATGACGGAAGATAAAAATAAGAGGCCAATACATCTATGCAATCGTGTACGATTTTGAGCCATGCCACAAAGATTATCCACCCACTGATTCTTAGAAGCTTGAGAACCGTTGGGCGATGGATAGGCATATGAAGTCATAACTTTATCGGTCAACTCACATTTGTATTCTACACCTTATGTGAATAAGTGATTAAAGGCATCCATGGTCGGAACTGTAGTTATTTCATGTATCCTGTTTTTAGTGTTCAAGTTTCACAGCCGTCAACACATACCAATGTTTCATTGTCAAACCTGAAGTTGGTGTGGACCAATTCGGTGGCATCATCTTACATATTACAGACAAACTGTATACCAACCAGTATATTTGATTATTATTGATTGGTCACTGAGGTATGAGTATTTTTGTGTTGTCTAGCTGTTAGTTCTGAAGGATCTATGGTATTGGTTGAAGAAACAATCATGTCCGACCTCCACTGTATTCAAAATCAAATATACGCGCATATAAATGGAGTGACAATGAGATCGCCGGTATCCCTAGTAGTAGAAGACGTAATCATGGGTAGTTCGGGAGGTTAAACTCTTAGAATGCTTACTCCTGCTCCTAGGTTATGATGAAGATACGCAAACGACACATTCTCTATGATGAAACCTGAACATAACCCTGAGTGCTTCATACATATAAATTCAGTAGTAGATGGAATCCAGTTCACTTTTGAGCAGGATGATGAGTTAGGTACTAACATATTTGCGAAGTCGTCACGTCCGGATAGGCACCTTTGACATGGAATCACCCCACTCAAAATTGGTAAGGGTAGGTTTAGTTAAATGCTTGTATATTCTAGGCAGGAGCCTGATAAGTAAGTTAGGAGATTTAAATAATGAAACGAAACAAACAAAGAAAACATTACTAGTGTGTAACTACCCGCCAGATTTCATTAAAAGTGTGTTAAAACCCATCAGGAAAATAAGAGTAGTAATGGAAATAATGAAACAAGGCACAAATAATAGGGAATTTAAAGACGTGATAGTACTGCCATGTCAGGAAGGAACATCAGGAGCCCTATGGAGGGTTCTTAATAAGTTTGACATTAAGGTGGCACTTAAATCATCCATCTCATTCGTAGACAAACTCTGTCGGCTAAAGGACTTGATAGTTGCAATTAAGAAGAAAATATGTAATTTACCAAATGCCATGTACTGACAGTGAAGTCAATTACATAGGTCAAACTAGTAGGTTGCTCTCAGTTAGGCAATCGGAAGATAAGAAATTAGCTACATATAAAATAACTGACCCCATTAAGTTGAGTAGTCTAGGAAAATACTCAGCCGCTGCACTACAATCACAAAGTAATATAATTAGATGGAGAGAGAGAGAGGTTAATCATTGAACCTTTGTTTATCGAATCAGCTCCTAACTCATGCAGTTAGAATGGCTCATGGGTGAATAGAAGTTGATAAAAAACAGGATGCTTAAAGCTATATAAGGAAAGACAGGAAGTTGTATGAACACACTGAAATGATTATGAGCTGTAAATTTTGCTGGAAACGTGATCCAGTTAATAATATTGTATCACTGTGTTATGTATAAAAATTATCTCATATGGGACTGCAGTAATTCTAATAACAGTAATGAGGTCGTGGCTGAAAATACACCTTACTGGAGAGTTCCGAAATGCACGAAACCTTGGTCTAGGACTTTCTGTCAACTGCCTCTAACTAAATACGCAACATTTAGTTTTCGCTTGCTACATTCAAATGGCTTAGCATTTTGTCTGCATTTTCACCTAAACTTACTATGCAATCTTTATACTCCAAGTCAGTCAGGTTTTTGTTTAAGATGAAAAGTCGGTTTCTTAGAGATGGATTATGCATGAGATTACTCACTGTTACAGGCGCCGCGCGAATAACCTTTAAGGATACAGACTTGCAGTCTTCGACCAACCGAAATAAAACCAAACTGTCCCAAATAGACTCAACCAAATTCAAAACAAACCAAATGGTTCTAAATAAAATTATATTGATAAGAGATTGTTGAGGGACTGCAAGATTATCGTTCTATTAAACGAAATGTATCAGACAAACATGGTACAAACCTTCAAATATGAGGTTATCCGGCGTCCAGACACTAACAGTACAATACTTGAACCCAAAATTAATTCTCACTTAACAAAATATCAATTGAAACAAGAAATATACCAGAGTCCGATGAAGCACAAACGGTTTAATCAATACAAAATGGTATATAAAGTACAACTTTAATGTTTAAAGCTTCGAATATTAGACGCCACAATCACTGTGACGTACAGTGGCATAAATCTGTTCATATTTTGATTGTAGAAGAAGTATTCATGGGTAGTTTGGGACGTAAATCTCTTAAAATGTTTAATCCTGCACCCAAGTTATGATGAAGATAGGCAAACGACACATTCTCTGTATTAGCTAATGGTTATCCAGAAAGCTTTATCAATTGTCATAGTAAGGACAGACGATATCTTGAAAAGGCAACTTCTGTACCAAAGAAAGCTATCTTTATTAACCTATCATTCAAGCGTGATCAAATTATGCAGTTGATAACTCAAAGACTTCGGTCAGCTATCACACGCACAATCTACGTTGCATCTCTTTCTCTCACATGCTGAACATTTCCGATCACTGTACCTACCATTAAGAGATGAAATCCTGTGGACTCCACTTCCAACTGTATCTACAAGTTCATCTGCAGTTGTGGTGACACCTATATAGATAGAACCAATAGAATGTTTCAATGTCGTCGAAAAGAACATGTTCCAAAATGGCTACCAAATCATACAGAAAATCCCAATACAGTTAATCTGATTAGAAATCTAACATCATCCATTGTAAAGCACTTATTAAGGTCAGGTCACAAAATCAATATTAATGACTGCTTCACATTTATTTCACATAACTCCAATTCAAAGTTATTGAAGGTGATGAAAGCACTTTGGATCAATCACATACATCCTAAACTTTATGTACAAAAAGCAATAGACCTCAACCTTCGCATACCATGGACTACTTCACCTATTTAAATATGATTGGTCATTAGTGTGTACTTTTGTTTTTATTTAACTGAGTAATTGTCATGAACTTTATTTTATTATTATTGTGAACCATGCTAGTTGTAATGCGGTTGTAAAAAACCTACGAAATGATGATATCATCTAGCGAAATTCGTCTTCTTAATGCCTTATTCAAATTTATCAAAGGCACTAATGTTTTTAACATATTCTGTATCTTTGAATATACTATTACTTTACTGTATTTATTTGATCTCTAACTGATTTCAATAATTTTTCCGCCAAACATCTTACTAGTATTTGAAACTCCTTATCTTGATGTACCAGTATCTCACTGTGATATGAGCTTCCTATTTAGATTGTAAATCCTTCACCATATGAATGTATACGCATGAATATGACCTATTAAGTTCACTTACATTGACTGAACACTACGTAAGAAGACGAAACATTTTGGAATGCTGAAAATTTCTGTACTGTAGGTTGACATATTACCTGAAATAAAGCCTTATTATGATTACTGTTATTAGTCCTTTGTTTGGTGCAGATTGATTTATATCAGTCATGCCTAGCTCAGCCTTCTCTGCCTTATTTCTCGTAGTTTGGGTGTTCTATCGAAATAAGTAGTATGCTTATCTAAACATAAATAATTTATTTTTGATTGCACACTAGTCAGCAACTAGTGTAATGTGTCTAGTCCTATCTTCGCTGCAGACTGAATTCTATCAGTCAAGCTTGCAATGTGGCCACCATGCTAGGTGGCTCGTCATTACGGTGCAAGCTTGACTGATAGAATTCAGTCTGCAGCGAAGATAGGACTAGACACATTACACTAGTTACTGACTAGTGTGCAATCAAAAATATCCAATACAATCCTACAGGAGGTCAATCGCGAGCCTGAATAGCTCAGTGGTAACGTCTCTGACTGCAGCACTGGGTGACGCGGGTTCGAATCTCAGAACGAGGGACATGAGTTCCTTCAAGGTTGCAGATACGCCTTGCTGACTGGTAAGTGCCAACTAGGACGAAGCGTAGGTCCAAGGCTTCCTGCCGATTGCCTCCAACTATCTAATACCAATAAATAATTTATTTTGATATTTAATCCTAATATATAATGTAATCTATTACGTAGAATATCAACCAACCTATCGTTAAATTAAGTTCTTAAAACTAGTTTTCAATAGTTTAATGAAAGTATTACACTAATGTGCAAAGTTCTGCATTGTTCCATCTATAGTCATAAAGAATTCCTCAAAATTATCATCTTTCATCACTCACTACTGAGGGTTAACCTTCAATGTTTCAGTCGACTGGTTAAGCTGAAGGTGTGAGGTCAGGTACCCACGGCATTTGACACACTGTTGTGCTACTTTCGGTCGTTTTGCGCACGCGTTCTGCCTGGCTAAGAAGACATCATCATTCTACATTGCTGATCCTTAGATATACCTCTTATTTTGGAAGATCAATCTGTTATTTTGATTTGACTTCCGAAAAGTTGTTTGGTCTAAGCAGAACAAGTACATTGAGGGTTGGAGGATACACGCTTGCATTTGTATGTGGCGTATCTTTCCTACCCGTTGACATCACTTATCTCCTGGACATCTGTTTATCTATCCATATTTAGAAGTGGTATTTATTGAGTATATCAGTTGTTCATAAGCAGTTTAGCAGTTGTTGATCGATGCAATCTGTACTCCAACAAGTTTTCTGTAAAGTGCTTGTAACCTACCTAATAATTTTATTTTGTTTTATATACTGTCTCTTCAGCTACAGTGTGGTATTCAAATGATTTTTGACATGGACGAAAAGACATTTACTTTAAGAACTTAAATGTTGCAAAGCATCAGAACTAAAAAAGCCCTTGTGCCTCTATTTATGGCGTGAGTTTCACTTGCGTTTTCCACAGAATTATATGCAACTATAGCAGCGAGTACATTAAAAAGACAGAGAGAAATTAAATTATACTGCTAGAACATATTGTGAAGAATGCCGGAGGGAAGGAAGGACGGAACTATGTGACAACAGAGTTTAGTACGTATCTTTTGAATACGAGGTATTAATTTAAGCGTACATGAGACATTAGATTTAATTCATCATTAAAACTTGTTCTAATCAGTCCTGTTTGCCTTTATGTGTTTGCATGTGTTCCCGTATTGGTGTTTTTATAGATAAAATAGTAATGTAATCTCAACAAAGATACTGAAGTTTCTATCGGTATTTGTGAACTTGTGTCATCATCACCTACCTCATCTAGCTTACTAGCCTGTCCTAAATCTGAAGAAGAAAAGCAGTCAAGCGTTGGACTACCCTGTAGAGCCCAAAGTAATAATTTTATTCACTTTCTAATCGAATGACAAAAAAACACATTTTGTATGTCTTTTGTTTTAATTGACATCTTTGTTTAAAGACGCAACTTTTCTCTACTTTGAAATGTAAACTTGCTCGGTTGTCGCTGCATCTTCTTACTCCCTGCAACTGCTCTTGTGCCAATAATAATTCTTTGGTGCTTACTTTTGGATTTGCAGGAACCGTCACATCCTCATCCAAAGAGTACTCAACCACTCCTATGGCAACATCTGCAGTCAAGTAAAATATTATCGAAACATACCTATTTGCCGTACCGTTGGATTATATCATTTAAATCGCGGAAATCGGACTTAAACCTAATTGCAAGTAGCTGTAAGTTTACATAAAATATTTACCCTAACAGCTGTAACATACAGTTTGATTACTGTAACTGATTTACCCTTTTTATTTTGATACGTTATCTACTAACTGAGTTTCGTGTTTACTTCACTACAACCCCAACCCGAGGATTCACCCCTGTCGCCACGGGAACTTTGCAGTACAGAAAAAATAAACTTATTCTTCGCTAGAATCGGATAGACTCCTCATTTTGATAACGGATGACGCCGGCTGGTGAAAGCCTCTGGGAGGCCAGTCGGTCGGTGAGTCTTCTTTCGATAAAAGCGAAGGTGATCATATGAAAATGGAATGTCCACAACATGTTTGAGGTCAGCAAAGATGTTCAGTTTGCAGCATAAATGAGGAGATATGGTACAGAAGTGTTAAAAATCTGTGAGAGTAGATGAAATGGAAGTAGACTCAGCAAATTGTCAACTGGAATGACAATAATCTGATCTGATCCTCCAGACGACAGTAACGAGAACTTGTTGGGTGTTGCCATCATGATGTCACCGTCAGTATTGAAGGCCCTAATGCATTGAGAACCAATGTCCTCCAAGATGATGACAAGGATATTCAACTCAAAGAGTATGGAAGTTAGACTTGTACAATGAGGGCCCTATGTCGCTGTCAGAATGCATAATAACAATTATTATAATAATATGGATACATAAGGAGTACGACCGAATTCTCACTACAGTGTTGTTTGTCTGCATAAGCATTTCTAGGTTAGTTAAATAATCATCATTCTATCTTTTATAGATTTGATTTTGATTCAAACTACAGTTTGTGATTCATTTTCAGATAGAAAAGTTTTTGAAATAGCATAAACTAATAGTGTTTTTAACTGTATGACTTTTCAAACAAAACTGATTCCTCATAATTTTATCAATGTATCCACATGACTTTTTATGATTATAAATAATAAATTGTAACTGAAACCTCATCTAATTTTTGAAACTGTATACATTCGATGCTTGTAGCATAGAGGGGACTGAAATAGAAATTAGGTCTAACACAAAATACCTTGGTATAGCTTTATCCTCTGAACTTACTTGGGCATCCCATATTTCATCGATCTCCAAGAAAATATTCTGTCTAAGCTACTACATTAAGAAGCTAAAACTATCTGGAATCACTCAACCTTTGCTTTTACAATTTGTTAGCTCTTGTATCTTATCTACTGTACCTTACTACTCCCCACCCTAAGTCTTTCCTGGACTACTGAAAAAGGACTATGTCATTTTGAGAAGGGTATTAAAGGTTGTCAGTAGAGCAAGTCATGTACGACTTAGTCAGCTTGTCACTACATGAGTTGATAGACATACAAACTCATCCGAGAAATGGTCTAGATCTATATTGTCTGACCCTCAACACCCCTTCTATTCCCAACTCTCCCCACACTTGCACCTCATCTGGTAGAACCAGAAGTCAGTACAAAAGATTATATGCTCGTCTTATCAAGTATAGGGACTAAACTATACCATATTTGGCCAGCCCGTGTTCTATGTGATAGAGACAATGTAAAGTGTCAAACTTGTGAGTTACAATGTTGTTAGCTAAATAATTAGCCCTTTTGTTATCTCCTATTGGTAGTCTGTGGTGACACTAACTCAATTAACTGACACTCTTAGCTACTAACCTTATTATTATTTACAATTTCACTGTCACTACAAGTACCAAATAAGCACTGTCATCAACAAACCTGCAATAATATTCCTGAAATTGTTTTTAATATTGTTCGACATAATTGACGGATAATCTTAACTACAAACATTATTATTATTTTACAATAACTTTTGGTGATGATCTTGCTGTCACTACCAATAACAAATAAGATCTGCCATTAACAATCCTGTAATATTAAGTCTATAATTATTTTTAATATTATTCGATAAAATTGGATGCAATAATGCACCAAATGCTGAAAATTCCACAATGTAATATTAGTACTGTTTTGGAATAAAGCAAAATTATTATTAAGTCTTATGTAAAAGAACCTATCTGATATAGAATTATGTGTTCTGCCATTTTCATCAAATTATGATTTTTCATGTTTGCTGTTTGCTTCATTCCCAAATTATTGCCTCGACATTTAAAGCATGATGTTTTGTTCCTTTTAATAATTAGAAAGAAGAGAACGCGAAGTTCAGCAAAAATATCTTCTTGGCGATTTCATTTTCAAAAGCTGTACAATCCCCTTTAAATGCATAAATTTACATCGATACAATTACTATTTGACTCCACATAATTACGAAGGTGAATAAAAAGACGACAATTATTTTCAGCCTGATATGGTTTACGAGAGGTTAAGAAACAAAATTACACAGGATTAGAACGAATTACAGTTGTGAACAAAATGAGCGTGGAAACAAAGTGAAACAATAATAATTGAAATAATAATTAACAAGAAGAGATGATGGAACTCTGAAAAGATCCATCAACAGAAAACCAACGTGGAATGGACAACTGACGAACTTCTATAGTTGGATAATTTTAAGCCGAAAACGAGCTTTCATCATCTCGCTAACCCACCGCATTAGAAAAATCTCTAGTAGTGATTACTTGGAAGAAGAGCTTTTATTTCTCAAAAATATCCTAGCTCAAAATGGTTACTCGGCATGTTTTGTCGACAAGATCATGAAACCGAAACCAAAATGAGAAGAGTACAGTTCAGCGCTGAAGAAAACCCTGTATATGAATCTGAACTTCAAGGAGGATTTGCCAGCTGATATCCTAAAGAGAAGAATGTCTTTAAAGAAGACCTTCTCTGCGGCAACACTAAGAGTGACATTCTCTAGCCGTCCAATACTTCGAAGCAACGCGAAGGACAAACTCTAACATATGACCAATTCAGTTCACCTGCTCGTTTGGAGCCAGGTACATAGGTCATTGTATGCGTGTCCTTTCGAAACGTATTAGAGAACATTACTCAGCATGGCTGCAAAGAGGAGGCACTGCTTCAATCAGTAGTGCCATGATTGAACATCTGATCAACACCTCCCACAGCAGTTCAACTGATTCATTCAAAGTCTTTTAAACATAAATCTACCAAAGGCAGTATGTTTCCGACTTCTTTGTACTGCAGAAGCCCTCGCAGTATGCATCGAAAAGCCGGAGCTGTGTGTTCAAAAGAAACTAGTCCAACCTTTACAACTATCATGGACCTAGTTTGGTATGTTCCCTTAGCCTTCGGGTTTCTTTTTGTTGTTTTGTTCGCTGTGTGTATCATTCTTCTCTCTTTGTCTTCATTCAATTCATCCCATATTTCCAGTAAAATGAACAGTTATTTTAAGTTTGTTTTTCAAGTTCTTTCTGTTCACACTTACAATTCGTTTGGAATAACTATTTTAAAATTATCTTCTATTCCTGTGTAATATTTTTCTAAACCTCTTGTAATCTACATTCACACCTCCCAAATTCTATTTCAAGTTAAAAATTATTATTTCAATTTGCTTCCATGCTCATTTTGTTCACAACTGTAATTCGTTCTAATCCTGTGTAATTTTGTTTCTTAACCTCTCGTAAACCATATCAGGCTGAAAATAATTGTCGTCTTTTTATTCACCTTCGTAATTATGTGGAATCAATTAGTAATTGTATCGATGTAAATTTATGTATTTAAATGCGATTGTACAGCTTTTGAAAATGAAATCACCAAAAACATATCTTTGCTTAACTTCGCTTTCTCTTCTTTCTAATGTGCTAATGGGTATTCTCAACGATCCTTTCAATAATCACTTGCGTTTAGTAACATTTGCTAATAACAAAATCTAAGTTATCAAATGTAAAATAAAAGTTCATTATTCACCTTTACGTAGATAGCATAATTTCACTTCAATCCGATAATTATAACATTTATAAAATACAAATTTAGTGTTATGGAGGCGTCAAAAAATTATTCCGTTTAGTTTTTACTTATTACAGATGATAAAAGCCTTAAAATTATCTGGTATGTATTTCATGCTGCGTCATTTTCTCAACTTTTCCATGTTTTTGTGCGTATGTGTGCGTTTGTCACGTGTCATTTACCTTTGAAATATTCCGAAAATACTTTCGTCTTCATGACATTGACTATTATCCAGCACAGGGGAACATGTATTCTTGTCAAATTTGTTCCACTTTTTTACGATTTGATGTATTTACTTGGATCTGAAACTGTAAGATGTTTTGTTCAATAAATTATAATCGAGGGTTTATTGAAACGAAAATCAGTTGACTGTTTATATTACCAAGTGTCTATTCCAGTATCAAGTTTGAATGGCTGCCTCAACAATCATTGTAAAATATCAGAAGCGATATTTTCAGCTACAATTTTGCATCATAGAGTTCTGATTGTCTTTTTGTAAGCTGAACACTTAACTAGTTTACCACTCATTTTAACTTTAAATCATCTGCTAATATTTGTGAAGTATGTAGCAGCAAAAATATCCTGAAAACCACTGGATTAGAGCGTTTTTCACTCAATATTGGATGCTGATCTTCACTGTTGAAGTCGGCTTATGAGGTTGAAGGTACACGGTCAAGTATACTCGCCATTCGGCACAATGCCATGAAACGTTCAGCCGTTCGTGCACTATCTCTACTTAGTTAAGAAATCAACGTAGCATTACGATTCTGATCTCGAAATGTATCTCGTATTTTGGACGACCAACTGGTTACTTCGATTTCTCTTTAGTCTAAGTAGAACAAGTACTTTGGGCGTTAGAGGACAAGCATTAGCAGTTGCATATTGCGTATCTCGCGTAACCGTCGACAGCCTCCCATCCACTAAAAGTAAAACCTGTTATATTATGCATGCACTATCTTTTATTGTATTGACGGGGATAATTCACGCTGATGTTAATTAGCCTTACGATGAGGACTTCGTCATTCATTATTCAGTCGTATATTTTGACGAGTACTTCTCAACATTTAAGTGGCAATTATATGGCAAACCATACAACTAGAGAAAAATGTCTGTCTGTAGCGAAACAGATATGATACTCAGGAAATATTATGTCGCACTTGTAAATTAACTTAACCTGTTGTCTAGTGTTGGTAGTTTTTGGAACAAGGAATCTACACATTTATTAATCAGTGTATATTCCTTTCCTTCTATACTGACAATTAGATTAGCAGTGTTATTGAATTCAGAAGTCCTCTGACATCTATTTTTCCAAGAAAACTATCTCATCAGTAATATTTGGGACAAAAATTGTCTGCCAACACAGGTGTGAGAAGATGGAAATAACTTTTGTAGATTGTGAGTAAGTTGACGGTGTTGAAAACATTACGTTTGAAATGGAGTGAAGTGGAGTACAAGTTGCAAGTAGCACTACAATGTCAACGCTTGCCTTACAGCGCTGTCAATATATATAATCGTACTCCATTACTGGCATCTCATAACATAAATTTGACTGGTATTGCCCAGTCAGCAGATTTACGAAGAGATGGAGAAACTGCAAACTTTAAAATCCCTGTTGATGTATCACACAATATCGTGTCAATTCTTTTTGAAAATGGTATGAACCTTATTTTCAATGCAGAGAGTCAAACTTTTTATACAGCCTCATCAAAACGTAGTTCTAGAACTTTGTTTAAGTCGATCGTCTGTTGCACTGGAACAGCAGACTTTCATAAAAGATAATCTACCACTGCACTGTTAGAGGGGCAGATATAATGGGTGTCCAAGGTAAATTGAAAAATATAGTTCAAAAGAAATGATTTCTATGAGGAACACCACCCACAGTAACGTGTATGACATAAATCACCGGTTTGTCATCCGCGAACATGGGGAACTGACCATCTTGTATAAAATTTCTGTAAACCGTGGCAGACAGACATAGAGACGGCCCAATAGTTAATACTATCCTACCTTTTCATATTATGATTCTTATGTGACTACCTGTAATTCCTATTTAAACACTCACCACTTGGTAGCTAACTTAACACGCATGTTATATTTCTGATTTCTTGCATATGTTTAAGCGTTATTCCGAGCGTCTTTACTGTTATTTATACTTTATCTTTGCTTGCCTATGTATTCGATACCTGCACATATTTTATGTTTCAGAAGAGGATATATTTTTAAGCTAAGTTACTACTGCTTTAACTACAGTGAAGTCAATATTTCGCAGTATGTTTATTGTATTGAGTATTACAAGTATTCACTTCCTTATAGAAGGCAAGGACTGTTTCAGCACTACATTTGGCTGCTATAATACAGTCCTTCTGTTAGCACTGGAGGCAACAACCGCTATTCTATGAATAGCTTCGATTTTCTCATAAACCTATATAATATTCGAGCAAAGTAGTAAGTTGTATCATCCTGGGGAAACTCAAAGGTGATGTAGCGCACCTTAGATGTTTGAACCTTTGTTTTAACGCATTCATGCACTGTGGCGCCGCGCCATCTTTTTATTTCCGGGGTGACTGTTTGCACGTGGTTCGCTTCCTTGTTGTGCTACCATTAAGTGCACTCTTAGAGCTTGCTACTCAGACAGGCAACAGATAAGTTGTACAACATCCTTATTTATTAAAATTGATATTTAATCTGTGTAAAATATAACTCTCATCAAAAAACACCACCCATTCTCAAGTTTTTTTTTACTTTGAGTTCGTTAATCGGTATTTACACGCTAGGTAGTGTACTGATAAGGGTGTTAAGGGGGGAAGTCTTCAGTAATTGTGGTTTGTTCATGTCTATCTTAAGTACAACCAACACTTACAGTGCACTGGATGTAGAGCTCAGACAGAAACAGGCTTGACTCATGGGAAACAAAATGTAAATCCACGCGTCATTATCGAACAGAGTATAGACTAGCGGTCAGGTGTCTACCTCAATTTCTTTGACTTCGAAACGGCCTTCGACTGCGTTGACTGCGAAGTAGTTTGGAAACTACTTCAACACTACGGAGTTCCTTCACTTTTTGTCAACCCTATCCAACAGCTATATGACAACGCCACGTGCCAGGTGATCCACAACAGAAAGCTCATCGAAGCCTCTGAAGTGAAGACAGAGGTAAAACAAGACTGCCTATTATCACCAATGATATTCTTAACTGTGGTGGAAACGATTATGCAGAAAACCATGCGTGGGTAGAGAGAAGACAGGAATACGTTGGATCGATAAGAAGACTTTAGAAGATCTGGATTTCGCAGATGATATATGTCTGGTGTCACACGAACACGAAGACTACAGGCGAAAACCCACAAGCTGATTAGAGGGACAGGCAGCAAAGACAGGAGTTCAAGTAAACATAGAGAAGACGGAGGCGATACGTATAACCAACCAGCAGCAACAGGCACTAATTGATATGAACGATGACTTCCTTAATTTATCTAAGAAACACCGTTTCAACAACAGTCAGACGACAAAGATGAGGATTTAAGAACCAGAATTCGAAATGCAACTTGCATCTTCACCACTCTGAAACCAGTCTTACAATCTCCAGCATTCAGCATAGACAACAAGATTCTGAATTTCAGCACAAATGTTAAGTTGGTAAGTCCTTCTATTTCGGTCAGAAACTCGGTCTGAATGTCACGAAAAGCATCTGCAACAGGTCGCAGACTCGTATCAACAGCTGCCGTGACTGGTGCCATACTGAAGATCGAATAACCGACCGGACAGAATTAGCAAAATGAAACTGTGGGAGTAGACCAAAAAAGAACTTCTTTCTCAAAAAATATGCAAGTGCAATTGAAGATTCAGTAGACACAAGCTGAGCAGACTATCGAATGACATCGCACTCTAGGCCATCATTCGACTGGAGCTCGAATGGGAAGCGACTAGTTGGGTGTTGGTCCTGGGGTTACAAGGAGAAGATCGTGTGATGAAGAAGTGTGAGACTATGGGCAGTCGTGGGGCTAAACTGGAAAGAACCGCAGATAGTAGGACAAAATGGAGATTTGCTGTTGAAACCCTTTTTCTACTTTGGACCCTAGGGAAGAGTAATAATAATGCGTATTTTTCTAAACGTTAGTATGGGGTTTATTTACGGTGACCTTATACGAAGAAGTTAATTAGGTACACTTGCTTAAGTAAACATATAAAATCCCCCTTAGACGGAAAAACATATTATCGTCTGACCACTGATTTTTTATTATTTGTGGCTTTTGACTGTAAACTAGACCACTTCAGTGATCTGGTGATTCACTGGTAGCACGCTGGCTAGCCACGCATGTGATCCTGACCAACGAACTACGAAATCTGGCGAAGTCTATTAGCCAATAGCATGCAGGGGGAGGCAAGTATTTCAACCCTGTAAAAATAGCACCACCGTACTGAAATTTCAAAGCTTCAGGCTTGAGGTCTGTTCGAAACGCAAAGCATTGAATTAAAGACCTCTACAGTATTTCACAAGTGATTCGATTTTTGACTGTTTCCCCTTGTTAAGGCGAGAAATAATTCTCGAAACGAAGCAAGCAAGAGGCTGTTGCTCAATGAATGAGCTGAAGGAAATGCTCCGCTGAGACCACTGGGTGACATCGCGAGTCAAGTGGAGCCATAATAGGCAGCTGCTAGTTTGGCGGCCGAGAGTGGCGCAATGGACACCATATCGCTTCGACATCTAAGGACGACTGCGGAGAACGGGGGAAAGTGGGTGTGTGCTGATGAAGCCCTATGTTCCGCTCGGAACTCAAGGGGTTTGTATAATGAGTGGTGCCTTCTTAGAGAATCTTAAACAGCGGAGCAACGTTTTGAGTTCCGAAGATGAGACATGAAAACCCTTGTCAAATAGCGGGAAGCACGAAACGAAGACAAAAAGTCAAATAAAAGGTATTTTCAGTTGGTAGAAACTACAAAATAAGGTTGTATGCCTTTCAGCAACTATGTGACGTTTCTCCGGACAATGTATTCTATTGTTGTTGTTGGTTACCACTAACCAGACGGAGGTTCCACTGCCTAAAGCTTTCTTAGAGTTTGGCATCTGAAACTACCTGCAGAATATCGAAGCCGTTACAGATTTAGTGCGCATCCTACAATATACGTGATAGCTTTGCGGACACTTCTAGCTTGAGCGTACACGCGGAAGCATGCCTAGAAGTTATCTGTGGAAAAAGTGATAGCTGAGCTCGTCAGTTTGATGGAGAAAAAGGAGGCAGTGTAGCAGTTTAATCACACCACAACTGTATCAGATTGAGGCCTATGGGCTGTGGCAGTGAGGACCTCCAAAATTCTTCTACGCGAATTTTCCACTTTAAATAAAGAGTGCAAGCAGCTTCAGTTGTTTAGCGCGGCATGGCCCATGGATACTCATGACCTAGAGGAAGTAGGCAGTCACATATTGAGTAGAGTCATAGCCCCAAGTGAGCCACCAGCAACGAACCAACCGGAAAGGTGAGTGGAAGGTTTGTAATGCAATTACTTCATATATTTCCCGAAGGATTTCTCGAAGAGCCTTCTGATTTCTAGTTTTCGTGTGTTTCAAGAAATTCGGTCCTCTAATATGGCTATTTCATTGAAGCTTACCACCTCAGTGCAGCAGACGGTGTCTGAGGGGAACCATCAAATCTAGTATTTACTGTATTTTGCCTAATGCATTCCAGTATCGAACTAAGATTCAAGTAGGATAATGCTCAGTTATGACTTCGAGTTACTTTGCCTGGATACATCCAAGTTAATTTTAAAACTAAATGTTTCACAAGGTGGAGGAAAGTAATCCAAACAAAGTTGGAAAGATGTACTTTATGTGAGAGATAATGAACTCTTCGCAAAAAAGTGCATGCCAATCAAGAGATCTATTCATTCTTAATGAGAGTAGCCACTGATTTCAGTTAGCTCAGTCAATAACTTTAAGCAGCGATGAAGCACATGAAGAGCCTCCTGATCATCTGGTATTCACATTGATGGCTCCAATGCCGCGTATTCTTGGTGCTTGACTATCCTTGATTTTAAGTGAAGGGATAAACAGGTGATAAAGTAACTCTCGATCGGAAGACTGACATGAGAAGACATAAAGGTGATGTCATAGCAGAGCATAGCCATGGGACAACTTCGGAGCATGACTTAGGTCTATTTCTTACGGAAAAGATGGACACAAGCGTATATTACACGGGGACGTAGCAAGAGTATATGTGGTCATACACTTCACACATAGACAGTTAGGTGCATCCACTTCTGAAATCTTTCTAAGGTTGTACAAAAAACATCAGACCACACCTTGAAGCACATAATATCATTGCACCCCACTGCTTAGAAGAGACTCTAGCCTCTTGGAAAGAGTCCAAAGATGGGCGACAAAAGGAGTGGTTGGTTTCCGAAATAAACCGTATAATAAAAGGCGAGAGGAATTAGGCCTATTCACACTTGGCTACTGTCGGCATAAGGGGTTTTGGAGATTGAAAGTATCGACGTTCGCGAGTTGTACGGCTTATACTAACGCAAGATCTTATACCAATAACTTCTATAGTGTTCTTTCTTCGAGTACCAAAGATAAAGCAAAAGACCAGATTTTGTCGTCCAAAGTACGTAGTATATTTCGGGACAAAATCGCGGGTAGGGATGAATGCTTAGCTAGCTAGTAATCGTGCACGCACGTGACACGACGGAGCACCAAATGGCGGGGATGCTTGACCAGAAGCTTTCAGCTAAACAAGTCGACTTAAACAGTGATGGTCAGCATCCAATGTTGAGTGATGATTGCTGTGGTCTATAATTTTGGGGAATTATTTACTGCTACAGGGTATTTGATTACTGCCTGCAAGATAACAAATGACCAGAATCACCCAAACAAAGATGTTCTGCCACTGATTAGGCATAGGCTTCCTCGTGGAGACCCCAGAAGGATAGCTCACTAGAGAGCAAGGACTCGGGTGTGCTCCCGCTTCTTTTCACTGAAGGTTTGCTGTCCCTGGAACTGCTTGCCAGCAGATGCAGCCATGGCACAGTCTGTGAACACCTTTAAACGAAGGCTGGACAAGGCTGGACACAAGGACTGCGTCCAAATGGCCTAACCCCTTAAAATCCCATGCACCATTCATGGGTAGACAACTAAATTTGTCGTTTTACTTCTTTACATTCTCCCCATCTTACTCTCTTGACAGCTCTAACTACTACACTTTTTATTATTACTGATATTATACATATATCAACTTCAAATTTAATCAGTTGTCTATTTTACGTTTTCTTTATTTCTTTTGCCGTCTTTCAGTCTGAATAATCTACACTCATATCTATTATTATTATTATCTATTTTCTTTTAACGATGGTACCACAGGACTAACTGGTGAGCGGATCAACTCCATTCACAGTTTTAACAAAGTCTTAACACACCGCAGACTACAAACAACATATAAATAATCGCAGCACTACTCTTTTTGGAGTCAACCAAAGCTACGACAGTCCAATGGCAGGACGAACTATGCAGAGGTTTGCCGAAGATCAGGAACCTTCACCTCGGAATCAAGAGGCAAGCACAAGTAAATCAAAATCGTTTTATACTAGCTCGTAAAAACATTATGGATATTGGAAACCAAGTGTTTAAAACTCAAGATCTCAATTTTGTTTTTCCACGCTAACATTATTAACAACGAATTGTGATTTTTCAAAATAGTAAATCATGTTTGGGTCACGAAGTGATTTCGATTATTAGAATATTTTGTACAGCTTAATAAGTGTTCTAACTGTCACACTATGAATTAGCTGCCCAATTGTCCCAGTCAGGATTGTAGATATAGTCAAACTAGCTGGTGTCCTCAAGAATCCAAGAGTCCGTGGTTTGAAACTTTGTGATGTTACTGAAGTCGTTGTCAGTAACTCAGATCTACTAAATCCTTGTCATAAACTGTTCCTTAAAAATCTTCCCATTATATACTTAAGTGTTTTGTGTCTTACATTTTTGCCTGTGTTTTTTCACTATATTTTTGTATCTCCTTCTCTTTATACTGTTTTAAACCATGTCAACTTTGGCTGTTGCGTTTCCTTCAAAGTTCTCATCCTATACCTTATTCAGTCAGAGCATTGTTATCAGTACCTGAAGAAAAGAAAGCACTTCCAATATCCAGTATCCTGATTACGAGCTAGTATAAACCAGTGATTTCTTTGAGCTTGCTTCTTGATTGTAAGGTAGAGGTTCCAGATCTTCGGTGAACTTATGCGTAGTAAATCCCGCCACTGGACTGCTTTAGCTCTGGTAGACTCCAAGAGGAGTGGTGCGAGGATTGGTCAAGATGTCGTTTGTGGTGTGCAGTATGTTAGGACTCAGTTGCTGCCGTGAATTATTTTCGCCGCATGTGTGCTGATGGCTAACCACACATATTTCAAAACTTCGTCATAGTTTAATCCAAAAAACTTTTAGGGTACCTGTTTTGAAATCATGTTTATTTACTTCTAAAAATATCGGTGCTTTTACACTCATACCTAATGACCTTTGGTATTCTTATGCCATATCAAATTAAGAATCAAGAATTCTATAATAATAAAGGATAAACTGTGCCCAAAATGTGATCACTTAGTTATTTTGTCTTCTTCTTCAGATGGTCGAGAAAGTAATTAGATACAGAATCTAACCGCTATCATTTGCATAACGGTCACTGCATTCAGTGACAAAAACTTGGTCAGTAGAACAGGATAAGAGAGATAAACAATTCACGAAAACAGCTCATCTTCAGTCACCTCGGTGAATACATGTACAGAAACTAGTCTAACTTAGCAACTGATACTCCTCACTATAACTGGGACGTACGTATTTTAAGTCATGTCAGAGAAAGATAACCTGTTTAATATGTCTTCATGCATTTTCTTGTAAATATACGTCAATTTTTCTGCAAATTCCTCATTTTTATGACTGGTTGGCTGAAGGTCACCCGTGCGTTTGCATCCCTTGGGACGCTATTGTTGAACTTTGCCGAATATATCTATGACTTTCACTATGTGGGCTGTTAGAGAAATCTGCCCAGTTCATCTATAGTTTTTTATGTTGATAAAGTTAGTGATTGCGGACTATTGGCAATCTTAAGTTTTGTTGATAAGCTGTCAACCTGTCTGTTATTATTTTTATTGATGTTCCAGACACCATTTCTGTTTCATCGATGAAATTTTCTTAGGCTAACAGTTTGTAATAAACAAACATGAGGAACTCACACAAATTTCTAACATGTTATATTTACCAATTATATTGCCAAAATTGGTTTTTTACATGAAAAGTGATAGGATGCTATCACGTCCAGAATAGATAGGTAGTTTAATCACCGCCTGAAAACGAGCGAATTTGAGCGTGAGATAGTGAAGTAAAAGGTCTGAATTTTATGCAGGCAGCAGTTTGTTAACTTACTAGTTTTCTGTTTTGAATACATTTCAGATTTTAAATGGATGAAAAACTAATTACATAGGTACATCCAGATCATATCTTTAAGCCAACTGTCGTAGCACAGATGTAATATCTCGTGGTTATCAGGTGTACGAGCAAACAGCAGGTTGGTTTTTGCGCAATGTGAATGGAAATGCAACTATTTTTGGGCAGAAAATATAATACGTGACAAGAGGGTAAAAAGATTACCCAGGAATAAAATTAAGAAACACCTAGAGACTGAAACAGAAAGTTTTTATCTATATGAAATCCAGGTTAGATACGAAGTCAACCGATAATTTTATGATTCTACAAACAGTGTGGAACTTTCAAGGTCACTGTTAGGTACTTCATACTAATAAAAGTCACTAGTCACTTCCAGGTTTGTGAATTCTTGTTTTTAACCTCAGCAAGCTTTGACGAAGAACAGTACAAAGCTTTGCGTATGCAGCATGTTCTATTCCTTTTAATTTTTAAAATTTATGGGCTAACTAAATCTTGATGAAAGAATTTCTTTACTTCATAATATCAACAAACATTCAGTGTCAGGAATGTTTTGCTATTTGTCTACCCCTCCATTATTTCTTTTTTGAAGGGACGACACAAAACCGTATAATGGATAAGGCGTGAAACTGCTACCATTCTTAGTCTTCTAGGAGCAAGCTGTTGGTCACTAAACTGCTAGCCCCTGAAGACAAACAAGGTAAAACAGCTCCGTGATAAATCAAAAGCAAACATAAATCTGGATAGCTCTGCAGCTTAACTGCTTTTACATAAATTTGAAGCAGTCATCTATACATCCTTCATACCATTTAATTTACGGTAAGTTCATTGTGGAATCAGTTCATGAGTTGTTACTTTCTAATATAACATTTGTAAAACACAATGAACTAAACTTTTCTACGTATACTTGCGTTAAGCGAAGAAAGTCATAAAACGCATAATGAGGCATATGCTTTATTAATTAATAATGAGAAGAACTTTGTTTAATGAACGTCTATCATTTGTGCTTGTGCTTATACAGATTCACCTCATGCCCGAGTAATTCTCAATACTCAAATGAGGTTATTTATACTATATCTGGTTGAATTACGCTGTTAATATGACATTTAGTACTGTTTATCTAAGTCCATGAGAATATGATTTCTTCAATTGGGAGAAGTTTCAAAAAAGTAAAAATACTGGAAGTGATAGTTTATGTATCTTCCAGCTTACTATTTTTGCTTCTCCTGTCATATATATTGTATTTTTAGTCATGTGTTCTGTTAGACAGTGAAACGTTACAAGCATTACAGTAGTTCTAGATAAAATATAACCAATATTTATAAGGTATACATACATGAATTTCGGGATATTGATTCAACAAACAATACATTTCTAACTCTGTAGTTTACTGTCGTTAGGTTTTCCTTGTGTTTCATAACTGCTGAATTTAAAAAGAGTATTAGGTGTATCAAATTTCACAAACACGAGTTCACTAAAATGTGCATCTTTTGGTTGAGATAAATCAATTCTTATGAAACTGAATTATTTTTCTGTGTACTAATTATGGGATATTTTGTAAAGATTTGAAATACAGCAAAATGGTTGATCAAAGAAAAAACGGGTGCTACCATCGGTCCTTCACATATTAACTGTATGTATTCACCCATTTAAGTGGAGAATGGTGTTTCTTCTTTCCGATGTATTTTGATACACCAAAAACTTCATTTTATCTTCTATAAACAGAACGTAGTTACAGAATCTATCGACCTGAAAAAAGTCTGTCCGTGTAGGTTTGAGTTCCCTTTAAAAATAATCGTAGAAGCCACTGAAATCAAATGAAAATCTCTTTAGAACACTTTGACAGTGTAAGTAATGGATCAGAATCTGTTGAAGGAGTGTAAATTGCTTATAATTTACTCAGGTTGTTGATGTTCTAGAATATAGTGTACATAAACGTACAATTTAGTCAGACATTATATCTTCGCTACTAGATTTGCTATAGGTAAAATTAAATGAATAGATAATTCCTCATTTTATATGTAGCTGTGATTTTACTAATGCACTGGAGTGAAGCGAAACACAGAAAGTTCAGGAATATTAGATAGTGAATAACACTGATTATTGTCTATTATGTCACATTTTTCAACTTTAACACTATTAAACACATTGGTTTCAGATGTCTGTCATTAATATTTTATTGCATAACTGTAAAGTCTGATGGGAAACTACTAAATTAAATTGTGTCCTGTAATCACCTCGTAATAGGAATATTCTGGGGCCAGTTTTTTGAGACTTTATGAATGTTTGCTTCTTAACAATCTCTTTTAACTTGTCAAGAAATCAATTTAACCACCATAAGTCTAATCAATGGTAACAAAATTAATCGCCTTGGTCATAATATTTCATTCTTTCTATATTTATCGATTTGTGTAATAAAAGGAATTATCTGTTTAAATAAAGTAATGCAATTTTGAGTGCCTTAAAGCCAAAATGAAGGGGAAAAATTATCTCTATAACATGTAAGCTTTTCTATCGATTTACATAACTAAAATTGGCACATCCATTGTTTCGTTTGAATGTACTAACTAACGTCGTCCTTACTGGTGCAGATGTATTCATTCAATGTAATCTCTGAGATTCATTTAGGCATCCTGTTTCTCTAAATAATTTTTCTCTCCTCCCTACTTTTTCGCTCACAATAGTTCTTTTGGACTGCTTTCTCTACTTTTGTATGCTATAGATAATGTCGTAGTTTAAACTACTGGAAAGTCTTATGTTGAAAACTTAACCAATCACTGCTTAGCACATTATATTCACTGTTTTACAGTCTCTGTTTCTTATATTTTGATAAAGTTAAAGCTGTGGAGTACTTAAAGTTAGATAGTATTGTATTCTGTAAATTGACTGGGTTATTTATGAAGCTATCAATAACATTTTAAATGAATAAACAATAGTTTATTCAGCAAGGAAATAATCAACACTCAACAATTTTATTTTCATGCTGTAAAGTTATGTCTGTATTGAGTGGAAAAGAGGCAGTGAGTAGTGTTAAAACTACTCAGTGTTTAGAGATTGATGTAACTGTCAGCAAGGGTAGGGTAGAGTCGAATGAGGGAGAGAAAGGGGTTACAAAGAAAGCAATTAGTTTTATAGGGCATTGGCCTGTCAGAACAATTTGAAATGATACTGAAGGTGACAGTAATAATAATAACTATGGTGAAGAAAAAATGAAGTAGAATGAAATTAACC
This sequence comes from Trichobilharzia szidati, assembly GCA_944472155.2. Lineage (NCBI taxonomy): Eukaryota > Metazoa > Platyhelminthes > Trematoda > Strigeidida > Schistosomatidae > Trichobilharzia > Trichobilharzia szidati. The sequence continues at coordinate 59,979,977 of OX235271.1, read as the reverse complement.
AAAAAGAACAACATTACAGCCAAGGCAAAGAAAATATTCTTAAAAAATACATAACAGAGTGATTAATGCCGACTTAACTAAGAAAAATGTCATCAATAATTTTTCTTTTTGACATTGTCTAAATACTGTCCCTTAAGTGGCACAGTAAGTCATAATTTTTCACTGAGTATAGTTATTTTAATATTTATGTAGTGTTTAACGACTGAAAGTGAAATGAAAATCTGAGCGGCAGCAGGATTTCAACCAGCGGCTTCTGAGCTACTAGTTCAGCGTTCCATTACTTGAGCTATGCGGCTTATCCGTTAACCAGTATATCATTTCACTGCAGAAAACAAGGGGTAATGCCCAAATTTTGCACGAATCGGCAATACGTCACATTATCTGTTTGGCTAGAGTTTTGTGCTGTTACTCCTAATCATTGCTAAAATTAGACGGAGAAGAAAGGGTTATTTGTTTTGTTCTCCATGTAAAAAGTATTCTAGCTTCTCACTTGATATATTTGTTTTTTTTTTATTAGACAATGGGAAAGAAGCTGGAAATATCGAAAACTCCTGAAGAAAAGCTAACAGAAAATGAAATGACAATTAATGAATGCGCTTTAAATTCTTCTGATAAGGTAATTAAGAAGAAAAGAATTTTAAGAAACTGAACATTGAACTGTTTATCTATTTAGGCAACTGATACAATATTTCATGCACTTTGTGAATGTCTTGCCTTAAGTAGAATTATATATGAAGAGAAAGATTGGCATAATGCTCAATATTACTGCTGTCTTGGTTACTTTTATATAACGTACAAAGGTCATAGTAAGTTCAGTGTTTGGTAAATTTTGTGTTCATATGTACTTGTTGAATTGAAATAGAAGCAATATGTACGAGTGTACAGCATGATAAGTTATATCACTCAAAATACTTCGCAAGCTGGTGGGTCACTTATTGGTTACACACATACCCCACTAATAAAACATAGTAATCTGATATTGAAATTTTATTTCTCATACACTATTACTTTTCTGAAGCCTGCTACCCTTTTCTTCTTCAACATATGATGATAGATAATATCCTCAGTTTCTTTTGCCTGAGACTTCACTCCTCACTTCTCTATTCAAGATTTTGGCAGATGATATCATACTAAACATTGTTTATACAGCCTTGTCAGTATCACACACTACAGTGCTATCAGCTATAATTATAGTGCTAAGTTTAGTAGCACTTATCATACGCTAATCGAGGGGAAAGTAATTAAAGGGAGTTCAGAATCTTGCTTGCATTGGCTGAAAGTCAAATGTTTAAAGCATGGGTATTATGTTTTTCTGTCATTAGCCTCTAAATAGCTCGCATTTTTTCATTTTACCTTTTAAATTAAAATCACTTTTATCAGTCCCTTGGCGAGCCTTTTGCTTTATTTTCACTTTATTTCACAGGTCCCTCTCCAAATGCCTATTAGTTTTCTAAAATTAGAAGCGATTTAATTGTTAGGTGAAGTCAGAATAGGTAAAGGGTATGTCCAGATTCAAGGTCATGATGGGTTTCCGTGTCGACTGGCTTTACGTTTTCGTGCATTAGTTTCTCTTTGACATTTACAGGTTTAGAGGGTTACCGACAGTAAAAGTCAATTGCCGAGTCTCATGAATACATCATTCCAGAACCCCATATGTTTGGAATTCACAGATTCTTATTTACTTCGTACACTTCCTCTGATTTGGCTGAAGGATTGTAATGGTAACAAACTAGTGGTTAGTTTGTTACAAGAGAATGTCTATCCAGTACCATGAACCCCAAAAAATTTTCAGTTTCATAAGATTTATGATATGTTTTGTCTCAGACTAACAGTTTATGACCTCAGCATTAATTGCTTCTAACAGAGATTATCTTTCCTAATCAAAATGCTTTCTACTTTGTTCTAACATTTCTCAAATAAAGACGTTAGAAACCTCTGAGTCTGAATTTAATTTCTGTAATACTCATCAACATAGTATCATTTATATTCTCGATTGAATGACAGGTAATTCAAGCAGCATCAATAGCGATAGACATCATCAGAGTGCTATTCAGACACTACACTTTCTGTAGGACTAAATAACATGATACTAGTCACTTTATACAGATCTCTCAGTATAACTTATTTCATCTTCACTGTAATATCAAATTTTTTAAAATTTTCCTGCCACGTATTATGAAACTCTACGACTTTCGATTGCATCTCCTTCATTTAATCGTCTATTTATAATTTTGCCTTTTGCTTAATATGCGGGTATGACAAGTGGCAGCTAGGTGCATTTTGAATGTATACTACTATCCCGTGTTCATGATCTCTGTTAATCTTTCTTAACCTGCATGAATCTAAATACTGTTGACATAATGATATGACTAGATAGATCCCACTCATCGAAATGAGTAGGGCTAATTAGTCAGATCGAAACGATCCAAACACCAGACAGTCCTTTGGATCGTTTGGGGGCAGGGACCATCAGGGATGTACCTGGTTTGACTTAGATCATAGAGCTGAATAATTTCAAGTCACTTAAAGTTTAGATAGCTATTTAGGTGGGCGCGTCATAAAGAGCATCTCAAACAAACTACAGACCTTCATTAACAGTTGTCTTCGCTCAATACCACTCAAGATCAGATGGCTGGCCAGAAAAGATCGGCAACAGGGATCTCTGGGAGCGAACCAACCAGGAACCGATTGTGAAACAAATAGGCAGGAAGAAATGGAGATGGATTGGCTTGGCCATACTCTAAGGAAATCATGTAGTGACGTCACTAGACAAGCCATTGCTCGAGTGGAACCCGAAAGGGAAGCGGCGAGTTGGTCATCAGTGAAAGGGTGACTTGGAGGAGGTGATGTGAAGAGGAGATGAAAACGTGTGGGCAGACTTGGAGCCAGGTGAAAACTCTAGCAGAGAACAGAACGCAATGGAGACGCACGGCTGAAGCCCTGCGTTCCTGTAGGAATTAAAGGATACAATAATAATAATAATTAGGTGGGCCAGTAATTTACTGGATCGAATTCGCAATTCATAAATTAATTGTCCATTTGTAGTTTACACAGTTCGAGGTGAAATTCCTCAACTCGCTCCATTTCATCCAAACAAACAATATGGGAGTTTGACCATGAGCACTGGTGATGCATATGCATTAGTTTACTGAACCATATGGAATTCCTTTCACACACGCAGTGTCAACAATATAGTCTGGTTATTAATAAAGGAAACTGAGCTGACTGATAACACTATTTAGAATATATTTTTTGTCCCAAGGTGGCCACTATACATACAATAATCCATAAGAATTTTCAGAAATCACTACACAATACTCTTAGCATTTTGTGTATTGTTTTTGTATTTTTATATAGAGTATGCATTACAAGCTGAAAGTCATGCAGAGAAGGCTGTCAAACTGTTATCGCATACATTGAACTCAGTTAGTGAAGAGTCTACAAATGATTATCATAGCAATAATAATTTCATTATCTCTTGTCTGATTCTACTGAGTTATTATACACTGGCAAAATCTAAATCAATTCAACAAAAGTTAGTAAATCATTTACATATATTTTGAAGTGTTTGAGTTTATAAGGAAATAACTGACTATAAGGCAGATTTCGTTGCCGAACCGACGTCGTTTATAGAATATTGGTACAATGCCACTGTTATCGGCAAGTATTTGTTCTTATATTCGACCAACACTGGATATGAAAATTAGTCCAGTGCTTGTTATTGATAGAAGACGAGATGGACTTTCTAGTACCATGATGAGAAGTTGTGATCAATGGAATCCGTCACTTCTGGTATGAGGGTTAATACTCACCTAAGACAGTGGATGCCACTAGTGGTATACTATAAACTGAATCAGTTACTGAACAGTAACATGACCAACTCGTTAAATGAAGGCCCTGTGTTTGATGTGGTCTAAGGCGGAGATTCCGTGAGGAAGATTCCCAAACTAGAATAAAACATCCATGTGATGCTCTGTCGTTTTTAATGGTTCTCTAACTGATGTCGATTCTTGACGAAATACGCCTTGAAATTCACGTATATGTATGCATTGTATTATATAATTAATATAAAATTTTGATGCTTATCAGTTGGATGCACATCTGATTACTTGCTAATAAGGTATACAACGTGGTGAACCGACCACTTATTAACTTTATCCAAATATCCCTTTTTGTGAAGTTCTCTGGGCAATCATTAAACCATATACAAGTTACTTTACAGGTTTCTCTTAACTATTTAGCGTTAGAAGCGTCGGTGTTTCATTGCCAGACTACTCCTCAGCCACCAGGGAAGTCTAGACTCCATTCCCATTTGATGTAATCCTAAGCGTCGATGGTAGCAAGCCCGAAAAAGAGGGAAATTTGGTTTGAAGGCTAGCAACCCAGCCTTTTAGAAATAACACGAGCGCTAGTGAAACTTCAAAAGCTTGAAGACTTATATTCCACCCGAAGTACATAGGAATGAAAATGAAATTTATTTTGGGCTATATGAAGAGGCGTTATTCGGTTGATGGAAGAATGTAAGATGTGTTTTCCGTCCTCAAGGCATCGCCAGATATCTGTGATATGAATCGACATGATTATTAAATAAAGAAAAAATCAAGCATTTACGCTCAGTAGGGTTAAGCAACTAGAAATTAAAAATAATTTTAACAGATTGAATATAAGTAGTCTATATTACATAAATTGTTTGTCAATATTAATCTATGAAGAAATGAACTTCTGTTTCTTTGTCGCTATTTGTTTTAATATTTTGTTTATTTCGTTAGAAAAAAAGAAGCGCTCAGTTTAATCAACCAAACTGAGAAAGCACTATACAAAGCTGAAAAACAATTTGATTTAATTCAAAATGCCAAACATTTTACTGGAAGTATTGATGATCACAACAAAACTTCAGAGGATTCAAAGAAAATTCTGGAAGATTATTATGAACAGTGGGATCACTGTAATTTACTCAGACTTGACAAGAATTTTTTCCCAAATTTATTTCGTCTAAAATTACGTATTTATAACTTGCATGGAAAGTAAGTAATCCACCACTGTCAGCTGTCCAGCTTAGTAGTATAAAACACTGATTGTTAAGTGTTAAAAGTTGGTCAGTGTGAAATCACTTAACATATATTTCAAGTTTTTCCAACACATATAAGTGAATTAAATCTGCAAAGTGAAGAGAATCCAGGTTTCATTACTAAGTACTAAAACTAAAGATGGATTGGCCATACTCTGAGGAAACCACCAAGTGACATCACTAGACAAGCCCTCCAGTGGAACCCGAAAGGGAAGCGGCGAGTTGGTGGTCCAAGGGTGACTTGGATGAGATCATGTGAAGAGGAGATGAAAACGTGTGGGCAGACATGGAGCCAGGTGAAGACTCTAGCAGAGAACAGAACGCAATGGAGACGTACGGCTGAAGCCCTATGTTCCTCTAGGAATTAAAGGAAATAATATTAAATAACAAAACTAAAGACTAAGTCATTAATTCATCCTCATCATGCTTGTCCCTTAGTAAGGGTGGATAATTTTCACATTATGCTTAGTTTACTATAACGTAATAAATTGCAATTTTTCCCTTTATGCTAGTTGTTCAGTGGTTGACTGTCGTCCAACCACACAGGCAGTCTGGGTTCAATTCTCAGCCGACTCGGTCACAAACCTCACTTAGTTTACTAGCCAGTAGTAAGACTGCGAAAGAAGGAAGGTTGGGCATGAGGCTAGCAACACTAACGTATAAAAAGGACACCAATACTAGTGAGATTTCCGAAGCCTGAAACTGTGTGTTTCAGTTAGGACGTAAGCAGTGAGAATACAGAAGGTAGTGTGTGATAAAAGTCTCTACATTAGAAACCCAGCCGTTTAGTCTACGCGAAAAATAATGACTTAGCATCTAAATTACTCATCACATAATGTACACACTGTCTGCATTCTTTTTGAAATGTTAGACATTAGGTGGTCATTTTTCCTGAGTAACGTCTTAAAATAGATTAAATAGTGAAAGTGGCCTTTCTAAATGATTTATTTTTCGACACCAAGTCACCCTATTGTTTGTATGTAATTGCACCCGCTTCAGCAAATCACATTTTCTTAATTATTCATCTGTTAACCAATGAGTCACTCCTTTGAAATCTGGTTCTTCTGCAAAGTTTTGAGTAGCCGGGTGGTGTCATTGGGGGGCGGGTGGAGGGGAGTAGGACACATTGTCAAGTGTATGAATATACATACGGTTTTTTATTGAATAACATGTTTCACATGTACACCTTGTTTATGTTCGGATTCGTTGCTTGACCATGCATATGCTGCAGTCCGATAGGATTCAGTTTAAAGAGAATTTTGTAAAAGCCAAAATAATGATACAAATAACACACACATATTAACTTTGATTTTCCAAATGTTAAAACTATGTATTTTTCATTGAACTGTTACAACTGTTGAAACGGCAGAATATACATAATCGCAAAAGTTATAAAGTCTACTTCAAACCGCTGTCATTTTAAATGGATTATCAAATAGGTGTGAGCTTTTTAATGGAAACAATCGAGACTCCAAGAATACAATAACCAGTTGTGTGACGTATAATGAAACAAAAGTTAAAAAAGAGTTAAAGTTAGTTCAGTAAGTGAGCAAAATGTATTTTGGTTGATGGTTGTGTATTTTGTCCCGTTTGGAAATCGTCATCTGGATGTACCTGCATATTCAGTGAGTGACTGTGTTACCATGGGAACATGAAACCTGCATCCATCCTTCCAAACGCCGAAACGCTACCCATTGGGTCATAAGATCCATCTCTTGTGTAACACATATCTGTCGCATTTGTTTTAAGGGTGATTCATATTTCTCATGGAGAAGTTCTATCACAGTCAACCAAAATGAAGTCATGTTAATACCCAGACATCATAAAATTATTCGCACTATGGGCCGACATGTCAGTAGACACTGAGCACTTCGATTCAACACGAGCAATCAATCGTAAGTACAAAGTGACCGGAAAATAACTAATTCATCAACTAGCCTGACTGCTACCATTTGGCGGTAATCATTTATTCGAAGAATTGACAACCTGGAGATTAACTCAAACATATTACTAAAGTGAACTTAGAGACGTTTAAAATATATTCCGTGCCCACTATGTGTCTAGTGATTAGAAATAGTGGAATATGTGTCTTTTTAAATACAGAATCTTTAGAATGCTTTGACAAAATTGAAAGGAAGGTTTTCCCTGCTACTTCAGGTGAATATAGGACCTAAGGTACAAGTGAAATTGTGGTGGTGTGATACAGACAATGTGTGCCAACGGAATATTATTCTTACATATTCCCACAGTTCAAGTCGGCAATAGCAATAGAATACGATATATCTATTTGAACATTCTGTTTGATGTTAGAGACAGAATACATTTCCCACGGTTATATACTGCATTAACAAAAGAATACTATAATAATAATAATAATAATAATTTTGCTTTTTTTTGTAGATTGGAACATTCTATTTCATGTTGTTTGATGTAAACCAAAATCACACGCTCAGTGATTGGTTAAAGAATATAAACAGCGGTTTGATCAATGGAAAGTATACCTCGGCTTCCGTGTCTTGCCTTCTTTTGTTACAAAATGACTTGAGCAGATCATTCATGAACTTTGTGCTGGTGAAGTAGATATGAGGCTTCACATACTGAAACAAGTTTCTTCACGGCTAAAACGTTTTCAGTATTATGTAGCATATTGTTTAAATATCAGACGCATACAAGTCTTATTTTCCAATGCTTAAGTATGCAGTTATCTGGACTCGCTCTTCTCCATACTCCAAGACAACGATTTTAAGAAATCCAGAGATAATTATTTCTTTTTTATTGCTTATCTCGCTAAATGTAATTCCTCAGGTCTGTTTAAATTTTTGGACTAAGCCAAACTTGTATTTAAGAGAACAAGTGCTTATTCAGTGCAACCATTTTCTATTTCAAATCTCCTTACTTCTTTAGAATTGCATGTGAAAATGAAAAATTTGAATTGTCTTATGAAAATTACTTAAAAGCATTAAAACTTATTGAAGAGAAATATGATGCAGAAAGCAAGGAAACAATACCCATTTATCAAGCTCTTGGCCGAGTAAGTATCTATTATTCTCTTAGATTCCGTGTGGAACATAAGACTTCAACAACAAATCTCCATTTAAAAAAATTTTTTGACTTTTGATTTTAGCTTGATTCCACACAGTATTTCAGAACAAGTATGAAATTTTCAGCATATGATATCGGTAGTCCAAATTTAGCAGGCCAACCATTGATATAAGGTGTGCGTCGGCAGGGGATGGAACCCCGACCGTGTGCATGGTCGGCGAGCGTTCTAACCGCTGTGCCACCAACGCAGTTCACCTTATCAGGCCCCACAATTGCCTTTCATGTGTCATCTCCTTTCCATACGATCTCCTCCATTTCACCCTCGGACGTCTAACCCACCGTTTGCCATTCGGGCTCAAATCAAACGATTGTCTTGCTCTCTTTGTTACTTAAAGGTCCCCTCAGAGTGTGTCCGATCCATCTAAATTTTCCGTGGCATATTTGTTCAGCAACAGGTTCTTGGTTGGTTCGCTCTCATAGTTCCTCGCCTAGTTTACTAGTCCGGAAGTTTCCTGTTCGGCCGTAAGCCTGGGAAAGAGGGAAGGTTGGGCGTGGCGCTGGTGATCCTAACCGGGAAAATCAATCCAATCGCTACAGAAGCTGCTAGGCACGACAAAAATAAAAAACTTATCCTTCCCAGGAGTCGGCAAGACGGAACAACATTGAAAGCCAGTCAGCCGATATGTCTTCTTCTGATACAAGTGAAAATAAGGATGGGACTTGGAATGTTCACACAATGTACGAAGCTGGAAAGCCTGCCTAGGCTGCCAAAGAAATGAGAAGGTACAGTAAATAAGCGCTAGGATTCTGCGAGAGCAGGTGAAATGAATGTGGAATTTACAGATTATGAGCTAGAGAGTCATTATTCTACTCTGGTCAACCAGATGAAAACCATGAGTACACTGAGGGAATGGCTGTTATGATTTCACCAATAGCAACCACAGCTTTAATGTAGTGGAAACTAACCTCATCAAGTTTGACTAGGTAATTAAGAAAATCTGAAACATCATATTAAGGTATTTTGTAATAAATCCTTTATAGAATAAAAGCAATTATCCTTAAGGTCTGGTGTTTGATGCACATTCATTTGTGCTAACTACACTAACCTGATTTAAGTCATTATGATATTGACGAGTAGTCCAAAGGAAGAATGAGTTCCCGCACTCTTCACTTCTAAGTGGTATGGAAAGATGAAAACTGCTTTATTAAATAAACGATATCTCATTAATTATTTGAGGCTAGTATTAGTGAAAAATTGCATCTGCATACTTCTAGGCTCATTATTGTATTAATAAATGCTAAATTGGTACCTACCTACAAGCTATTCAAACCTCAACGGACCTTTAGTAAAATAAAATTGTGAATACAAATTAGTTTAGCTATTCATAATGTTGCACTGATCGAACTCTAGCACTTTACTTCCTGTATACTTTCCACACTTTCTGTTCGATTATTAGTTAGGACTGGACAATTACATCTTTTATAAAAGTAAGTAATTCCCATACAGGAAGTCAGATTAAATGATGATAAAAGGGGAGAGAAAAAAGTTTTAATTCACAAATTCTACTTAGACTCTTCAGCGAATTACACGAAACATCATATCCTAGTTAATTTACTCAGGAATATACAAACATGTATGTTTAACAGGGTAAAGTATCAAATGAGATATCAAATAATTTCGACAGTTTAAACAGAATTATGTGTGGTGAGTCATCAATAAGAATTGAAAGAGAACTACTTAATTGTCATAATAGCATTACAAAACTATAGAATAATCGGACTGTTAAGTGTAGTATAATAACACCGAAAAATATATATAATTAGGGGGAGTTTAAGACTTTTACATTAACCATTAAATTGTATTGAATATGGGATTGTCAAAGCTCGTACTGTTTTTTTTTCATGGAATCGGTGAGAGACGTTATCACTGACTAGTGTCCAATCAAAGTATCCAATACAGTCCTACAGGAGGTCAATCGCGAGTCTGAATAGCTCAGTAGTAATGCGTCTCCGACTGATGACGCACGAGATGACGCCGGTTTGAATCTCCGTGGTGACATGAGTTCCTTCAAGGTTGATGATACACTTTGCTGACTGGTGAGCGTCAACAAGTAGGAAACCTAAGTGCAAGGCTTCCTACCGATTGCCTCCAACCATCTAGTATGCGAGTATTCCTACAAAGTCTAACAGAATATAAAACAGTTGAAAGTATTGTGAATTCAAGTAAACCTGTAAGGATTTTATTCTGTTGTCTTCCTAAAATTAGGATAGATATAATTTCACTTTTTGAAGGAGTAAATTATTTAAAGGTGTAAAGCAGGATGCATGCGTATGTATTTGACAAACGTGTAAATATGGAGATAATATTTAGCTGATCAACTGCAATATGGGGTGAGATTCCAAGAGTTTAGTTATTTTTATTCCTCAAATAGAAGCAACTTTCATTATTGCTTTGTGGCTAATTATTCTGATATGCTTAAAATTTGGCCACACAGCTGACTGACTCTTCAGTTTGCCTCACCAAAACTTGGCAGTTAGGTTGACTTTAACGCTATCCATGAAAGTTTCGAAGTTGTGTGGTTATAATTAATATGATTATGAACAATATATTGTTTTTGAAGCGTCATCCAGTAGATTATACTGTTTCACTGTGTGGTATATCTAATAAACAAACTAATATGGAATAACCTTCTTTTCTGTTTAAATATTTGTAAAACAAACTTATTTTTTAATTCTACAGGTTGAAGAATATAGAAAAGGGGATGGTTATGGTGACAAAGCCATATCACACTTTCAAAAAGCATATGAAATTTCTAAAAGGATGTAAGTTTTCATTTTGTCTTAGAGCAGTATTAATAGTTGTCATTTTTTAACAAATAACACGATGACTCGACTATGTACAGGATACTTCTAACGGGCAAGAGTAAACAGGGGAGTAGAATCACAGGAATCCATTTTATTTCGTCGGTTCTCTTCATATGTGTACAACTTAAAGTATAATATTATGTTCAAATGTTAAATATGCTTCATTTATATTCAAGTATTGGCTGGTTACAGGATTTCATCATGAGCTAACATCGGTTAGAGAACCATTGGAAAACCTAGGAGTACTGGACACGTGTTTCGTCCTAGTTTGGGACTCTTCATCAGTACGCACCCACCGCCACAGTTCGAACCCAGGACCTTCTGGTTACAAGGCGAGTTCGTAGACCATTAAGCCACTGGGACCCGATCCAATGGCCAACGCATGAATTCTAACTTCTGCCAATTCACGATATAGCACAACCGCTAGCCAATGTCTTCGGTGAGTATTTGTCCTCACATCCGACCTGCTGCACCCTACTGGTCACGACTTTCCACTGGAACCCCAGGTAACTAGACATAGCTGTCTATTATCATTGATGAAATTCCGAATAGTTGTGGACAGGATTATGCAGAACACCATGCGTAGGTAGGGAGAAGACTGGAATACGTTGGACCGATAAGAAGACTCTAGAACATCTGGATTTCGCAGGTGACTTATGTTTAATGTCACAAAAGCTCGAAGACTTGCAGGCAAAAACCAGCAAGTTGACAGAATAAACAGCAAAGTCAGGCTTGCAAATAAACGTAGAGAAGATGGAGGTGATGAATATGACTTACCAACCAACAACAACCAGCACCAGTTACTATCAACGGGAGGAATATGAAAGTGGTCACTCCCTTCACTTATTTAGGAATCATTATTTCAAATGCAGGCAGATGAAACAGATAAGGTTGTCAAACACAGACTACGAAATGCAAGGCACACCTTCACCACTATAAAATCAGTCTGGAAATCTTCTGAATTCATCATAAAGAACGAAATTTGGATTTTCAACACTTACGTTAATTCAGTCATTTCTTCTGCTTGGGTCAGAAACTTGAAGAAAAGCATTTTTGACAGCCCGCTGCGGACTTTTATCAGCAGCTGCCTTCGCTGGCTGCAAACTGAAGATCAGATGGCCAAAAAGAATACGCAACAAGAAACTGTGGGAACAAAGCAACCAAGAATCTACTACTCAAAAATATCCCGAAGAAAACGGGGGTGGATGTGGCACGCGATGAGGAGACCGTCGGACAATATCGCGTTCTAGGCGGAGCCTCGAGTTGAACCTGAAAAGGAAACGATAAGTTTGGCTTTAGTCCTAGGATGACATGGAGGAGACCGTCTAAGGAGGAGACGGGAGACTGTAGGCAGTCGTGGGGCTGACCACAAAGGACTACAGAGAACAGGAAAGAGTGCGGATAGGCTACTGAAGCCCTACAATCTACTAGAAACCCAAAGAGATAGTAAAAATATAATAATGTATAATTGTAGGGGACGCTATTAGTCCTCAAAACGTGTACATGGTGCATTCCCCTACAAATTTGCCCACAACCATTTTACTGCTCTTGAATATTCCCACTTGCTTTCAATACCTTCTGGGTGACTTTTCAGTATGATGGCATATAATCGAAATCCATGTTTGTAGCTAGAGTAAGGAATGGTAACTTCATTGCAAGTCCGAATTTACCAATACTTTGTATTAGAAAGAAGTCTTTCGAATCTGATTGTGGTTATTATGATTAACTATAATTATTTTAAGTATTTGCAAGGAATCATAGTTAATATTTCCTCCTTATTCCCTCCTACAAATTATAAGCTTCAATGAGAAAAGTGATGTTCAGAATTTATTAGAACTAACGCGTTCAGTTTACTTATTATGCACAGCCTGTGTGAAACTCAATTCGAAGATGAACAAAGGTAAGTGACAAAGAAGTAGAGAGGTAACTGATATATACCTCACCTGTCGTGGTTTTTAATATAATATTGTTACAAATTATGTGCGTGGTGATATGTGCTACTGACAAGATTTATCAGTAGTATATAAAGAGACGTTCATCAGTACAGAAATATCAGGTAACTGAGAAATAGTAATAACTTCAAAGATAGGAAATGAACAGATACTGCGAGAAAACGTGGGAGACACGAAAAGAAGACAAAGAAACACAATACGAAGGGTAGACGTAGCAGAACACGGGAGATCTGTGCAAATGACTCTTTGCAGATAAGGTGCACTTAATTTCCCCATTTAGGGATATCAAATTCCAAATGAACACTCCATTGAGAAGCCTTTTGTCTTCTGCGTTTACAGTAGTATATTTCACTTTCACGTTTGACCACGGATTGATATCAATTAGAGAAACGTTGAAAACCAGAAAGGAGTACTGGACATCTATTTCGTCCTCGTTTGGGATTCATCGTTGGCACACACCCACAGGATTTCGAACCCTTGACCTTCCACCTACGTGACAAGTTTGGAGACTGTCTAGCCACTGGGACCCAACTTTCAAAATACTACCTAAATTAGTCAGTAACATTAAGCTAACGATATCCTTTAATCAGTTAGATTTGATATGTAAAAGTGATTTAAATACTCAGTGCATATTTTTAGCCTTTTACTTCTTTGGAGTTGGGGAGAAACCAAGTATGATTTATCTTATTCATGGATTACATTGTTCAAAGCCAGTCGCACAGAAAATAATGGCCATGGAGATGTGAGGAATCTATAGTTGTTAAACATAGATGATATAGTAGGAGTCAAACTCGTAGCAGTCAAGCACACCTAGTGACTTGATACAATCATAAAAGTTTTCTCATAAACTAAGAAACCTACATGAAATTATCATTCAGACTACCAAGATCAAAAATTGCCACACCATTCTATTTATTTTCACTGTTTTTTTTATTTCTTCACGTTCCCAGTGGAACATAGGGCTTCAAGCTAGAGGCTTGAAGTTTCTGTGGCAGTGTTTATTTTTACAGGATGGGTTTGCTAGCCTCATTCCAAACCTTCCCTCTTCACCAGCTTTTTAGTTCTGACTTAGCGAGGTAAAGGAGTGCGCCGGCGGGGGATCGAACCCCGGGCCATGTGAATGGTCGGCGAGCGTCCTAACCGCTATGCCACCGACGCTATTTTCACGGCAATTCGGAGAATTGTAAAAAGTGAATTTCGTGCTTCATGTTACATTGGGCTCTACCCTTGTCTTCGTAGTCTTCTCTACCTCACTATATTCTCTTTCTATTTTTGTTTCATTCTAATTTATTATGCTTTTACTATCAGTCACCTATGCTTTCCTGTAGCGCAACTAACTGGGGAATAAGGGTTTTTGAGATAACAGATACGCTGCGATTTGCTCCACCATGAAACATTTAACATCCAGATGGAAGAGTAATATTTCATATGACTCTAACGAGTTGTTTAAAATTTTTAGTCAAGCTATATTATTATTTTCATTCATTCATTGCTTTCCGGGTGGAGCACAAGGCCTCAGCAGCACATCTCCAATGCATTCCATTCTTTACGATTACTTTCGCTTGGCTCTAAAACTGCTCAAAAGCTTTCGCTGCCTCTTCACATGATCTTCTCCATCTATCCTAAGATACTCAACTTGTTACTGCACATTCAACTTCCATTCGAGGGCCGGGCGGGTGGTATCATTTAAATTATACTTCGTAGTGGAAATATTATTCTAAATCATTAGTGAAGCATAAGCAAGTAATGACTTCTCTATCAAAACGTATTAATGGGAAAATATGAATTCCCTGTAACCAAGAGTCTTTAGTTTTTACTGAATAATTAACTCATACCACGTTGTTGATCACAAAGAGTTTATTATGACATAGTCATACTAGTCGTGCATATAGATATCCCTTGATACCAGTATTGCTGTTGACATTCCATCTGAATCTGTGTAAAACATTTGTTTTGTAGGTGTCAACATATTTTGGATTTCCTGTATAAATATACAGCTTATACTATTCATGAAGAACAATGCGTTGTTGAATGTTTTTACTTGAAATGATAAAGAGTATCTCTAGGTGACGATGTGAATGTTATTACTAGTTCGCTGCAGTGGCTATCTAGAACTCGGGTAGTTTGAAAAGATTCCGCTTTCTAGGCTGATTTTATATGGATACACTACTGATAAATGCGGCTTCAAACAACTGAAACGGTTGTGTGATTTTGTTAAGATCAATTTGATCTGGCTAGCAAGTATTACTGTTTGTTGTTATTGGCTTCGAACTACTCATACCAGTAGTATGTGCCACCAAAGAATCACAAATGTTAATTCTGCTGGAAGCTTAGATAATCTGCCCAGCGTAGGAATTTTATAATCATACACAATGAGTATTTCGCAGATTGAGGACAGATACAGTGAAGAAAAGCAATTATTACAAATTCGCATTAGTATTACTAGAAACGGTACAGTACTCAACAACCGGTCAATGAAATATTAAAAATCTCTTGGTATTATTCTTCTGTACTCCTACATTAAACTGAATCTAAAAACTATTAGGTGCCATAAAAGTCTGAAATTGCAACAGAGTTTGAAATTAGGGCGTGTATGTTCTAATCTGTTGAAATCTTTAAGCACGAGCTTTTTCGAGGAAGCCTTTATAAACACAACACAATAGTTTCAGAAGAAGTTTAAACATTCAGTATTTTTTCTAGCTAACAATACTTCCTTTAACTTCTACTAATTCAAGATTTTTAAAAATATCTTGAAAATAACTAAATCTCTAGAAAAGTTTCCTAGAGGTTTTCTTCCATTAAACTATATACTACTGATTGATTGAGAGAAGTAGCTGCATACCGTTCATACCAACCAGCAGTGATTGCTGGTCAGATCGAGGTGACCTAAATTATCACTCGGACTGTGTAAAGTGCAAATTGGGAATTGGATGTATTTTAGTTATGAATCAAAGTTCATTGAATACAAACACCCTGAATCACTTTTTTTTCTACTATAAGACTTTTCATCTAAATTACTTGTTAATTCCTTAAAATAAATAACTTGACTAACAGTCAGTTTCATGAATGACCATTGTATTAATTGACGAGACATTATTGTTATCTCCTTTTATGCCAGTTATTTAAGGCTGACATAATTACTTCAGTAAGTGAAGTGATTTTAACACACAACCAGTTCACCGACAGAGTTTGGAATAACAGCTAGTACAAACTCATGGTAATGTTTTTGAAAGAATTTGCCCATCCTGTATAACATTACCAAAGTGTGATTATTAGATAGGATCCAGCGGAATGTCACTTCGATGAAGGAATCTCCTTTGATAGCCTCAAGGAAAATTCCTGAAGTAACCTGGGGTGGTGAGGGAATATAATCTAATTCAGTTGCTCGAACAGTTGATGTTTAAGTTGTGCGTTTTTTCTCTGTTTAACGAGCGTTTCTGTTCTGAGTCTGCAAACGTGTCAACATTTGCTTATAATAGTCACTGGAAAATGTTGTATTTATTTACTGATCAATAGTTGAAGAATTACTCGGGGAAACTTTACAAGCTATAGCTACATTTTCTGTAACAAATAATCAACATTCGAATGACAACTCAACTGATAATGTTATCACTGAATCTATGGATTTACCACCTACAACAGATGAATCGCCTTTAAATCATCATGATTCGACAGATCATTTCGTTAATATAAATAATAAATATTCGAATGAAACTGTTATCAAATTAACATGTACCTTGCGTTCATTATTAGTGAAAATATACATTAAACAAAACCATTTTCAAGTAAGTACACATACAACTAGAGTCTTTTTTAATTGTTTTTTTATTGATTCCTAATAATTGCTTTACTTAATAAAATGAATCACTTCATATTGTTAAAAATTTCAAATTAACGCAAAAATAAAGTTATTTAATAACAGTATTGAACATTGGACAACCAAGATTTGTGCCTAAATACCAAATTATGGATAAGTTTAGGGGCTTGATTATATTTTTTAATGAAATAATAAAGTTGAGGACTTTATAGAGGCAAGAAAACAGTTTACTAGTGAAAAACTTCAGTACTCTTACAATAAAGTTTTTCAGTTGGCTGTCAACATATAACACAAAGAATTGAAGCTATAAGCAAGGGTAAACGCAGTTCTGGAATACAACGGGAAGCTCGTCGAGGCGTTTGAAGCGAAGACATGAGTAATTCAAGGCTTTCTATTACCACCTATGATCTTCCTCAGTGTGATCCGCTAGATCAAGCTCCAGACATTAAGAAGTGGGAAGACGAGCACATACTGAACTGAAAAAAAGGTCCAAGAGGATCTGGACATCACGGATGACTTATTTCACATTTTGAACAAACTCAAACGTTTACAGTTAAAAGCCAACAAGTTGGTAGAACAGGCAGGTAGCGAAGATAGTGGTTCAATTAAACACAGAGTAGGGAGAGGTGATGAAGATACCCTACCAACCACAATAAACACCAATCACCATGAGTAGAAGAAATCTAAAGGAAATATCTCCACCTACCTATGTGGCATCGTTTCAACTACAGGTGACACAGATTGAGATATATAGGTCAGTCAGGATGATGAATGCAAGACAGATGTCCATGACTGTAAAATTAGTATGAAGATCTACTGCACTAAGCATAAGAAGCAAGATCCACATTTCCAACACTAATGTCAAGTTAGTGCTTCTGTATGGTGCGGGCACGTCAAAAAAGCCGTTTTTAACAGCTTGACCCCATACTTTCATCAACAGCTACTTTCACTTGATACTCAGAAGGCTAATCAGAATAGATAAGCAATAAGGGATTCTGCTAAGAACCTATGACCCAACTAATATGCAGGAGGAAATCCAGATGGATTGGGCGTACACTGAGGATACTGTTGAGTGGCATCACACGCACAGACACTTGAGCGGAACCCGAATAACAATAAACGTAAATTTGGGCATTTGAGGGTGACACAGAGATCATATGAGAAGGCGATGGTTAAAAGTTATTGCAGAGAACTAGGTACAGTGGAAATATGTCACAGATGCTCTGTATTTTACTTGGAATAAATTAAAAATGAATGACAGTATAATAATGATTGTTTACTTATATATATATATATATATATATATATTTAAACTTTGAAATGATAATTGAATTTCAACTTGTGAACTACAGGAGGCATTATACCTACTACAAGAAAATTTGAATATTCAAGAGGATATATATGGAATGTATAATGCAGATGTCATAAAAACACGTCAGTTGATCTTGTCCATTCATATGGTTCAAGGGAATTTCTCTGAAGCAGTCAGCCAAGCAGAATTGGTAAGCATGTAAAGATTTTCAAGAGTATTACAGGTTCTGTAGTAGTAAGTATCGCTAAATTTGTAGGGAATCGAATCTATTTTTTAGCAGTGTGAATTTTTCGACGTATGTTAGATTAAGATACAAAACATTTTTAACTTGACTAATGCTGTACGTTAGTGGTACCGTAGTGGAATATTCGCCGGCCACGCCAGAGTACCGGCGTCAATTCCCGGCCGATGGACTCTTAAACCTCACATAGTTAAATAGTTGGTAGTAAGCTTTGCTAATTTTAAACGGATGAACTTAGTATCACACAGTTTCATATTAGAAATGAATGACTGTGTTCAATTAAATGCACTTGGGCATTAAAATAATAATAATAGAGTTGGTGGAATGACGTCGAAAAGTAAAATAATAGGATATGAGTAGAAATGAGACATCATGTATAGGTAAGGTAAATCAAAAGATTGTTAGATAAATAAATAAATAATAAATAAATTTATTCTCATAGTACAGTACATGAGGGACGCTAGTTTACAGGCATCATCAAATTGTTACAGAAATAGAACCATATAATTCAATCACAATTTACAGGCAGTAGCAAGATATGCTTTACATGTTCGCTGGAGATTATACATACACTTGATAAATGTTAATCCCAGTAAGTAAAAACAATATCGTTTTGTTTTTCATTCATTGGGAAATACAAAAACCTTTATTATTATAATGGTT
This sequence comes from Trichobilharzia szidati, assembly GCA_944472155.2. Classification (NCBI taxonomy): domain Eukaryota; kingdom Metazoa; phylum Platyhelminthes; class Trematoda; order Strigeidida; family Schistosomatidae; genus Trichobilharzia; species Trichobilharzia szidati. The sequence continues at coordinate 59,961,017 of OX235271.1, read as the reverse complement.
AATCCCAGTAGTATAAAATGGCCTTTTCACTTATATACAATCATTTCTGTGCACAGTTGGAAAAATCTGCTAGATTGTCAGTGAGTGCAACACATCAGGAAATACAGAAGTATTGTCTTCGCATTAACAAAAAGAACCAGGTCTTTGGTGGATGGATTATAAGTGCCTGGGAAAAAAAATAAAGCTTGAAGTCAATTTTCATACATCACTTTGTTGTGTGCAGAATCCTTGAATTATAGTTCATTGATGTGTTATTTTGAAATCAGTGATAAGTTTACCTCATTTGATCTGCAATGTTATTGTTAGGAGTGAATACATAAGCTTCAGACGCATTAATGAATGGATTTCTACTGCTTGTGGGTAACTTTCTTAGCGTGAGGAAGGCTTATGAATTTCAGCTGTTCCGACAGGAGTTGAGAATATTAACTGCTCAGCAACATTATGGATATAAGTTCATCACATTATCTAAGGAAAGATGGGTTGCAGTTGGTGATGGATATATGGTGCCCAACGAGCGTAGGATAATTAATTATAAGTATAGCTCCGACATTACGTCTAATCGCTTAACAATCAACATAAACTCGCCTTGAAGACTTTTTAAGTTAGAATAGCCAAGTTTTTGAAAACTCTGCAGTATCTTATTCTTAATCTTTCATGCTTCAGCTCTTGTCGACTCATCAAGCAGAATCTGGTAATTGCAGATACTTGTGAAAAATCAGGAGAAATCCCATTGCTTTGTTATCCTGCTTAGTATGATTGATTATTATTTATTTTATTTCGTTACGTTCCAAGTGGAACATACGGTTTCAAGCTTGAGCTTTGAAGTTCCAGTAGCAGTGGTGCTCTATACGGGATGGGGTTGCCAGCCTTACGCCCAGCCTTCCCTCTTTGTGGGGCTTACAACCGGTCAGTGGATGCTAAGTTGTGCGTCGGCCGGGGATCGACTCCAGATCACCTGCACCAAACAAAGGACTAGAAACATCACATTAGTCACAAACTAATATCCAATCAGTTTAACCAATACAGTCTTACAGGAGACCAGTCGTGAGCCCAAATAGCTCAGTGCTAATGTGTCTCTGAGTGCAACGCTGAGTGACATGAGTCCGAGTCTCGGAAGAGATATGAGTTCCATTAAGGTCGCAGATACGCCTTGCTGACTAATAAGTGCCAACTAGCACGAAACCTAGGTCCAAAATGTAGGTATGTCTGTTGCCAGAGGGGAATTGGCAATACCTCAGAGATCAAAGCATTCGTCACTGCGTTTTGTAAACAAGTGCACCTATATTCATTGCAGCTAACATCCAATAGAACCGGGCTAGAAATAACAATTAGTGCTTGAAATAGTGTTATATAATATTCAGCAGTGAATGATCTCTATCAATACCATATTTATTGTGGTCATTAGGCAAATAGAACCACTACTGAGTTGCATTCTGCTTGAGTTTGATGCTAAAAAGCAAATAACGTGATTCCCGTGATCCCGTCGCCTAGTAGTCACAGGTTTGATCCATGGTGTGGTTGTAAGCGATCACTGCTATAGAACTCTCAACTTGGACCAAATAACTGTCCTGTCCTCCCTCACTTTTACTGATTCTCTAACCGATGTCTCTTCGTGACAATATCTACCTTGTAAGTGGTTATTTCATACATAGAATTCATTTAGTACCGTTCTAAACACTGTCTTAGCATTTTCATTTTTAATAGAGTGTAATATCGACAATATTCGATGTAATTTTCAAACTTTCAGTAATTACAACTGTCTTGAAAAGGGGGACTTGAATATCGTTTTACAATTATTTACAGAAACAAATTCTAATAAGTTTGTCATAAATTTCACTGTCATTCACTCATAGATACTTTTTAATCGGTTCTAATAGCCGATTATGCAAAATTGTGACCTGATTCTACACTGCATTGTTATTAGTCTTTAGATTCAACACACAACAGCAGAGTGTTGATAACTGAATGACGTTTCGAGTAAAATGTATTGCTTATAATCGTACAGTTGTACTCACACGACTTCCCAACTTGTTGTATACAACTTTATCCCCTTTCGTTTCCGGAATAGAAATTATATGCAGACACACGGCTCAAATTCTTCTCTTATATACTATTTATACCATAGATATTCAATCATCTCCTAGGCGAGCTAACAGCTTCATCTATCCTGCTTTAACATACGTCAATTACATTTCATGTCATTGTCAGCTAATACAATATCTAGGACATAGTAATCAAACATTATCAATTTAAAATAATTTCAGCTGCTAATGTGTAGTATGTGCTACTATTATATACATCTGAGTAGTATATCGACTGACAACTTCAGACAAACAACTCTTATTTCTCTGTTAATGGTAAAAGTCAGTGAAGAAGAGACGCGAGAAGAATTTGATAACAGACTGAGAAGAACCTAACAAGAAACAGACTGAGATACTTGCGAGATGTGTGGTCACTGTGTGGCGACCTGAAAACATATCAAATTATATGTTCACGGAAAAAAGGAAGGAATTGAACCTGAAACCTTGAACCGCGCGCAAGGAACGAATCGTTCGCCCTCTCTCCGGCTGCTCGCCCAGCACATCTGCTGACCAACGCTGTCTCGCACTGGTTGACACATCCCCTTCGAGAACTTCGCTCCTATCTGCCTTACTCTACGTGGAGACTTCCGACGGGGGACAGCGCTAAGTTGTAGTGGAGAATTTGTATAATCAAGAGAAGGACAATTACATTCCTATAATTTCGTACGTCTATAATTTGTGTATTTTGTGACTGTTATAGTTTTCTTCAAATAACCTCAGTCCCTTTTTTGTGTATATTAACTTAAGTGAACCGAATATTTTATATATACGTATTTGTTAGTACTTGTTCTCTCCTTTTAATTGCGTTTATATACTTATCTAGCTACTAGGTCCACTATAACTGTAAGGTTAATGATTTTTTTCAGTATGTATTGTATTTTTTCACAATAATCATTACTTTCAGCCTCAAGAGTCCTTCAATTTAGTTATAAAATGCTAAAGATAACAAATAATACTTTTAAAACAATATTTTCCCCTTCGTCTTCCTTTTCTGGATTTAGTGCCTTAGTCTTGAGGAATTTACTTTTGGTGTCAAATCGAAACAAGTAAAGAAAACTAAGGAAATTTTAGAAGCCTTATCAAGGTGTGTTATAACTTTGTCATACATTGTATTACATTTCCCAGTGCATTAAGTAGCTATTTTCTGATTCCCAGTATAGTACTGAGAAAAAAATTTTCCGTGTAATTTCGTGGATGTGATAGGGAAAAGTTAAAGTTTATGTGATCGCATGTCAAAAATGGGTAGTATGAGTAGTTGGAAAGTTACTACGTACATGCTGACGATGTCTGAGGATTAACATAATACTATCTGGTTGGTGGTGGTTAGCAATAGAATGTGGTACGTCTGAAACAACGGGTATCAGGTTCAAATCCAAGTGGCAGTATCACCTTTCACTGAGGATTCACGTACACCCAACTGATAGGTTCGAAAAAGGATGAAACTTGCCTCATGAATTTCACCGCCAGTCACTATCAACTAAAGCAAAGATTTTTTTCTTTAACTCTTTCAAATAATGAGAATTTTATGCATATTAGATGTAAAATAATTCATCAAATGTGTAGTACTAAGGATATGAATGTGGAAGTTTGAAACCGAGATTTTCCAAAAGGATATTCTGTTTACATAATATGTATTCTTGTAACAAAATCTTGAATAGTGTTACTGTTTTAAGTTTTCCTCGCCAAAGGAAAGGATAATTTCTGCGATGTCATCTTCTACAAATTTAGTCTAGGATTATTAGTTCGAAAGTTATTAGCCTCAGATATAAACGGCAGACAAACATGTAGAACATTAGAAAGATTCGAACAGATACAAAGAATCAGTACAAATGGTTTCAGTTTCTTCAGAGTGGCCATTATCAATCAGACGGAAAAACTGAAATATTAGACAAGTCTTCCCCCTCCCCTTCTCCATCTATGATGCTTGATGTGCTGTGACACGTTAGCTAACTCACTAAAGAATTCATTTAAGACTGTTTAAATCTTTATTAAAACTTTGATCACATTGGTATTCCGATAAAAGTGAACTCTTGAGAAAGCCACCCTGCAACTGATCTTCCTTAATAAAAGGTAGAACTTATAATTATGTCTCAAGCTTATTTTCGTTATTAACGGTCTTATTCAGATATCATATAAAAGAATAATACTTAGATGTCACTTAATTATAACTCTTGAAAAAAATTTGTCACAGTTCCTTTCAATATCTACTTGGGATCTACCAAACAATAGTTGCTTCAAATAATGTGAATACAGGAAGAAAGAATTAAATTTCCAAACTGTGTAATATCTTTTGAAATTACTTAATTTTAACTTAGTTATTACCCTCGGTTAAAAGTAAAGGAGTACAGAGCATTTGTTTCGTTCCACATTCGAAAGATGCCCAACTGTAAGCACCAATTATCCTATAAGTGACTCAGCCAAAAAACATCAATTCCTACAATCAGTATGTTAGGTTCTACTCACTTGGTCTGAATGTATTTATTCGAAGTTCTTGATGACTTTATATATATATATATATATATCCTAATTATCAGCACCCCTGCCCATAATCAATGGAAATCTGTCCTCCAGTCTTGCATGGTTGGTTCTGAATTATTGTTAAATAAGCTAGGTGATGTAAGCATCTGAGGTAGTCTGCAGTTTGGCACACCGTTAATGATGGAGTAGGTCGTAGTTCTAATCTTGCCGCTACTCTAATTTTCATTTCATTTTCAGTCTTCATCCATTAAATAAAATAAATTAAAATATTTACGAATTGGTACTTTATTCAGTGAATTTGTGTTTATTTATTGTTTCATATTGTTACCTAACAGAAAGTAAATTGAAAAGATAAGAAAATATTTGTAGCCTAGATGGGTGATTTTGTTGTGTTTTATTTTCTGAAATGGGCGGTTTAATAGCGCAGAGTTTAATGTCCTTTACTTTGAAGTTAGTACTGAAAGTGTTTCAGTTGTCAGGGAAACCGTACGGCTCAAACAGAGAATCACTAATAGAGGAAATTGAGGTATTCGCTGGAAAACAACTTTCTTCACCATTAGTTGGTATAACTCATGCTTTATAATAATAGTTTATTTTTTAAAGTTGCGCCTTCCTTTTCGCTTCAGATAATCAACTATTTAACCATCTTATTTATCTGAAAATCGATGTAGCCTGATTTTCATTGGATAGTTGGCCTCCTACTGGTCTAAAATATTTGTCAAAGAGGGAAGTTTTTTTATTTTCACACAAATCGCTACAGGCAGAAAGACAGTGGAAATAAAGGCTTACCACATTATCCTGGCGCGTGAATTTCTTCCGGTGTGCGAGTGTAGTGTGATGAGTCACATACTGTTTGAACGCATTAGTGGTTTTAAAATTACATCGTTTTATACTCCCACCAGAAGCGTAATTACTTATTTTAGGCTCACATTTTTGTCATAGACTTCTAACATTTTAAAGAATAGTTGTATGATATTGTTGTTAATTTATACTTTTTACCTGCTTTTCAGTTACAAGAAGAGTGGACAAATTTCAAATTCGACCCACTAAATCAGAAGATAACATGGCAAACAATGAATATTTAAAATCTCTCTGTATCTACCCTGTTTTGAATTAATCTTGTATATATTCTATATAAATAAGACTATTTGCTTGTAATAAAACAGTTAAACACTGCCTAAGTAATGAGGTGCTTTTTCAACTACAGAAGGAAATCGAAGGCTACAGAGTTTTTATTGGATTAGCAAGCATTTGGTGGCAAATATACCCTTTAACTTTACCTGAACTTCTGTGTTAAGTGAACTCAAAAGTTAAGCGGAAAACTGACTTTCTATTTAGTGCATTATAATTATTTCGAAAGAGAAAGAAAGACCAGATTTGCAGTATAAAATGATATCATTCTATTTCACAGGTTCTCATCAACTGCAAACTACCTGAAATTACAATGGTTATAAATAATAACATTTCATACTTCATTGTTTGAAAGGTAATACAGAAAGCATTATAAGATGAACGCATCCGGAATATAAGGATTAAAATTTTTGTAGTTTAAGTTACCATCAATTTATATACTATCAAACTATGAAAAAAGGAAGAAAAAGTGGGATGAGAGAAGACAGAAAACAGAAAAATCTAATAAACAGTGTCAACATGGCAACTCAACAAGGTCAAAGTTCATCAATTTGAAAACTTGATTAGTGAGTTGAACTCACTAGTGTCTATGAGTAATCACTGTAATGAAAGTGATATGGTTACCAAGGGAGTGAGAGATTGACTACACTCTCTTTCTGTGTGCATAAGTTTGGTCTGAGACGTTTTATTGCAATTGCTTCAGCAAATCGTAGTAGATTCGCTGTCCTTTGTATGTTTAATATTTTGAAGGATTTGGAAATCTCACCAAAATGGCCTGTATCCACAAGGTGTCTGGTAACTGCACTTTGTAAATATTTGCTTCCTTTTAAGCATAAGTTTCTCGGAATATTCTCTGAAAACCGGATAGAAGCACTTCTTTCTGTCCTTCCGATGTACTTGCTGCCGCAGGTGCACATAAATTTATAAATGCAGTTGGAAGTAACATCAGCAGGGTATTTATCCAGTTTCGATTGGCTTATAGAGCATGTAGTACTGTATAGTGTCACTAGATTGGCTACAGGGAAGCATCTCTTGATTGCTCCTTTCATCCTTTTCTTAATCTTTTGCGATACTGTTTCTCCTTTGTATGGAAGGCAAATGAACACTTTCTTCTTTTCAACCGTTGAATACTTCTCTTTCTCATCTCTTTCTTTGCTGTACTTTAGGATAAATCGTTTTGGATACCCGTTTTCCTTAAGGCATTTTTCAACAAAGCTTAATTCTTCTATCTTGTTGGGCGAACATAACTTCCTAGCCCTGTCGTACAATGTCCTTACTAATCCCCGCTTATAGCTCCTGGGTTCCAAGCAGAACATGAGGCTTCAGCAGCACATCTATATTTCACTCTCTACTCTCCTATCTTTTTTAGCGGATTCGATGGCTGCACACAACCTACCCTTCACATGATTTTATAAACGTCATCCTCAGATGCCCAACCTGTCATTTCGCATTCAGGTTCTACTGGAGGCCCGCCTGGCTCATGATGTCACTCAAAGGTTTCCTCGGCATACTCCCAACCCAACTCCATTCTCACTTGCTTATTTGCTGCACGATAGCCTTATAGCTGCCTTGTTATTATTATTATATTATTGTTCTTTTGAGTTCCTAGTGGAACAAAGGGCTTCAACTGCACACCTCCACTTGCTTCTGTCTTCTGCTGTACTTTTCACCTGCATCCATGTTAATCCATACTGTTTCGGTTCCTCTTCATACGATCTCCTCCATGTCACCCTTGGACGTCCCACTCACCGCTTCCCTTTCGGGTTCCACTCGAGGGCCTGACGCGCGATGTCACCCAGCGGCCTCCTCAGCGAGTGTCCACATTGCCGGAATTCCTTACTGGTTATCCTTTCTGCCTGTTCATCCGATTTAGCTTACATACGTGGGGAAACCTAGCGCTCTTTCGTTTCAACATACATGAATATGTAGAGTGGAGGCTGCCAAATGTGACTAAAATTTCCTCAGGTAGTCAGCTTTTCATTACGTGCCTGAAGGAGTGCTTTAGTCATATCAGATGTTAGGTCCGGCTGTTTTAAAAGTGCTATGTCGATTTTTTTACGAATCTGGGATATCTGCTGTAGCTTTTGCTATACAATGCGATAAAACACTCTATGGTTGATTTTATCCTCATCCTACCCAGCAGTAGTGGAGATATGCACCGTCTCACCGTAAATTTACCTCGCTTTCTTTCCCGCGCCGCTCACTGGCTAGAACAGTGGAGAGAAATTATATGTTTGACTTTCAACAAGTAGCTGCTGTTGATTATGGTGCTGTGAAGTTCTGTAATACGTGTGTAGCACCGTGGTGGTTTCAGATGTAACATTTGACTTTTCTAACTGCCTTTAACCGTTTTTATACAGCTGCAAGGTTTGTTGTGTCATACACTGTGTTGAAATTGACGAACCGTTTCAGTGCTCTGTCGGAGAATTTCTTGAACATGGGAAATTAACCATTCGAAAGTGGGTAAGGTAGGAAAATGAGGGCTGTTTTAGGAAATGGCACAGGTAAAGCGGATAACTTTTACAGTTTACAGTTTACAATTTATTTAGGATAGTAGGCTATATGCCTGTGTTAATCCTTTCGATTTGTTGCACACAGGAGGTCCAATCTCGCCTTGAATGAATCAACGGATGGCGCTGATACGACGTGTTCCGGTAGGGAGTTCCAATGGTTCACAATTCGATGCGAAAAACGGATCTCCAGACGCAGACGATTCGACCGTGGTTTTTGAACCTTGAGGTGATGTCCTCGCAATTGGTTGGTGCTAGAAGGAAGAAATAAATTAGATAAATTAGCTCCAAAATCATTTCTTAGGATACGGTATGCTAGTATTAGGTCACCCCTAAGTCGTCTGTATGACAGTGGAAATAAACCCAGTCGACTTAACCTCTCCTCATATGAGAGGGTTGAGAAACCCTTTATTAGCTTAGTTCCTACTCTTTGCACCCTTTCTAATAAGTCTATTTCGTATTTGAAACACGGGCTCGCTGCCTGGATCCCATATTCCAAATGAGGTCTGATATAAGTCGGATATAATATACGAAATATTTCAGCGTCAAAATTCGCAAAAGCCTTGCGTATGGCCCATAATATTCGAAAACCCTTAGTGGCTGCAGCTCTACAGTTTGTTGCTGTTTTCAAGTCATGCTGCACAACCACTCCCAAGTCCTTGTACTCAGTGACCACTGGAAGAGTAATGCCATTCATTGAGTAATTGTGCACGTGACTATGAGATACATGCATAACTACACTCTTGCTTAAGTTAATCTCCAAGGCCCAGTGCTTACACCAATCACTTAACAAGTTTAAATCTTCCTGCAAAGCAAGTTGATCACTGTCATCGTGTAAAGCCCTCCATATCTTGATGTCATCAGCAAACAGTAAGCAGGATGACCTAACTACCGATGGAATCTCATTAACATAAATCAGGAAAAGAAGTGGGCCTAGAATTGTACCCTGAGGAACGCCACTCTTAACCGATTCCCATGTTGATAAAACCCCGTTAACTCGTACTCTTTGTCTTCTGTCCTTTAGAAAGTCTTGAATCCAGTCGGCAACCACTTTATTGATTCCCATACTACCTAACTTTACTAGAAGACCTGAATGAGAAACCCTGTCAAACGCCTTGCTAAGGTCGATGAATATGGCATCCACCGGTATATTAGCATCAGCTGAGCTTGCCCAACTTTCTCTGGCCAAAAGAAGGTTGGTCAAGCAAGAATGACCTGCTCTAAAACCATGCTGTTCCACAGCGAAAAGTTTGTTCCCTTCAATGAACTGAATGATAGCATCACGAATTATTCTTTCTAGTAGTTTAACAACAATACTGGTCAAACTAACAGGACGATAGTTCTGAACTAAGTTTCTAGATCCGGTTTTGAAGACCGGACTAATGATGGCATCTTTCCAGTCTCTTGGACATTTAGACTGGTCCAGAGACATATTGAAGATTACCGACAATGGCTCGGCTATGTTTTCAGCCAATGCTGTTAATATACGTGGGTGGAGTTCATCAGGGCCACTGGACTTACCAGGATTGAGCCTTAGAAGCCACTTTAGGACAGTATCCTTTCCAATGTATAAGGGTGCCATTTTCAAGTTACCTTCTGGAAAAGTTACAAAGCTGGTATCAATATTATCAGAGAATACTTGACTAAAGTGCTTGGACAAAGCCTCAGCCTTAGTCAAGTTATCCTCAGCCATGTTTGTCTGGTCATCTTCAAGCATAAGAGGTGGGATAGCATCACTCTTACGTGTTCTTCTCTTGATATATGAGAAGAGTCTTTTTGGGCAGCCTGGTGAACTTTTAACTAACTGGGTTTCGTAAGCTATCCTTGACTGGTGAATCAAAGTTTTACACTGGTTTCTGGTTTCACAGTATTTCAGCCGGAACTGCTGTAGCCCAGTAGAAACAAAGAGATTCCAGAACCTTTTTCTCCGTCTTAGGAGTGTTATAGCTTGTCTATTTATCCATGGTGGCCGATTTGTTGGTCTTTTAGGAACCCTCCAGGGAATGAAATCAGTGGTAACCCTCTCAAGTGTATTCTTAAATCTATCCCATTCATCTTCAATGGATGAGACAATATTGACTGACCAGTCGGCAGTTGAAGCACGCTCCTTTATAGCGACTATGTCAGCATGCCAAACACTAGGTCGGGATTTGGGTTGAAAACTGACTAAATTGCCAACCCTTAAGTTAAAATCTAACACCCCATGATCACTGTTTGCTAGAGGTGGATGAATAACTAGACCATCCACGTCGTCGTTGTCATGAGTAAGCACTAAGTCCAGCAAGGAAGATCCTTGGGTAGAACCGAATCTTGTACTACCTAAGACATGTTGTGTCAGGGCATTTTCCATGGTAGTCAAGAGTAACCGGCTGTCAAACTTATTAGCGGATCCTGGAGATGTGCCAGCTACCCAGTCTATATGAGGTGCATTAAAGTCACCTAGAATAAGACAGCTACTGTGTTTACTCCATTGTTTGAGGTGATCTAAAATAAAGTCATCACACTGACAATAGGGACTTCTATACAGAACTCCAATGAGTAGAGTGCCAGTTGCAAAGCTTACTTCACAGCTAATTACCTCACTTGTCCCACTGTCATGCGCTTCAGATTTCACGGAACGAACATGTAGGGAGTTGTTGATGTACAGAGCAACCCCGCCACCTCTACGACCCTTAACCCTGTCGCTGCGCAAGCAACTAAATCCGCATAGCTCAGGTGTGTCATCTAATCCAGAAACCAGCCATGTTTCAGTAATGGCCACAATACTTGGGCTAAGGTCTTCCACTAATACACCTAGCTCATGAAATTTGTTCCCGATACTACGTATATTAGTGTACACTACCTTCAGGCTTCCTATGAGGTCCGGCTTATCCACACAGGTCTTGGAAGCATACGTTTCCAAGACCTGACTATTTGAAAACCCACCAGTTTAAGGTTAGTCTCACCATTTTTACGTCTTGTTTCTAGCTGGGACAAAACTTCTTTTCGTTTTAGTCTGTCTTCAAGAGATAAATCAGGTCTGACTGAAATTCCTGACCCGGAAAGGTTGTGTACATTAGCCAGTAGATGATTCTGTTCATCAGGAGAACCTAAGACTACTCTTAGCAATCTACGCTGATTAGAACATTCATCATCTCTTTTGCCTATTCTAATCAGCTTTTTAATCGATACTCCAGGGAAATTCGCTGGAAGCATCTTCCTTATAATACTACTCACTAATTTAAGGTCGTGATCGTGCCTTTTTACGGGATCAGATTCTTTGGACTCTTCTAAGTTTCCAACAATTATGTTAGAGTCTAAGGAGAGCTTATCGTGTTTAGCAGTGGCTACGTCTTTTCTCACCACTACTGATGCAGCCTGGCTACAGGTAACAGACGTTTGCTTACCATCAGTATTACTATGTTTCTTTCGATTGCTTATTTTCGTTACCCACTGATCATCTGTCTGCAGTTGCTTCTCAGGGCTGCTGCAGTTTTTGATGGTACAGTCGAGATCAGTGTCTGCGCCACCTCCATGGTGAACTTCGCTTACAGTGTTCTCTGGTGCTGAGATGCTGTTTGCAGCTTCCGTTCTGTTACCCTTTCGCTTACTAAGACGCTTCGAACGCCTAGTAGGTTTTACTTCCGGGGTAACTGGGATAGTAATCGCCGGTGCGGTAACATTCATGATGGCACTTGCAGCGTCATCTTCAGACGGGCAGTCTGTGTCACTATTACTCGCCACGCTATCATCAGGAAGTTCCATAGCCTTAGACAGTAGTTCGTGAGCCTCCCTTATCAAAGTCATCTTTGGGGAGCAGCACATTCTGCACATCCAGTTAGATGTTGGAGCAATACAACGTTTGTATGCAGCTGGACGTAATCCATTACACATCTTATGATACCACTTTTTACAGTTATTACACTGTATTCCATCATCTACCAAAAAGTAACACTCCACCCTATTACATTTATGTGGTACTTTTGACATAATGAACTAATGGAACTGCCAAGACAATTTACCCAATATAGACTATATAAATGTTTAAAATAAAAACTTAAGAGACAAAAGTCAAGTTAAGGTTTTTTAAATGTTCTCGAAGCGAATAACACAACAAAAACAGCGATTTGTCAAATACGTGAAAATACGTGAAAAAAGCGGAAAGCGATGTAGGCAGATTCTGATTGGCTGTTGGCTAGCTGGCTTCTTATTGGTCTAAAATATAAATTAAGCGGTAATTTGTTATTTTGACACGGAAATTTACAGGCAGTTTAATTGAACGTACTTTACCATAATATAATCACGTGTTAATTTTGTGGGTGTGAGTGTAGTGTGATGATTCACAGGCTATTTGGATGCATTAGTGGTAAATAAAGGTACATTAAGATATCTGAGATTGTATATTAAGTCAATATAAATCAACAGTACATATATTGATACATATATTTTAAGTCTAAAATAGGATATGTACATTTTTGCCTACTAGACGAACATGACTCATTGAGATGTCTGAGAATGTTAAGTAAGTGAATATGAGACAACGGTAATTTTCATACACATATTTTAAGTCTGAAATAGGATGTGTGCATTTTCGCTTACTAGAAGAATGTGATTCAACCACAATGTCTAGACAATTAATGAGTATTTAATTAGCACATATATATGTATTAACTGATCCACTTTTTAGGTTGTCAGTTCAGTGACCTGTGGGATTTGTGCATATTAGGTCAGCATAAATCAATTAAATTTACTAGGTCACAACAGTGGTTTATGGGCACTGAAATATATTCTATTATTCATTTACTTGAAATTACAATGTTGTGTTCGTTAGTCATTGTTAAAACCATTACATGACGTTACAAAATACTCCTGCAGCCTCTGCTTCACGAAAAGTGTCATCTATATTGTCTGATTTAATGGCTGTATTCCAAAGAATAATGCTTAGTTGTGTATTTTATACGTGGGTGCAACTTAAGCAAGCTTTTGATACATTTATGAAGGTAACAACTAAATTGTTCATTATTTCTTTGAAAGGAATCCAACACATCCTATCGGGTTGATACAGGTAAAAAAGACCCATCTGGCCCTATGGAATATAAGTTTGTGAGGTATAAATGCACTTTTGGAGGTATATTATAGTAAGCCTAGTACACTTAAAAGACCAACCTTGCAACAGTTCTCAGCAAAATCTAACCAACGCGTCAATAATGCCTTTTTACCGTAAATGAATATTTTATCTATTTGAAGTGAACCCAGTATGTACTGAAATAACCCTGGTCCTTCTAAAAACTACTATATTTGGGTCTCGCTTACTCAGGAACATTCTGCCTCTCCCTCCCCTGTACGATAATTATAGGAAATTTTACCTCTTATTCTCCGGACAATGTAATCTTGGCCTCAGGTAAACCGCAAGATCTAACACCCGTACCTTCTATAGTATTCGTTCCGCGTAGAACGAAGTCAAAGCAAAACACCAAATTGATCGTCCAAATTACGAATTATATTTCGTGACCAAATTGAGGTGCGAGATGACTGCTTAACTAGATAGGATCGTGCACGAACGAACAAACGTAACACGACAGCGTACCAAATGGCATGGATGCTTGACCGGAAGCCTTCAGCTGAACAAGTTGACTTAAACAGTGAGGTTCAACATCCAATGTTCAGTGGTGAATGATGTGGCCAATAATTCTGAGGAATTACCTACCGCTCACTCCCTCCGTTTTGAGGCTGGGGGGACCCTAAAACGAAACCAGTTAGAATTAAAAATTATTAATTCCTATCCTACAGAGCTGAAAACCTAATGGTGGCACCATTAGTAGAACTCTTTCAATCCACTTGATTGATTGCCTAACTGGTCGTCTACCTATTCTAATTGGGTGAATGTACATAGCATTGTTGGTGTTTATCCATTGGATCTTGTGCTTTGTTTGCTTCTCGTTCAGTGCCCATTGCACCTGCAAAAGAAAACGAAAATGCTGAGGACCTTATTGGGGGAAATGTACCAAAAATAACGTTCGAATAGTGGAATACGCCTACCATACAGAAAACTAATGCGAAAAATGGAACATCGGAAAAACAATTTTCTGCAATGAAATTAACATGTATGGTCACAAAAAAGATTTTGACAAGGTCCAATAAAAAGTGACTTATGTGCCTGAAAAAATGTACCACAGGTGCGATAAATTGAGTGGGTCGCGTCAGTCTTGTTATGACAGACAAGTGTGGAGATATTCTGAGAATCCCACGGTTCGTACGGGAGGCGTTTTCTTTGAGGACTCGAAAGAATGTTCGGTTGCCTTCGCCACGCTAGTGATTCCTTTGAGGACTAGTGGGTATTCGGTTACCTGTGTATTATTGGGTGCGCTTAGTTCGAGGTCCATGGGATTGCCTTCTAAGTAGGCAGACTTCAGAAGGTCGATACTAGCAGAATCTTCGCGGCCATTTTTGTCTAGGATAAAAAATTTATTCATACGTTTAATGACTTTATATGTAATAGGTTCCAGGGGACTACCTTCACAGTCATGACGAACAAATCCGTGTGAAGAATTTTTCAGACACGGGCGACCAAAGACGTCTATGGACTTTGGTCGAAGGGGCGCAGGTTTAACCGAACGCATTGTGTTTGTAAGCCTGCTGACGTATGAGGCGTGATATATCATTGCTCGGGAGCTAGGGGCAGAAATGAACTCACCTGACAGTCTCAGTGTTCTGTCATGTACTGGCTCAGCAGCGGTACAACCAGCATCAGATTTCAAGGCATTTCGCATGCCTAGGAGAACTAACGGTAGTGATTCAGTCCAATGTACATTGTTTGTGGCTGATAAGCCAGCCTTCAACTGTCGGTGTAAACGTTCTACCACACAGTTTGCTTGAGGATGGTAGGCTGTTGTTCTAGACACATACAACCTAGGGTTTTAGTCAAGGCTAAGGATAAGCTGCTTTCGAATTGCCGCCCACGATCAGTTATTGTGGAGGATGCGCATCCAAAATTTGCAGATACATCTTTGAGGGGTACTGCTTCAGTCCACCGTGTAAGACGGTCATGCATGTCAGGATATAAGTGTCTCCATCAGATTCTAGGAGGAGTTCAACTGGATCTATGTGAACGTATTCCAAACGAGCATCAGAGATAAAAAAGGTGTCAAGGGGGCTTTTAGTGTGTCTTACTACCTTGCACTTTCAACAGACTAATCACGTGTGGGTCCATTTCCTTACTTCCTTATCAATACCAGGCCAACAAAACTGACTAGTAGTGAGCTTGACGGTGGTTCCAACACCTGGGTGGGATAAGCCGCGCAGCGTATTGAAGGCACTACGGCAATAAATTTGAGGCACGATGGGGCGAGGACTGTCCGTGGAAATGTTACACAGAATATTGTCTCTTCCTATGCCTAAGGGTTTCCTGGCCAATTATATAACATTTTTTGACGACTCCTGTTGGAGCCGGGTGTCTTCTATTTGAAGACAACCCAGTTTTACAAAGTCTTTGCCATCTAATTGGGTGAGGAAACAAATGCGCGACAAGGCATCTGCCACAGTGTTGTTTACTTCGGATATATGGCGAATATCCGATGTAAACTGTGAAACGTAGTCCAGTTGTTGAGATTCTCTAGGTGAATACTTATCTGAAGTTGAGTTCAGAGAGTACCTCAGAGGTCTGTGGTCAGTGAAAATTATGAATTCACGACCCTCCACTGAATGTCAGAAGGAAAGAGAAGCGGACAATATGCAACACTATACCCCAACTATCCCAGGTTTCCCACTTTTTCTCATTCATCTTTCTGCCTCAGTGACGAATGTATACTTCTCTGGGAGTAATATTGTTGCTAACTGTTGATACGGAGTTAGGCGGTACTAACTGCACGGCTAAGGAATTGAGATGGATTGGCGAGCCAATCGAGCCATTACCACCTCCTAAGGAAAACTGTCTTGGGCTGGCTGCGGTAGTGTTATATTCCTTTCTGTTTTAGCCGATACCTCCACCAAAATCTTCCTCCACTTGTTACCACTTAGGCATTCAGAAACCGGCTTTCCTATCAAGAAAATTACTCAGATTACCGACAGACAGTCCATATTATTGTGGAAGGCTAATTATGTTATTCGAAAGAGATCAATCAAAGCTGGAAAAATAGTCAAACACAAGGAAGAAGGTTCACCATTCACTAGATAAAGAGGGTCTTACAAATTATAAATAATAATAATGTATTTCATATAAATTTACAAATTTACATGAAAATGCATGCCATTTTTACAGGCACGATCAAGTATGATATAATATCAAATCGTGGATTGTCTACAAGTTAATCGTATTTCAACTGTTAAATATTCGATACATATAATACACTCATTTTCTGAATTAGGCCGTATAGTTATTGAATTGTACAGTTGTCCTCCAGGTTGAGCGGGAAAATCGACTTCGTTCCGTTTTCATCCCGTGGTTGTAGGCATACGATAACCAACCAATATTGAGGTAAGTAACCTTTTACAAGGGATTGGAATCTGTTTTAGAAAAATTAAAGTGCTGAGGTGAATCATTAAATTGTAATGAA